>OZ038376.1:3083765-4283765 GCA_964036015.1 Leptarthrus brevirostris
TCATTTTCTTTAATTAGTGTTTTCAAAATGTAATTTTCTATTGATACCTAATAACTAATTAAAAAAAATTTTAAACCCGGGGTGTTGTTATTTGTAATTGTTTATCTCAATTTATTGCCTTTCAGGTTAATTGGGGTTCCGTTCGCTTTCGACTTGGGGTTTTCCTGCTGTTTTTGTTACGTTGAAATATAAGTGTGTTTTAATGCTTATTTTTGTTATTTAAAAGGAATGTTATTATTTTCATTCTTGTTTGCTTGTACTTGTCTTGCGCTACGGGTCTTTTCTCAACCGTCGATTGTGGTAGTACTCCACGGCGCGTTTTTGTTGATGACTTATTATTTAGTTTATTTTTTAGTATTTCCTCCGTTTTTCGAATTTTGTAGTATTTTTATTTCTGGCTAGTAAAGTGGTTAGTACTTGCCTTTCACTTCGGTATTTTTCGACCGACGGTTGTGGTAGTACTCCACGGCGCATAAAATTTTTTATTTTTATTTCTTAATATTCTTTACTTTTTTATAATATTTTTATCCCTCGTTAGTACTTGCCTTGCGCGTCAGTATAATTTTTTTTTTTTTTCGACCGCATTGTTTAGATTTCTTTGCTAATCTATGCGTCTATAATAAATTTTCTCTTGACCTCCTTCAGTTTTACTTGTGTCTTTTATTTAGACAAGCTGAATGGACCATGCCCTGGGCAGTGTTTGTGGCCGTTGAGGCCGCTCTTTTGGTGCTGAGACTGCCTCATCTAAAGGGATTTCGGGCATGGGCGTTTGATTACGCCGCGTGGTCCATGCTTTCAATGGCGGTATGGCGTATTTGGCTGTCATGTAAATGACGATGAACAGCAGTATTAGACCCGTAAGTGACAACGAAGTGGTCGAGAGTAGGTGGGGTGTTTTCACCCGGGAGTGTAGATTTAACTCCTGTATTTTGGCCTCTATTTGGTCCAATGATTGCGTACTCTCGTGCAACATTTCGTTAGTGTTGTCGCCTAGTAGTAACTTTGTATACGTTACCCTTGTCACAGAATGCTGCTTGTATTTGGCCATGAAGGAATCTAATTCCTTTGCCGTTTCGTTTGTTTTAGGAAAGTATGCTGGTTGCGTGAAAAGTAGTGGATGCGTATTTTCAGCCTCATAATATAGGGTATGCGGTCCTATTTGTAAGTGGCAGGGTTGGTTAATGACCAAGATTCCCTGTCCAGAGAGGCGATGCGTGAGCAATTGTTGGGTGCATGTAATATGCACAATGGTTGTTGTCTTCAATGAATATAGCCAGGAATTGGGCCTATTTAATTTAATTAAAATGTCCCTGGAAGGTATCTGCACTTTTAGCGAACACCTAGGGTTTTCGTTCAGGGGATTGAAGAGCAACTTGATCACGCATTCATCCGATTGTGTTGCCTTTGTTATCGGCGTATTTAGCAAGCCAGCGTAAGTATTCTCTTCGACATCTCGAGTGACTTTCCGATATGCTTTCATATTCTCCGGCTTAAGTAATAGAAATTCCTGAGTCGAAAGTTGACTCGCTATATGCGAATATTCTATTTCCGGGACTAATGAGTGGTTCGCTTCCGTGTGTATTGGGAAGCACCTGATTCGTTGCAACTTCATTTTTGGAAGACTGAAAATTGGTAATGTAATTTTGATTACCAGTTTTTGTTGCAATAGGTGGGTCCGTAATTCAGCCGTCTGATAGAGAATTGATAGACAATTCTGGGCCTTTGAACACGTGGCGTGAGATTTGTGATAAATCTCAAGGAGTGAATCAGGGGCGATCAGCAGGGGATGAATTTGGTTATTTCGGCTAGAGGTTATTATATCCAGTAGCGCCTGCTGTCGGAACTCAATTTCTACCATTTGTAGCAGTAGACTCGAGACTATTTCCTGTCTCATTTGTCTTGCTACGAGTTTGTCAGTAGAATTATATAAATCATTCATCTGGTAGGCTGTTTGCCGTTGTCTTTCGACCAGTGAATTTAAAGGCTTTTGAATCGTATTAAGCGCAGTCTTGACTACACTGATTTGTTGTTTTTCCAAATCAGCGAGTACCTGATGGTTAGTTTCCAACTCATCCAGGCGACTATAGACTTCGCGTTCATTTGCACTATCCATGGTACCGAAAAGGTAGTGCATGGCGTTTCCGATGCCGTCAAAAATAGATCTCGTTTTGCGAGATTTGGGAACAGCTTGTTTAATTACCTTAGTGCGTTGTTTGATATTTTCCATCAACGCGTGCATGTGTTTTTGCTGGAGCTCGCAGAGGTCTTCCACGGTGTTGTTTCCGCATAGTTGATGCACGTAGTGTTCGGCTCGTTCCGCAATTGTTGTCTGGTTGTCCAACTCGGTCAGGTCCAATTCCGTGAGGATATTCCATGTGGAGTGGTAAACCATGAGGCTTCCTAAATCCTCGAATAGCACTAATGTATTGTTGAGTGGGTTTACCGAGTATGTCTCCGACGTACTACTTCCCATAGCGGACACGATTAGTCCGAGGATGATAGCGTTTTGTATCATACCTGGGGAGAGGAATATGGTTAGTGGGGTTTTCTAAATTAATTTTCTTATTTACTAAGCGTAGATTTTCCCTAAAGTGATGTCATGCTTGTCTTGCATTCTCACGGGTATAATAGTTGGTTACCTTTGGGTAGTCGCTTTGATGTTTACTGTTGAATACAGTATTTCGAAAGTAGTTGAGGGGGACCTCAAGACAAGGGACTACCAGGAAGGAGTTTAGTGTTTTTGTGCTGTAGAAATCGGGCAGTCTCTGACGGGATTGCAATTGCACAGAAGTTGGTTTGATTTATTAATTCTGGGAATCGAATCGGACAGCCGGCAGCGTTTTATTTTCACAAGAGGTGTTTAGAGTGCTGTAGAAAATATGACTAAGTGGGAGTGAGACCTCAGGGCACGGAACTGCCAGGAAGAACTGCTAGATATAGCATTAAAGAGAGGGATTTTTGGTGGTTCATTCTCTGACGATATTTCGCAAGAGTTGGTTTGAATTTGTTGTTTCAAGGTTCGACTTTTAGTAGAAGTCGTTCTTTTAATTATGTGTTGTTGTGCTAAAGATAGTGAAGTCCTGTTGATTGGTACTTCTTAGCTTTAAACACGTTTAATAGAGTGTGAGGTTTTATGTTAATTGATTTGAAAATACGTAGAAAGATTATAAGGAATAAAAGGAATTTTAATTAAGGTTGGTTTGGACCCGATTGGACCGAGTTGTTAAGGGACTTTTGTCGTTGTTCCCTTCTTGGTTTTGTGCTGGCCTTGCGTTACGATTTTCATCTCAATCGTAGATTGTGGTAGCACATCACGACGCGTAAAGATAATATTTACGATCTTTATTATCTATTCATAGAATGGCTTAAGACGGTTATTGTGAACCGTAACTGTACGTTTGCCCATTTTTAGGGTTGTATTCACTGATGATGGTATACCGATTACCAGATATGGTCCTATCCAGATTTGAGAGAGCTTCTGCTTTCGACTTTCACTCTTGAGTAGGACTTTGTCACCAATGTGAAACGATAGGGGTCGAACAGCTTTATCGTAGTATAATTTCGACCGTTGCTTGCTAGCGAGCAGATTTTTGCGTGCCGTGGCATAAGACTTTTGGAGCTTATATCTTAAGATTTGATAGTAGCTCTCGTGATTATACACGGGTTCAGGGTCTCGCTTTAAATTTGACGGAACATCCGCTGTGAAGCCGTAAAGGCAGTCCATGGGAGTTAATTTTGTCCCTTCGTGTACACTGTTATTGTACACGAATGCAGCGGTTCGCAGATATTGATCCCATGATTTAGGATTCTCGTCCACTATGGTACGCAAGTATTCAATTAACGGCCTGTGTGCACGTTCCAGTGCGCCGTTTGACTGTGGGTGGTAGGCAGAGGTTTGTAACTTCTTCACCCGTAGCAGTTTACATACCTTTTTGAACAGGTCACTAAGGAAGTTGCTTCCCTGATCAGTGACTATTCGTTTAGGGATGCGGTAGCGCGCGACGATTTCGTCGAAGAAGATTTGCGCTATAGTGACGGCTTCCCCGTTAGGTATGGCATACCAATCGACAAATTTAGTGAGGTTATCCTGGAAAGTCAAGATGTACTTGTTTCCGGGGTCAGTTTCCTCGAGTGGACCAACAATGTCGAGATAGACTTTGTCGAAGGGTTGTTCTGCGATGTCCGTGATGACCATCGGCATTTTAAACTGAGGTGATGCCTTCATTTTTTGGCATTTTGAGCAACGCTTTACGTATTTCTTGATATCGCTAAGCATGTGCCTCCACCAGTACTTCCTTCGAATCCGCTTGTATGTTTTAATTACGCCCTGATGGCCGCCAAAAGGAGAGTCGTGATAATCATGTAAGATAGTTTGTATCTCCTTGGGGCTTGTGATTATTTCAGGGGCCTTGATTTTATCGTCAACTAGCGGATTAGTATCTGGCGGGTTTTCTGCAGTGACCTCTTCTATATTTGAATTTATATCGTTTTCGCGAGGCGTGTGATCCCGTATTTCGGGGCTTTTAGACTCTGTTTGAGCGTTTTTTGCTTGAGCCCGGGTCACAGCGTTACATTTTAAGCGATTTTTGCGAATGGAGGTTATTTCATCCTCCGAGTCCGAATCCATTTTATGGTGGACTTGCGCTTTGACTATTATATTTCGGCCATTTGGGTCTTCGTTGACTTCCCGTGGAATGCGGCTTAACGCGTCGGCATTCGTATTGTACTTTCCTGGCTTGTATTCGATTTGATAATCGAATTCGGAAAGTTTGTGATGAAATCTCACCAGACGGGAAGTAGGGTCTTTAACATTAAAGACGCCTTTGAGAGGCTTGTGGTCTGTATAGACCGTAAATTTTCGGCCTTGCAAGTAACATCTAAAGTTACGCGTAGCCCAGACTATCGCGAGCAACTCTTTTTCAATAGTTGAATAGTTGCGTTCCGCCTTGTTCAGTGTACGGCTGGCGTAGGCAATGGGCTGATCGTGTCCTACTTCTCCTTGCGAGAGGACGGCTCCTAATGCCTCGCTGCTGGCGTCCGTGGTTAAATTGAATGGTTTCGAGAAAACGGGATATATAAGTAGGGGAGGAGAGATTAATGAAGTTTTAATTTTCTCGAATGCCTCCTGGCACTTCTCGGTCCATGTGAATTTGACATCCTTGCGGAGCAAATTCGTTATAGGACGCACAATTTTGGAGAAGTCGGGGATGAATTTTCGATAATAATTGGCAAGTCCAATAAAAGATTGATTGATTGAAAAGATGATTGTCGTACAGTTCTGGGAACTGGGAAAGTTTGGACGCAAGCCGTTTTACTGGGGTCTGGAAGTGCTCCTTCACTGGAACACTTGTGGCCTAGGTAAACAACCTCTTTTCTCAGAAACTGGCACTTTTCTGGCTGCAGTTTGAGGTTGTTCTCTCTCAAACGATTGAAGACTTTGCGGAGCTTACTATTATGGTCCGCAAGGTTTTTACCGTAGATGACTATGTCGTCTAGGTAGACAAAACATTCCAAGCCTTGTAATCCTGTTAGGACGAAATTCATTAAGCGTTGGAACGTGGCCGGGGCTCCTTTGAGCCCAAATGGCATACGCCTAAATTCATAGTGACCATAATTGGTGCTAAAGGCAGTTTTTGGTCGATCTTGAGGATCGACGAGCACCTGGTGATAGCCGTTGGCGAGATCGAGGGTGGTAAAATACCGAGAATGACCCAATTGGTCGAGGATATCCTCGATCCGAGGTAGCGGAAAGGCGTCTCCAATTGTCTTTTCGTTTAATTTACGAAAATCGACAACGACGCGCCACCTTTTTTCACCGTCTGGTCCCGCCTTCTTAGGGACGACTAGGAGAGGTGAATTCCAAGGGCTTTTACTGCGCTGCACTATGTCGTTCTCTAGCATTTCGCGAAGCTGTTCGTTTATTACATTTCGCTGCGTCTCTGGCAAGCGATACATTTTCTGGTTGATTGGTGCCTGGTCCTGCACCAATGGTATATCATGAGTGATGGCGTTTGTGAAAGTTAGCCGATCACCTTTGAGAAAAAATATATCGTTGTACTCGTAACAGAGTTGTGATATCGCTTGTTTTTCCTCCGCGCTCAGATTTACGTCTAGGCTGAGCTCTTGGTCTAACCTGACGAGACGCGGGTTATTATTTGGGTTTTCTGGTTCTTCATACTCCTGGAATAAATATTTAATATGTTGTAAAGTGGCCATTTTTTCGGCGCTTGAAATATTTGTTTCTTTCTTTTTATTTTTTCTTTCACTTATTTTACGGAAACCTGAAATATTTTTACTTTTATTTAAATTTTCACCCCACTTTATTTTATTTGAATCACTCTTAATACTAAATGACGATGGAGTTGGGGTTTCTGAACCGCCGTAAATTGCCATATTTGAGGCGAACTCGCTTTCGTCTTCTAATAGGCTCTTTCGCCGTTGTTTACTTACTGTGTATGTTGATTTTGGAGCTTTTGAAAATACCGTCCCTGTGCTGAGCTCGCTTCCAATGTCGACGTGTTCCGAAATTTTATTTTGTGTGGGCGTGGGAGCTGATGGAATTTGTCCATCGTAATTCCTTTTATCTAGGTGAGCTCCGTCGACATTTGTTTTGTTAGGTTTTCCTTTCCTTTGGTTCCGTTTTTTCTTTGTATTTGATTTGTGCGTGGGTGCTGGTGGTTTCGAGTCACCGTAATTCCTGATTTTCAGGTGAGCATCCTCAGAGCGTTCTCCGTTTTTCGGGATTTCCTGATTGTTTCTTTCTTGGTAATCCTGTTTCAGTTGGACGACGGTGTAGTTGTGTGCAGGGACTAGATGCAGACTAATAGTAGTCAGAACTACTTGTGAATTGTGTGTGTTGAGAACTCCAACAGACACTGCTTTTAACCCAGCGGGGAGTAAGCCATTCGCTAGGAAGACTCCTTGATCTATTTCTCTTGATAGACAGAGCATCTCTTCCTGCAGCTGCAAGGGAACCTCGACTACGATTTGTGACCTAGCAGGTATGCGTACAGGCTCTTTCAGCTGTATTTGTTGCTGCCTCATTTCGCAGGTCAAATCACTTTCAGTCGGTTTGTCCTTCTCGCTTTCCAGTGTTCGCCGGTCATTGTTCTCCTCTTGGGAAACTTTTGAAGTACCACAGATTGTCAGATCGGCCTTTCTGGGCTCTGCTCTATCTGTTCGGGCATTCGTTTTGACCACTTTTTCGGAATACGGGTTATCCAATGCAGCTATTAATGGAACAGCAAACTCCTCAGGGTTGTTTTCCGTTCGAGGAAATCGCAATGCCTTATTCGGGCCCTCAACGTTACAATTCTTTGCTAGAAAGTCATTTCCTAGCAAGCCGTCGTCGGAAAGGCCGGGTAGGTTTTTTATTACCTGAAAATTGCAGGGAATTTTATTCTTTAATGTAAAATTGCCCTGGCATGTTCCCAGCGTCTTTCCGGTACCAAATGGTGTTTGTAAAGTATATGTTTCTCCGGTATTTATATCTTCGGGATTTTTAATTTCTTTCTTCTTTATTATGCTAACCTCAGCGCCAGTATCTACTACAAGTTTGGTATTGCCGCTCAGGCTAATATCCAACGGAAGGCTAACTGTAGAGATACAGGGTTCGGGCGGCTGAGGTGACCCTTTGTTAGAATTTTTACTTTTTAGTGTCGATCCGGGGTCTTTTCGGTCGACTGCTCGTCGTTTCCCTGGCTCTTAGAGTCCCATTTTTGTTTTTGGCGGCATTCCTCTATGGAATGGCCGCGACGGTTGCAGAACTTGCATTTGAGTTTTATGTTAAAAACTCGAGGACCAGCGGAAGGTTGCTGATCCTGAATCCGTCGGTCGGGGAGCCTTGTTTGGTTACTCGGGCCCGGAACCTGGCGATTGTTTCTACAATCGCGAACATCATGTCCATATATTTTGCAGGTTGAGCAGAAGGGTGTGTTTTTACGCTTCATGCAGTCGGCGTAAGTGTGACCTCTTCGCTGGCAAAAGTTGCAAGTGATGTTTGACCTTAATTGGTCGAGGTTCTGGCGGCGGTAGTCGAATTGAGGGGGAGACGAGCGTTGAGGTGGAGTCGTATATTGCGGAGTCTGTCGGCGAAAGTTTTGTGGTGGCGGCGGTCTGTATAACGTTTGTTGTGGAAAATTGCGAGCAGGTGTATATGGGGTTCTATGGAATGCCCGTATTCTGGCAGTTGGGTCCATAGCAACCGGCGTGGTTAAGCCTTGTTCTACAACAACCGGAGCAGGAAAGCCTTGGGTTGTTGTGGTTTGCGTGAACTGGGCGCCCTGCTGTAGTTTCTCCATGTCGAGTGCTTTATTGATCAGCGCCTCGAGCGTGCCGTCGGTGACGGTGAGGAGATATTGGCAAAGGTGTGGATTCGTAACCCCGCTGCGGACTGCGTTTTTCGCGAAGTCCTCCAGCTGTGTTGTTACAGCTGGAGTGGCCGCAGCTCCATATTTTGTTTGTGCGGCCTCTTTGCAGAGGGCCAGCAACTGTTTCACTCTAGCCGTGAAGGCGGTGAGCGTTTCGCAGGGGTTTTGGTGAGCTGTTATGAGCCTATTTACCAGTTCCTGGTAAGTTTCTCTGGGAAGATATGCCGCGTTTAATCTTGCTTCGACTTCTTGAAATGTTGTCGGTACATCCGAGGCCAACAGTTGATATGCTCCTCCACGAAGTCTTGTGGGGAGGATCTTGAGGAAGGCGTCTTGCTCCCCTTCGGAGAGACACTGTTTGGCCTGGCGGCAGCAACCCAGGAATGTTTGCAACTCTGTTCCGAGATGCGGGCCTGGCTCACCTGAAAAAATGGGCACCATTTGCGCAGTTAATTTAACAATTTTTCCATAATCGGTCGCCATAGTGGAGTTTTGATTCGAGTCGGTTTCGGGCGAGTCTTGTGCGAGAAATCGATTTAGACCCTGTTTCAGGTTAATTTCTCGCAGGGAGTCTTGTAGGGATTGAATGAGGTTTTCCTCAGTTGTGCTTTGTAAACTGTTTTCAATATTTTCTTCAGAGGGGAGTATGCGCGAGAATCCGTCTAGCTTGGCTTGAAAGAGTGCGGCTTCCTTTTGAAAGCGCTCTAAGTCTTCCAATCTCTCCTCGCTGGACTTTGTATTTCTATTTTCGAGGAGGTTAGAATAGAGGGTTGCCAGGCGTTCGGATTCTCGCGCGGACTCGTACAAATTATTAAAATTATTGTATTTAAATCTTACTTGGTTTTGATTTATTCGTTGCAGGACGGTCCCGCTCCTGAGTGTGAGTCCTTCTGAACTGGGTCCTGGTTGTGCTGGGGTTACCTGGCGTTCACTGACCTGCGTTTGGTCGGTGAATAATGGTGACTGGGAACCCTGGCGTGGTTCTTCCGCGTCGATCTCCAGGTCCAGTGAGGTTATGAGGAGGTCCTCTGTCTTCTCCTCCGTTGGTGAGTGAGCGGGAGTAGAGTGGGTGTCCTTGGACATCAACTCCTGCTCTGCAGCGTTGCAAGGGGGGCTTTTGGCCTGCTTTCCGTTCCCTTGATAACAGTACTAGAGTTGTGTTGGGGTAAAGGGGGGCTTGTGCCGTCTTCAACGTTTCCCTTTTCCACTCCGATACTGGTGCTGTGTTGATTGCTGGTGTTGATTGGTGTCGTCTTCTTCGGGCTGGGACGGAGCCCACACAATTCCACCGGTGGTGCTGGCTTACACTTTGTGGAAACGTTGGGGGTGACTCCTCAGGGCTATTGACTACCCGGGAGTGCTTAGAGATACCCCTTTTTGTTCGATGTAGGACAGAGGCTTTTCAAGCTATTACGTTTGTATAAAACACGCTTCTCCTATCCTACCGGCTGCGCCAATTTTTGTTACAACACCTTTTTGTTCCACGGTTAAAACAATTACACCCTCCTTCTCGTTTCCCCTTCTTTTCTTTCTTTTTTTTTTGAACTTTCAATTAAACAAAAACACATTTCGTTCCCGATTAGCATAGATTTGCTTTACAATAATTTATTAATAGCTTTACACTACATTCTTTAATAATAAAGTCATTTAATTACACAACCTTAAGCTTTAATCCAAATAATCATACATTTGATTTGCATTAAATTTCTTAATCGATTTACATTAATTTTCTCAAGTTCACAGGCACTAATTGTAACAGAGGTTATTTAATTACACCACCTTAAACTCTAATCCAAATAATCATACATTTGATTTGCATTAAATTTCTTAATCGATTTACATTAATTTTCTCAAGTTCACAGGCACTAATTGTAACAGCGGTTATTTAATTACACCACCTTAAACTCTAATCCAAATAATCATACATTTGATTTGCATTAAATTTCTTAATCGATTTGCATTAATTTTCTCAAGTTCACTGGCACTAATTGTAACAGAGGTTATTTAATTACACCACCTTAAACTCTAATCCAAATAATCATACATTTGATTTGCATTAAATTTCTTAATCGATTTACATTAATTTTCTCAAGTTCACTGGCACTAATTGTAACAGAGGTTATTTAATTACACCACCTTAAGCTCTAATCCAAATAATCATACATTTGTTTGCATTAAATTTCGTAATTGATTCACACTAATTTTCTCAAGTTCACAGACACTAATTGTAACATAGGTTATTTACGAGGGAATATACTGACTGCCCTTATCCGCGTTGGTTATCAAAAATCGACTCTTCACCGACGAATTTTCTTTTTTATTCGACTCGCTCCGGCCAAGTTTTTAAGCAGACTCTTTTAATTTCTTCTTACCGCGTTCGCGAATAGAACAGAACTCTACGCGACTTACTTCGATCGCGATTTTAACAGAACTCCCCGATTGTTCCTTTCAGAACATCTCACTAGCGATCTACATGAAGAAAAGCTTTCGTGCTTTTTCTTCGTTTTTTAGCTTTGCCCTTGATGTACTTAGTTGTGATTGGGCAAAGCCGCTGTAGATCGTTGTTTTGTCGCGCTGATTAAGCAAATTTCTTTTGCTTATCGTGTACTGAGCTACCGTGTGAAAGGAATTTCGACGGTAACCCGAGCGCGTTGTTTATCATGGGTTAGATTTGAGTACATTGCAACTTTGTTACAATGCACTCGGTGTAGGAAATCTAACCCATTAAATATTTATTGGTTTTTTATTTTCTAGGTGCTCCTGAGTTGGTTTTGAATATGTTGCAACTTTGTTGCAGCAAAAATGTGATACTCGAAATCCAACTCATGAGACTTTTACGATTTGTTTTTGTAAATGGCAGATTGGATTCGTTAGAATTGGGCTTATCTTAAAATAAGCGAATCCAATCTGCAACAGAATCTATTGCGATTCTACAAGGAAAACTGAAAATAGCATACGAATTATATGTAAATGAATTAATTGTCGACGGTCAAGAGAAGTTAATGAAATATATAGATCTGAATGTACAGGAAATTAATGACACTTTAAAACCGTTAATTAATGTAGAATCTCTGACAATTTCAAAATGAGTAAAATACAGATAGTTAATGAGCTTCATAAACCAGCCAGAAAAAATTTCAAAAGAAGACGTGTTATAATTAAAGGAATAGATGATCTATGGCAAGCAGATTTAGTTGAGATGGGAGCTTATACTACAAGCAATAATGGTCATAATTTTTTATTAACTGTAATAGACGGATTTTCTAAATATGCATGGGCAATTCCTATTAAAAGAAAGACTGCTGTCGAAGTTACTCAAGCTATGAAATCCATACTAAAAGAAGGTCGGAGTCCCACAAATTTACAAACTGATGACGGTAAAGAGTTTTTCAATAGCTCATTTCAAAACTTAATGAAAAAATCCCGCATTAATCATTTTTCTACATATAGCCCTTTAAAAGCATCTATAGTTGAACGATTTAATCGAACATTAAAAAGCATGATGTGGAAAGAGTTTAGTATGCAGGGCTCATACCGATGGATAGATATGGTTAAGAAATTACTCGTAAAATATAACTCAAGTAATCATCGAACAATAAAAATGAGACCACGTGATGTGACAAAGCAGAATGAGAAAAAATTGCTATCAACAGTTTACAATCATTTAAAGACGTTTCATTTACCAACATTTAAACTGGGAGACTTTGTTCGCATTAGTAAATAAAAACATGTATTTGAAAAGGGGTATACACCAAACTGGACTACAGAGATCTTCAAGATCTCAAAAATTCAGATAACGAATCCTTTAACATATCTCTTGTAAGATCATGAAGGCAATGCAATAAAGGGGAGTTTTTATGAAATGGAGCTCCAAAAGACGAAGAATCCTGATGTTTACCTCGTAGAAAAAATATTGAAAAGAAACGCAGATAAAGTTTATGTTAAATGGCTCGGATTTTCATCAAAGCACAACTCTTGGATTAAGAAAGCAGGCCCGTAGAGACAAAATTCGGGCCCGGGGGGTAATACATACGGGCCCCCGCCAAAGGAATTTCGGGCCTGGGACTAAGCGTTTACGGGCCCATATACAATCGAATGAGTGACTTTTAATTTAAAATCTGTCTAGTATATTAAACTTTTGCAAACGTGAAACATTTTTTTATGTATATAATTAAAATGAAAAAAAAATGTCTGTTCATGACTTAGATGACGAAGCTGCTTTAGAAAGCCCGGGCCCGGGGGGTCTGCCCCCTTCGCCCCCCCCCCTCTCGGCGGCCCTGTAAGAAAGATAATGTATTATAATATTGTTATACAAATAAATATTTTATATTAAAAGTACTTTTATTTTATTACTCTATTTGAAATTGTTATATCTTAAACTATAAATTTCATTTCTATGCGAGGCAGCTAAAATGGGATCCAAAACATCTTTCATATCTCGAATTCGTCATTGAAAGCGAAATCTGTCAACAGCATATGTTTCCCAGAGACCCTTACGTTTCCAAATTGGAACATAATGTATCTTGGGGATAATATCAAATTGAACTACTTTTTTTCCGACTGCTTTGGCCTTATCTTCTTCTTTTTGTAGCAAAAGCAAACCATCTTGAAAGTGCAAACTCCTACAAATATCCTTGAATTTTGTATACGCTGTTGAATCAGTTTAAGAAGGAACCTCCCATGTTTTTGATAATCACTAAAAAAAGGTTTGTTCTACAAAGAAAGAATTGAAATATATGTATAATTAAATGTCTACTTTGTTGGTCTTACCTCTATAACCTCTTTAATACCAGGAGTTAATAATCTAGCTTTTTATATTCATTAAAATCTGTTAATTCAATTAAATTGCAAATATTATCCAAAATTATTTTTGTGTGAAGATACTCCATTTTGAACTGCCATAAAAAAAGGGGTTACACTTTCTTTTGTAACTGCTTATTTTGAAATGTTCATTTTATATGTTTGTTCCATTCCTCTTAAATTCACTAATTCTACATCGCTTTTATAATTAGCATCAACTTGCTTCACCGTTACTAAGAATTCTTTCTGTTTCTAACTCGCGGTATTCATAGCATGATATCTTCAATGAGCGAGTTACGTAATTACTGTCATATGTACAACGAATGGTTAGCATAGTTTCGTCATCGAATTCAAGTTTAAAATGCCTGTAAAAGATATCCTTGCTCTCAATAATTCCTGCAATATCCATTTCTTTCTTTAATAGCTCTTGCCTGAAACCCTTCGATGGCCTCGTCAATGGATACAAATTTCTTTTTAGGGTTATCATTCGTAGTGGTCATTGATGTAGTAATAACAATTTCCTCATCATTAATCCCTTTTGAAGTAGAAACTGCATCTTCTTTGGGATTGCTGGTGTTACTGTAAGTCAGCAGTTTAAAAGATAATCCAATTTGTATAGAGTCATTGTTTAGTAGGGTTAGCGCAAAATCTAAATTACTAATACTTTTGTCCATTAGATTTACACTCAACGGGATCGGTGAACTATTGATATGCAAGATGCATAGTGATAAAAGCATAACATTTACTGAACGTCTAACCATTTTTTAATGTTAGTATGTTTACTTGAACTCGAGAACTAACTGAACTTTATGACGTTGGTACATTTATAATATCCCCCGCTATTTTTTTATTTTCCATTTTAATTATTTATAGGATGATTCCAATTCCAATCATCCTCATCACCAAAGGGGCAGTTCCGGGGAAAATGATTTGTAGCTTTATACCTAACTGTGCGTTCTTGTGATTCACCAACTAATACAATGTCACCTCCTAAAATCAATATAAGGTCAGTTATTTAGTTCATTCTTATTCATTCCAATTACCGTAGACGTCTAACTTAACATGCTGCCAGGGCATAACATTGAAATCAAAATGAAATGTAGAAGAAATCGGTTCGCCAGTGCTTAACCGTAATATTAGACTCCTGTTGCCATCTTTTGGAGTCATGTATATCTCTAAAACATCATTAGGATCCACACTTACATTAACGATCTTAAAATTTTTCCAACCCCCTTCGCATACACAAAATGTAGTGTCAGCCTTTACTGTTTCAGGCCAAAACATCTTCCTGGACTGACGTTTTTTGATGAAGTATCAGGTATTTATAGCATCAATTTAAAAAACTGCTCCTCAAATAAACAAGCAATAATTACAAATTAGGTAGCCAGAAGGCCGTTTTGGGAAAGAGCTGAAATTTGTTGAATTTTTGTATCTGCTTTTTCTTATCTAAGTTTAAAGTAGAATTTATACAAAGTAACTGTAATAATATAATTTTATTGATCTACATAGTAATACATAGCATTCGTTATCACATTCTCAGGTTGATTATTAATCTGCTGATTACTAAATTCCAAATTATAACTATATCCAATACCGCCATTGTTTGTGATAAAATAGGTAGCTTCATTCAGTTTCTGAATTGTGGATTGGGCTATGAAATTAAAACGTGTTGGTAAGAATAACTGATGATCCTGTAATTCCAGAACAATCCGGTCACCATATTTTGTTTTTAGCCTTTTCGCGCTTAAAATCCTGTATGCACATCTTTGATCCATATCCTTCATGTAAAGAAACGGCTTATATCTTCGTAAATTGAGATCCGCTAAAGCGTCACTTAAATCTTCTGAATTTTGCTGCTGCACTAGAGCTTGACTCATTTTGATTCTATGTCTTTACTCATCACGAGAAAATATGAAACTGTGATAATCTCAGCAGATGTCTTGTACTCTCATTTATTGGAAACCGCAACATCCCGGAAATCGGCAAACCTGCACAGACTTGTTATTTTTGATAGTTCTTAATGATCGGATGACATTATTTCGCAATATACCACAATTTTGGCCTATATTTAAATCAGAAAAAGAAATTGCATGATACTCTTTTAAAGTTCAAGGTTACTACAGCAAATGCTTTTTTCCTTATCACCAACTATTTATGCTACTAGAGACCGGGCCCAGACATTCAACTCTTATCAGTAAATTTTACGTTACTACAGACCAGACCCAGACGGTCAACTCTTATCAGAAAAATTTTACGCAAGCAATGCTTTTATTTCTCCCTATCAAACAAAATTTCTATTCAAACACCACCTTTTCTTTATTTATTGTCATGGGGTTTGCCATGATCCAGGTCCAGGACCAGACCCAGGTCCAGATCCAGGACCAGACCCAGGTCCAGATCCAGGACCAGACCCAGGTCCCATCCTTATCATCATTTATTGCAACTCATCCTTATCATTTATAACGAGCCGACGCCAAAACAATCACCACAATTAACTCCAGCTTATTATCTTTCTTGCTTTCAAAATTGCCATGGGGTTTCTAGATCAGGAGCCATTTCATTATCTCCAATTACACTTTTCATCAAAACACCTAACAACATTTTTTTATTTTGCTCTTAAAAATCCCATGGGGTTTCTAGATCAGGAGCCATTTTCTTATCTACAATTACACTTTCAACCAAAACAACAACGGCCCAATATGGCTACCCTGCGGTACGCCAGATGTAGCCCTAACGAGTCTGGATAAAGTATTACGGAAAGATACTCGATATATCCTGTCTTTTAAGTACGAGAAGATCCAATCGAGCAATAAAGGCGGAAAACCCAACTTTTCAAGCTTAAGCATAATCACAGAGTGAGGAAGTTTATCAAATGCCTCGCTAAAGTCGGTGTAGACGCAGTCAGTCTGGAGACCTTGCTGAAAGGCAGAGATTATGTGGTATGTGAATTCAAGCAAGTTAGATGAGTTTAACCCCTTACACTGCCCTACAAGCTGTGAGTATATAATAGATTCGAACAACTTGGGTATGCAGGAAAGCTTTGCGATTGGCCTATAATTTGTTATTATGTTTTTATGCCCCTTTTTATAAACAGGAATTATAAAGGAGCTCCTCCATAACGTAGGAAATCTACCGGCCTGAAGAGATTTGTTGAAGATGAGTTCCAGTGGAGTGAGTAAGGCGTCGGAACAGCATCTCAAGAATGCAGGTGGAACACCATCAGGACCAAAAGAAAAGTCCATTCTAAGTTCCTTGATATGATCTATAATAATATCACGAGATATAATGGGCAAAGCAATGGAGGCAGCGGGACGATCGTGGATATGATCAACCTCTTCCAGGGAAGGCACAAAATTGCCAGATGAAAAGGCACCCTCGAAAAACAATGCAAAGTTGTCGGCTATATCGGACGCGCTGCCACTAGAGGATCCATTGTAGCACATTGTAGATGGATAATTATCAGTTTTCTTCTTCATATTAACAAATTTAAATAAGGTACGAGGATCAATTTGCAAGTTATCGTGAACATTATCGAGGTATTCCCTGTATAAGGATGATGATAACGCTAAAAAGCTATCATGACAATAAACGAAATCACAATAAGTTGATGTGTTTCTACAGCGTAAGTAAGTTTTCCATAGTCTATTTTTCTTATTTTTAAGTCTACGTAG
The DNA here is from genome assembly GCA_964036015.1 of Leptarthrus brevirostris. Classification (NCBI taxonomy): domain Eukaryota; kingdom Metazoa; phylum Arthropoda; class Insecta; order Diptera; family Asilidae; genus Leptarthrus; species Leptarthrus brevirostris. Next base: position 3,100,606 of record OZ038376.1, read on the forward strand.
ATCTCTAGTATACCACGGGAGGGGGGGGGGGGACTGACAGGATGATCTTGACCGTTTAAGTGGTACACACAATCGCTATCGCTATCATCAAAAAGAGATGCGAAATCGATCGAAAGGATCCTGTTTGAAAGATCAGAGAAGTCCGCCCTTTTAAAATCAAGAACGTATTGATCTACGTTGGGGTCGGCAGTATCAGAACTATCGTAGCAAAAAGAGATGAAAATGGGCGGATGCAAACTGTCAATAGCGGATAAGTTCCGAGAATTCGGAATTGCAAAAATTATTGGCACGATGTTCGCAATTGCAGAACAAACCGTTCTGCTAGAATTCAAGATACAAGTCATGAAAGAAGGCCCCCAAGAGAAAACAGGCCGACCTTAGTGTTTAATCACGTCAATAATGCTGATCACCGCAATTCAGATCTGGGAAAATAATTCAATGCCCAGAACAACTTCTCGGGTTCCTCTTGATAACCGAAAACACCATTGCTGACATAACCATTTTTATGTTCCCATGCACATAATTTTATTGTCAACTTATCAGCATATTCACGGGCTGCTCTGCATACGCAGCAATTTTTAACTCAAGTCAAGTGTTATCGCCTGTGAACGGGTTATGCTGTGAAAGAGGAACCTGAGAAGTTGTTTATGATTTTCTCGTCAATTAAAGTAAAGATAAAGTTCAGTTCATTTTCTTTTGGTTATTTAATTTGTTTATAATTTGCTCGCCTTAAGCTAAGATAGAGTTCATTTCGTTTTCTTTTGGATATGTAATTTTTGCTTATTCACATTTTTTGGAGTGTTGTATTTTACCGTGTTAGATGTAAGATTCTCAGCTAAATAAAGTCAGTTCAAATCCAGAACCCAAAGGAGCCAGTCGTATTTTAATTCCGTGCCATTCATTCATTCAGAAGATAATGAAAGTTCATCCAATCGTTCAAAGTGTAATCAGTTAAAGTGAAGAAACCCATTGCCTGTATTTAAGTTCCAAGCACCTATCAATTGTGTGGTACCAAGAACCGCACATCGAAAATCTGCAACAGGAGCGGATAACAAAATAGTTATTCGCTATAAAAACATTTTGGTGACCCCGACGTGATTGTGACTAGTTTCTTTGTGTTTATTCTCTAATGAACCATTAGCCAGCGTGATTAGTGACCATCATTCGACGTGAAAGTGAATAGTTTTTTTTGTGTTTATTCTCCAAAGGGACCATCAGTCAGTGTAATTAGTGATCAGTTCGCCAAGGGACCAGTGTACGTGCAGTACTCACCAGTATAATCATCGTGAACTTTGCCAGAGGTATTAGCGTATCCAATAAGCAGTAGTCCAAAACACGCCATGGACGCATTAGCTGCCAGACAAAAGGAAGTAGGCGGAGAAATTGAAAGTCTCCTGGATGAATTACAAGAAGGATCCCCAAGCCAGGAAGGATACCAATTATTTCAAGACCAGGTTTGTCAAACTTGAAGGCTACTGGAGTATTTTCGAGGACCAGGATAACCAAATCAGCATTGACCATCCAGAAGAGCAACACCATGCCTACTTTACTGAAGACTATTACAATAAGATCAAGGATCTGTATGAGAAGTACCAGGAAGAATTCACCGACAAGCTTAGCAGTCTCCAGACATCAGATTACCATCTCATCGCACCAGAAATCCATGTGACGGATGAGTAAAAATCCACGAATCCGGAACGAGCGAAAAAAGGAATACCAGCAACATCACCATCTATCCCAACTATTAAGCCCCAAGGCGCCAAACCAAAGTACCACAAGTCAGCAATGCATGAAGCAATTTTCCAAAGATGAAGCAGATCCCTTGGAGATTAATCCAACCTCTGCCCAAATACCCAGATTGCTTCGACGAGGAAAAGAAGCCATGGATTCCATTCAGCGTTGTTTGGGAAGAGTTGCCGCCTTGCCATGGCATTCTCAAGGAAAAACAGGAGTCACTTGCGAATTATATGCCAAGGACCTAACCACATCTGGGAAAGAGTGTTGAAACACCATCAAGATATTTATGAGGCGATGGAAAATCCTACAGAAATGGGATATCAGGAAGACAGATTCCTTCAATTAGAAATCAAGGTCCATGACGCGTTACTCGACCTTAATCAGGTTGCAAGCGAGTCCTCCACGATAACTTCACCATCTCCCATGTCAACCACCATGAAACTACCAAAAATAACACTTCCAAGTTTTGATGGCGACTATCTTAAATGGCGCCAGTTTCATGACTTATTCAGCCAAATGATCCACAACCAGCCAATGAGTTCCTGCCAGAAAATGTGGTACTTGAAAACCAATCTTACTGGCGAGGCTGAGCGACTGATTCGGAAACTTCCATTGTCGGACGGAAATTAATCGACAGCGTGGAAAGTGCTCGTGGATAGATTCGAGAATAGTCGACTCCTTGTAAATGCCTTGCTAAACAAATTGCTGTACCAGTCATCGTTGTCTGTAGAAAGTGCTAATGGCATCAAGGCTCTGCATGACACCACCCAGGAGTGTATGATGAGCCTCCAAAATCTCAGTGTCGACACCACCAGTTGGGGACCGCTTATTCTGCACATATTATAGAAGAAAGTGGACAGGAATACCCATGCCTTGTATGAGCAATCATTGGCTCGCCCAAAGGAGGAGTTGCAAACATTAGGAGACTTCCTCCATTTTTTGGAGACACGATTCCAGGCATTAGAGGCACTTGCCACCAAGGGAAAACCACATGAAGACTACCAAAGGAATAAGTTTATGAAACCATCTTCGCTCGTATGAACCACCATGCAAAACCAATGCATCATTTGCAAGCAGCCTCACCAATTATATTCATGCAGAGAGTTTATCGCCAAATCACCAACAGTAAGACTGCAATTGTTAAAATCCCATAGATTATGTTTCAATTGCATCCGATCTGGCCATACAGCTATTAAGTGCACCTTGCGAGGTTGTCCAAAGTGTCCACATAAACATAATTCACTGGTGCACACAAACTGTACCCCAGGCAATCAACCAAAAAACCAACTGTTAAAATTGCACAGTGAAGCCTGTGGCGATGCGTCACAATACACAGGTAATAGACCATTATCACCACATTTCAAAGGATCCCATTTGACCACATTAACAACGCAAGTTGATCAACCAGATGTATATGTTCTGCTGAGCACGGTCCTGCTCAACGTCCTCGACAACAATGGAAGGGAAATTCCTTGCAGAGCGGTACTGGATTCTGGCTCTCAACTGAATTTCATTACCGAAAACTTAGCCAAAAGACTTAAAATACAACCAATCTCGAAGGCAATGCAGAAGTCCCAGCATCGCCTTAATGTCGCCATTAAATCTCGAACATCAGGATTCACCACCAGATTGGAAGCCTACAGCATACCACAGATCACCAACGATCAACCATCGTGTCGGCTGAACATTGCATCATGGCCAATTCCCAGTTCAATTAGCAGACCCAGCGTTCAACCGTCCTGACAAGATTGACATGCTAATTGGAGCTGAGTTATACTTTCAGCTGCTCACCATTGGACAGATTAGGCTAGGAAACAAACTCCCAACGCTTCAGAATACAATCTTCGGATGGGTCGTGGCTGGGCGAGTTGAGCAGCGCAATGAGACCATTCCTCATTGTGGTATTTGTACCCATGATCAGGCCAAACTCGAGGAACAAGTGGAAAGATTCTGGAAACTCGAACAAACAGAACCATTATCATCAAGAATGACTTCAGCTGAGTTGGAGTGTGAGGCACACTTTACCAGAACAATGAGAAGGAATGAAGAAGGACGGTTCGTCGTTGCCTTGTCATTCGCCAGGGATCCAAACTCGCTGGGGGAATCCAAGGATATTGCTTTAATGAGATTTCATTCCTTGGAACGAAAATTGGCAAGGAACCCTGAGCTTAAGGTGCAATACCAACAATTTATGCGAGAGTACATACAACTCGGTCATATGCAACCAGTAGATCTTGAGATCACTAAGCCAAATTATTTCATACCACACCATAGCGTTATTTAAATTGCAGTACCACAACAAAACTCAGAGTAGTATTCGACGCATCGGCCAAGACGTCTACTAATGTATCTCTAAATGATATTCTGTACACTGGCCCATCGATCCAAGAAGACTAATTATCAGTGTTGATACGATTTAGAACCCCACGATTTGTATTCACGGCCGATGTGGAAACAAATGTGGATAGAAAATACCAAATGATTTTGTGGAGAGAAGAGCCAACGCAACCAATACAGCAGTATCAGTTAAGCACAGTGACTTATGGTGTGAAAACTGCACCATATCTAGCCATAAAATGCCTTCACCAGCTAGCAGCACAGGCAAATCAACATCCACTGGCTGTTCAAACCATAAGACGCAATTGTTACGTCGATGACGTGATGACAGGATCGGATACCTTGAGAGAAGCCCTAGACACGCAACACCAGCTTAAGTCAGTTTTCCAGTCAGCAGGCTTCAATCTTAGAAAATGGTGTTCCAATCACCCCTCGTTAATAAATCAATTCAGTCCTGAAGACAAGGCTGCCAAGTTAGCGTCAGAACTACTGCACCGAACAAAGGGCGATCTGCAATGGAACCACATTCCATATACCATGTGGACTGATTCAGAGATAGTTTTGGCGTGGCTTCATATCACACATTCGTAGCAAACAGACTATCCGCCATTCAGGAACTCACGCCAGCGAATCATTGGAGACATGTTCCATCCAAGAAAAATCCAGCGGATTTTGTGTCTAGAGGAGTGCCTCCAGAAAGATTGGGGACCTCCACCATGTGGTTCTATGGACCACTGTTCTTACATGGACCAGAAGAAGCTTAGCCAATCAAGAGCATTGATAAAGAGATCGAGCTACAAAAACGGCACCCACGAGCAACCACGCTAACAACTTCTCGCATTCCAATTCACCCAATCGATCTGATCGACACCAGGAATTCGTTCAGCCACCTTCAGCGAGTAATGGCGTACGTACTTCGATTTACGAAAAACATTCGCCAAAAAACCAAGGATAATAGGCAGAGATCCCAGCTATTAGTTTCTGAACTAGACGATGCATTGAGGCTGATAATTATTGAAGTCCAAAAGCAAGGTTTTCCAGAAGAGATAAGATCGCTACAGCGAACTCATCAAGTACACAACCAAAGTGTACTTAAGACTTTATCTCCATTCTTGGATATTGATAGCATCATTCGAGTGGGAGGTCGACTAGAGGCATCCACATTACCGTATGACGCCAAACATCCAATGCTGTTACCTCATTTGCACCCCATAACCAAATTATTGATGACTCACATCCATACCAAGCATGCCCACGCAGGACCTCAAGCCTTGTTGTCTATCGTTAGGCAAAGATTTTGGCCAATCCAAGGAAAAACACTTGCAATAAACATAGTCCATAAATGTGTAAGATGTTGCAAATCCAGACCCCAGTTATTAAACCAGTTTATGGGGAATCTTCCACCAAGCAGAGTTCAACCAGCGCGACCATTTATCAACGGAGGAGTAGATTTTTGTGGTCCATTCGGGATACATTACACAATCAGAGGGAAGCAACCCAAGAAGTGCTATATCACGATATTTTGCTGTTTCGCCACGAAGGCAATACATATAGAAGTAGTCAGCGACTTAACCACGGAGGCCTTTATAGCTGCTCTTAAACGTTTCGTTGGTCGACGAGGCAACTGCCGACACTTGCATTGTGATAATGCCACCAATTTTGTCGGAGCTTGGAATCAGTTACAAGAGTTACAAGAGACCATTTACTCAAAGAGCTCAGAGCAACAAATCAGTAAGTTCTGCACATCCAGAGGAATCGATTTCCACTTAATACCACCCCGTGCGCCGCACTTCGGTGGATTGTGGGAAGCTGCGGTTAAGTCGGCGAAACATTTATTGCAGCGAAATATAGGAAAGGCTTCCACTACCTATAAGGAACTAGAAACCATCATCATCCGATCCAAATGATCTCTCTGCGTTAACACCAGGACACTTCCTAATCGGTGAGCCTTTAACAGGAGTAATCGACCAAACAGCTGAGCCATTGTCAGTGAAATTACTCCAAAGATGGAAAATGATTTCCCAATTAAAGAACGATTTCTGGATTCGTTGGACTCGTGAAAATCCCAACGAGTTACAGGATCGCTACAAATGGAATCACCCAATCCAGAATGTTGAACCAGGCACCATGGTCCTCCTAAAAGACGAGAATCTGCCAGTCCTAAAATGGCCCCTCGCGAGGATAATCAAATGCATCAAGGGAGATGATGGTCGTGTCCTTGTAGCCGACGTCAAAACTAGTAACGGAGTTCTGAAACGACCGATACACAAAATAGCACCACTGCCCGTAGAGCAGGACAATTCAGAAGGAATTACACGAGATGATTCCATGAGCGACAAAGAGCCCCCAAGCCCTTCCAGAGAGCCAGATCGAAACAAACCCGGACCATCTGGCATCCAAAAACCTCAACCACCATCCAAGCGAAAGAGGAGAAGCGCAAGTAGAGACACAGGACGCCCAGGACCTTCTGACTACACCAGACGCCGTTGTCTGAACCCAATCAGTTTAGCTCTACTGGTATGCGCTGTTCTGCCAGCGTTTGCAATCAACATCACTATACAACCGTTTGCTACACAACCTGGGTTGTATTTCGAAGGTATGGGCCCAGCTCACCTCTTCACGAACGAATGGAGTCTAGTTGTGTTTTACAATATGACCCCATTCTGGCAAGAATTTGACAACTTAGAAAACCAGATCAGCCAGGTTCCAAGCACCTAAATACCTCTCATCAATTGTATGGTACCAAGAACTGCACATCAAAAATCTGCAACAGGAGCGGATAACAAAATAGTTATACACTCCAAATGCCGTTTGGCACTGGAAAAACCTTGGCAAGCTGAAAGGGAAACTTCACACTGAAGTACAAAATACCCTGCAATTTCCAAGTCATTCAAAACCTTCCAAGTCTCACGGACGACGGTTTGTTAGGAAATGACTTCCTAGCGAAGAATTGTAACGTTGAAGGTCCAAATATGGCGCTCAGGTTTCCTCGCACTGAAACTAACCCCGAAGAGTTCGCTATACCCCTAACATTTGCATCGGACGAGACGTGTTCAGAGAACGCAGTCGAAGTAGAAACACTAACAGGTAGCACGGAGGCCTCAGAGGTCAAGCTGTCTACTTGCAGTGTCCTCAAGGCATCTCAATTGGAGAATGCTGGCTGTAGCACACAAGAACACCACTCGGATAAAATAACTACCAAAGATCCGGCTTGCAAAATAAGGCAGCACCAGATAGTCTTAGACGAACCTGTTTGCATACCTGCAAGATCCCAGATCGTAGTCAAAATTCCGTTGCAATTGTCTGAAGAAATGCTCTGTCTATCCAGGAGATAGACGATGAAGTCTTTCTGGCAAATAGCTTACTCTCATCGGGAATCAAGGTAGCGCAGATTGGAATCCTCAACGCTAACAATTTTCAAGTAGTCCTGACAAGCCTCGACATAACGCTTGTCCACACTAAAGACTACACCGTCATCCCTATCGCCAACGGATCGGATCAAACAAAACTAGATGAAACTACACCGGAACAAAGAGAGATACGGCCCATGAGCCGGAAGAATGGCGCTGACCAACCCCACAAAAGGTCTACTCTAACCGGTCACAAAGATCCAGTAGCCCCAAAGCCAATTAGAGGTAAAAACACGTCCAAACATGTAAGATGGCATAAGAGCACCTCCAGAGACGCTTGCGGGTCCCTCAAGAAAACCCCAACTTCTAGCACTTGTGAGTACAATAAATGACTGGCACCCAAGGTAAGCCCAGATCGACAAACTCCATCGCCCAGAAGCTCAAGCACAAACTTACAAACGACAAACGTTCCAACAAATGCCTGAACCCGTAGGTATCACGGCCCACAAAACTCCAACGTTCACCAACAATAGTTTTAAGAAAATTAAATACAAGAAAAACAAAATAAAAAATAAACAAGAACAGAGTTACTAGAGCCGATAAGATGGCCACTCTGCAAACATTAAATAGACAGTGACGATCCGGATGAAACCCAACATAACCCGCGCCTCGCCAAGTTAGTACAAGAACTCAACCTGGACGACACCCTAAGCGCGGAAGAGTCATCTGCCATAAGCAAACTATGTTATGAGTACGATGATATTTTCTTCTTAAAAGGTGATAGGCTCATACCAAAGCCATCACCCACGACATTCCCCTGGTGCAAGACCAAGCACCCATTAATCAAAAGATGTACCGATTGCCTGAAACCCAACGCAAGGTAATCAACGAGCAGCTCCGAGAAATGTTGGATAATGACATTGTTAAATGAAACGCTCTTAATCACGGCATAACAAACATTAAAAACTTTATTAAAAGAACCAGATATATATACAAATTTCTTATACCTAAATTGCAAAGTCTACAAATTTAACAAATTTATAAAAGTGCAAAGGAAAGCAATCAAATACAAAAACAGTTAAGTAACAAAACAATTGAACTCAGGAAATAACTGACTGATTGCAAGGTCATCGTATCGTATTTCCATTGCGACTTCATGCAATTGCCGAAATGCTAAGTAGCATAAAAATGTAACGAAGCATTTTGCTCCGTACATGAATTTACGCCGTCGCCCATGTCATTTTCGGACATTTTACTTTTTGCCCAAACTCTTCGTTGTACATGTCCATGAAAAACTCCAACGCTCCATGGCATGCAGGTGGGCATGACGTAATCCAGAAATGGGAAAACAGAATTATTCCCACTAGCTGCGTTGTCATGTTAAGTTCTTTGCACATCAACCCATAATCAGTTGGGTGTGTGCGTCTCCGTTGCAAATCGTTGGTTCAAGCAGTACAAAGACGCCACGCACAAATGTTCCAGTGAACGGAGATGAAAATGTGCGTGACGTCATCCGTCAGCCGAGTCATAGAGAACTTGTGCACAGTAACCAGATATTCTGCTGGCAGCGTGGGTTTGTCAATGCATACATTGTTCTTCTCTGCACAGCAACCCATAATCAGTTGGGTGTGTGCGTCGCCGTTGTATGAAATTGATTCATGGTAAAAAGACAGAAAATAGTGGTGGGGAATAATTCTGGGCCTCGCCAAAAGTATAAAAGCGAGCATCACCGTACAGAAATCGAGCAGTAGTATCTCGAAAGGGATCACGTTCAGATCTAAGTGCGCTTAGATCACGAAGCTACCAGCTCAGTACCAGAAAGCACTAGTGGCTTAAATCGGACGATAAAGTCCCGTAGTTAGCAGTAGATAGTTTTACCTGTCCCAACCCGTAGACTTTCTGTGGCGTAGCCTGTCAGTCTAAATCCGTTCCCATAGACCTTCTGTGGCGTAGCCTGTTGGTCATCCCGCTCACTCACACTAACCTTCTGTAGTTTGTTAGCCGTTTCCGCTTACACCGACTTTCTGTGGCGTAGCCTGTTAGTCGTTTACGCATACACTGACCTTCTGTGGCGTAGCCTGTTGGTCATCCCGCTTACACACACCGACTTTCTGTGGCGTAGCCTGTTAGTCGTTTCCGCATACACTGACCTTCTGTGGCGTAGCCTGTGGGTCATCCCGCTTACACACACCGACCTTCTGTGGCGTAGCCTGTTGGTCATCCCGCTCACTCACACTAACCTTCTGTAGTTTGTTAGCCGTTTCCGCTTACACCGACTTTCTGTGGCGTAGCCTGTTAGTCGTTTCCGCATATACTGACCTTCTGTGGCGTAGCCTGTTGGTCATCCCGCTTACTCACACTAATCTTCTGTAGTTTGTTAGTCGTTTCCGCTTACACTGACCTTCTGTGGCGTAGCCTGTCGGTCATCCGCTTACACCCACCGACTATCTCTGGCGTAGCCTGTTAGTCGTTTCCGCATACACTGACCTTCTGTGGCGTAGCCTGTTGGTCATCCCGCTTACACACACCGACTTTCTGTGGCGTAGCCTGTTAGTCGTTTCCGCATACACTGACCTTCTGTGGCGTAGCCTGTCGGTCATCCCGCTTACACACACCGACTTTCTGTGGCGTAGCCTGTTAGTCATTTCCGCATACACTAACCTTCTGTGGCGTAGCCTGTTGGTCATCCCGCTTATACATAAATCATCGACCACGACACAAACGTGAGAACTACGTGTAAAAGCCAGATAAAGCTATCGTCATCTCTCTCTCTCTTCAACAGTGTCGACTTATCTTTTCCTCCAACCATCATCCCAGTAGAAATAGAAAATAAAATATAAGAATATATTGGAGAAAATTGGATGTTTAGAGATAAGAAAACAAATACCTGAATAAATAAAGTATAAATTTATTTTGTAACTGAGTCTTTTCAATATGAAAGAACCTTGGACGACTCCAAAGCTCCAGGCAACCCCTCTATTGAGGATTCAGGGAAAAGACCCATTACAAAAAGGTGAATCAGATTGCATCATTTGTATGAAATTACGTTCGTTGACTCTTGCTTAAATTGAGATAAATTTAATTATTTCATTTTTGTATTTATACAGACATAGTCCAACCGAGCAAGAGTCCCTGGAACTCACCTCTCTTAGTCGTCCCCAAGAAAGCAGGACCTGATGGTGAAAAAAAGTAGCGCGTCGTCGTCGACTTTCGCAAACTTAACGAAAAAACGATTGGCGAAGCCTATCCGCTACCTCGTATCGAGGACATCCTCGACCAACTAGGTCATTCCCGATACTTCACTACCCTCGACTTGGCCAATGGTTATCACCAAGTATTAGTCGACCCCAAAGATAGACCAAAGACGGCTTTCAGCACAAACTATGGACACTACGAATTCAAGCGTATGCTGTTCGGGCTCAAAGGAGCCCAGGCTCCCTTCCAACGTCTAATGAATTTCGTATTAACAGGTTTACAAGACCTGAAATGCTTCGTGTACCTAGATGACATAGTCATCTACGGGAAAAACCTAGCGAGCCACAATCAAAAGCTCCCAAAGTCTTCGACAGACTGAGAGAGAACAACCTGAAACTGCAACCAGAGAAATGCCAGTTTCTAAGACGAGGGGTTGTATACTTAGGCCATAAGTGTTCCAATTAAGGAGAACTTCCAGACCCCAGCAAAACGGCATGCGTCCAAACATTCCCCGTTCCCCGAACAGTCAGGCAAGTCCAATCATTTTTGGGACTTGCCAACTATTACCGGAAATTTATACCCGATTTCTCAAAGATAGTACGTCCAATCACGAATTTGCTTCGCAAGGACGTGACATTTACTTAGACCGACAAATGTCAAGAGGCATTTGAAATTATTAAAAACGCCCTAATTTCCCTCCACTTCTAATCTATCCCGCTTCCACCCAACCATTCAACCTAACCACGGACGCCAGTAGCGAGCCTAGTAGTAGCCTTAGGAGCTGTCCTCTCCCAAGGAGAAGTCGAACGTGACCAACCTATTGCTTACGCCAGCCGTACACTAAATAAAGCTGAACGCAACTACTCTACTATAGAGGAAGAGTTGCTAGCCATAGTCTGGGCGTCAAAGGCGTCTTTAACGTTAAAGACCCAACCTCCCGCTTGGTGAGATTTCACCACAAGCTTTCCGAATTCAATTACAAAATCGAATACAAACCCGGAAAATATAATACAAATGCCGACGCAATCAGTCGCATCCCGCGGGAAGAAGCCGAAGACAACACTAACACTCTCCTAGTAAAGGCCCAAGTCCACCATACAATGGATTCAGACTCGGAGGAAGAAAACGGTGCAACCCTTAAAAATCGTCTAAAATGCAACGCGGTGACCCGGGTTTAAGCAAAACATGTTCAAACAGAACCCAAGAGCCCCGAAACGCGGAATCCTTCGCTGAGCGACCAGGATAACGGAACAATAAAAACCAAACAAGAAATACAGCCCATAAACCCACCAGGTAAGGATCCAGACATAACCGAGCCAAAAAACCCTGAAGTTATTACAAACCCTGAAGAAATCAGGACAATCTTACATGACTACCATGGTTCTCCTTTCGGTGGCCACCAGGGCGTAATAAAAACATACAAGCTGATTAGAAAAAAGTATTGGTGACATAAAAAATACATTAAGCGGTGCTCCAAATGCCAAAAGATGAAAGCATCACCACAATTCCGAATGCCGATGATTATAACGGACATCGCAGAAAAACCATTTGACAAGATCTACCTTGACATGGTAGGTACACTTGAGGAAACCGAGTCCGGCAATAAATATATCTTAACGTTCCAGGACAACCTATCAAAGTTCGTCGACTGGTATGCCATACCAAATGGGGAAGCTATCACAAATTTTCTTTGACGAAATAGTAACGCGCTATCGCATCCCCAAACGAATTGTCACCGATCAGGGAAGCAATTTTCTGAGTGATTTATTCAAACAGGTATGTAAATTGCTAAGGGTGAAGAAACTCCAAACTTCAGCTTATCACCCACAGTCAAATGGCGCACTAGAACGTGCACATAGACCATTAATCGAATACCTCCGAACCATAGTGGACGAAAATCCCAAATCTTGGGACCATTACCTGCGAACCGCCGCATTCGTGTACAACAACAGTGTGCACGAAGGGACGAATATGCTAAATTTAAGTAAATTAAGTGTTGGCATAATTAATAAATTTAAAGGTTATATTCAAGAACTGTGGCTTTGTGAATTGTATCCCATTTTATTACAAAGAAATAAAACAACTGGAAGTATCGAGAAAAAACCGATACCAGAACAACCAAGACCGACTACTTCAAGCGAAAGCCGAATTTTAAGGAAAATAATTAAACAAAATCATGCTGGAACAGAGTCTGGAATGTGTACAGAGAGCATAGGAAAAAGCGTTTCTGTAGATACCTGTAGGAGAAGGTTGAGGGAAATAAGTTTACTTTAGATTTTAAATACTTCAACCCCATTAAGTAATACATTTTAACGTAACAGTTTTAATCTTTAACTTTAATCCAATAAAATCATCAGCCATTTCCCGCAATAATCTCTAAATTTTAAGGCTAAGGAGAAACCATTTTTGACCAGTATTCAAAAAAGAAACGCGTCGCTTTTGCTAAAGGCCACGAAAATTTGACACTTAATCAGTGGCGATCAGTTATATGGAGTGATGAAGCACGCTTTGAGATGGAAACGTAATCCTATAAAAAACGCGTCATTCGAAAAAAAACTGAAGTATTCCAAAATCACTGCCTAAGTCGAAGAGTAAAATTCCCAAGCTCTGTAATAATTTCTGAAGTTGGTCATCTGTGCTTCACTAATACTACAATAAATAGCACTACGCACCAGACTATTCTGCAAAATTATCTTCTTCCATCAATACCTGCTTTGGAAAGACCAGGAGGTGAATATATTTTCCAGCAGGACGGGGCCAGTTGTCATACGGCCAAATTAACAAAGCAACGGTTTCAAGAACATGAAGTTCCACTAATGCAATTTTTTTTTTTTTGGGAGCGGGGAAATGCGTTTACGCACCTAGGTGGCCAAAGCCACCCGTGAGCCGGACTCACCTGGCCAACGACCAGTCCTACCGGCTAAAACCCCCTCCCCCCCTCCAGGAGGACCACCGCGGAACCGTCTAGAAGACATTATCTCGCGGTGGAGTCCTATAGAACAGCCTCCTACGAGGCCCACGAGCCAACCGGGCCCCCGCTGCCCCGACAAGTTAGCAGGCACCCCCGCTAGGGAGCCCCGTTGCTGTCCCCTCCTTTTGACGAAGGACTATAGTAGTAGGGATATGAGGTTTCTGGACCAACTGTGAAATGTGAACATTAAAAATGGTCAAATTGTGAGGGAAATCGAGGTCTGACGTCACATTTTTTCACATTTGCTCCAGAAACCCCATAACAATTTTTAGGAGAGAAGAGAGATATGGAAATGGTTGAAGATAAGGGAATGGGGTTCCGAAGGTCAAGGACAAGGTCGGTGATTGTTTAGTAAGATAAGGATGAGTTGCACCTGTGGGCCATCTTGGATTTTGGGTATTCGGTCTTGGAGGCTACAATTGATCTTCTTCTTCTTTGGTTTGCACCTGGACTTGGATCTGGACCTGGACTTGGGTATTCGGTCTTGGAGGCTACAATTGATTTTGTTCTTCTTTGTTTTGCACCTGGACTTGGATCTAGACCTGGACCTGACTGGGAATTCTCAAAGGGGATTCCCTATTGACTAGATAACATCCGGTTGCATGACGTCATAGGAGGGGATTTCCTGACGTCATATGTTGGCTAAGTTAGTGAAATTTAATTAAAAAAGCAGAGAAGAGAGATAAGGAAATGGTTGAAGATAAGGGAATGGGGTTCCGAAGGTCAAGGTCGGTGATTGTTTAGTAAGATAAGGATGAGTTGCACCTGTCGGCCATTTTGGATTTTGGGTATTCGGTCTTGGAGGCTACAATTGATCTTCTTCTTCTTTGGTTTGCACCTGGACTTGGATCTGGACCTGGACTTGGGTATTCGGTCTTGGAGGCTACAATTGACTTTGTTCTTCTTTTGTTTGTACCTGGACTTGGATCTAGACCTGGACCTAACTGGGAATTCTCAAAGGGGATTGCCTGTTGACTAGATAACATCCGGTTGCATGACGTCATAGGAGGGTATTCCTTGACGTCACATGTTGGCTAGTCATCTGTTGGCTAAGTTAGTGAAATTTAATTAAAAAAGCAGAAGTATCTGGATTTGAACAGCGGACCCCGAGTTTCACAGAAAAGTGCGCTAACCATGGGGCTATCAAGCTAATTGGCAATGGTATTTCTAAGTCGGTGAATGTTGGAGCTAAAAATAGAAAATAGGATTCTTACTTTAATTAGTGGAAAAAGCGATTTAATTTACAATTTTGTCTAAATTCATTGATAAATAATTAATAAATATCTGGCTCAATTTCCTTTAACATAAAAAATCCGCTGATAAGTAGTAGTAAACATTTGGATTCAATTCGTTAGCGTAAAAAATTTGCCGATAAGAGTTGAATGGCCCAGAATGTTTTGGAGTGATAAGAAAAAACGATTCGCTGTAGTAACCTCGAACTTTAAAAGTTTGTCATGCAATTTCTTTTCCAGATCTAAATATAGACATTAATTCGAGGTCATATTATGAAATAATTTCATGTTTATGAAACTAGCAAGTAAGTCATTCCACCGATTACGTCATCTGGACCTTGATTACTAGTTAAAATAACACCATTGAGGAATAGCCAAAAGAATTTCTGTAATTAATGGAAAAAATCTGATGTTTAAAAATAACATGCATCGCTTTGCATAAATCCGTTGAGAACTAATAAACGTCTAGTCAAGGTAGCTAGAATGGCTTCTTTCGGTACTTTGGAGAGGTTTATCATGTGAAGAACTTGCAAAGAAAATAAATATCTTTGCTTCGTTTCTTTATGGTTCAGCCGTTATAATCTTAATAAGGGAAACCATTGATTCGTAATTATGCTTTAAATATAAACCAAACTAGCAGCTAACAAACCCACATAACAACCTTGAACTTAAGATAGGAAGAAGAAATTAACATGTGTCATGTAATTTTGGCAAATGTGAGCTTGCGGGTTTGTTGCCGTTGCAGCACTTTATAAAAATAGCCTCAACAACTTTGAATTGGGACGATAGAACCAACAAAACCGAGATAGCTGGAATGGCTTCTTTCGTTAATTTAGAGAGATTTATCATGTCAAGGACTTAAGAAAATAAAAATCTTTTCATAGCCTTAAACTTCGCTTCTTCTTTTTTCAGTTGTAATAATCTTAATAAGGGAAACCAAATTTTTTTCTTGAATCGTAATTATGTTTTAAATTTATACCCAACTGATAGCTAATAACCCTATATGACATATAAAATTTATTTTTGTATGCGTCATGTAATAATAGACCCAAATTGTGAGCTCAGCAAGTCAAACGAACGAAAAACTACTTTCCCAATGACCTTTTCAAATTTGTAGAGAAATGCAGCTGAACCAATGAAAGAAATTTAAAGCGCATTAAACAGGGCTTTAATAATCGTATTGAAAGCTTTCTATTGAAAAATGATGATGAAGGAATTTGGATCCAAAACAATTTTTCTTCAAAATCAAACCTCAAGTTATAAATCTTCTTGAAGCAAGTTTACAGAAACACAATGCTCTAAAGTTCAATATTGAATTATTTTGTGAATTTATGAAATATGCTAAAACTGAAGATGTAGATGAAAACGAAGTAGCTTTAGATATAAAATCTTCTCAGGCGAAGATGAACATGGTATCCGATAATTTTCAATTTCCAGACATACTCGATAGAATGATGAACCATATTATTGCAAAATCTGAAGAATTTCAAGAAATTGATAGCGGTTGGGCTCTTCTAAGAATCATCCACATTGAAGTGGAAGTATGATTGTCGTTTATTTATTAAAGCCTTAGATGTAGTTAAAGATGCAATAAATATTATACCATTAAATAAGGAGCGCTATGTGTCAATCTCGAAAAGAATTTATGTTGCAAGAAATCAAAGTATAGAAATTATAGATTTTTAGATTCTTATAGAGTTATGCCCTCTAGCGTAGAAAAATTAACGAATAATTTATCTGATGAAAACTTAATATTAACCTGATCCTTTTATAAAAATCACGATTTATTTAATATAATATTGGGAAAAGGGGTTTTCCCTATGAATATCTTAATTGCTTTGAATAATTTAGTGAAAATTCCTTGTCTATGCAAAAGTATTTTGATAATTTGAATTTTGAAATTTACAGATACGAAGTGTCCTGATAATGATTATGCGCATGCAACAAACGTTTGTAAAGCATTTGAATGCAAAATATTTGTAGACTATTTATATTGTCATTATTATATAGCACCATGATTATTTTGGGATGCTATGCTTAAGTATACAAAGATTGAATTACAATAATTATTAACTGACGTAAATATGTATAACTTTATGTTCTCGCAGGCATTCTACTGCTAATAATAATTATATGGAAATGTTACCCCATCACAAAGCTCAACATATTTAATTTGCCTCGATACCAATAATTTATATGGGTGGGATATGTCTGAATTCTTACCATATGAGGAATTGCAATGGGATAGAAAATACAGATATCGATATAATGAGCATTCCTCAAAGTTCAGAAATTGGATATATATATATTTGAAGTAAATTTAACTTATCTAGAATCCCTTCATGTCTTACACAATGATCTACCATTTTGCGCAAATAATATAAAAAGCCCTGAATTAGGTTAGCTGACTTAGAAGATACTTTTCATTACATAATCCATTAAAGAAATCTTCAAAAATGTTTAAAGTATGGATTGAAGTTTTCATGCATTCATAGAGTTCTTTGATTCAGACAATCGAATTGATTAAAACAATGTATTGATCTTAATACTTTGCATAGATCTTAAGCTTTGACGCTGTATTTCACCTACAGTAAATTCGTTCTTGACAGTTCTTATGATGGAATTTGTATTTATCACGATGAATAACACAAGTTTTGTGTTCTTAAGTATATTCAAATGTTCAACACGTGCTTACTATTGTCAAGACTTATTCTAATATCATGATTAAATCTTTTGGTTGGAACACGGTTCAGTTTACTAAAATTATCACAGTTTAAAAAATTATTAACTTTATTTTGCTACATATCTTTTACTTTGTTCGCATAAGCAAGTATAAACATGTATTTGAAAAAGGGTATACCCCAAACAAAATGTGATTACAAAATACTAAATTTCTTAGAAATAAAAACACTAGTAATTCACTTAATCAATTTTTATTTAAAATCGGCAGAGTTCTATTAACTCTTCCTGACATATCATTATTTTATATAATTAATTTACATATTTCTAAATCCTGGTATTTCGTCGATTTTGTTTTCGATAAATTTCAAATTGCAAACTTCATCCATCTCATACACAGTATTGTTGATCTCCACTGTTTGAATCCCTGACTGCGGTTCCACTGATTGATGATTTTCGAAAATGAATTTTACAAAACATATTCAATGCAAGAACATCTTTTTGTCTCTGAAATTCCTCCATTTTCTGAATTATAGGCTGTGTTACTTTATTTAGATATTCCTGTTTAATATCACCATCCTTAAGATTTGTATTAAGTTCGATGGTTTCAAAATTGTGTTCATTACATTGATTGATGTATTTGAATCGTGCTATAACCCGAACAGGTTCATATGCACCATTTTTTAGATATTTTTGAAAGCGTTGTTGAAATTTGTTAAAGTAATGTTAGGAAAAAAGCAAATGTAAACTATTTTAATTTAATATTTACAAAAATAACGCCTAGTAATGGATATTACTTAAATTTGTAAATAAATGGAAAAAAGTATATATAATATGTTTTATTTAACTTCACCTCTCCCAATTCTCTATATGAATCCTAATGATATTTTAGAGACATGCATGACTCTATAAGATGGCAACAGGAGTCTTATATTACATTTGAGATCTGATGAGTCGATTTCTTCTACATTTCATTTTGATTTCAATTGTATGCCCTAGGGGGTGAATGTACTTGGTGTATGCAATTAGTGGATCCTAACTTTGCTAGGAGATAAGGTGATAGATCGATTTCTGACAATAAGTCGGCTTTGTCTATCTGTTTTGATTTAGTTGATAACTTACATAATTTGCGGTGGGTAATAAAACACAATTTCCAATACATAATAATATATTGTTTTTATTCATTTTATTTTTACATCTTTCTTTGTATTCATCAAATAAAATATCGGAAACTGATTTATGTCCTCCATTGTTGACGTATTACAGAGTACTGGTTAAATTATTATATCAGATGATATTTTTAACTTATCAATCTTGCTTTATCATCCCAATCTTTTTCCCTAAACGGGCAATTAGGCGGAAAGATATTCTCATGATGTATATTTTGCCTATATATAGTGTCTGAAGCTTCACCAACTATGGTAATATCACCTAAGGACACCTCTATTTTAACATGTTCAAGAGGTTGAAATATGAAATCGAAATCAATAAATCTTTTTGTAAGTAGATCATTACTTTTAAGGTAAAGCAAAATTATAAAAATAATAAAAATTGTTTCACCATATTGAGGATTCATTAATAAATTAAACACGGGTCCAACACAAATGCAGTATTTTTGTCCTTGTTTTATATTTTCAGCTCAAAACATGATATTCAATTGAAATCTTCTATACAAATGAATAATTCGTGCCAATAACATGCGTTCTATAATCAGATATATCTAAGATTGAACTCAATTTCCGTTCCCACATTGACAGCATAATTAACAGAGCCAACTCCGCGCTAGGGTTTGTGAAGCGCTGGTCTAGATAGTTCTCCAATCCTTATGTTTCTCTCTCTACGTCTCCTTCGTTAGACCTCTCCTTGAATATGCCAGCTAGGTGTGGTCCCCTACACAAACAACTCACATTAATAGGATTGAATCTGTCCAGCGTAGGTTTATTCGCTTCGCTCAACGTGATCTTCCGTGACTTGACAGATTCAACCTTCCACCCTATGAAAACCGTCTGAAACTGATCGACTTACAACCTCTAAGCAAACGTCGCGATGTTTCCGATATTCTCTTCATTTATCAATTATTAACTGGTGCCATAGACTGCCCCTCAATCCTGCAATCTTTACCCATCTATACCAATCCCCGTAACCTTAGGTCCACTCCCCTTTTCCGACTCGACCGCCATCGCACAAACTACGGTCAAAGCGAGCCAATTACCACCATGTTACGAAAAGTCAACGACCTTTCCTCTTTTGACTTCCATCTGAGTAAACAATCCCTCCACAAAGCCTTATATCTTGACCCCGCCCATCTTGATCCTGATCGCCTACCTTAATTCTTCTTCCTATCGCCTTCTGCCAGTATATATGTATAGCTCATATTGTAGCTTATACTTTTTATCTATTTATTCTTAATTGTCATTTATTATAGTCTGTAGAATTAGTATTAAGTTTAGCTTGCATTTTGTATTTTTTATGCAATAGCTTGTATTAAGCTTAAATAAATAAATAAATTCCTTTTCTCTTTTAATCCACTCAGAATCAGTTTCAATATCTTCAAAAGGACAGTTTTTCTGGTAGCCTTCGATTCGCCTCGCACTCAGAACAGCATCTACAACATCTCCGATTAAAGTTATATCACCTGATAAAACCTCAATTTTTGAATGTTCGAAAGGATGTAAATTTTCATAGTAGGGCTCCCCTTTTCTAATACTAAATATTAGGGTTTTGCTACCCTTTTCCGGAGTAATAAACACACTTAAAATAACTCAAATCACATTAAAGTCAATTATTTTAAGATTTCGCCATCTAACTGAACAAATACAATACTTAAAATTATGTCATTATATTTGAGTAATAGTTTCTTCGGAAGAAAAATCGACCCCTGCCATTTTCAAAAATTTTTATACAATGACATTGCGAATGTTTTAGAATTTCCAAAACTCTTTTTCCTGATCTCCTGCTTGATGTTAATTCATCCACTACCAGGTCTACGAACAGCTCTTTCCAGGTCAATTAACAGCTTTCTCATAACGTTGGTGTTGGCGTTGATGTTGGTGTTGTCGTTGGTGTTGGTGTTAGTGCTGGCGGGAGTGATGGGTTATAAATATCGACTTCAACAGGTCATTTTTAGTGTTTAGATAACCACCAATATGTTTAAATGCATAGAATGCAACAAATTCTTTAGCCGGAGAGATATTCTTCTGAAACATAAGAGACGGTCAACACATTTATCGAAAGAGAAAAATCGTGAAGAAGAGATTTTATTAGACGAAAATACCCCTTTATTAACACCCATCAATGAAGCCGGTTTTGATCCCGTTCGGAATATTATTAAGAATAAAATGTTTGCGCTTAGAAAAAATTGGGGACATTCTCAAGAAACCTTAAAGGATGAGAATAATGGAAATTATAGCATCGTTGATAGAAGAGGAAATAAAGATGTGAACCCAAATTCAGCTAAAGAAGAAGAAGTTGTGATGATGACACCAATGGAGATGATGAAATTCAAGATATTACAGATCCCAATATACTGGTAGATGAATTAAAATTAACATCAAGTAGGAGGTCAGGAAGAAGAGCTTTAGAAATTCTAAAACAGTTAAGAATGCTCAATGTCATCAATGTCATTTATTCCAACTTCTGAATATTTAGTGTAATTAACACTCAAGGATTAATATTTTACAAAATAAAATTTTACTAATGACTGAATGGAGCAAGCAGTTTACAATGTAGCTTTCTTAATATCTTTCAAATTTATCAAAAATGTCTGCTAGCAATAAAGCATCACACTTTAAATATAATTGTAAATATTGTCAGATATTTCTAGAATAAAATTTGTTCCATACATTAACGATATGCTGATATTCTTCTTCTGAGCATTCATTATTGCTAAGTTTATTAAAAAATCCTGAGGGACACACATGCTTCATTTTAAATTTATCAAAAGAATTTAAGTAATCATATGAAAAACCCCCTTTCTTCTTATTAAATTAAAATACTCATCATCTTTAAATTCATTATGGATTATTCTAAAGTCTTCATCATTCAGATTTTTTTCCAGAGTATCTAAACTCGCAGGCATAAAGCGAATGGAATCTAAACATTGTAATTCAATCGTTTTATTCTCAGATGAAAAAAATTGTCTTTGACATTGATATATAACACTTTATTTAAGGGAATAACGTTAATGAAATCTTCAATTTAGTTTAATTTTAAGCAGTTCAAGTTTTAAAAATGTCCAGTGGGGGGTA
Source organism: Leptarthrus brevirostris (assembly GCA_964036015.1). NCBI lineage: Eukaryota > Metazoa > Arthropoda > Insecta > Diptera > Asilidae > Leptarthrus > Leptarthrus brevirostris. The sequence goes on from OZ038376.1 coordinate 3,122,354, forward strand.
AAATACTTGCTATAAAAGCTGAGGCAAATATTTAGATAGACCAGATTCAGGAAAGGAAGGAAGATCAGGTATGTTGCAGAGTAATTAATATATACGTAAACTAAAAAATGTTATTACAGAAATAAAATGGAAGGAAAATCTGTCGTAAAGACTCCTCGCGAGCAATATACTTTTAAGATACAATTCACCCCAGTATGGGATGAAATGATATTAGCGGTGAATAATCAACTGGCTTTCGGAATAAATGCGCTGAAGTATTTACTGGAAGAACATTACTTAAACAAATTTCAAGAACGCATTCAAAAATATCTAAAAAATGGTGCATATGAACCTGTTCGGGTTATAACACGATTCAAATACATCAATCGATGTAATGAATACAAATTTGAAATCATCGAACTTAATACAAATCTTAAGGATGGTGATATTAAACAGGAATATCTAAATAAAGTAACACAGCCTATTATTCAGAAAGTGGAGGAATTTCAGAGACAAAAAGATGTTCTTGCATTGAATATATGTTTTGTAAAATTCATTTTCGAAAATCATCAATCAGTGGAACCGCAGTCAGGGATTCAAACAGTGGAGATCAACAATACTGTGTATGAGATGGATGAAGTTTGCAATTTAAAATTTATCGAAAACAAAATGGACGAAATACCAGGATCTAGAAATATGTAAATTAATTATATAAAATAATGATATGTCAGGAAGAGTTAATAGAACTCTGCCGATTTTAAATAAAAATTGATTAAGTGAATTACGAGTGTTTGTATTTCTAAGAAATTTAGTATTTTGTAATCACATATTGTTTGGGGTATACCCTTTTTCAAATACATGTCTATACTTGCTAATGCGAACAAAGTAAAAGATATGTAGCAAAATAAAGTTAATAATTTTTTAAACTGTGATAATTTTAGTAAACTGAACCGTGTTCCAATCAAAAGATTTAATCATGATATTAGAATAAGTCTTGACAATAGTAAGCACGTGTTGAACATTTGAATATACTTAAGAACACAAAACTTGTGTTATTCATCGTGATAAATACAAATTCCATCATAAGAACTGTCAAGAACGAATTTACTGTAGGTGAAATACAGCGTCAAAGCTTAAGATCTATGCAAAGTATTAAGATCAATACATTGTTTTAATCAATTCGATTGTCTGAATCAAAGAACTCTATGAATGCATGAAAACTTCAATCCATACTTTAAACATTTTTGAAGATTTCTATAATGGATTATGTAATGAAAAGTATCTTCTAAGTCAGCTAACCTAATTCAGGGCTTTTTATATTATTTGCGCAAAATGGTAGATCATTGTGTAAGACATGAAGGGATTCTAGATAAGTTAAATTTACTTCAAATATATATATATCCAATTTCTGAACTTTGAGGAATGCTCATTATATCGATATCTGTATTTTCTATCCCATTGCAATTCCTCATATGGTAAGAATTCAGACATATCCCACCCATATAAATTATTGGTATCGAGGCAAATTAAATATGTTGAGCTTTGTGATGGGGTAACATTTCCATATAATTATTATTAGCAGTAGAATGCCTGCGAGAACATATAAAGTTATACATATTTACGTCAGTTAATAATTATTGTAATTCAATCTTTGTATACTTAAGCATAGCATCCCAAAATAATCATGGTGCTATATAATAATGACAATATAAATAGTCTACAAATATTTTGCATTCAAATGCTTTACAAACGTTTGTTGCATGCGCATAATCATTATCAGGACACTTCGTATCTGTAAATTTCAAAATTCAAATTATCAAAATACTTTTGCATAGACAAGGAATTTTCACTAAATTATTCAAAGCAATTAAGATATTCATAGGGAAAACCCCTTTTCCCAATATTATATTAAATAAATCGTGATTTTTATAAAAGGATCAGGTTAATATTAAGTTTTCATCAGATAAATTATTCGTTAATTTTTCTACGCTAGAGGGCATAACTCTATAAGAATCTAAAAATCTATAATTTCTATACTTTGATTTCTTGCAACATAAATTCTTTTCGAGATTGACACATAGCGCTCCTTATTTAATGGTATAATATTTATTGCATCTTTAACTACATCTAAGGCTTTAATAAATAAACGACAATCATACTTCCACTTCAATGTGGATGATTCTTAGAAGAGCCCAACCGCTATCAATTTCTTGAAATTCTTCAGATTTTGCAATAATATGGTTCATCATTCTATCGAGTATGTCTGGAAATTGAAAATTATCGGATACTATGTTCATCTTCGCCTGAGAAGATTTTATATCTAAAGCTACTTCGTTTTCATCTACATCTTCAGTTTTAGCATATTTCATAAATTCACAAAATAATTCAATATTGAACTTTAGAGCATTGTGTTTCTGTAAACTTGCTTCAAGAAGATTTATAACTTGAGGTTTGATTTTGAAGAAAAATTGTTTTGGATCCAAATTCCTTCATCATCATTTTTCAATAGAAAGCTTTTAATACGATTATTAAAGCCCTGTTTAATGCGCTTTAAATTTCTTCCATTGGTTCAGCTGCATTTCTCTACAAATTTGAAAAGGTCATTGGGAAAGTAGTTTTTCGTTCGTTTAACTTGGTGAGCTCACAATTTGGGTCTATTATTACATGACGCATACAAAAATAAATTTTAAATGTCATATCCACCGTGAATGTGATTCCTCCGCAATCCGCCTTGGTGCAGCCTGCCTTAGATGTTGATGCTCCTGCTGGTTTGGTCTAGCCCGTTATAGAGAAGGTTGCTCATGTTGCCATCAATGTCTCTCCGCCAGTGTCATCCCAACCCACATCCACCACATTTACGATCAACAAACTTGGCACCACCTGGACAGTATCGGAATGGGAGCAGAGACTGAAAAGGCTATGAAGCAAACATTCATCTTCATCAAGCGACCATACTCCATTTCTTCTAAAGGGTGCACCTCATAACGCCAACGATTCCTGGGCCCACAGTTTTTTTTCCCGGAATTTTGGATTCACCCCCGTTAGCTGCCTGAAGTTACTCTCGTCAGACGTAGGGAAATCCAGCAACTTCAAGATCTCCATCCCAAACGAATATGTCTGGCTCATCAGTAACCCCTCCAGCAAAATCTTCGCTCTCGGGAACATCACAATTTCTAAGTGGACTAGGAAGTACGTTAAGTTTAACCCTAAGCCCTCTGTACCTAACCCTAAATTAAGTACTAAAAAACCTAACCTCACTAACTTCCCCAAACGACCTTCTCCCATACCTAAATTTAGTATTCACCCTAACTATAAGAATCTTAGAACTAGTAACAACATAATCAATCCTCACTCTTCCGCACATCTCACCACTAACCTTAAAGCTAGTGATCCTAACTCCAATTGGCAGCTCAAAATGGGAGTATTTCCAAACTTTAATATAAGTACTCCAGTCAAGTATCCCAACTTTATATATTCTCACACCCTTAACCTACCTGTTCCAGTTACACCGAAGCCCTCGAACACGTCCATTCCAACCGTCAACCCAACCAATACTGTTTTGAGTTCCGTATATCCAACGCACCCACCTAACCATGCACTCTCCAACTTCACCTAACCACAAGCCAACTCCTCTGTATACACCAAACCTTGCACCCGCTACTTCCTCCGCATGCCCACCTAATTCCATGCCGTCATCCTCCAACACTGTTGCCCCGTCTCAAACAACTTCTACCTGCGTTAACCCGCCCATTCCGCTAGCCAAAACTCCTTTATCCGAACATCATTCATTTATCGATCCCCTTGTTCCACCTACAGTTATATTGACTTTGCGCTCTGCTGATTCTAGCGATGGACGATACCTCTTGTCCCGTTTACGGGACCGTCGCATTTATGACAACGTACGCCTATTTCTAGCCTATCTCCACGACAAACCGAACTCCGTCTGTATTGACGGTAAAACCAGCACCAACGTCATGTTAAGTATACAACAAGAAGGCCTGCCCACAGACCCATCAGTCTTACTCCAACTTTTCACTAAATACCATGAATCATTCAGTATACCTTCCCATAAGGTTTCAGAAGATCTATCCACCTATGCTGTATTCCGTATGCCGTATTTCCGTATTTCCCATCTTCAAAAAAGTCGTAACGACTCCTTAAACTACTTTGGTTCCTAACCCCCTTGCTTTCCCTATTTCTGACTTCCCCTCTATTGCACCCGCGGTTTCCGATCAAGAACCTCTCACCAACAGCTTGTCGGTCTATTACCAGAACGTAAGAGGACTTCGTACAAAAACAACAAATATTTTCCTTAACTCTCACAAATTCCCGCACGATATCTTTGCCTTAACTGAAACCAATCTAACATCAGGAATTCTCGACAACGAACTATTCCCTCCAAAATATACCATTTTCCGTGTTGACGGTTTTATAGGCACCAATGATCCACCAGGTCGCGGGGTTCTCATAGCTGCTCTGTTCCGTGACGACAAGGCCCATCAACCTAAAACGACAAAAATCATCACAAAGAAACAAATCTTATATAAAACTTTGATAGAATACTTATCTAATGAAATTGTCACTTTAGAATCACTTTATCTGTCAACTTGTTGTATTTTTGAATTCTTGTATATCTGTAAATAGAAATTTGTTTAAATTATATAGATTTTGAAATGTTAATAAAACTCGAATTTGCAATTTACCATTAGACAAGTATGTATATAAACACAAACATCACAAACAATTAAGACACAATAATTAGCAAACATAATACAAACACTAGAATTTTTAGTGTTAATAACAATTGAATTTTAAACGTAAATAAATAAATACTTACCTAATTATTGCACCACAACACGACATTTCATCTGTCAACACTATTTTTCTATGTCTCTTTCTCGTTAAATTCGTTCATTTCAAAACATAGAAAAAGGGGCCAATTTTTAATGAAGCGAAATAGAGAATATTATAATGAGACAGACACATTACAAAGGGGAAGAGACAATAGCAAATCTTGACCATAAAAGGAATTAATTTGAAAATAACGTTACATAGAAGTGGAAAATTTTCTAGAATTTTTGAAAATTAACTGAACCCTAGTTCAGCTAGAGAGAATAAGAAGAGTCGAAGTTGAAATCCTGTTCGCGACGGACGTATTTTTTTGGTACAAAATTTAGAAACCTGATCATAATTAGAAATCAAAATCTTACAAATTTATAATAAAAGTTGAAATCGAATCCAACGTATTTTAAAGTCTTTCGTGCAGTGGTGCAATTTAGGAATAGAAAGTTTTCTTTTGAATTTGAACTTAACTTTGATATATGAAATTGTGAAGTTTTATCGAACTTAGAATTAACTTAGAAATTGAAATTGTGTTAGTGAAATAAACATTAAAATTTAACTTTTCCAAAGAACTGCGTTTTTAATCATTTCAAATTGTGAAATATCGATGGTATTTGCATATAAGTTGGTAGCCATTATCTGCAGTGGAGTCTGAATTGGAGACCGGGGTTCGAGTCGCGGATCCCACAAGGTTTTTTTTATTATTTCTTTTTTTTATTATTGTCATTGGAAATCAAAGAAATTATTGGAATCAATTAATTAATCAAATTAAAAAGTATTTTGCTACTTTTCTTCATGGTCCTTCGAGCCGGATAAATTAGGCATCAAATTATAGAATTACATGTGATTATTAAGAGTTGCATGAACAATTAAATCGTGAAATCAAAATCACTGCATGAACAATTTAGATTACTTGAATAAAAAAGGTGTAACACTTTGAACTCTTTATTATAAGTTTTGAACTCTATTAAAATTGAAATCTACAAAATAAATTGAAGTGAAGTATAAACTTTGAATATATGAAATCGTGAACATTCAAAAAATTCAAAATTTGCGTAAATTTATTAGTGATTAATCGTTCAATCAACTTTCCATAAATCGTTCGTCGGTAATTACTCAAACAACAATTGAAAACTTAATTTTAATGCAATTGGCTCAAAAAGAGCTTTTAGAAAGCTTTATCACGAATTATAAAAAAGACGGGAAAGACAGAAGACATGAAAAATATTATTTAAAACGCTTAAAAGATTTCCAAGATTTGTGGGATGATACCAAAAATAGACATCGCGAGTTAATTATGCTAAAATTACAAAATCCGACAGAAGCGGAAGGCTTCTCATATTTTAAAGATAATATTTATTCTAAAATGGAATGTCATTTCGTTAATAATTACGTTGAAATTGAAGCTAGGTTCAACAGAGAATATCCACCAAAAACAAATAATTCTTCCACACACGCAGCAGAAGAGAAAGCTAATGTCTCAATTCGTGAGGTACATGAAAATTCATTCTCAATTAAATTGCCTAAAATCTCATTAGAAAAGTTTTTTGGTGATTATAAAAAGTGGCCCACTTTTCATGATTTATTTAAAGCTCTCGTACACGATAATAATTGTCTCGCTCCAGTCCAAAAGTTGCAATATTTAAAGTTACATTTGGGAGGAGAAGCAGAAAATTTGTTAAGACATTTCCATATAACAGACGATAATTACGAGACTGCTTGGGAACTTTTGAAAGATCGCTACGATGACAAAAGGGTTTTAATAAATACTCATCTCAAAACGCTTTTCGGTCAAGATACCATAAAACATGAAACAGCTCAGGGAATCAAAAATTTGTTAGACGTAACCACTGAATGTTTACAAGCAATAGAAAATCTGAAAATTGTTGTTAAAAATTGGGATGTTTTAATAGTTTATATAACCGTGCAAAAATTGCCGTCAGGGACTCGTTTATTATGGGAACAAAGTTAAGCCAAACAAAAGGATTTACCGAGTTGGGCAGATCTCCAGGAATTTCTGAAGCAAAGATTTAGAACATTAGAAGCTCTCCCAAATAATCATCAAAATTATTCGCACAAAAATAGAAATCACGTATCTAAGTCACGTTTGGTAAATCAAACATTTCATATATCTTCTGGTGCTATTTGTTGTATTTGTGCCGGACAACATAGTATTCGGCAATGTTCCAAATTCGCGTCTATGGAGTCGTGTAAGAAATTGGATGTAGTCAAGGCTAAGGGATTGTGTATTAATTGTTTAGGTTATGGACATATGCTAGTAAATTGCCCAAGTCAACAGCGATGTTCATATTGTAATCAGAAACATCATTCCTTGTTGCATCGTAAGGTGAGCTTCAAACCTAACGAAAATAAAAATTTGCATTTGACTCAAAAAATATCTCAGCCTGAGTCATACTCAAGGTCTTCATCAGTATCTCTAAAGGAACAGCAACCTAGTACAAGCTCTTCATGTAATTTGAACTCATTAGTAATTAAACAACATATTCAAGATCATCAAGTTTTATTAGCTACTGCATTGGTAAAGATAGTTTCGCCTTTTGGAAATGAAGGAATATTTAGAGCTTTAATTGACCCAGGCTCTCAAATTTCACTCGTAACAGAATCGGTAGTACAATGCCTACATTTAAAAGGAGAACATGTTAGAGCTAATATATCTGGCATCGGACAAATTAACGCTGGTCAATCAAACACTCGAGTACGTTTTACACTTAAATCTCTGCATAATACAGACATATCAATAGACACTTCCGCTTTAGTACTGAAAAAGCTTACTCATGTTCTTCCCACGGCACAAGTAGTTCTTAAAGAATGGAATCATATTAATGGAATTGAATTAGCCGATCCATTGTATCATGTGCCTGCAAAGATCGACATATTGCTGGGAGCTGACGTTTTTGGACAAATCATTCTACGTGGTCTTATCAAAGGGAAACCTGGTACACCCATTGCGCAGGAAACAGTTCTGGGTTGGATACTTTCGGGAAAACTGGAAACGAACGATTCATCTTTAAATGTTACTAGCTTTCATGTACTTGCTGATTTAAACCAACAACTTCGACAGTTCTGGGAACTGGAGGAAATAAAAGTGGAAAAACCTTGGACTGAGGAGGAACAAAGATGTGAAGAGATTTTCCAAAAAACTGTTAAGCGGGAAACAAAGGGAAGGTACAACGTTGAACTGCCACTTAAGGACGCTAATGGTATTAAACAACTGGGAAAATCAAAGGGAACTGCTTTAGCTCGCTTGTATCATATGGAGAGACTACTACAAGGAAATCCTCAATTAAAAAAGGAATATTCGGAATGTCTTCAAGAATATTTGTCATTAGACCACATGGAGCTGGTAACACCTAAAAGGGATAATTTAATTTCAAATCAATCGGAATTTCAAAGTTATTGTTACTTACCTCATCACTCTGTTATTAAAGAAGATAGTACTACCACTAAGCTTCGAGTCGTGTTTGACGCTTCGAGTAAAACAAGCAGTGGAGTATCATTGAACGACGTTTTTCTAAAAGGACCCACCATTCAAGATGATTTATCTGTCCTATTACTTCGATGGCGAACCTTCAAAATAGCATTCACAGCAGACATCGAAAAAATGTATCGGCAGATACGCGTAATCGATAAACATGCCGAACTTCAAAGAATTGTGTGGCGAGAGTCACAAGATTTGCCAGTAAATGATTATAAACTAAAAACAGTGACATTTTGTACCAAAAGTGCGCCGTATTTAGCCATACGTGTCATCAAACAATTAGCTTTGGATGAGCACGCTAGATATCCTTTGGGTTCGACTACGGCGTTGACAGACTTTTATGTCGACGATCTCATGTCAGGAGCAGACTCGGTTGAAATGGCCATCGAGAAACAAAAGCAATTAAGTAGTCTGATGGAAGCAGGTGGTTTTCGACTTAGAAAATGGGCATCAAACTCGTCGAAATTTGTAGAAATCATTCCGAAAAATTTAAAGGAAATTGAATTACCATTTAATATAAACATTAATGAAAACATTAAAGCACTAGGACTATGCTGGAATCCACAAGAAGATACGCTTTCGTATACACTAAAGATGGGCAGCCAGCTAAAGGACTTTACTAAGAGGACAATCCTATCAGATGTGGCGCGACTTTTTGATCCATTGGGTTGGTTATCACCAGTCATCATTGTTGCGAAAATTCTAATCCAAAAGTTATGGTTGGCACAAGTCGATTGGGATGAAAGCGTGCCGGAAAATATTAAAACTGACTGGATAAATTATCGGAATCAAATCGTAGATATTAAACATATCGCAATTCCTAGATGGATACACACGCCGGATTCTAGTTCTCACGTTGAAATTCATGGATTTTCGGATGCATCTATTCATGCGTACGCTGCAGTCCTTTATATATGTAGTATGGGCTCCAAAGGAAGTAGAAATGTGGCAATACTCACTGCGAAAACAAAGGTAGCACCCATCAAGACAATTTCCCTACCCAGACTTGAACTTTGTGGAGCTGTTCTCTTAGCTAATCTAATGGACTACGCTTTGAAGGCTATGAAAAACTTGACCAACATATCAACATTTGCATGGACGGATTCAGAGATTGTACTTGCTTGGTTACGGGGACAGCCGGTGAATTGGAAATCATTTGTAGCCAATCGTGTAACAATCATTCACGATCTGTTAAAAAACACCAAATGGGGACACGTCTCTTCAAAAGAAAACCCTGCGGATTGCGCTACCAGAGGACTTGTTCCCAGAGAATTGGAGAAACACACAATTTGGTGGACTGGACCTGATTGGTTAAAGCGACCAAGATCTTCGTGGCCTGCTATGGTGAACATTCCTTTAACAGACTTAGAAACCAGAAAAATCTTATCACATCATGTAAACATCAGTATTAATGATGATTTACTGGAAAGATTTTCATCTTTTAGCAAATTAGTGCGGACTATTGCTTATTGCTTGCGATTTGTTAAAAATGCTAGAAAGTCGGAAAAGGGTCGCGACAAAATTTATCTAAAACAAAATGAATTAAAAGAATCGTTAAATCTATTAATAAAAAGAACACAAGCTCAATATTTTGACGAAGAAATCAAAACCATATCTCGAAACTTGCAACTCAAAACCCAAAGTCGTCTATTAAAATTGACTCCATTTATAGACCAAGATGGATTTCTACGAGTTGGTGGAAGGTTAAAAAATGCAGATCTTAGCTATGACGAAAAATATCCGCTCATTCTACCAGATAAATCTTACTTTACAAAATTAGTAATAGAAAAGACTCACCGAGATACACTGCATGGGGGAACTCAATTAATGATGAACATATTAAGGAAAAGATTTTGGATCCTAAATGTTAGAAATACTATTCGGCACATCATTCATAAATGCATAACATGCTACAAGCAGAAGTTGGAGACACAGCAACAATTGATGGGCGACCTTCCAATTCCTAGGGTGAGAATGTCGAGACCTTTCGATCACACTGGAGTAGATTACTGTGGACCGTTTGAAATCAAAACTCATAAAGGTAGACAGGCCAAAAAATACAAAGGTTATCTTTCCATCTTTATATGCATGGTCACAAAAGCGTTACATATTGAAATAGTGACGGAGCTGACTTCACAAGGCTTTATCGCTGCATTTCGTAGATTTGTATCCAGAAGAGGACTATGCAGCAATATCTATAGTGATTGTGGATCGAATTTTGTAGGAGCCAAAGCTATAATCACCCGATTAAAGCAACAAATGGTGGACGAAATGAATAATGAAATAGCTACAATACTGGAAAATGAAGGAGTAAAATTCCATTTCATACCTCCAAGTTCTCCACACATGGGTGGATTGTGGGAATCAGGAGTCCGATCAACAAAATATCATTTGAAAAGAATATTGGGAAGTTCAAGTGTGACGAATGAAGAACTCAGCACGATTGTAGCACAAATCGAAGCGTGCTTAAACTCCAGACCGCTATGTGAAATAAGTGCTGATCCGACTGATATGACACCACTCACTCCAGCTCATTTTTTAATCGGTGATGTCTTAATAACTCCACCAGAACCTTCAGTAATAGATGTGAACATACATCGATTAGATAGATGGCAGTATTTACAAAGATTATACCAATCCTTTTGGAAGAGATGGAACACAAAATATCTCTCACGTTTGCAGCAAAGGCCAAAGTGGATGAAAAGGTACGATAATGTAGAAGTTGGAAAGCTGGTAGTAATTAAAGAGGATAATTTACCACCGTCAAGGTGGATTTTGGGACGTGTAATCAACACTCATCCAGGCACAGACAACCTAGTTCGAGTGGTTACTGTGAAGACAAAGGACACGATATTGAAACGACCAATCGCGAAAATTTGCTTATTACCGATCGAAAATTCGAATGCGTATAAACAGGACTTCGACTAATTAAAACTAAAAACAAAAACAAACAAATTCCCACAAAACTACTGTATCCGAATCACACCACATCCCATACTCCTTTCATCCTCCCCTCTAGTTATTTTCTGTTTCATCTTGCAGAATTAGACAACTGGTAGCATTGAGGGGATCAATCTGGCTGCATATCAAAATTGAATAACATCGAATACCGTTTCTGCATCAAACTTTTGGGAATTCACATGAACTCCAGAGATTACTGTAACACGTTGCAACGTATGGTTCCAAGGCGGGGAGTATGTTCCGTGACGACAAGGCCCATCAACCTAAAACGACAAAAATCATCACAAAGAAACAAATCTTGTATAAAACTTTGATAGAATACTTATCTAATGAAATTGTCACTTTAGAATCACTTTATCTGTCAACTTGTTGTATTTTTGAATTCTTGTATATCTGTAAATAGAAATTTGTTTAAATTATATAGATTTTGAAATGTTAATAAAACTCGAATTTGCAATTTACCATTAGACAAGTATGTATATAAACACAAACATCACAAACAATTAAGACACAATAATTAGCAAACATAATACAAACACTAGAATTTTTAGTGTTAATAACAATTGAATTTTAAACGTAAATAAATAAATACTTACCTAATTATTGCACCACAACACGACATTTCATCTGTCAACACTATTTTTCTATGTCTCTTTCTCGTTAAATTCGTTCATTTCAAAACATAGAAAAAGGGGCCAATTTTTAATGAAGCGAAATAGAGAATATTATAATGAGACAGACACATTACGAAGGGGAAGAGACAATAGCAAATCTTGACCATAAAAGGAATTAATTTGAAAATAACGTTACATAGAAGTGGAAAATTTTCTAGAATTTTTGAAAATTAACTGAACCCTAGTTCAGCTAGAGAGAATAAGAAGAGTCGAAGTTGAAATCCTGTTCGCGACGGACGTATTTTTTGGTACAAAATTTAGAAACCTGATCATAATTAGAAATCAAAATCTTACAAATTTATAATAAAAGTTGAAATCGAATCCAACGTATTTTAAAGTCTTTCGTGCAGTGGTGCAATTTAGGAATAGAAAGTTTTCTTTTGAATTTGAACTTAACTTTGATATATGAAATTGTGAAGTTTTATCGAACTTAGAATTAACTTAGAAATTGAAATTGTGTTAGTGAAATAAACATTAAAATTTAACTTTTCCAAAGAACTGCGTTTTTAATCATTTCAAATTGTGAAATATCGATGGTATTTGCATATAAGATGGTAGCCGAAGTCATAAGGAAATTATCTGCAGTGGAGTCTGAATTGGAAACCGGGGTTCGAGTCGCGGATCCCACAAGGTTTTTTTTATTATTTCTTTTTTTTATTATTGTCATTGGAAATCAAAGAAATTATTGAAATCAATTAATTAATCAAATTAAAAAGTATTTTGCTACTTTTCTTCAGCTCACAACCGTTATGATGCCACCCTGCTAAAGACCTCTGACTCTACAATATCAGAATTTGTATGTATAAAAATAGCACTAAATAAGTGCCTTCTGAACATCCTCTGTTGTTACATTCGCCCCTCTCAACCACTAGACGCCTACGAGCCCATAATCGAAGCGATCGATACCCTGCTTGAGAACGCTAACGCGTCCGATGAATTTATTTTATTGGGTGACTTTAACCTCCCCCGTATCCAATGGTCATTGTCCGAGGACTGTTCTCACTTTGTCCCCCTTACCGCATCTTCGGCCAAAGAAGCCATCTTTACCGATCAGCTCTCCGTTTCAGGTCTCTTTCAAGTAAGCGGAGTCAGTAACTTCCTGGACAGACAATCAGACTTAATCTTTTCTTCAGACCCAGTTAACTCGGCTGTCGCAGAAAGCAACCATCTTCTCTCCTCCCTCGATCGCCACCATCCTCCTTTGTTCCTCGTTTTCTCCTCGAGCACCCTCATGCCGTTTCAAGCTCCGAGTATTCTTAATACTTCAATTTTTGTAAAGGCGACTTTGACAAATTAAATCACTTGCTCCTCAACTCTAATATTGGCGATATCCCTTAACATCTCCCAATTGACGTTGCTTTAGAGGCGTTCTATTCGGAAAAGCACGCTTGTCTTACACAATCTATCCCTCTTCTTCCTCGTAAAAACTACTCCCCATCCCCCTTATGGTACGACAAAGAATTACACTCTCTTCGCAACAGGAGAAATAATCGTTGGCAAACTTTTCTTCTAACCCAGACTGAGTCTGACTATTCTTCCTATATATCTGCTTATACTTCTTTCTCTGAACGTTGTGATACCCTCTACCATGAGTTCCTCCAACGGATGGAAACGAGCCTCATATCCGACCCCAAGCGTTTTTATAGCTTTATTAATTAAGCTATAAAAACGCTTCTTATTCTAAGAAGAAATCCAATGGTTACCCTTCCACCCTAAAGCTAAAGAATACCTCTTCATCTGATCCTAAGGTTATCGCTAACCTCTTTGCACACTTCTTCAGTAAATCTTTCAGCGACAATTCTCTACAACCCGACCTTAACTATTTTGCATTCATGGACAAATGCACTCAAATGTCGTTTTCATCTTTTGAAACTGATCCTGAACTAATCGCCGCTAGTATTAATAGGATTGAGGACGACTTTCACCCAGGTCCCGATGGCATTCCGGCCATCGTTCTGAAAAAGTGTGCCATGCATCTAGTTCAACCCCGTACTTTGCTTTTTCGTCTCTCGGTCACTCAAGGAGTTTTCCCTCAATTATGGAAAAATTCGTATATTATTCCCATTTTCAAAAAAGGTTGCAAGAACGATGTGTCCAACTACAGACCCATTGCTTAATTATCATCCATACCTAAACTATTCGAAAAATTGGTCTATGATTCCATGTTCTTCCACTGTAAGTCTATCTTCTCACTCTCCCAGCATGGCTTCCTCAAAGGTAGATCTACAACCACCAACCTTACTGACTTCGTCTCCAAAACCCTATGTGCCCTGGAAAACGGTAAAGATGTTGATGTTATCGCCACCGATTTTAGTAAAGCCTTCGACAATATCGCCCATAACGTTATCTTGTTCAAACTTGGTCGCCTAGGCTTCCCCCCCCCCCCGGATTCATCTCCTGGATTCAATCCTACCTCAACAACCGTCAGTACAATATTCTTTTCAGTTCATCCATTTCTAACCCTAATGTCGCTCGTTACGGCGTCCCTCAGGGCAGCCACCTAGGTCCATTGATTTTTATCCTCACAATAAATGATGTTGAATGTGTCATCAAACACTCAGAGTTGTCCATTTATGCCGATGACATGAAAATAATCAAACATATCTCCTCCACTACCGACTCTCTTCTCCTGCAAGAAGACCTCGATTCATTCATCACATGGTGCATGAAAAATTTTCTAGAGCTCAATGTCTCCAAATGCCAGTCCATCTCTTATTCCCGAAAGCGTCTTACCACCATCCCGAGAGTCTATATGTTAACCGACGTACCAGTCCCTATCGTTACCTCTTTGTGTGACTTAGGAATAATCTGTGATAGTGAACTCAATTTCCGTTCCCACATTGAAAGCATAATTAACAGAGCTAACTCCGCGCTAGGGTTTGTGAAGCGCTGGTCTAGAGAGTTCTCCAATCCTTATGTTTCCAAATCTCTCTACGTCTCCTTCGTTAGACCTCTCCTTGAATATGCCAGCCAGGTATGGTCCCCTACACAAACAACTCACATTAATAGGATTGAACCTGTCCAGCGTAGATTTATTCGCTTCGCTCAACGTGATCTTCCGTTGGTTGACAGATTCAACCTTCCACCCTATGAAAACCGTCTGAAACCGATCGACTTACAACCTGTAAGCAAACGTCGGGATGTTTCCGACATTCTCTTCATTTATCAATTATTAACTAGTGCCATAGACTGCCCCTCAATCCTGCAATCTTTACGCATCTATACCAATCCCCGTAACCTAAGGTCCACTCCCCTCTTCCAACTCGACCGCCATCGCACAAACTACGGTCAAAGCGAGCCAATTACCAGGATGTTACGAAAAGTCAACGACCTTTCCTCTTTTGACTTCCATCTGAGTATATCATCCCTCCACAAAGCCTTATATCTTGACCCCGCCCATCTTGACCCTGATCGCCTACCTTAATTCTTCTTCCTTTCGCCTTCTGCCAGTAATGAATATATATAGCTCATATTGTGGCTTATACTTTTTATTTATTTATTATTAATTATCATTTATTATAGTCTGTAGAATTAGCTATAACTTGCTTGTATTTTGTATTTTTATTTTGTATTTTTTATGCAATAGCTTGTATTAAGCTTAAAAAAATAAATAAATTAATTAAATTAGCTGTCAGTTTGGTATAAATTTAAAACATAATTACGATTCAAGAAAAAAATGTGGTTTCCCTTATTAAGATTATTACGACTGAAAAAAGAAGAAGCGAAGTTTAAGGCTATGAAAAGATTTTTACTTTCTTAAGTTCTTGACATGATAAATCTCTCTAAATTACCGAAAGAAGCCATTCCAGCTATCTCGATTTTGTTGAATCTATCGTCCCAATTCAAAGTTTGTGAGGCTATTTTTATAAAGTGCTGCAACGGCAACAAACCCGCAAGCTCATATTTGCCAAAATTACATGACACATGTTAATTTCTTCTTCCTATCTGAAGTTCAAGGTTGTTATGTGGGTTTGTTAGCTGCTAGTTTGGTATAAGTTTGAAGCATAATTACGAATCAATGGTTTCCCTTATTAAGATTATTACGGCTGAACCATAAAGAAGCGAAGTTTAAGGCTATGAAAAGATATTTATTTTCTTTGCAAGTTCTTCACATGATAAACCTCTCCAAAGTACCGAAAGAAGCCATTCTAGCTACCTTGACTAGACGTTTATTAGTTCTCAACGGATTTATGCAAAGCGATGCATGTTATTTTTAAACATCAGATTTTTTCCATTAATTACAGAAATTCTTTTGGCTATTCCTCAATGGTGTTATATTAACTAGTAATCAAGGTCAAGATGACGTAATCGGTGGAATGACTTACTTGCTAGTTTCATAAACATGAAATTATTTTATAATGTGACCTGGAATTAATGTCTATATTTAGATCTGGAAAAGAAATTACATGACAAACTTTTAAAGTTCGAGGTTACTACAGCGAATCGTTTTTTCTTATCACCCCAAAACATTCTGGGCCATTCAACTCTTATCGGCAAATTTTTTACGCTAACGAATTGAATCCAAATGTTTACTACTACTTATCAGCGGATTTTTTATCTTAAAGGAAATTGAGCCAGATATTTATAAATTATTTATCAATGAATTTAGACAAAATTGTTGATGCTATTTTTAAATCGCTTTTTCCACTACTTAAAGTAAAAATCCAATTTTCTATTTTTAGCTCCAACATTCACCGACTTAGAAGTACCATTGCCAAAATACAATTGCTCTAACCATGGGGCTATGGTTAGAGCACTTTTATGTGAAACTCGGGGTCCGCTGTTCAAATCCAGATACCTCTGTTTTTTAAATTAAATTTCACTAACTTAGCCAATAGATGACTAGCCAACATGTGACGTCAGTGAATCCCCTCCTCTGACGTCATGCAACCGGATGAATCCCCTTTGAGAATTCCCAGTCAGGTCCAGGTCTAGATCCAAGTCCAGGTGCAAACCAAAGAAGAACAAAATCAATTGTAGCCTCCAAGACCGAATACCCAAGTCCAGGTCCAGATCCAAGTCCAGGTGCAAACCAAAGAAGAAGAAGATCAATTCTAGCCTCCAAGACTGAATACCCAAAATCCAAGATTTCCGACAAGTGCAACTTATCCTTATCTTACTAAACAATCACCTACCTTGACCTTCGGAACCCCATTCCCTTATCTTCAACCATTTCCTTATCTCTCTTCTCTGCTTTTTTAATTAAATTTCACTAACTTAGCCAACATATGACGTCAGGAAATCCCCTCCTATGACGTCATGCAACCGGATGTTATCTAGTCAATAGGGAATCCCCTTTGAGAATTCCCAGTCAGGTCCAGGTCTAGATCCAAGTCCAGGTGCAAACCAAAGAAGAACAAAATCAATTGTAGCCTCCAAGACCGAATACCCAAGTCCAGGTCCAGATCCAAGTCCAGGTGCAAACCAAAGAAGAAGAAGATCAATTGTAGCCTCCAAGACCGAATACCCAAAATCCAAAATGGCCGACAGGTGCAACTCATCCTTATCTTACTAAACAATCACCGACCTTGACCTTGACCTTCGGAACCCCATTCCCTTATCTTCAACCATTTCCTTATCTCTCTTCTCCTCTGCTTTTTTAATTTAATTTCACTAACTTAGCCAACAGATGACTAGCCAACATATGACGTCAGGGAATCCCCTCCTATGAAGTCATGCAACCGGATGTTATCAAGTCAATAGGGAATCCCCTTTGAGAATTCCCAGTCAGGTCCAGGTCTAGATCCAAGTCCAGGTGCAAACCAAAGAAGAACAAAATCAATTGTAGCCTCCGAGACCGAATACCCAAGTCCAGGTCCAGATCCAAGTCCAAAGAAGAAGAAGATCAATTCAAGCCTCCAAGACCGAATACCCAAAATCCAAGATGGCCGACAGGTGCAACTCATCCTTATCTTACTAAACAATCACCGACCTTGACCTTGACCTTCGGAACCCCATTCCCTTATCTTCAACCATTTCCCTCTTCTCTCCCAAAAATTGTTATGGGGTTTCTGGAGCAAATGTGAAAAAATGTGACGTCAGACCTCGATTTCCCTCACAATTTGACCATTTTTAATGTTCACATTTCACATTTGATCCAGAAACCTCATATCCCTAATACTGACTATCCTGACGAAAGAGGCAATCCTTCGCCAGTGGTCTTCCCCTGCAGCATGACCCCAACAATATTGTCCGGTAGTAGCCGCAGTATACACAGCACGGGCTCGGGACCTTTCCTATGCGGTGGAGAAAGGCCCAAAAGTTCCCATGCCCCGTCAGCACTTGGGTGAGTTAGTAGTCCACCTCCCCGTGCTGACGGTTCAGCCAAGTGTCCAGCTGAGGGATCAACCGGGCTGTCCACCGGCCCCGCGACTCTACATCCCACCTTTCTTGCCAGGACGCCATGGTCCTGACCCGACCCACTCTCGCGGCCTCTCCCCCCAAGATGGATTTCTGCAGATTGACGAACTGCCGCTCCCTGTCTAAGAGGTCAATGGGTATGACCCCCGCGACCACTAGCACAGCCGGTTCCGAGACCGTGCGGTAGGAGCTCGCAATACTGAGCGCCGCTCGGCGTTGTACCGCGAGTATACGCTTACGTTCCCGCTCCCACCGCATTGCATCAGCCCAGACTTCTGCTCCATAGAGCATCATGGCCCCGGCGGTGCGAAGCAACAGGCGCCTTTTGCAGGGTCTGGGCCCACCAATGTTGGCCATAACCCTGCTCAGCGCCGCCGTCACCGCAGCTGCTTTGTCGGCCCGGCCCTTTATCTCGTCCCAGAAGGATAGCCTGCAATCGAGACTCACCACCAGGTATTTGATCGCGGGCCACGTCTGGACCAACATGTCTCCTATCCGCACCTGGATCAGCAACGGAATGCGCTTCTTTGTCAGAAGGACGATCTCGGTCTTGGCAAGCGCCAACTCCAGCCCGTGGTCACACAGCCAGGAGCTTACCCGGTGCATCACCTGGTTGAGTCTTGTAGAAGTCGATGGTCTACTTTCATCTTGATTATTCCGCAGGCAAAAATGTCACAACTGCGTGGTGATTTCTTCTTGAAATTATTCCGCAAGTGGATAGGTCCAAAATGCGTGATGGGAAGGCCTCTTCTTGAAAGTTATTCCGCAAGTGGAAATGTCCAAAATTCGTGATGTAAAGACCTCTTCTTAAAAAATATTCCGCAAGTGGATATGTCCAAAATGCGTGATAAAAAGACCTCTTCTTGAAACTTATTCCGCAAGTGGAAATGTCCAAAAATGCGTGCTGAAGAGACGTCTTCTTGAAAATTATTCCGCAAGTGGAAATGTCCAAATGCGTGATGTAAAGACCTCTTCTTGAAACTTATTCCACAAGTGGAAATGTCCAAATGCGTGATGTAAAGACCTCCTCTTGAAACTTATTCCGCAAGTGGAAATGTCCAAATGCGTGATGTAAAGACCTCTTCTTGTGGCTCCTAAAACTTGTTAGCTATTCCGATAGTAAAAAAAATCGACAAAAGAATACAAAAATAAAATTGATGTTTCCGACATCAAATCAAAAAAATTAAGTTTCTTCAAATTTATTTTTAATATTGAACATAAGTTATATTTAAAATTAACAAGTCCTTATGTTGAACGCTAAAGACGAACTGAACTATACCTAGCTTTCCCTGCTCCTTTTATACAAAAAATTCGCCTGAAATGCTTACTGTGATTGTGAACATAAAACAAACTAACAAGTTAAAATTATAGTAATGAAATGTTGCTAACTTCGTTTCAGTGGTTCTCAAAATTAGTGATTTATTGACTGTCGCCACAGTCTCATCTGAGCCGCCGCAACATCTTTAGCGCCCGCCCCTGCCGAAAGAACCCTCCTTTCTTGTCCCTCCTCCGTCTCGAAGATGAGAGTGCGATCACTCAGGTAGTCCCTCATCATCCGTAATAGATAATGAGGGACCCTGAAGTCGCGCTCTAACTCCCTGAGTGCGTCCCTACACCTCACCGAGTTGAAAGCGTTGCGCACATCCAAGGTGACCAGCAGGCACACCGGGCGAGAATAATAATTTCCGCATTCGGTAGCCCGGGCCGTGTCCACTACCTCCTGGATAGCATGAGCCGTCGATCTCCCTTTCCGAAAGCCATACTGCCTCTCGGAAAGGTCCCCAGCAGCCTCGACGGCCGGTTTGATGGCCATTGCATTAGTGGAACTTCATGTTCTTGAAACCAAAGCCCGGACCTTTCTCCCATTGAGAACATATGAGGAAAAATGAAAAAGACATTGAGGTATTCTCCCGCTGCCCTAATGGATGTTCTTCATAGGGAAATACAAAGCATCTGGGATTCAATAACACCAGCTGAGTGTGAAGAATTAGTAATCACTATGCCTAGACGTATGAAGGATGTTATCCGACGAAATGGTGACGCTTTTAAATGGTAGAGAAAAGTTTACGCAATTCCTGCAAGTTAATTTAATGTTTAGCAGGCTTAATTCTCTATGAATAGAATTCCGATTTCTTTTCTTTTTTAGTGAATTTTGTTAAAACATTTGATGGATTTTTATATAAAGAATAATTAATAAATTAAAATGTTATTTAATTGTTGTTTTTTATATTTTGCAACTTCAATTTATTTGCAAAATAATTTTATTACATTTGGTAATATTTTATTTTTAAACATTTGAACGTCCCACTTCTGTGCACATCTGCCTTTAAATAACGCAGAACAAAATGCACTATGATAAGCATAATATACTCACAATACGATTTCAAAACATTCAAATTGTTACTCGATCGTTTGTAGTTTCTTTACAAAAAAATGTTGCTCCAAAATTGTAATGTGTACATGGTAGACGAACCTTTTTGCCGCAAGTTTTATGATAGACTAAGATTTTTGCAGTTTGATGCCATAAAAAAAGTCGCATTATTGAAAGAATCTGTAGTCCTATTTTGATTGTGCGAATTCTATTAAAATTCCTTATATCCTAAAATATATTTGCCACAAGTACTTCTATATAACTTTGCCAGCAGACTTTATTATTAGGAATTCATTTTTATTTTCGAACTAAAATCTTGGATAGACGAATCTTTTTGCGTTTGGGTATATACCAATCCCCGCAACCTTAGGTCCACTTCCCTTTTCCGACTCGACCGCCATCGCACAAACTACGGTCAAAGCGAGCCAATTACCAGAATGCTACGAAAAGTCAACGAACTTTCCTCCTTTGACTTCCATCTCAGTAAATCATCCCTTCACAAAGCCTTATATCTTGATCCCGCCCATCTTGATCGCCTTTCTTAATTCTTCTTCCTTCCAGCCCGTATCTACTTTAATTAGAGCTCATATTGTAGCTTTTACTATTTATTTATTATGTCATCATTTATTATAGCTTGAAGTATTAGTGTTATGTTATAGCTTATAATTGTAGTATTATTATGTATTAGCTTGTATTAAGCTTAAATAAATAATAATGTCTTTGGAGAAAACTAAAGCAGTTAAAGGATTCCCGATGCCCAAACCCGTTAAGAAGGTACAGAGTTTTTAGGTTTGACAGGTTATTTTAGGAAATTCGTGCAGAATTACTCTTTAATAGCAAAGCCGTTAATCGACCTGACTAGGAAAAACGTTCCTTTAAGCTCCAAAGGGCTAAGCAGCAAGGTTCGTTCAATGCATTGGAAGATTTGTTATGTGGATACCCAGTTTTGCAACTTTTCAACCCACAACGTCCGACGCAACTACATACAGACGCCAGTAAGAAAGGTTATGGAGCAGTTCTACTATAAAAGCATAGTGATGATGGTCAGCTGCATCCTGTATTTAACCTTAGTTTCAAAGACCACAACCTGCAAACGAAATTATTCTAGCTATGATCTGGAAATACTTGCGATCATTAAATCTCTCAAGAATTTAAGGAGCTATCGTTTGGGTTTGAAATTTGAAATTCACACTGATTTCAAAGCTTTTCAGCTCACTAAGGAGTTGTAAAGTCGTGTTGCTCGTTGGGCCCTAATATTAGAGGAGTATGGCTGCGTTACCCACCATCAATCGGGTAGCTCTATGCGACATGTCGATGCTCTTAGTAGATACCCCTGTGTGTTGTCAGTGGAAAGTACAATATTACACCAAATCCGCAACGCTCAAAGATAAGATGAAAACTGCCGCTTGATTGTACAAATCTTAAAAGAAAAGCAAAGATTTCCTCTTGGGGAGTGATATTTTGTATTTTGCCGAATGGAGGTATCTCCTTGCAGTACCAAAAGGTTTACAGTGGGATGTTCTTAGAAATCTGCACGGAAATGGATGGATGCGGCTTTAGCAAAGCAGGAATATTTTATACAAGACCTAGAGAAAAAGGCGCAAAAGGTTATTTCTTGTATCCTGGCATCAAGAAAAACGGACAAGCAAGACGGTTTTCTACACCCCATAAGCAAAGTTGATGTACCATTACATACTCTTCATCTCGACCATGTTGGACCATTGTCTTCAACTGCTAAAATCATCACATATCGCGGTCCAGCGTTAACGTTAACTCATTTCAAGCGTACCGCTACAGCCAGAAAAGTCAACTAGTTTTGATCACTACTGGAGTAGTTAAAGGAATGGTCAAATGGAGAGAATAAATCAGATCATAAAATCGATACTATCTGAGATATCAGTGGATGAACCGGAGAAATGGTGGAAGTATGTGCCACGCCTACAAAGAATCATTGATTGCGTAAAGTCTCGGGCAACGAACCGAACAGCTTTTCAAATGATGGTAGGAGTACCAATGCGCTACGCCGAAGATCTAAAACTTTAATAGAAAAAGAATTTGTTACCTAATTCGAAGAAGACAGCATAGAGATGATAAATCAAGCAAAGCATCGAAAGATTTTGCATCGAAAGATTTTGGGACATATGATATCGTCAAGGTTAAGCGAAATGATCTCTACGACGTACGGAAGGTTGGAGAACCTGCAGGACCAATTGTGACTAGCTCTTCGGCTGACTTCATGAAACCGTGGTCACGGGCTGACGAAGAAAATGATTCATCCGAGGCGGATGAAGAGCAGGATGGCTGTATGTGGGAATAGGTGATTCAAATTCAAAATATCAGCAAATCTCTTCAAAATATAAAAACCCGCTAGGAATGCGAGAATTTTTGTTTATCACGCCAAATAGCGGTTCGTTATAATTTCAAAATATTTTGAGTTGCGGGTGTTGCGTCTGCTCGAGTGCACCATACCGTTTCCAGTTAAGCTGTCGTTAAGTTAGGTAAAGCTGCAGAAATTTTGGAATTTAAGTGCATGTGATTTTTACCAAAAAGATTGAAGGTTTTAGAAAAACAAATTACTCGGAACTTTTAGTGTTTAGTTTAAAAAGAGCCAGTGTATCTATCATTAAGCTTTATTTTTAATATCACTCGAATGAACTACAATAAATTTACATGAATTAAAATGCTCTTTGATCTTAAGATCCCTAATCCCACATATACTATATATAATAATTTTCTGTGTGACGGGATAAATAACAAATCCCCAAGTTATATTAAAATATGTATGTATATGCAACAGAGAAATTGTTCCTTTTTGGTCTGCGATTCTTAGATCGAGCACTACTTAATTGGTACAGTGTCAACTAGATGGTCAAGGAGAACAAGCCTCGCACAAACTTTTTCCTTTTGTAAGGAAGTGATAGCAAACCGTTCGGTCATATATAATAAATTTATGAACGTCAACATAGGGAAAGTGTTGTGTCCATTAAATGCGTCAGTGATATGAAACTATTGGGTAATTGTCTATCTGCGTGCATGTATTTTTTAACTAATAAATTTTTTACATGAGATTGAAAAGGAAACACGGGAATTGCTAAGTCTGTGCAGAAGACTTCGAAAAACCGGCGATTTGATTTTACGTGAAGAAGGGCTTCTGGATAGATTGGTAGCATTGACAACACGTGGATTCCCAAATGTACTGGCATGTGGTGGCATATAAGGTATTATCTTGGCTAAATTATTCAGAAATAAATCTAACCAGAAATTTTGAATACAACTGCAACCTTTGAAGTAATTTATATGAAGAAAATCAAGGTGAAATGTCTAGTTTGTCTGGCAAATAATACAGGGCGTTTCAGATCTGACGTGCCAAAATGAGTAGGGTTATAGATCTAAACGAGACAAACAAAAAATTGTATGCCAGGGGGGAGGGCAATCTCAACCGTTTGGGCGTTACAGGGTTATTCATAAATTTCAGTTTTTCTTGGTATGTACATTACTCTTTTATTTTTACCTTTTCATCTACCGAACATAGCGACATCAAACAAACGCTAAAAAACAACTATCCTAATGACCTTTCCAACACTACTGATCTAACTCCTACCATTGCATTCACTTAAAAAAGTAAAAAAATGGTTTCCGATTACCTAAGCTTCAGCATTTTTCAAAATTTTCTCCGAAATTCATGTAATTAGTACACCTTTCTTTTATTTTTATTTAATTACCCATCTTATTACCTTTCCGAAAAGGTGCAACATGTCTACGTAGAGAAAAGATGTAGAAATTTATACGTAGAAATCCTATCGGAGAATATTATAAAAATCAACAAATTAAAGAAATTAAACTCAAATTAATTCCCAAATGCTTTTTATTGAATTAATAAATAATTACAATTAATCTTGATAAGTAACAAAAGCCGGTTAAAATGTCCACCGCCACTTTGGATGCATTTCAACAATCTCCTTCTAAGCCCTTGTTTAAGGCGTACTGCAGCCAGTCTCTCCCTTTTTTTTCGTCACTGCATACCCAATTTGGGTAACTAAATCCTCCCTATTGTTAACTGGGCTTGAACAAACTTTATCCTTCATTGTTCCTCATAAGAAAAAGTTCAATGCGGTAAGGTCTGGAGATCTAGCAGTTCAAGGAATCGGTGTACCTCGGCCAATCCAGCGGTTAGGAAATTTTTCACTTAGTATTGCCTTCACAATGTTAGCCATATGCGCTGGTACTCCATCGTATTGGTGAAACATTCCCCTAAGTTTATCCAAAGGCGTTCTCCTCTATTAGATCTGGCAGTGTATTCTCCAAAAAGTCCGCACAAATTTCACTATTAAGCACTTGCGGCAAAATGAATGGTCCTACTAAATGGTTGCCGATGATACCAGCCTGACACTGAATCGCTGCTGGAATGAGGTCACCTTTGCCCTTTGTGGGTTAGTATTCGACCAGGTATGGAGGTTATGGAAGTTTGTGATATCATTCCTGGTGAATTGACATTCATCTGTCCACAAAATTTGGTCCAAAAACGCTTTTTCGTCAATGTCGAATTCCAAAAGCCAAGTGCTAAATTTCAGTTTGCGCTCGGAATTACCTTCCAGTAGTCCTTGGCCTGGGTCATGATGACATGGACGTAATCTCCCTCGATGAACAACACTCCAAACCTTAGATGACGGCACTCCTAATCGCCTTGCGACTCGTTCCGTGCTCGTCGCAAGGTCCTGCCTCACGATGGTGATTATTTGCTGCTCGACGTCGGCAGAAGTTCCCGAAGTTTCGGGTCGTGTCTCCATGTCGTGTGAAGTTACACTTCCTGTTTCTTTTAACCTTTGGAATGTCTGTGTAAATACCCCTCTTTGGGGTGCTCGCCGGTTAGGAAATCTCCTTTGATATTCCAGTACAGTCGCTCTCTCTTTTCCGTCTACTACACCATAAATGAAAATAATATCCGCGTATTCCTCAAATGTAAATCTTACCATTTTTTAATAATTTTACTTAAAAATACCCGTACTTATTGATTTGTTTTTCAACTATGAAAGATATTTTTGCTGACTGACCAGCAAAGTCTTCATCAGGTACGAGTAACAGAACGCCAGTATCCAAGGGTGTGAATTCTGGCTAACACAAGCTAATATCGGCAATAAAACAAAATTTCACTAACTTTTTTGCAGCAATAATTAAAATTAATTACCTGTAAACCCAAAACAAACAGTTTCTATCCTTTAATTTAAAAATTTTGCTTCTTTAAAAATTTCCTACCTAAAGTGCAATGAAATAATCAGGTAGTCAGGATTTCTAAGGATGCGGTTTTTCTAATCCTTCGTCTACCTTGGAAAGGTAATAAGATGGGCAATCCAGTAAAAATAAAATAGAGGTGTACTAATTACATGAATTTCGGAGAAAATTTGGGAAAATGCTGATTTTTAGGTAATCGCAAACCTTTTTTTTCACTTTTGGAAGTGAATGTACGTGCAATGGTAGGAGTTAGATCAGTAGTGTTGACATTTTTGGAAAGGTTATTAGGATAGTAGTTTTTTAGCGTTTGTTTGATGTGGCTGTGTTGGGTAGATCAAGAGATAAAAATACAAGAGTAATGTGCATAGAATGAAAAACTGAAATTTATTGATCACCCTGTAACTCCCAAGCGGTTGAGATTGTCCCCTCCCCCTTGCCATACAATTTTTTGTTTGTCTAGTTGAAGTCTATCACCCCACTCATTTTGGCACGTCAGATCTGAAACACCCTGTATGTTGCTCCATCTCGGTAATACTCACGTGAATTCGTATATGCATATATAAATAAAATCATCGATGAAGGTGCGGGTAGAAATTCATAATTGGTGCCCCACCAGCCCTATAAGTATTTTCAGATTTTTATGAATAACTTTTTTTAAAGATGAAAAGTGTAATGGCTCAATATTTTAATAAATAAGAAATTAAAATTTAATATCATAAGATATCTGTCCATTTATAATTTGTTTAAGTTTAAATGTAGTGTTCTACTCTATATACTCAATTTAATGCCTGTCAACTAAAACTTTATTATTATTAGTAATTATACTTTTCCAGCTCTCAACTTTCGCGCAAAAGTGGATACATTGTTTTGAATTTATTAAAGTACGAGTATCGGAAATTGTTCGTAAACAAAAAAAAATATTAAATAGAAAAAGAAAAAAAATCAACAGAAATAGTACCTACGAGTAAGTAACTAAATGGAGTGGCCCGACAGCAGAGAGAAGAAGAAAAAAATCTTTATATGGGGGTGATTCTGGAGAAATCTGTTTAAAATTGCAATTTAAAAGCAGCTTATTCACTAAAATTTGTAATTTTTTTTACGGTTTTTCATCACTTTAATATATTGTTAAAACAAGAAATTTAAATAATAAATTTGCAAATCAGTAAGCACTTCAATAAAAAAGGTTTCATCTGCGAATTCCTTGCAAAATTAAATTACTCCACCGCCTTTTTTAGTGGTAACTGAAGAAAATATGGCGGCTCAACCAAAGGTAAACAAAGTCTACCTTAACGCAAAAAGTGGGTATTTTACAAGTTAATAGTGTGGTTAACACCGCATGGAATATTCTTGTCACAAAAAAAAGTTATTTTCTCTACTTTACCTGTGAAATGAAATTCCGGGGTGTTTTAAATAACTTGAATTCTTGCAAAATTGCACTATACACTTCATTGTCACTAATCGTTTAAAACTTGATCTTTTCTCAAATAGTTTTGACACAACACGCAATAGTTTTCTATTTTTGACCTTTGCAATTAATTTAATTCTTACTTCAACTTTACAGGACGATTAAATTAGCACATTTTTTGCCTACAAATCTCGCTTAAAGAATAACGTCAGACAAGTGACAGCAGGAGAAGAAAAATGAGAGCAAAAAAATCGTAGAAATCGGCACACTCATTTACATGAATTTTACATGCTAGGGCGGTAAGGTATAGCCAGTTTGTGAAAGTGACGTCACGCTATGTAGGAAAATATGAAAAAGTTGAAATTCTGTAATCCATAGTTTTGTTTAATTATAAGAAGTGTGATAACTTTTAAAATCATTCTAACCCAAAACCTATAGTAAATCGTATAAAGAGTAATTTGCTGTAAAAGTTTTGTGACATTCAAGTGGCGAAGTGGATATATTTTTTAGTTAAAGTGAAAATTTCGTCTAATTTGCCTCGGGCTTTAAAGTAATATTGTGTGAGTTTCAGACATTGTTTAAGTGAAATAACTTGTATGATAAAATTAACTTGTAAGATAGTGTCGTTATAAAGTTTCATTTAGATGTAATTAATTATGCGTGAGTTGTCGTCGTCCAAAATATATTGTTAATTTGCAAAAAAATGTCAAATGGAAGGGAAGTACATGTCCACTCATCAACCTGGCAGATGTAAACAAACCTCAATTGCTTTTAAAAGTTAAATAAATTACGTTAACATTATTATAAGTATTAATATAATAGTTTTGTGGTGTTTCTTATGGTAAGTAGTGGCAAATTCACACGCACATGTTGCCCTCGAGCGGTAGTATGTGAACATGAATTGGAATGAGGGATGTGAGAACCCCGACTAAGTCTGGACTCACAATCGAAAAAGGATAAGGAAAGGTTCAGGGATTACCAGGGTGAGCGTTTTGAGGTTGCCGTGTAGGCTGATGAATATCGCCAAAGAAGTGAAGGGCCCGCCTAGTTACCCGTACTAAGCTCGTCGGATCGGGGAGAAATCTTGCCTCCTGCTTCGGCTCACTCACCCGAACAATTAATTTACGGGCTCTCTTTGTATTCAAAAATTTTTAGTAAGCTTATGGCAAGGGATCGAAAAAGGGAAACTAGGAATACGGGATAACATTTCGAAAGAACAAAAAAACTCATGACACCCGACGACGAAGCAACCTCAGCCCATAGATGTCAAAGGGCTTGTTGGGCTATCCTACCCCATCCACCCATCTAACTTTGATGCGATCGTACGTGAGTTAACACTTACGATCTTCACCTTTAACAATTACAATTATCACTTAAGTTCCCTTATTTTGTGCTATGATACTCCATGTCATCATCGAAATAACCGTTAGCAATAGAACATACACAAAATTTAAACGGCTTGTATTCTGATATTTGTGCAAGTCCTCAAAGAGAAATGTAACTTCATAAAACTTTTCTGAGGTTCAAAAAAAAATTATTATCAACTAACACCATTTCATTGTAGAAAAAAAAAGATTGGTAGCTAAGTGATTGCTACTTTTCTCTAACTGATTCCGTTATATTAACTCTTTTATGATGTTAAATATAACTTAGGTACGGATTCCTTCGAAACTAGGTTCATTCCGTTTTAAACCAAGAAAGGAAACCGGAACAGCGTTATCCTAGAACTAAACAAATTGCAAAGGGGTTGTATCATTATCAAAAGGGTGTGGGAAAAGTAAGATCAATCATGGTGTGAATATATAGTAGAGTATCGTATCATATCATTTCAGCTCAGCGCCTCACATAAATCTCGTAAGATAGAGGTATGTAACTTTAGAATTTAGAAAGTTATAAGTACATATGTATAGTATCATAAATGATTAAATTAATACTAATAGGAAACTTAAAAAAAAAATGCAATTGACGTTTTCCATAGCGCACATAAATATCAGTCGTAACCTACCACAAATTGCACTTTGCAATTTACGGTAAACGTAAACAAAGCCAGACAGTAGAGCCAAATTACGGCACTCAAGTTTCATGTCAGAACAACGTAAACAAACAATGAACCAAAGCTCTGACCGACGTGAAAGTGCATCACGCAGCAAAAAGAAGCACGCGAGCAATTAAAGAAAGTATGTCACCTGATATTTACAGGTGAATGCATTGGATATGAGTATTTAGCAATAATTTGCGTACTTTGCAATAATTTGAATATTTAGTAATAATGATAACCTATTAAGTTATGTTAGCAAATAAGTACTTTTGAACTTAAGTAGTAAGCAAAAATTCTGTATAAATATAGTATGTTAATTGAATAAATAAGATTAGTCGAGAATTCGTCTTTCGATATAGGAGTTAAAGCTTAATTAAGCTGCTCCTTGTATAATCTATTAGTTTTGGAGTTAACTCTAATTTAGCTGCTCCATAGGAGTTAAAGCCTTTCGGCTGCTCCAAGGTATCTCTGCTCGCTCAGAAACTACACAGCCAAAGAAACATCTACCACAATGTACTCAGAATAATTTTGTAACAATTCAATGTAGGGCTGCTTAATTCAAACGAGGTCGAATTACATTCTCGGTTTCTATATTAATATCCAATGGTAAAGCTCGTAAAGAATACAATGGAAATTTTGGGTAACTAGTCAATTCAGGATCTCACCATTTCCATATTCACAAATTTCAACTTCAAAAAGAAAATATATAAATTCCCGGCGAAACTCTTTATTTCTTCTTTTGTTTTATTTTATACGCATCAACAGTTCGACGCACAGTTGCTTTTGCTTTTTGCGAATAAGATTCTGGCAATAAGAAAAATTGAAAATGATATCTTTAGTTTTACTACTCTTTGAATTCAGTCACGGTTAAAATCAAACGCTGTTTCTTATGAATTCAATCAATCTTCGTCTAAATAAATCCGTGCTAGTTTCATTCCTCAATACGACAAGCACGTTGTAAAAACAAATTGAAATCGCCTATATATTAATATATATTAGTCAAACGACGTTGATAATGAAGATTAAACGGGTTAATAAACAGGCAAAATTGTGCAGTGGCGATGAATTGTGACAATGAGGAATCCAGATATAAAATTCGCGGAATTGTTAACAATGGGAGAAACATGTGAAGTTGTAATTCTAAGAATGATTAATCTTATATTTCTAAATTACAAAAAGATTGTACGATTGTACAAATGCGAAGATCTTTAAGGAAATCATAGTAGTGGATAAAGAAAGTTATAGGCCATTAATTAACATTGGCAACGTCACTATGAAATGGGAAAAATGCTTAATTTATGAGAACCTCTGGATTAAAAGGAGTTATCTATGTTGGTAATATAATCACAATTCTAAGGATTACCATAATGAGTTGTCTTGTGCGAAATGAGTCGAAATAAAATGTTTAACCAATAAAAATTTTTAGCAATTATGGTCTGTAAAGTGTGCCTATTTGAACATCCAAAGTTTAGTAAGATAATTTTAACGAGAAGATAATTTAAGCGGGCATATTCTATGACTATGAAATTCAATAATATATAAAAGATTCAATAATGTATAAAAGATGATGAAAAGCAATTTTTTTGATGAACGAGAACTTACAATCCTTTCTGAATAGATCACAATGTCTCCACATGATTTCACTCTCCTTGTAAAAAAATGGTTAACACTATTTTAATGTTCCAGAGTTCCCCCGCTGGTTTTTCTTTTATTTTTTAATTCCACTTGTCAATTTCAACTAAAAAATATGCACTCAATTCTTCTTACAGTTTGCCATCTTTTTTTAGAATCTCCAGTTTTGTAGTTTTTTCCCTCCAAGATTGCGCCAAAAACTGTACGTGCTTCTTCTCTTTTTTCTGCTTTCTTTTCCATATTTTTTCCCCATCTGGTGTGGGTGGCTTGCCATATCAGGAAGGAGTTCGCCATATTTGAAATTAACTCCGAATATGGGCGCTACAATTTGAATTTTAATATTCTTTTGAAAACTTCTTGAACTGGAAATAGGATTTATGTACCTGTTATTGGCTGTATCCCTTTGAGGTGATAATCGATATCACTGTCGTAGTTGGTGGATCTTGTCATGATAAACGCGTTAATTATCATAGGCAGAAATGAACATTCTTCTTTTCCCTTACCGGGATTTTCAATATTTCGGACGAGGCGGCAAGTGATCCTCCTAGAATTTCTCACCATAGCAAAACATGGGATTATTTTTGGTTTTTATTTTATTTTATTTGCATTTGACACAAACCCAAACAAGAAATTGCTGAAGTTTGCCGCAGTTGGTCAGTGGCAGGGTTTCACATACCAACATTCCGGAGTAACAATCAAGGAGGAGATGAAGGATAACATAAAAACGAACATTAAATATAAATTATAGTCCGTTTTTGCGGGTGTTTTTCGTTGAATGAAAGATTTGAATTGTATATTGCATCTTGCAATTATAGTTGTTCAAGATTAAGCTCATCATTATCAACAATTTGGTTGAACAATATTCTAGTAAAGCTTTGTTTATATAACTTCTGTTCATTTCATAATCTTCTGTGATAATTTTAATTTATATACCTTTGCTTTAGATGTAATCACTTTGTCATTAACTTTATAGGCACTAAATTTGTACAATTCCA
The DNA here is from genome assembly GCA_964036015.1 of Leptarthrus brevirostris. Classification (NCBI taxonomy): domain Eukaryota; kingdom Metazoa; phylum Arthropoda; class Insecta; order Diptera; family Asilidae; genus Leptarthrus; species Leptarthrus brevirostris. Next base: position 3,154,339 of record OZ038376.1, read on the forward strand.
TAATTTGTTTCTAAACTGAGCAATCCAGTAATGTCTTTTATGAAAAGAACATGTGAAAAATTGAAAAGACAACTCTCTTCAATACGTGGGGCATTCAACAAAAGCATTCAAAAAGGAATCTTGCGACAACACTTGGATATACAATAATATCGTCGTCTATTAACTTGGTGAGTCCGTTCCTATATATTTTCTACCAGAAATGCACAGAAATCTTACATTGTTATTTTCATTAGTAGCGGCATTTTCTTTGATAGTTAATATGCAATTATGTGAACATTTTTATCGGCAATTCATACAAATAAAGTGCATATGTTACAGGTTCATTAGTGAAATTTTGATAAAGAAAAATAATACATTTTTTTAGACTTAATACAAAAGCATACAAACGGGAACTTTTCTTGCATATTTAAAGGTGCTTTCAATTAACTAAAAAAACTTTAAACTTTCTATTAAGTGTGGTTCAAAATTACATGAACATTTTTAAACTTTAAAGTGTTCGTTGCTGAAATAAAATACTAAAAACTCTTAGTGTTTAATTTCATTCATTTATTACATTATATATATACTTTCTTTTAACCAATAAATATTTAATCTCAAAATGGACAAACTTGTATCTAAAATTATAACTTCTGCGAAAAGAATTACTAAATTTCGTATCAATGTTAATAAAACTGCTCGAGATAAACGTACTGAAGCGTTTTTACAGGCACGTATACAACTACTCGAGAGTTATTGGACAAAATTCATGAATCTACATGACAAACTTTGTGAAATCGCAACTAGTGAAGAAAAACAAAAGGAGATCATTTTTAGTGAAGATTTCTTTTCTGCGGTTGAGTGTGCATTTACTGAATTGATGGCTGTTGGCAACTCCGTTGATTGTGATAAGTATTGCGCGATTTAGCGGAAGAATTGTTTATAATAAGTAATTGATTTCATAGTTTAAATAAAAAGTAATACACTTGTTTGATGATATTTAATTGCTGTGGAGCGGAACTAACTGGAGTATTAAGCGCTGAACTGCTTCAAAAGTGATAAAACTTGCTACGTGCATCGTTGACCCGTTTGACAGTTGCATTTCTGGAGGTTCTCTTCGCGCCAAAATAAAATTATCACTGTTTTCTTTTCATTTCGTAATGGTAAGAAAGTTTGTTACTCACAACTAGGCTATATTCTGCCGAGGAAAACTTGACTGAACTAAGGCTAACACAAATCGTTCTCTTTGTTTTGCACTGGAACGACGGCAAACTACGACACTTTCTTACCGAAAATCGAGAAAACAACACTATCTATGCAACCAGAATTACCTATGCTAACTAAGTTGGAGCTCAGCAATTAGGATTCTTCAGTCTACTTTCTCCAACAATTAATTACTTCACTTTGAACCTAACCTCAAAGGCGGATCCGGTATTTGCCCCAATCATCATTAATTGATATGTGCGAGAGGGTTTTACCAAAAAGAAAAAGGGACGTCACTTCACCAGAGGTAATTTCACAAGCAGCAAAGAAAAATCAATCCACAAACAACACTATGAAATTCATAATGAAATGAAAGCGTTAGACAGCTTACAACAACTGCACTGAAAGAATTGGTTCGAGAAGTTATAAAAAAAGGTCGGTAAACTAGCTACAAAACAGGATTTACAAACAATTATAACCGACGTAGAGCAGCTAAAGATTGATTGCGAACAGTTAAAAACCGCGGTAGGAAATATTAACGCATGTAATCCTTATTTAGCAGACCGAATTGAGTATTTGGAGAGACGCACAAAGCAGTCTAATTTGATTATCTCTGGTTTGGCAATGGCAGAAAATCCAACAACTACGATCCAAAAACTATTCCATCGATTGTGAGCAGTATTCTCAAAAACACCAAGAAACTCAAGGGAACTCAAATTTCGATAAGAAGAGACCTGACCGTCGCTGCAAGAGAAAATCGCAGTAAATTTTTCAAGATAAAGTACGCTTTACGTAATATAATTAAAAACAAAAAAATCTGATGATAAGATGTGAATTGATGGTACTATGTTTGTTTGGAAAGATAGTAACTTACAGCAAGGAAACGAAGATGGATTGTGGGCTCTGAACAAAGTATTGAATACCAAGTTTGCACATGTATCTACAAGATATCTTTGAATTAAATAGTAATAGACAGATTAGAAGTAATTTATAGGATAAAATAACCTCGTTAAGGGAAAGTAATAAAGTAGTTGAAGATCAATTAGTTAAAGTCCGTGGTTTAGGTAATAAATGTTTGTATCCGTCCTTCTTTGAATACATTAAAAGCTTTGATATTTTTTAAAAAACAGCAAATCTGAAATGGTTAAATTTGAGTTGCTTAACAATAGGGTCGCGGTGTGGGTTACATATCCAAATTGTGAATGTCTACTGGTGCCTACATATTTGAATTTCGGAGATTGGGAGCTTGAAGATTTCTTTGAAAGCAATCTCCGTAAGAATATAATTTTGTTGGGTGATTTTAATGCACGCATTGGCTGCTTACAAGAATATCAGAATCCTTGGGACGCAAAATTTAAGTTGACAAGGAAATCAAAAGACAGTGAAGTAAACAGAAAGGCCAAAAAATTATTTAAATTATTATCTAATCAAGGACTGGCAGCTCTAAACGGACGAAAACAGGAGGATTTGGATGGTGAGTTTACCTTTTGCGGAGGAGTGGGAACATCGGTAATAGACCTGGCATGCGTAGCTTTATATTTTTTACAAAATATAGGCTCATTTAGAGTGGATGATAAGGTGTACTCAGATCACTTTCCAATCTGCTTAAATTTAGAGACGAGTTCCGGTAATATGAGCGAAAATCAACTGTCGCTCATTCCAAAGCTGTGCTGGGAAATTCAAGATCAAGCTGAATTTTCTAATAAACTGGAGATTAATTTAAAACGTTTAATAGAAAGAAAAGGTAGTGAATAAGGGACTTATGACTTTACTACGGCAATATGCGAGTCATCAAAAAAAGTAGCGAAAAAACCCAGCAATAAATGCAAATGGTTCGATAATAATCAATGCAGTACTCTTAGGGTTCATTCGCGTGCCTGTCTCTTTTAAGGCAGTCAAACACAGATTTTAGCAGCCAACTTTATCTGAATACAAACAAAAACTTCAAAACTGTCTGCAAATTGAAAAAACACAATTACTACTCTTCTGTAGTCAATCGTCTAAACCAAGTTAAAGATAGCAAGCAATGGTGGGCTTTGGCAAATGAACGTAACAGCCGTAAATTTGTGATTAACGTTGATATAAAGCTAAGCTAATTTAGAGAACACTTCTGTCAACTCCTAATTTCGGGTTGCAACTCACTTACCTTTTCATATGCCGAGCCATCACGATTAGTTTATGAGCTAGACATGAAAATTCCACTGGATGAAGTCAAGTGTGTTATACCAAGAGCGAAATATAACAAAGCCCCAGGTCCGGATAGGATAAGTTATGAATTTTTCGAAAATGCTCCTCTGTTATTTCTGGAAAGGTTAACAGAAGCTTATAATAAATTATATGACTCAGGTAATGTTCCGGAGAACTTCGTAAATGGTATTATATTCCCGCTGCACAAAAAGGATGACACAAGAAATGTTGAAAATTATCGTGGTATTGTATATATGAATGTTATTGCAAGAATTTTTACAGGGGTACTGCTCGAGCGAATTACTAAATATGAAAAAATAACAAGCTAGTGACAGAATTCCAAGCAGGATTTCGACCTGGCTACGGAACGACTGATAACTTATTTAATCTACATAACATAGTCCACCTTTGTTGGGCAGTGCAAAAGAAGAAAGTTTACGCCTTCTTCGTTGACTTTAAGGCTGCTTTTGATTCCATTCCACGGGAAGCTCTATTTTATAAACTTTGGAACATAGGCCTATCTCACAAGCTCATCGGACTCATCAAACGCTTATATTTTATTTTTGAAAATTTTGAAAAAAGGTAAAACCACTTGTTTTACTTCCACATTATCGGAGTGGCAAAAATCTTTGGGATGGTGATCGTTCAAGAATATGAACGCTAAAAATTTGTGATGGATGTTTCGACCTGAAAGTGTAAGCTGGTCATCATCAGCGTGATACTTACACTTTCCATCACGGACATCCATGACGGAAGGTCAAAACCTCAACTCCTATAAGTACTCAGTTTGAAAACTAAGTACGAATTTTATGAAGAGGATTTTTAGTCCATCAATTTCATAAAATACCAATTCTGGTTAAATATTGCTTTAACAGAAAGTTTCCTTTCAAAAGACTCTTGGTGGAAGTTATTTAATTTTGAAAAAAGGTAAAACCACTTGTTTTACTTCCACATTATCGGAGTGGCAAAAATCTTTGGGATGGTGATCGTTCAAGAATATGAACGCTAAAAATTTTTGATGGATGTTTCGACCTGAAAGTGTAAGCTGGTCATCATCAGCGTGATACTTACACTTTCCATCACGGACATCCATGACGGAAGGTCAAAACCTCAACTCCTATAAGTACTCAGTTTGAAAACTAAGTACGAATTTTATGAAGAGGATTTTTAGTCCATCAATTTCATAAAATACCAATTCTGGTTAAATATTGCTTTAACAGAAAGTTTCCTTTCAAAAGACTCTTGGTGGAAGTTATTTAATTTTGAAAAATCCTCTTCATAAAATTCGTACTTAGTTTTCAAACTGAGTACTTATAGGAGTTGAGGTTTTGACCTTCCGTCATGGATGTCCGTGATGGAAAGTGTAAGTATCACGCTGATGATGACCAGCTTACACTTTCAGGTCGAAACATCCATCAAAAATTTTTAGCGTTCATATTCTTGAACGATCACCATCCCAAAGATTTTTGCCACTCCGATAATGTGGAAGTAAAACAAGTGGTTTTACCTTTTTTCAAAATTAAATAACTTCCACCAAGAGTCTTTTGAAAGGAAACTTTCTGTTAAAGCTTATATTTTAATACGAAAGTAGCAGTTTGGGATGGAATAAACATATCGGATGACTTTGAAGTATACCAGGGTGTTAAAGAGGGTTGTATGCTGAGTCCTAATTTGTTCGCTTTCTACATTAACGACCTACACGAAAGCCTACAGGAAGGCATCAACATAGATGATATTAACGTACACACCCTTAAATATGTAGATGATATTGTGATACTAAGTGATACCCCTAAAAAACTACAAAGAGTGATGCATAATCTCGAAAAATATTGCTCACTGTGGTCTCTAAAACTTAATCTTGCTAAGTCGAAAATTATGATATTCTTAAAGGGTGGTGGTCGGCGAAAGGAGTCAGAGCATTGGTCCTACCATGAGGAAGATATAGACCTCGTAAACCAGTACAGATATCTAGGAATATTACTTACTCCAAAACTATCGTTTACAAAACACCTAGAAGAAAGATTGGCAACAGCAAAGACCAGCATAAACGTTTCATGGAGCAATTTTATTAGTAAATCGGGTGTACTCACATCATAAAAATTCAAAATGTTTGAAGCCGTTTCTAGATCTATTATGTGTTATGCTTTAGAAATCTGGGGTTACACAATGCAAGACAAGGCTGAACAACTTCAAAGATATTTCGTTAAAAAGATCTTTGGTCTCTCCCAGCACACACCTACTTACATACATGATACAAATCGAAACTGGCCTTCCACCTATGACACCTATGTTTATTTTTACACAAGACCCACTTCCGTTACTTGGTAAAAATATTTTCTATGAATGACGAAAGACTACCAAAAATATTAGCCACAAAAGTTATGGCGCACAAAATAATCTGGTGTAAAAATCTATTACTTTTAGCCGACAGACATGGTGTTGATGTTACCACGATACCAATTGCTTAGCACGAGTTTTGGCAAGCGAACAAGAGTTTATCCGTGAAAAATCCAATACTGCAACAAAAAAATTAGATATATATTTAAATGCAGGGGCGCACTATTTTATTTGAACGAGTTTCCTGGAATGTACAAGGTAGCTCTGAATGCTCTCTTTGTAATCTTCAAGAGGAGGAGAGTATTTTTCACTTCCTTTCAATTTGTCCAATTTTGGCAGAATTTCGAATAATATACTTAAAAAATAAAACTTTAACTAGGCAACAAACGTTGTATATTCTGAACGGGAAAGAAAGTAGTTGGCAAAATTTGTTTAGTTATTTGAAAGCTGAACTTAAATATAGAAAGTTTCTGGTAGACGAATTCAACTCTTGATTTAGTTTGTAATAAATATCACATAGCGAATTAGATAAACAATGTCAATCTTTAAAAATTAGAATTGTTATGCTCTTGTTGTAGGAAACGTCCCAGGGTACCGGTTAAAACAATTATATTAGTTTTTGCTTATTATATTGTAAATTTTTAGTACAACTGATACCACTTCACTTATAGTCACTAGTTATTATTCGATTATATTCTTAACAAAATTAACTTAAAGACACTAATTACTTTTCTCAACAATATCAACGCACATACAGTATTTACTGTTTTTAATACGAGTCGCTTAGCGGCACTAATTATATTATTCTTAAATGTTTATCACACGCACTTACAGCAATTACTGTTTCTAGTAAGATTGACGTAGCATCACTAATTATTTTATTCCTAATGTTTATTAAACGCACTTACATCAATTACTATTTCTAATAAGGTTATAGTAGTAACACTAATTATTTTAATTCTAATATTTGTAACACCCTTTATGCCAAGACTCCCTTCGAACGCTGTTTATTTCCAACTCTGATTTTTATCGGGCTGGATCCGAGGCGATCCAGCCTGACCACGATTTTTGCTCGCGCGACTACTTTTTGAGACGGTTATAAAAGAGTTTTTAAAAAAAAAGTTGAACCGACTTCACAAAAAGCGCTAAAACGCATAAAATAATTTTTATTTTATATCTATTACAACATTTTGAAGTCGGTGCAAATCAAACAAACCAAACAACTACAACAAAAATATTTAATTGTCCTTTCTTATGATCCGGTGAGCTGAAACGTTCAGGTAGTATTATGTATTAATTTCAATTGTGGTTATGTAGTTGTTTTATTTGTTTAATTTGCACCGACTTGAAAATGTCGTAATAGATATAAAATTAAAAATTATTTTATGCTTTTTAGCGCTTTTTGTGAAGTCGCTGCAACTTTTTTTTTAAAAACTATTTTATTTTTCACTTTTTAGTGTCTTCTACTCTATACAACGAAGAAAGAACCATCCAAATCGGTCCACGCGTTAAAAGTTAGTTTTAACCCCATACCTTACCCCCATTCCACTAAACTTTTTTTCTCATGGTATCAATCAAGGAACATACTCTACCGAACAGAAAAGGAATCATCGAAATCGGTTCACGCGTTACGAAGTTACTACCCCTCCCCCTCCGCCATCACCACCATAGGACCAAATTATTCTCCTATTAGCAATGGGGGATCACACTCTATACAACAGCAAAAGAAGCATCCAAATCGATCCACGCGTTACAAAGTTAGGTTCCACCCCTCTTCTCCCACCCCTCTTCTCCCACCCCCACCCCAGCAACATTTGTTTTCTTGTAGTATCAACCAAGGATCATATTCTACCCAATAGAAAAAGAATTATCCAAATCGGTCCACGCGTTACGAAGTTAGACTACCCCTCCCCCCACCCACACCTTTCACCCTATGACCAAATTATTCTCCTATTAGCAATGGGGGATCATACTCTACACAACAGAAAAAGAACCATCGAAATCGGACCACGCGTTACAAAGTTAGTTTCCACCCCCACCCCCCACCCCCATCCCCCCAAAAATTTTTTCACCTGGTATCAACCACGGAACATACTCTACCCAACAGAAAAAGAATTATCCAAATCGGTCCACGCGTTACAAAGTTAGACTACCCCTCCCCCCTCCCCACCCTAGGCCACCTTTTTTTTCTCCTATTAGCAATGGCGGATCACACTCTGTACAACGAAAAAAGAACCATCCAAATCGGACCACGCGTTACAAAGTTAGGTTTCACCACCACCCCCCACCCCCACCCTACCAAAAATTTTTTTGACATGGTACCAATCGGTGAACATACTCTACCCAACAAAAAAAGACTCATCAAAATCGGTCGACGCGTTACGAAGTTATGCCCGGTCAGACATAAAAAAAAAAAATAAAAAATACGCGTCGAACTTAGAACCTCTTTGTTTTTGGGAAGTCGGTTAAAAACTGAACTCGTTAATTATGTGCACGAGGCACATTATGCTGGGAAATGCTGGGAACAAACTTAAGTTTGTTCGGTACCTTATCGCTGATATGCTTAATTAGCATATTTACATTACCATCGCACGACGATTTTGTGGGAAAGGAATGCGAGGTAACTCGAGCGGATTGTTTGTCGCGGTTTTGTGATAATTAATTGCCGTGTAGGCGATATGTGGTTGCTTGAATGCAACAATCAAATGGAAAGAATTATTTTAATTCTTTTGAATTAAATTTATTTTACATAATTTGTAATAATTTTACCAAAATCCCCCTTTCTAGATTTTGGTATATAACAATACTTCATCCTTGAAGAAAGTGAGCTGTTCTTTGGAGAGGAACAGCTCCACGGAAGGCAGGGTTGGGAAGGGGAAATCCTTTCTTTTGGCTCGATTGTTGTCGGCCGGTAATGCTTCGTGTTTAAAAAAGGAAGGTAGGCTACTTTGGCCTTGTTAAATGCTCGATCGTCCAAGCATAAATTATGCCCGCTAGCGATGGAGAAAAGGGTGGGTTTGAGTTTAAAACATCCGTGGGCGCCACGTGGTGTTTTGACCGAGTCCACGAACTCGAGCAAGTCAACTTTACAATGGAGATAAAGTAAACAACAAATTAAAATCACTTAAATTTAATTCCACAAATCCAAAATCCAATTCCTCAAATTTCATTAAATAAATCACAAATTCAATTCCTTAAATTTAATTAATGTCCATCGAAAATCCGCTCAAATTCATATCACTTAAACTTAATAAATGTCAAAAAAAAAAAATTCACTGCTAAAATCAATCTCTTAAGGTTATAAAATTTGCAGAAAAGAAGTCAAAAATTTTATAGCATAACAAAATAAAAGGAAAGAAAGAAAGATAATCTCCGAAAGGAAAGCACACAAAACAGACAAAAATATTTAAAGAGAATAAAACAAAATATCGATATATATAAAAAAAAATTGCCAAAACTTATCTTTTCTCTCCCGATTGATTGCTGAAATATATGTTGCGCTCGGATTCCTCCCTGCACTTCCTTTTGCCAAATTCTTCCTCAGCGGTTTCCTTTTCCTTTATTCTTGCTCCAGATTTAACTTTCACCAGACTAATTTTCAAGAAGAATAAAATCGACTTTCACTTTTCACAATTCCTTTTCACAATAATTTTTCCAAAACTCGATAACTCAATTAACTTTCTAATTCCAATCCAAGACTGACTTGCTTCACATACCAAGACGTTGTTTTTATTGACTTTTGACCCCTATTTCCAGTTTTCCAGCGAGGACATGTAAAATCTTCCAATTTTATGGATATTGGTGAAATGTTTTGAAATTAAAATTCAGTTTTTTTGTTTTAAAATATTCTTTTGACTTCGGGCTTCCTTTTCTCGTACTCGGAAAAATTTTTTCAAGAAAACTCCGATCTTGACAGGCGTGTTCACGTGCAAAAAAAATTCTTTCGGTGCTCCTTTTGGGCCTTAAATTTCCGCGTTTCATATTTCGGGAGTATGAAGAACAGTTTTTATTTTGGATGTGTTTGGTGCTAACCTCCAAAGTGTTGTTTAGTGACTCCAGTGGACTTTGTGTGCCTTCCAGGATGCAGTGCCGATAGAAATCTGAGCCAGGTAATTATTTTCTTTATTGTTGTTACTTTACTAAAAGATAAGTCTTGCTAATTCTTGTGCTTTAGTATTACAGATATTTAGTTTCTTGTGTGCTTCCCTATTCAGCTAAGAGCATCTTCGTACGCAGGTAACTATTCATCATTTCCATATTTTATCAATTAAATGAATTTTAAACTAATTACTTAGTTGATTGTAAACTTGGCTAGGCTCAATTAAATTCGGTAATTTAATCTTAATCTAACTCTAAACCTTTCATTAAACCTATTGAACTTAATTTTACTGTAGCTTGTTACATAAATTGATTCTATTTATTTCATGATTTTGAATGTTGACATATTTAATTCATTTTTGTTTTATCTCAAATTATTCTAACATAAACCTACACATCCTAAATATAAAATAGTTTAGATTTCTAAGAAAATTGATACTTGAAATATTATCATCTTAAGTCTACAGGAAAAATCTATAATTTAATCTATTCTAATTCCAGGTAAATGTCGTCCACAGCAAAATCCTTCGATCGATAATAACAGGTATGTAAACTCAAATTTAATTTAATTTCAGCCAGACTTTCCGTGACTCATACATATTCTAATTCTTCCAGGTCGATTGCAACATTTGTTGTTGTTTTGTTTTTGTGTGTAGAGTCCAGTCTTTTCTATCTTCGTAAGTTTTATGTCGGAAGTAATTCTAAGTAATCCGTCGGCGATGCATCGTAGCAAAGAGTGTTGTACGGTAAGTGTTATTGCCTTATCCTTTCTTATTATACTTCTGATACTAATGCAGATGGCTTACAGGCTTTGGACCACCTGCGGCTTCCAGTTTTACGGCATCTGAGCTGTGCTCCGGCTCCTCCCGATTTTGGTCATGGCAATTCATCTGTAATGTAGAAATCTACACAGCATCAACAGCATCTTCGATAGGGACGACACTAACAGGTAAGTAAAGGAGTATGTATATTTCTTTTTCTATTTATTGCAGGTTGCCGTATCCAATAAATTTCAATCATAACATTCCCTCCCTTTCCTCTATCTATCTTTTAATATGCATAAATGAACTGCTCATTATCTACTAATTGGGGATGATATATTTTTAAGTCCTTTGCATGCCAGACACCAACGCTTTTATCAGAACTATCATGTAACTCATAAGTCAACGGCGAGACAACTTTTGCCACTTTAAAAGGACCAATAAATTTCGGAGCTAACTTGGCGTTGAAATATTTAGAGGCATCAGACAACACATAATTCCTACGTAAAACATTATCGTTGGCTAGAAACTTTTGATCCCTTCGTCGGAGGTTATAAGAATTCTTTGCCCATTTCGCTGCGTTCTCTAACCGGTTTCTTATATCCTTTCTAACCTGTTCTAATGCTTCGCCTCTTTTTTCAGTCTGAAATTCGTGCTCATCTCTGTCATCGTTATGGTCGTCACCATGCGTTTTCATCTCTCTTCCAAAGTTAACGAAGAATGGAGTAAATTTTAAGACTTTATGAACTGAAGTCCGAATGGCACAGGCTATCTTAGGCAAGTACTTATCCCACACTCTGTGATTTTCTGCAACATAGGCTCTGAGCATAGTTTTTATGACTTGGTTTGTCCGCTCGGCCGGATTTGCCTGTGGGTGGTAAAACGCCGTAAAATTAATTTTGACCCAATATTCTCCACACACTTTCTTAAATTCGTTGCCTTTGAATTGTGCCCCATTATCGCAAATTACGGTTTTCGGAACTCCGAAGAGCAAAAACACATATTCTTCTAGCAGCTGACAGATTGAATTGGAGCTGGCCGAACGCAAGAGAAAAAGCATTGGGAATTTGCTAAAAGAATCAACTATTGTCAAAATATACTTGAATCCGAGTGGAACGAGGAAGGGGCCCAATCAAATCTAAACTGATGCACTCCCACGGTTTATTTGATATCGTTCTGGAAGCTATTAGCCCTGCTGGTTTCTTCAATTCCGGTTTTATAGTTTGGCAGATCCAGCATCGTTTAACGTAAGAAGTTACATCGCTTTTCATTTTAGGCCAATAAAACCGTTGCTTCAACCTACCATAAGTCTTCTGAACCCCACAGTGTCCTGAAGTCGGCAGATCATGTGCCTTATAAATCACATCCTTCCTTTGAGTTTTCGGGACGACCTGTTTCCAATTGTCCTCACCGGAGCAAAGGTCTGGATATTCATTGCGGCAATGTTTCCACAAAACGTTATTCTCGAACTTCCAATCTGGATATTGAGCGGGATTTTCGTTAATTTTCTTGATCAGTTTCGCGACCCATCTATCTTTCTTTCCTTCGTTGTGTTGAAGACAGTCGACGATTGGTACTGAACGGGAAAGCCAATCTTTTAGTAAATGCTCTTTACCCTTCATGTGAATTATATCAAAACTATATTGTTGCAGACGCATAGCCCATCTAGCGAGTCTTCCTGTGGGATCCTTGAGGTTATGCAGCCATACCAGTGAGGCATGATCTGTTACCACAGTAAAATGACTGCCTTCTACGTAGGGCCGTAGCTTCTCAATTGACCATAATACTGCCAGACACTCTCGCTCAGTCGTGGAATAGTTTCTCTCTTTTTTGTTTAAAGAACGGCTCAAATATGCAATAACTTTTTCTTCTCCAGAAATATGTTGAGTAAGTACTGCGCCCAATCCGTATCCAGAGGCATCGGTGTGTATAATAAAAGGATGACTGAATTCAGGGAAAGCGAGTATTGGTGCACTTATCAAGCTATTTTTAACTAAGCGGAAGGCTTGCTCGCATTCCTCCGACCAGATGAATTTATTCTTTTCCTTTAACAAGGATGTAATTGGAGCAATTATAGTTGAGAAGTTCGGGACAAATCTCCGGTACCAACCCACCATACCTACAAATCGGCGTACCTCTGATACGTTCTTAGGATCTCGTATCTCCAGGATACACTTGACTTTATCCGGATCTACCTGCAAACCTTGCTCACCGACTACATATCCCAAATAACGGAGTTCGGCATGACAAAATTCGCACTTGTCATAATTAATTACATATCTAATATCCTCTTGTGTTCTTGGAAAGTCTGACTCACAGGAGAAAATCGAGTCAAAAATGTGCTTTGCCGATTCTGACGCAATCTTGGATTTAGGGTATACGGTCTTGTAGGCTACAATTCAGAGATAAGGAAAAGAGATAAGGCTTGTCGGCCATCTTGGATTTTCGGTATTCGGTCTTGGAGGCTACAATTGGTCTTCTTCTTCTAAAAAATGTGCTATGGCGGTTCTGGACCATCAAAAAATGTGCTATGGCGGTTCTGGCTCATGAGAAAATGCTATGGCGGTTCTGGTCCATGAGAAAAAAATCGAATCTTGGATTTTGAGTATTCGGTCTTGGAGACTACAATTGGTCTTCTTCTTCTTTGGTTTGATGATGGAAAGATAAGGATTGTCGGTCATCTTGGATTTTCGGTACGAAAAAAAGTATGAAAAAGTAAGAAGAAGAAGCGAAATGACCGCATTTGTGGTTCGAGCTTTTTGTGTCGGCTTGGGTGATAAGGCTTTTGAAGGGGCACACGTGATGTTTGCATTGTTTCGATGACGTCATCAGTGTGTTTGGGTTCAGGATGGAACTCATTGTCGATTATCAGTAAAGCGCTCACCGATCCCATTGATTTTTGGGAGTAATGATTACGTCATTGCTATGGATGTGAAATTGTGAGAGGTTGGATCGAGTGCTGATTGAGCGTGTGGAAATAATTAATTATTAATTTTCGATTATCGATTTAATAGAATATTTATTGATAGTTGAGTGTTATTAATAAATAACCGCATGCACACACATACGCGCATACGCGCCAATGTTAAATATAATTAGTAATACAGGGGTATTTAAATTTTGACTACCAGGCGATCATGAATTTAAGTACAAGAAAGCAATTTTCTCGCAACCTCAAAGCTTTTGTTATGGTCAATACGGTGTGATCGCACATGTAGCTTATCATTAGACGGCGGCATAATATTCTTACTATGACCAAAGCATGGCTCGCTAAAGTGAACAACGTTATCTGTAAATTTTGCCCCGAAAAACTTATGAGTAACATAAAATTCTGTTGGTTTATATGATTCAAACATGGCTTGATTACGAAACATTTTGCACAGCTGATTGTGTTGCATGTGTTTATGACTGTCTGGTATTAGCCATCGAATAAAATGCGCTAATCGTGGGTTATGAATATGCGAAAAAACCCTCTATGTGCTGAATTTAATGAATTTGTGGTTTTGGTTCAATTTTGAGGTCTGGGTTTTCGGTCTTGGAGGCTACAATTGATTTTGTTCTTCTTTGATTTGCACCTGGACTTAGATCTGGACTTGGACTTGGATCTGGACCTGGACTTGGGTATTCGGTCTTGGAGGCTACAATTGGTCTTCTTCTTCTTTGGTTTGCAACTGGATCTTAATCTGAACCTGGACTTAAAAATAGCATCAACAATTTTGTCTAAGTTCATTGATAAATAATTAATAAATATCTGGTTAAATTTCTTTTAACATAAAAATCCGCTGATAAGTAGTAGTAAACATTTGGATTCAATTCGTTAGCGTAAAAAATTTGCCGATAAGAGTTGAATGGCCCAGAATGTTTTGAGTTGATAAGAAAAAAAAAGACGATTCGCTGTAGTAACCTCGAACTTTAAAAGATTTTCATGCAATTTCTTTTTCAGATCTAAATATAGACATTAATTCGAGATCATATTATTAAATAATTTCGTGTTTTATGCAACTAGCAAGTAAGTCATTCTACCGATTACGTCATCTTGACCTTGATTACTAGTTAAAATAACATCATTGAGGAATAGCCAAAAGAATTTCTGTAATTAATGGAAAAAATCTGATGTTTAAAAATAACATGCATCGCTTTGCATAAATCCGTTGATAAGTAATAAAACGTCTAGTCAAGGTAGCTGGAATGGCTTCTTTCGGTACTTTGGAGAGGTTTATCATGTGAAGAACTTACAAAGAAAATCAAAACCGTGAATTTAGACTAGAACAAACAAAATCGAGGTAGCTAAAATTTCGTCTTTCGATACATTAAAGAGATTTATCATGTGAAGAACTTAAGAAAATAGACCCAAATTGTGATCTCACCGAGTTCAGTTTACTTTGAGTTTGTCATGTAATTTAGGCAAATGTCAGGTTCCGGGCTTGTTGTTTTTTAAATTTTGGATGAGAAATTTTCCAAATATGTTCTTCATAATATATATAGATTCAAAAGGAAATTGCGGCTCTCAATACTTTTTCATTTCCAATCATGTTTTAACATATCCGAAATAGCCTTCATTTAAAAGGAAATTGCGGTTATTAGAATTTTGTTTGTTATTATCCAAATATATGTTTTATTACACTTAACCTCTCCGAATTCTTTATTTTTGTGTCTATGAAGGAGGGTGGAACAATTTTAGGATTGTGAATGCGAGTATGAATCCTAATGATATTTTAGAGGAATACATGCCTCCAGAAGATGGTAACAGGAGTCTAATGTTATGGTTGAGATCTGACGAGCCGATTTCTTATACATTTCATTTTGAGTTCATATTTCAAGAGTTTAGAAAATTAAGTGATGTAAGTGAGTATATGCAAACCAAACATATTCAAGCATACTGCTATAAAGTTCAATATTGCATTATTTTGTGAATTTATTAAATATGCTAATACTGATGATGTAGATGAAAACGAAATAGCTTTAGATATAAAATCTTTTCAGGCTAAGATGAACATAGCATAGATAGAATGTTGAAACAAATTATTGTAAAATCTGAAGAATTTCAAGAAAAAGACAGCGGCTGGGCTCTTCTAAGAATCATCCACATTGAAGTGGAAGTAGGATTATCGTTTATTTATTAGAGCCTTAATCTGAAAAAGAATTTATATTGCAAGAAATCAAAGTATAGAAATACGATTTTTAGATTCATATAGATTAGATTTCTCTGGCGTAGATAAATTAGCGAATAATTCATCTGATGAAAACTTAATATTAACCAGATCCTTTTATAAAAATGACGATTTATTTAATTTAATGAATACCTTAATTGCTTTGAAAAATTTAGTGGAAATTCATTGCCTATGCAAAAGTAGTTTGATAATAAATTTACAGATACGAAGTGTTCTGATAATGATTATGCGCATTTAACAAACGTTTGGAAAGCATTTGAATATAAAATATTTGTAGACTATTTATATTGTCATTATTACATAGCACCAGGATTATTTTGGGATGCTATGCTTAAGTATACAAAGATTGAATTACAATAATTATTAACTGTCGTTAATATGTATAACTTTATATATTCTCGCAGGCATTCTACTGCTAATAATAAGCATATGGAAAATGTTATCCCATCACAAAGCTCAACATATTTAATTTACTTCGATACCAATAATTTATATGGGTGGGACATGTCTGAATTCTTACTATATGAGGAATTTCAATGGGATAGAAAATACGGATATCGATTTAATGAGCATTCCTCAAAGTTCAGAAATTGAATATATATATTTGAAGTAGATTTAACTTATCTAGAATCACTTCATGACTTACACAATGATCTACCATTTTGCGCAAATAATATAAAAATCCCCTGAATTAGGCTCAACGAAATTGATATATGACTTAGAAGATACATTTCATTACATAATCCATTATAGAAATCTCCAAAAAGTAGTTTAAAGTATGAATTGAAGTTTTCATGCATTCATAGAGCTCTTTGATTCAGACAATGAAATTGATTAAAACAATATATTGATCTTAGTACTTTGCATAGATCAAAAGCTGTTAACACTTTCCGATCTTAAGCTCTTATGATGGAATTTGAATTTATCACGATGAATGACACTAATTTTGTGTTCTTAAGTATATTCAAATGTTCAACAGGTGCTTACTATTGGCAAGACTTATTCTAATATCACCATTAAATCTTTTGGTTGGAGCACAGTTCGGCTTACTAAAATTATCACAGTTTAAAAAATTATTAACTTTATTTTTGGTTTGCCTGCATTAGCAAGTATAAACATGTATTTGAAAAAGGGTATACCCCAAAAAAATTTGATAACAAAATATCAAATTTCTTCGAAATAAAAACACTCGTAATTCACGTAATCAATTTTTATTTAAAATCGGCAGAGTTCTATTAACTCTTCCTGACATATCATTATTTTATATAATTAATTTACATATTTCTAAATCCTGGTATTTCGTCCATTTTGTTTTCGATAAATTTTAAATTGCAATCTTCATCCATCTCATACACAGTGTTGTTGATCTCCACTGTTTGAACCCCTGTAACATAAAAAGCCCTGAATTAGGCTCAAGGAAATTGATAGCTGACTTAGAAGATAAATTTCATTACATAATTCATTATAGAAATCTCCAACAATGTTTAAAGCATGGATTGAAGTTTTCATGCATTCATAGAGCTCTTCGATTTAGACAATCGAACTGATTAAAACAATATATTGATCTTAATACTTTGCATAGATCAAAAGCTGTCAACACTTTCCGAAAAGATTTTTCAAATTAGGTAATAATGCTGTCTACGGCAAAACAAGCGAAAATGTTGATAAGAGTAGCGATATTAAGATAGCTACGGAATGGGCAAGTCGAGGTAAACATTAGGTCTTGTGCTTTAATTGTAAACCCAATTTTCATAGTATTGCGCAATTTACAATAAATATGGCAGCAGTAGAATTAAGCAAAGTAAAAGTGACTTATAACAAAACAGTTTATTTAGGTTTTGTGCTTCTTGAAATATTGAAATTAAAAATGTAAAAATTCCATTACGAATTCAGTATGGGGATAGAGTTATGTTAAATTATACGGATACAGATTCCTTTATTTATACTATTAAAACTATTGATTATTATAGTGATATTTCAGATGAGAGAAATGAGTGATTTGATACTTTAGAATACAGTTCAAACAATCCTTTCAGTCTTACACTAAAATATAAAAAGAAATTAGATTACATGAAATATG
This sequence comes from Leptarthrus brevirostris, assembly GCA_964036015.1. Classification (NCBI taxonomy): domain Eukaryota; kingdom Metazoa; phylum Arthropoda; class Insecta; order Diptera; family Asilidae; genus Leptarthrus; species Leptarthrus brevirostris. Next base: position 3,172,152 of record OZ038376.1, read on the forward strand.
AGCTTAATAATAACATAATGTTAGAATTTATAGGTTTAAAGTTTAACATGTATTCTTTATCTAATGAATAAATGGTTAATTTTTAAATTGTAATAAGTTTTATTTTCAAACATTTTTATACAATGACATTGAGCATTCTTAACTGTTTTAGAATTTCTAAAGCTCTTCTTCCTGACCTCCTGCTTGATGTTAATTTTAATTCATCCACCAGTATATTGGGGTCTATAATATCTTGAATTTCATCATCGCCATTGGAGTCTTCATCACAACTTCGGTCATCATCCTCAACCGCGGAATCACAACTTCGGTTATTATCTTCAAACGCGGCGTTGTCATCTTTAACTGAATTTGGGTTCACATCTTCATTTACTCTTCTATCAGCGATGCTAAAATATCCATTATTCTCACCCTTTAAAGATTCTTGAGAATGCCCCCGATTTTTTCTAAGGGATATAATTTTATTTCTAATAGTATTCCTAACGTGATCAAAACCGGCTTCATTGATGGGTGTTAATAAATGGGTATTTTCATCTGATCAAATCTCTTCTTCACGATTTTTGTCTTTCAGTAAATGTGTTGACCGTCTCTTATGTCTTAGAAGACTATCTTTCCGACTAAGGAATTTGTTGCATTCTATGCATTTAAACATATTGGTGGTTATCTAAACACTAAAAACGACCTGTTGAAATCGATATTTATAACTTATTACTCCCGCCAACGCCAACATCAACACCAACGCTAACACCAACATCAACACCAACGCCAACACCATGATAAAGCTGTTCATAGACATGGTAAGAGCTGTTTTGTAAACCTGGTAAAGCATAGAATTGAAACGTATGCATGGGGGGCATTATAAATTGAATCAAATGAATAGCATAGGATTTATGCGCAGAATGGATTAATTACCATAGGCAAGTTTTATGTTTACATCTGTCACTTATAGATTTTAAGTGTGAATTTCCGAACAAAATTAATCCCCTATAATCGAGTATATAAGCATTGGTATCATTCATAACGATTCTGCAGCTGTTCATATCATCTAATGAGTATAGTTTTTAATGGAGGAGAAGATTTTAATGAAAAGCAATTCGGGAAAACCTGAAGTAATGTTATATCTTTTTTTTTCTTGATATGATAGTGTCTCCATCAATTTGAAGAACGGCGGTACCAATTTCCTATTTGTTTTCCATCACAGAAAACCCCAAATAATTTATCAATCTTAAGCTCCAGTTTTCGTATTTCGAAATTGAAGGGAGCGTGTCCATGTTAATGTAAATGAATGTGTGAGTGTAGCGAATTCTTCATCATCATCCTCAGTATTATGTTGGTGTTGATGTTGGTGTTAGCGTTGGTGTTGATGTTGGCGTTGGCGTTGGCGGGAGTAATAAGTTATAAATATCGATTTCAACAGGTCGTTTTTAGTGTTTAGATAACCACCAATATGTTTAAATGCATAGAATGCAACAAATTCTTTAGTCGGAAAGATAGTCTTCTAAGACATAAGAGACGGTCAACACATTTACTGAAAGACAAAAATCGTGAAGAAGAGATTTGATCAGATGAAAATACCCATTTATTAACACCCATCAATGAAGCCGGTTTTGATCACGTTAGGAATACTATTAGAAATAAAATTATATCCCTTAGAAAAAATCGGGGGCATTCTCAAGAATCTTTAAAGGGTGAGAATAATGGATATTTTAGCATCGCTGATAGAAGAGTAAATGAAGATGTGAACCCAAATTCAGTTAAAGATGACAACGCCGCGTTTGAAGATAATAACCGAAGTTGTGATTCCGCGGTTGAGGATGATGACCGAAGTTGTGATGAAGACTCCAATGGCGATGATGAAATTCAAGATATTATAGACCCCAATATACTGGTGGATGAATTAAAATTAACATCAAGCAGGAGGTCAGGAGGAAGAGCTTTAGAAATTCTAAAACAGTTAAGAATGCTCAATGTCATTGTATAAAAATGTTTGAAAATAAAACTTATTACAATTTAAAAATTAATCATTTATTCCAACTTCTGAATATTCAGTGTAATTAACACTCAAGGATTAATATTTTACAAAATCAAATTTTACTAATGATTGAATGGAGCAAGCAGTTTACAATGTAGCTTTCTTAATATCTTTCTTTCTTTCCTGTTGTCTACTCGTAAGAAGATAAATGGGATGTTAATTTTAAGAACATTGCGAAAACATTGTGTTAGTCACCCTCTGATTCCTTTATTTATAAAGTTATACTTTTATATAATGCCCCCCAAGCATACGTTTCAATTCTATCCTCTCTTAAATATCTTATGCCATCTGATGAGCTCAAAACTACGTTATTTATATATTGTGTATAAAGCTGCTGCAACTAAGATCTAAATATAAGCATATAACAGTTAAAATTATTCTTCTTTTACAAGCAATCTCTATTATTACCTATAGTTAACTTGTTAACAGAACTGTTTTAAACACCCTTCGCTTTCTTTATAGATTCAACATTTCGTATAGATAAAGAATACATGTTAAACTTTAAACCTATAAATTCTAACATTATGTTATTATTAAGCTCATATTTCATGTAATCTAATTTCTTTTTATATTTTAGTGTAAGACTGAAAGGATTGTTTGAACTGTATTCTAAAGTATCAAATCACTCATTTCTCTCATCTGAAATATCACTATAATAATCAATAGTTTTAATAGTATAAATAAAGGAATCTGTATCCGTATAATTTAACATAACTCTATCCTCATACTGAATTCGTAATGGAATTTTTACATTTTTAATTTCAATATTTCAAGAAGTACAAAACCTAAATAAACTGTTTTGTTATAAGTCACTTTTACTTTGCTTAATTCTACTGCTGCCATATTTATTGTAAATTGCGCAATACTATGAAAATTGGGTTTACAATTAAAGCACAAGACCTAATGTTTACCTCGACTTGCCCATTCCGTAGCTATCTTAATATCGCTACTCTTATCAACATTTTCGCTTGTTTTGCCGTAGACAGCATTATTACCTAACTCTATGAATGCATGAAAACTTCAATCCATGCTTTAAACATTGTTGGAGATTTCTATAATGAATTATGTAATGAAATTTATCTTCTAAGTCAGCTATCAATTTCCTTGAGCCTAATTCAGGGCTTTTTATGTTACAGGGGTTCAAACAGTGGAGATCAACAACACTGTGTATGAGATGGATGAAGATTGCAATTTAAAATTTATCGAAAACAAAATGGACGAAATACCAGGATTTAGAAATATGTAAATTAATTATATAAAATAATGATATGTCAGGAAGAGTTAATAGAACTCTGCCGATTTTAAATAAAAATTGATTACGTGAATTACGAGTGTTTTTATTTCGAAGAAATTTGGTATTTTGTTATCAATTTTTTTTGGGGTATACCCTTTTTCAAATACATGTTTATACTTGCTAATGCAGACAAACCAAAAATAAAGTTAATAATTTTTTAAACTGTGATAATTTTAGTAAGCCGAACTGTGCTCCAACCAAAAGATTTAATGGTGATATTAGAATAAGTCTTGCCAATAGTAAGCACCTGTTGAACATTTGAATATACTTAAGAACACAAAATTAGTGTCATTCATCGTGATAAATTCAAATTCCATCATAAGAGCTTAAGATCGGAAAGTGTTAACAGCTTTTGATCTATGCAAAGTACTAAGATCAATATATTGTTTTAATCAATTTCATTGTCTGAATCAAAGAGCTCTATGAATGCATGAAAACTTCAATTCATACTTTAAACTACTTTTTGGAGATTTCTATAATGGATTATGTAATGAAATGTATCTTCTAAGTCATATATCAATTTCGTTGAGCCTAATTCAGGGGATTTTTATATTATTTGCGCAAAATGGTAGATCATTGTGTAAGTCATGAAGTGATTCTAGATAAGTTAAATCTACTTCAAATATATATATTCAATTTCTGAACTTTGAGGAATGCTCATTAAATCGATATCCGTATTTTCTATCCCATTTAAATTCCTCATATAGTAAGAATTCAGACATGTCCCACCCATATAAATTATTGGTATCGAAGTAAATTAAATATGTTGAGCTTTGTGATGGGATAACATTTTCCATATGCTTATTATTAGCAGTAGAATGCCTGCGAGAATATATAAAGTTATACATATTAACGACAGTTAATAATTATTGTAATTCAATCTTTGTATACTTTAGCATAGCATCCCAAAATAATCCTGGTGCTATGTAATAATGACAATATAAATAGTCTACAAATATTTTACATTCAAATGCTTTCCAAAAGTTTGTTAAATGCGCATAATCATTATCAGAACACTTCTTATCTGTAAATTTATTATCAAACTACTTTTGCATAGGCAATGAATTTCCACTAAATTTTTCAAAGCAATTAAGGTATTCATTAAATTAAATAAATCGTCATTTTTATAAAAGGATCTGGTTAATATTAAGTTTTCATCAGATGAATTATTCGCTAATTTATCTACGCCAGAGAAATCTAATCTATATGAATCTAAAAATCGTATTTCTATACTTTGATTTCTTGCAATATAAATTCTTTTTCAGATTAAGGCTCTAATAAATAAACGATAATCCTACTTCCACTTCAATGTGGATGATTCTTAGAAGAGCCCAGCCGCTGTCTTTTTCTTGAAATTCTTCAGATTTTACAATAATTTGTTTCAACATTCTATCTATGCTATGTTCATCTTAGCCTGAAAAGATTTTATATCTAAAGCTATTTCGTTTTCATCTACATCATCAGTATTAGCATATTTAATAAATTCACAAAATAATGCAATATTGAACTTTATAGCAGTATGCTTGAATATGTTTGGTTTGCATATACTCACTTACATCACTTAATTTTCTAAACTCTTGAAATATGAACTCAAAGTGAAATGTATAAGAAATCGGCTCGTCAGATCTCAACCATAACATTAGACTCCTGTTACCATCTTCTGGAGGCATGTATTCCTCTAAAATATCATTAGGATTCATACTCGCATTCACAATCCTAAAATTGTTCCACCCTCCTTCATAGACACAAAAATAAAGAATTCGGAGAGGTTAAGTGTAATAAAACATATATTTGGATAATAACAAACAAAATTCTAATAACCGCAATTTCCTTTTAAATGAAGGCTATTTCGGATATGTTAAAACATGATTGGAAATGAAAAAGTATTGAGAGCCGCAATTTCCTTTTGAATCTATATATATTATGAAGAACATATTTGGAAAATTTCTCATCCAAAATTTAAAAAACAACAAGCCCGGAACCTGACATTTGCCTAAATTACATGACAAACTCAAAGTAAACTGAACTCGGTGAGATCACAATTTGGGTCTATTTTCTTAAGTTCTTCACATGATAAATCTCTTTAATGTATCGAAAGACGAAATTTTAGCTACCTCGATTTTGTTTGTTCTAGTCTAAATTCACGGTTTTGATTTTCTTTGTAAGTTCTTCACATGATAAACCTCTCCAAAGTACCGAAAGAAGCCATTCCAGCTACCTTGACTAGACGTTTTATTACTTATCAACGGATTTATGCAAAGCGATGCATGTTATTTTTAAACATCAGATTTTTTCCATTAATTACAGAAATTCTTTTGGCTATTCCTCAATGATGTTATTTTAACTAGTAATCAAGGTCAAGATGACGTAATCGGTAGAATGACTTACTTGCTAGTTGCATAAAACACGAAATTATTTAATAATATGATCTCGAATTAATGTCTATATTTAGATCTGAAAAAGAAATTGCATGACAATCTTTTAAAGTTCGAGGTTACTACAGCGAATCGTCTTTTTTTTCTTATCAACTCAAAACATTCTGGGCCATTCAACTCTTATCGGCAAATTTTTTACGCTAACGAATTGAATCCAAATGTTTACTACTACTTATCAGCGGATTTTTATGTTAAAAGAAATTTAACCAGATATTTATTAATTATTTATCAATGAACTTAGACAAAATTGTTGATGCTATTTTTAAGTCCAGGTTCAGATTAAGATCCAGTTGCAAACCAAAGAAGAAGAAGACCAATTGTAGCCTCCAAGACCGAATACCCAAGTCCAGGTCCAGATCCAAGTCCAAGTCCAGATCTAAGTCCAGGTGCAAATCAAAGAAGAACAAAATCAATTGTAGCCTCCAAGACCGAAAACCCAGACCTCAAAATTGAACCAAAACCACAAATTCATTAAATTCAGCACATAGAGGGTTTTTTCGCATATTCATAACCCACGATTAGCGCATTTTATTCGATGGCTAATACCAGACAGTCATAAACACATGCAACACAATCAGCTGTGCAAAATGTTTCGTAATCAAGCCATGTTTGAATCATATAAACCAACAGAATTTTATGTTACTCATAAGTTTTTCGGGGCAAAATTTACAGATAACGTTGTTCACTTTAGCGAGCCATGCTTTGGTCATAGTAAGAATATTATGCCGCCGTCTAATGATAAGCTACATGTGCGATCACACCGTATTGACCATAACAAAAGCTTTGAGGTTGCGAGAAAATTGCTTTCTTGTACTTAAATTCATGATCGCCTGGTAGTCAAAATTTAAATACCCCTGTATTACTAATTATATTTAACATTGGCGCGTATGCGCGTATGTGTGTGCATGCGGTTATTTATTAATAACACTCAACTATCAATAAATATTCTATTAAATCGATAATCGAAAATTAATAATTAATTATTTCCACACGCTCAATCAGCACTCGATCCAACCTCTCACAATTTCACATCCATAGCAATGACGTAATCATTACTCCCAAAAATCAATGGGATCGGTGAGCGCTTTACTGATAATCGACAATGAGTTCCATCCTGAACCCAAACACACTGATGACATCATCGAAACAATGCAAACATCACGTGTGCCCCTTCAAAAGCCTTATCACCCAAGCCGACACAAAAAGCTCGAACCACAAATGCGGTCATTTCGCTTCTTCTTCTTACTTTTTCATACTTTTTTTCGTACCGAAAATCCAAGATGACCGACAATCCTTATCTTTCCATCATCAAACCAAAGAAGAAGAAGACCAATTGTAGTCTCCAAGACCGAATACTCAAAATCCAAGATTCGATTTTTTTCTCATGGGCCAGAACCGCCATAGCATTTTCTCATGAGCCAGAACCGCCATAGCACATTTTTTGATGGTCCAGAACCGCCATAGCACATTTTTCAGAAGAAGAAGACCAATTGTAGCCTCCAAGACCGAATACCGAAAATCCAAGATGGCCGACAAGCCTTATCTCTTTTCCTTATCTCTCAATTGTAGCCTACAAGACCGAATACCCTAAATCCAAGATTGCGTCAGAATCGGCAAAGCACATTTTTGACTCGATTTTCTCCTGTCCCAGAATCAGTATAGCACATTTTCGGCTCGATTTTCTCCTGTCCCAGAACCGCCATATTCATACTACTAGTACCGTATCTATTAATCTTTGCCATGTTGCTGGGGAATTACTCAATCCAAACGGCATGCGGCGAAATTGAAAGAGTCCTCTTCCTGGCACTGTGAACGCAGTGTACTGTTTTGATTTTTCCTCGAGGGGTACCTGCCAGAATGCAGACTTGATGTCTAAGGAAGACATAAATTTCGCATCGCGGAGCTTATCGAGAGTTGCCGATACATATGGTAAGGGGTAGGCGTATTTTTTTGTGACCTTATTCAGCTTCCTGTAGTCTACACAGAATCTGTACTTTCCGTCCTTCTTTTTGACCATCACGACAGGTGACGCCCACGCACTACTACTGGGTTCTACTACCCCCATTTCCAACATCTGATTCAATTCGTCGTTGATTATTTTTTGTATAACCGGTGAAACCGGGTAGTACCTTTGTTTTAACGGCGGGGAGTCTGTTTGGATTCTATGTTGTACCTTGTTTGTGCAGCCCAGACCTGTACCCATCTTTGCTTTTGCCGTTTCAATTATTACATCAAGCTCAGCCTTTTCATGTGGTGTCAACGCTGACTGACATTGAAGTGCGTTTACCTGATATTGTTCGAAGTTATCCGGGAATTTCCACGAATTTTCTTGAAAATCCGCTTGAATGGCCATCTCACGCCAGAAATCTATACCGAGAATGATGCTGTGAGGTAGTTCCGGTATCACGAGTACTTCGAAAATCTTCACACGTTGCTCTAACTCAATCGGGATACTTACTTCCCCAAGGACACTCACCGTACCGCCATTGGCTAAACTTACTCTTCTTGCTCCGTCCGCTCTAAGTGTCAGCTTCAACCCTCTCAGCAATTCCCATCCTTTTCCACCAATTACCGTACGAGATGCGCCTGAATCGAGCAGGCCATAGAATCTCACACAAAAAATACTAACTGCTAAGTGAGGGCGCATATCGTTCCCCATTTTGGCGAACACCATATCCACTAGTGTGCTATATGCGTTCTCTACCTCACTTTGTACCTGAGCCTCAAAACTTCCTCTGTCACTTCCGGTGGCGGCCCTTTCTGGAAAACTCGGTTCGCCGCTTAAACTCAAGCTCCACTTCCGTTTCCCGAATCTCGTGAATTCTGGCTGGTACTATTAGCAGGTTGGTCCGAATTGTGTGTTCTCCTGCAATTATTACAATTTGGCCTAATAACGCCTAAGGCTCCGCAACCATAGCATTTAAGTTCCGATCGGCAAAATCTGGCTATATGACCTGACTTCCCACATTTGAAACATTTGGTAACTCTTGGGTTGCTAGGACGAGGATTAAAATTATTGTGCACTGCAGCTATAGATGACGTCTCCACGGACACGTACGCTAAATCCGGCTCTAAAAATTGATGATTTCTGGGAGGGACAAAAGCCTCAACCGAAGTTCGTACGGACTCGAGCTTTCTACTAAGTCAACGAGATCTTGCATAGTCTCAATTCCCGTCAATCCTAATTGCGTCTGGTAAAACGGGCTTATGTTTCTTTTTAATATACACAACTTTTGAGCTTCGGTTAATGGATCCGTCAGCCGTGAGAACATGTTCGTCATGACAGCTAGCTACATGCCCATCGTTTCGTCCTTTCCTTGGGTTCTCCTTTTCATCTCTTCAAGTAACCGGTCGTCGTAGTCCGCAGAAAGAAACTCCTTCATTTCCTTCACTAAATCTTGCCATGAATTGAATTTTGCTTTATTCGCTCGGTACCAAATTAAGGCTCTTCCGGTGAATAGGTCAAGTGCTGACCGGAATAGCTGATGCTTGTTTATTCCCCGGGCATCGGCCATCTTCTGAACTCTATCAAGAAAGGAATTGAGTGACTGGGTAGGTTCCCCCGTGAACCTAACATCCCACTTATATAAAGGTACTCGCGAGCGTGAATTTGATAAAATTGCAGCAGTCCTGGAGAGCTCTTCTGTTTCATCGCTGAAATCACTTTCGTCGTCCTCGCCATCGACCTTCAACTTTAGCGATCCTAAAGCTAACAGTAATTCTCCGCGAATTGTGGCCTTTTCCTTCTTTTGTTGCTCATCAACTGCAACTGTTCTTTCAAGCCTGGTTAGAGCCCATTCAATTTTTGTGACGATCTTTCTGTATTCTCCAGATCCTGCCTCGCCACTAAAAGCATCCAATAGTTCCCTTATCTCTTTGACTTTGGTTTCCAGTGCCTCTAAGTCCTCTTGAAAAGTAAATGGGTGTTGAGCTACTAATGTGTTTCTACCCTCCTTTTCCAGCTTCAGTGCTGCACGCAAATTCACCCTCATTTCTTCTACCTTGCCGACGGGTAGACCTCTGACTTTAAGTTCATAACTTAGCTCTTCCTGGTTAAGTCTGTTGACCTCCATTTCTCGTATGTTCCAGAAAACTGTTTAAAATGTGGTGTATAACCCAATGAACCCAAAAGTTATAACTAGGCCAAAACAACTCCGAATTAAGTCGAAACCCGGTAATGAAGCACGATGGCAGATATAGAGCGAAAACGATCAATCTTATGAAATCCGTGAGTGTGTTTTACTATTAAAATCTATCTCCTGAATTATTCCAAAGGATCTACAATAAGGAAAATGAAAGGCCGAAGTAACGAAGACAATAAATATGACCGTTTTATTTTCCCCTTTACGTGTACGTCCGCCAGTTACCAAACTAAAAACTTAAATCAAACTAAATATAACTAAAACTTTATCTACTGGAACTGATTTCTGCAACGCTATTGAATTATGATGCTGATACTAAATTCGATTCCCAAAAGATATTAAGAGAAGTTTGTTAACAATGATTTTTTTTTTTTTTATATATGATGTTGCCAAAGCTCAGGGGATGCCCTATGATGCTAAAGCACAGCCTTGGCAGGAAAGGAATTAAGGATGAGGGAAATGGGTTAGGAGGTTGAGTGAAGGAGGTGTCGATGTACGCCCCGTTTGAAAGTTTCAGGCTCATAAGACGAGGGAAAAACGGAAGATGGTAAACTGTTCCACATTCGTGTCAGCTAAGAAAAGATTCCCGAAATTTGACGGTACGTCCAAATTTGACCCGGAGAGTAAAGGGGTGGGAGCGACTTGTAGATCTTGTATCGCGCGTTGTAATGAGTCTACAAGGAAGCAGGCTAGCGATTTCGTTAGAACAATGGCCATGGAAATAGCGATAAAAGAGTGAGAGACAACCGACATTCCGTCGATGCTCAAGAGAGTCAAGGCCCTCAGAGATTGAGGTATCGCCAATAAGTTTAACAGCCTTATGCTGAACTTTGTCTAACGCGGACAATGCGGTGTGTCCTGCCCCTGCCCAAATATGGGAATTATATTCAAGTCTAGGCCTAATGTGGGACTTGTAGATCAACGCTAAGTCGGGTGGGGTGAAATATTTCTTACATCTCTGTAGAAAACCCAAACATTTCATCGCACTTTTAGCGATTGCAAATATATGATCAGTCCAGCTAAGATTGCTGGATATCTCAATACCCAAGATCTTTAGGGAGGGTGAATTGGGTATATTCACTCCGTCGACTGAAATGGGTTGGGGGTGGACTGGGCGTTTTTTAAGGGACATTAAACAGCATTGAGTTTTGGATGCATTAAACGTAACACGATTTGCTCTGCCCCAAGCGAGGACCTTAGAAATGTCGTTGTTTAATGATCTAAACATGCGTTCCCGATTGACTTCTGTAGCATTTCCACGTGAATTCATTACAGAATCAAATGAGTACGCGAAATCAAGGGTGCTGTCGTCGGAAAAACTATGAATAGGATTGAGAGTAAGGGATAAGAGATCATTGATGAAAAGAAGAAATAAAGTTGGTGAAAGAACTGAACCCTGAGGTACACCGGCATTTATTTCGTGGGATGCAGATGTAACGCCGTCAATAACTACACGGATTGAATGGCCTGACAAAAAGCTCTCTATCCATTTAACGAGGGTAGGATGCAGACCAAATGTTTGAAGTTTGGCTAAAAGGGCAGCATGCCAGACTCTATCAGAAGCCTTTGAAATATCAAGAATTATATTCAATGAAACAACAGATTAGGTTCACGTTGAAATCTAAATACTTATTTTCCGTCTCCAAGGACTATTAATTCAATATGTAAATATAATCAAAATGGTTCAAAATCTATAAATTAATCAATTATCAATATATGCTCAATAATCCTCATACTCTAAACCGACAACGACTATTTATTCAAGCAGAACAAAAAAACGGAATTGTTTACTCCATACTGCATGTTGACAATTCTTAAAATGATGAACCGCAACCTTTCAAGTAGCATGTGCTAGTTTCCCTACAAAAAATATTGACAACAAATAATCCCAGCTGATAACTAAATTTTTGCAGCTATAAGAGAATTCTCTAAAAGAACTGGGTCAAATTGTCCAAGGTCGGGAGTTGCCTGCAATTATTCTGAATAAACTAAAAATCACGCTCGCAACAATATAACTGAGTTAGTATTCCCAAACTCTGTGCGTGATTTCTCTTTGAATGAGTATATATCATCAATGAAGTTTGGCTGTTAATGAAATTTCCCATGCCAACTAGTTTTGTTCACGCGGTAGTAGTCGTAGTTCCTACAGCGGTAGTTAGCTAATCGGGCATTTCGGTATTTAGTCAAAATTGATCAAGATAGTGCATTTAGTGTTTGAACATATGATTAAATCATTTAATTAAAGTGGCAAAAGTTAAAAAGTTACAAGTTAAAAAGTGACAAGTTAAAAAAAATCAACCCAAAAAAACGTGTGTACCTGTGAAAGTGCCAGTAAAAATAAAAAAATTCAATCTCTTTTTATTTCGTACCACTACTTTTGCAAAAATGTTGTCTCAATATCTCTCAACAAATGCTTCTCTCCACTTCTCTGTAGCAACAAATCTTGCGAAACATTTTAAAAATTTGACAGTTGACTTGTATATTTCATGATTTGATTTCTTCGAATTAAAAAGTTATTAAATTAATCGGATGTTTTACCCCTTCGGGCCCCACGTTGGGCGCCAAATTGTTATATGCTCGATCGTCCAAGCATAATATATGCTTGGACGATCGAGCATATAACAGCCTTTATAAACTCATGATGGTTAGAAGATAGGCTTTTTAACCTAGAGGCTATAATAAGTGTTATTTAAGGCAGGTTTTAATTTATTTATTTTTTCAAAGGGGCTGCTAGGCCGTGTCGCTGTTGGGACCCGTGTGTGTAGAGACTCCATGTGTATTATTTTTTTTCTTGTCGGACGAGGGAATTCTATTTAAGTATATGAAGACTTATAAAATGTAGTATTCGCCTGCGCCGCGCGTTAGACTTGTAGGTGGGACGGAGGGATTCATAAATATCTTAAAAGCTAAAGGGATGTGCCCGGTTTTGTGGTACGAGAGGAAGGGGGTGCACGTTGAGTGCGATATATATTTTGAAAGCGTAGTATTCGCCTTATTGTGTTTACTACTAAATATAACTTTTCTTTTGTAATCTTAACCACTAAATGTAATTTTTTCTTATTCCTAAAGGTTACCTTATTTAAAATTGTAATTAAAACAAATTGTTTTTTTTTTATTATTATTCGAAAAATGGCTTAACGCGGTTGTTGTGTACCGTTACCGCTCGTTTGCCGATTTGGATCGTCGTGTTGACGGAACTCGGAATATTGACTACCATGTAAGGTCCTACCCAGACTTGTGACAGCTTGTGCTTTTTGCTTTCGCTCTTGAGTAGAACCTTGTCCACTATATGGAAATTGTGAGGACGAACAGCTTTGTCATAATACTGTTTTGAGCGCTGTTTGTTGGAGAGGAGATTCTTTCGTGCCGTTGCGTAAGACCTTTGAAGCCTATACCTTAGGAGGTGATAGTAGCTCTCGTGATTGTACACGGTCTCGCTTTAAGTTCGAGGGGACATCCGCTGTGAAACCGTAAAGGCAGTCCATTGGGGTCAGTTTAGTCCCTTCATGTATACTATTATTGTACGGTTCGCAGATACTGGTCCCAGGATTTGGGATTTCCATCCCCAATTGTACGGAGATATTCGATCTATGGCCGATGTGCACGTTCTAGTGCTTCATTGGATTGGGGGTGATAAGCTGACGTTTGAAGCTTTTCACCTTGAGCAGTTTGCAAACCTTCCTGAACAGGTCACTCAGGAAATTACTTCCCTGATCGGTGACTATTCGTTTTGGAATGCAGTAGCGTGTGACGATTTCGTCGAAGAAAATTCTTGCTACTGTGACTGCTTCTCCGTTAGGGATTACATACCAATCGACGAACTTTGTGAGGTTATCTTGGAAAGTAAGAATATATTTGTTTCTCGTCTCGGTTTCTTCTAGGGGACCAACTATGTCGAGATAAACCTTGTTGAAGGGTTGTTCTGCTATGTCCGTGATGACCAGCCGCATACGGTATTGGGGTGATGCTTTCATTGTTGGGCACTTTTTTCATCGCTTGACATAGTTTTTAATGTCTCGTAAGTTTTAATAACTCCTTGTTGACCGCCGCAGGGAAATCATGATTATCTGTTAGGATTGTTTTGATTTCCCCGGGATTTGCGATCACCTCAGGGGTTGTTATTTTGTTGATCTCAGTTGGATCGTTAGTCGGGATTAAGGGGCTTGTATTAGCGCTTGAGCAATATTCAATATTTCCCTCTTCGAGGTCTGAATCCATTTGGTCGTGGACTTGAGCCGTTACCTTGAAGGTTTGGCCTTTGTCGTCTTCTTTATTTTCCCGCGGAATGCGGCTTAATGCGTCTGCATTCGTGTTATACTATCCAGGTTTGCATTCGATATTATAATCGAATTCGGAAAGTTTGTGGTGGAATCTCACCAAGCGGGAAGTAGGGTATTTTACATTAGAGACTCCTTTGAGAGGTTTGTGATCTGTATAGAACGTGAATTTTCGCCCCTGTAGGTAGCAGCGAAAATTGCGAGTCGCCCAGACAATACCTAGCAACTCCTTCTCAATAGTTGAGTAGTTGCGTTCGGCCTTGTTTAGCGTACGGCTGGCATAGGCTATTGGCTGGTCGCTCCCCACTTCTTCTTGGGAGAGGACAGCACCTAGTGCCTCGTTACTGGCGTCCGTGGTTAAATGGTTTCTCAAAATCTGGATAGATTAAAAGTGGCGGTGAAACCAATGAATCTTTAATAGTTTGGAATGCTTCCTGGCATTTCTCTGTCCAAGTGAATTTAACGTCCTTCCAGAGAAAATTAGTTATAGTTATCCTGTAGTAGTTGGCAAGACCCAAGAATGATTGGACTTGCCTGACCGTTCTGGGAACAGGGAAAGTTTTGACTCATGCCGTCTTGCTGGGGTCTGGCAGTGCCCCTTCACTGGAACACTTGTGGTCTAAGTAAAAAACTTCTTTTCTTAGAAACTGGCACTTCTCTTCTTGCAGTTTTAAGTTGTTTTCTCTCAAACAATCGAAGATTCTGCGGAGCTCTGAGTTATGGTCCGCTGAATTTTTACCGTAGATGACAATGTTGGCGAGGTAAACGAAACATTCGAGGCCTTGAAGACCTGTTAAAACGAAGTTCATGAGGGGTTGAAACGTAGCTGGGATTCCTTTGAGTCCGAATGGCATACGTTTGAATTCATAATGCCCATAGTTACTGCTGAAAGCAGTTTCTGGTTGATCTCTAGGATCGAAAAGGACTTGGTGATAGCCGTTGGCGAGATCGAGGGTCGTGAAATATCTTGAGTGATATAATTGGTCGAGAATATCCTCGATTCGTGGTAGCGGGAATGCGTCACCGATCGTTTTTTCGTTCGTTTTTGCTCGGTTGGACTATGTCGTTGTCCAACATTTCTCTGAGCTGTTCGTTTATGACGTTGTGCTGGGTCTCTGGTAGTCTATAAATTTTTTGGTTTATGGGTGCTTGATCTTGCACCAATGGGATATCGTGAGTGATGGCTTTTGTATGTGTTAGCCGATCACCGTTGAGGAAGAATATGTCGTCGTACTCGTGACAGAGTCGAGATATTGAAGATCTTTCCTCCGCGCTTAATGTGTCGTCCAAGTTTAGTACTTGCTTCAACTTGGCGATGCGCGGGTTTTGTGCGACATCCATTTCTTTGATTGGATGATATAAATATTTTATATTATGCAGGGCGGCCTTATTTTCTGCGCTGTTATCTCTGCGTCCGTGGGTATTGCCATTTTTGTTTATTTTTTAAATCTACTCACCATGCCGGGACTCTTTATGTCCTTTTTTCGATGAGCCTTCTGGCCCTGATACCTTCGAGCAGAATTTATTGGGGCTCGTTGGCCCTTGACCAAAGGACGTATGACACTTTTTGTGGCTACTGTTTAGTGGCCGTGATGTTTGGGTTTCGTTAGCGCCGGACGTTGAGGGTTCGTTGAGGGACTCTTCAACATTGTCGTATTGGCCGTTATTTCTTATTACTAACTTCTTACTTGTAGGTAACGCGGGAGTTAAGAGGTCCGTGCCATCTGTTCGTGCAGGACTTTGGTTAGACTCGCCAGCGTCGTTCCTCTGGATCGGACGGTTAGCCATTGGTACTAGCAGACCTTTATCGGGTGCTTTAGCTAAGGGGATGACGGTGTAGTCTTTGACTGACACAAGTTTTAGGGTTAGACTTGTGAGGACTACTTGAAAACCCAACAGGAAATAGGCTGTTAGCCAAGAAGACTCAATTGTCTATCTCTTGAGATAGACAGAGCATTTCTTCAAGCAAACGCAAAGAAATTGCAACTAAAATCTGTGATCTTGCAGGTATGCAAACAGGTTTCGCAAGAATTACCTGATGCTGCCTCATATCGCAAGCCAGATTATTAGTAGTTGTTTTGTCCGCTATTTGTCCTTCTGACTGACAGCCAGCATTCTCGTCAATAGATGCCTTGAGGACACTGCCGGTTGAAAAATTCTTCCCAACAGGTGTTTCTACATCGGCTGTAGCGTTTGGACTGGGATTCTCCGATGCGAATGTTATTGAAACAACAAATTCCTTCTGGTTTATTTCTGTGCGAGGAAATCGCTGAGCCATATGTGGACCCTCCACATTACAGTTTTTTGAGTGGAAATTATTTCCTAACAAGACTTCATTTGAAAGACCGGGGAGGTTTTTTACAACCTGAAATTTGCAGGGAATGTCTGTGTCTAATAAATTTTCCCTGGCAGGTTCGTAGTGTCTTTCCGGTACCGAATGGGGTTTGTAGATTTGACGTCTCCTCGGTATTTATTTCGATGAGGGAAGTTATTGATTTTTTCTTAATAACACTAATCTCAGCGACAGTATCCACTACTAGTTTTGTTTGGCCGTTTAGGCCTATGTCTAACGGAAGCATTACTGTAGGAATACAGGACTCAGGCGGCTGAGGGGACCCTTGTTTAATAGCTGAAGGGTTTATAGTCGATCCTGGGAGTTTTGGGTCGACTTCTTGTTGTTTCCCGGATTCGTCGACTCACACTTTTGTTTTTGCCTACAATCGGCCACTGAATATCCTCTTCTATTGCAAAATTGACATTTGAGCTTGACATTGAAGACTCGAGGACCGCTAGCATTGCGTTGGTCCTGCATATGGCGATTGGGTGGTCCTCTGCTTGGAACTGGGGTCTCGACGGGGCGATTGCTTCTGCAATCGCGAACGTCGTGTCCATAGTCCGTAGTCCGTATTTTCTGCATGTCGTGCAGAAGAGGGTATTTTTGCGCTTGAGGCAATCAGAATAGGTATGTCCCCGCGTCTGGCAGAAGGAACACGTGATGCTTTGCTCGATGGAGTTTCGACGACGTTCGGTGAAGTTGGAGATTATGGTCGGTGGCGAGATTGGGCTCTGAAAAGATACCTGTGACGGGGCTGGAGCGCGGGGGTTGCCTGGGTTTTGAGCCCTGAAAGCTGTACCAGTTAGGTATGATCGAGGAGGCTGTGTATGCCTCGTTACTGCTCTTATTTGGAGGCTTGGGTCGATTGGGCTTATTGCCGTTGGGCTGCAAGTGAGAGGGACTTGTGTGAAATGGGCACTCTGTTGCAGTCGCTCCATATCAAGAGCCTTTTGAATGAGATCATCTAGCGATCCCTCTGTGATGGTCAGGATGTGTCACAGATGTGGGTTTGAGACCCCACAACGGAGAGCGTTTTCAGCAAAATCCTCCAGTTGGTTACTCACAACTGGGGCTGCTGCTGCTCCGTATTTGTCTCGGCTGTTTCCTTGCAAAGCATCAACAACTTTCTTTAACCTAGTGGCGAAAAAAGAGAGAGCCTCGCAAGGATTTTGCCGGCCTGTGATTAGTCTGTTTACCAATTCCTGGTAGGCCTCCCTAGGAAGAAAAGCACGATTGAGTCGTTCCTCAACCTTCTTAAAAGTGTCTGGTATATCAGAGGCTATCAACTGGTACGCTTCGCCCCGGAGTCTGGTCGGAAGTAGTTTCAGAAAAGCTGACTGCTCTTCTGTTGTGAGACATTGTATGGTCTGCTTGCAGCAGACTATAAAAGTTTGTAGTTCCTGTGCTAAATATCGGCTATCTTCGCCGGTAAATATAGGAACCAATTGGGCCATTAATTTGGCTACTTGTGCGTAGTCTACCATGTTAAGCTTTGTAGGTTTTGATTCGGGTAGACTAGCGAAACTTTCTTCGAGGCTGGTTTCCGTGAAGGATGTTTCTATCCAGTCGCAAAGGAGGTCTTGGATAGTCTGCTTTAATGAGGCACTTACACTAACACTGGCCTCTTTACAAATATTCTTGTCACTTGGCTTACAAAAGTTTTCACTTATTACTAATCCTTAACTAGTTCGACCGAGCGCGAGAAACCCTTAAACTCAGCGATTTCCGCTTTGAATCTCTCTGTTTCCTCTTGATATTTTTTTGTTGATTCAAGTCTTTCTTCTCGGCTTTAGGCGAGTTTTTTATTTAAAACGTCGCACTGGGGCACAGAGAGGTTCTCGGAATCTCGCGCTTTCTTATTTAAACTTACTTTACTTAACAACAGTGATGGTCCTGACAAGATAGTTCCTTCCGCACCCTTTTTGTTGGATCCGTGTTTAAAGGTGCTACATGTACTACAGAACATCATTAACATCGGAGATGCTAAACCAATCAAGCAGAGACATTATCCCATTTGTCTATCTGTACAAGCCTTAATGGACGCTGAACTAGAGCGAATGAATAACTTAGGAGTCATCGAAGAAAGCCAAAGCCCGTGGAGCTCCCCAGTGTCACTTGTCAGAAAGCACGGAGAGGTCCGACTATGTTTCTACGCGGAAGATAGTTAAAGCAGTAACGACGAAGGATTCGTATAACCTTCTCCTAAAGGACAGACTTAGACCTCAAAAGGCACATTGTGATGCAACCGGAATCAAAGAATTCCCACCACCTCCTCATTGGAACCATCCGGAGCAGTGGATCAAGCGTCAGAGAACTGCAACGTCAATCGCCTCTAGATCGCAAAGACTATCGCAGAAATAGTTGCCCAAGACTTCCGCCTGCGTGCCATTCCAGCGCACCGACAGAGGAAAATAGTTTCCTCCTCCTCCTCGTCCGTACAGCTTCTACAGAAGTCGTTTGAGAAGACCCTAGTCTCTTCGCGTGTAAGCCAATAGGGCAATGACCTGTGATAGCCCCAATAATTATACCAAGGTCAGATCTGCCCCTCAAAATCAGACCCTTGGATCGCCTAAGATTCAGCTAAGGCCAGATCTGTCTGGACGTATGGCACGTAGTGCCATTTGCCCATCTGTGGTTCGCTACGTTGATTGCCCTCGTGCCAAGCAACAGCTTACAGACAGTCAGAGGCCTACCAAGAGTAGTCTTATACGGCTGGATCTCCAGGGTGGTACCACGTCTAGCAAGCTCGTCTGCCATGCAGTTTCCTGGAATATCCGTGCCCCGGTACCCAGCCCAGGTGAATTTGATACCGCTCAGCCAACTCATTAAAGTGTGAGCGACAGCTATTGACATCCCTAGATGTCGATAGGACAGTATCAAGAGATAAAAAAGCAGCCTAGCTATCTGTAAGGATACAGATGTCCTTTACAGGAGCTTCGTTCTCCTTCAACCACATCAAAGCTTCCTGTGTAGCCATGACCTCTGCCTGAAACACATTGCAGTAATGCGGAAGACGGAAGGACAGGCTAATGTTCAGTGCTTCTCAGAAGACCCCACTTCCCACCCTTCCTGCAGTTTTGTACCATCCGTGTAAATTTGAACGGCTTCACCACAGGGAATGGTGACTCCATCCCAATCAAGCCTAGTTAGGATCGTCGATCTGAACCGCTTGACAAAATAATAGCTAGGAGAAGTGGTGGTCAAGATGCCTCACTTAGAGCGAAAAGAAGTCCAGAATTGAAGAGTGCCCAACTCTAGTATTGGACTACTGAGATGCGGCTGTAAGTCTAACGGCAGCATTATTAGCCATCTGTTTACCCACCAGATCTAATGGAAGTAAATGAAGAAGTATCTCTTGTCCAGTGGTGGCCACCAGACAACCACACCATACAACAGGATTGACCTAATGACTGCAACATAGAGCCAGTGAGTTAACTTGGGCTAAAAACCCCATTTCCCACCGATGGTCCTCTTGTAGAAGTATAGAGCTACAGTTGCTTTCTTACCCCTCTCATGAATATTAGGTTTCCAGCTAAGCTCCAGGATGATACCCAGATATTTAGCTTCCTCGATAAAAACCAGCCGGGTGCAATTCAGATACAGAGGGTCAACATGAGGAATTTTATATTTCCTAGTAAAGATGATCATCTCGGTCTTGTTAGGGTTAACGCAAAGCCCACACCTCACCGCCCAATTGGTGAGCTTATTTTATTTATTTAAGCTTAATGCAAGCTATTACATAAAAAAATACAAAATAACAAAATAAATACTACAAACTAAAATAAACAATAATTCATAACAGATAATGTAAGCTACAATATAAGCTATGATTATGATAACTTTAGACTGAGAGGAAGGAGAATTAGGAAAGGCGATCAAGATGGGCGGGATAAAGATATAAGGCTTTGTGAAGGGATGATTTACTCAGATGAAAGTCAAAAGAGGGAAGGTCGTTGACTTTTCGAAGCATCCTGGTAATTGGTTCGCGTTGACCGTAGTTCGTGCGATGGCGGTCGAGTCGGAAAAGGGGAGTGGACCTAAGGTTGCGAGGATTGCTATAGATGGGTAAAGACTGCAGGATTGAAGGGCAGTCTATGGCACCAGCTAGTAGCTGATAAATGAAGAGAACGTCGGAAACATCACGACGTTTACTTAGGGGTTGTAAGTCGATCAGTTTCAGACTGTTCTGGCCGTAACAGGACGAACACGCAAAATAAGTGAAAAGAAAAGAAGATTTCGGAAACAGTTCTATATATATATTTTTATTCTCCTTATTGTATCACAGATTTCACTTACAATAAACACTATCAGTTAACTTACAATCTAATCACTTTAATTCACTAATATTCGCTTGAAACAAAGTTATTATAATACCTGAGAATAAAGCAGTGCAAGAAATTTCAAGACTGGAGCAAGTATAAATTCAAGAAATAGAAAAGTTCAAATATACGATGACTGTGTTAATATAGTCGCTTATATAATAAAGTAGTATAACTAATATTATATCGCAATTTAATCGTTTAAGTCGTATACTAAAAATGATGGACAGGAAATCTTTATTCTGGTTGAAAACCCAGAATAAAGTGATAGGAAATCTTTATTCAAGTCAATACCTTGAATAAAGTGTAAGGAAATCTTTATTCTAGTCGAAGACCCAGAATAAAGTGATAGGAAATCTTTATTCAAGTCAATACCTTGAATAAAGTGTAAGGAAATCTTTATTCTAGTCGAAAACCCAGAATAAAGTGATAGGAAATCTTTATTCAAGTCAATACCAAGAATAAAGTGGAATAAAATCTTTATTCTTGTCAATACCAAGAATAAAGTGGAATAAAATCTTTATTCAAGTCAATGCCCTGAATAAAGTGGAGTTAACTCTTTATTCTAGTCAATGCCCAGAATAAAGTGGATATTACTACGCAAATATATTTTTTAATGTTTACTCACCGAAAGCCAAATGATAAAAGAGAAAGATCAACGGAATCCGCAGTCCTTTTATAGATGAAAAGCTAGCGGCACTATGATTTGCCATCAATGACGTAATTTCTTTAGTGTTACCACTTTCCAATTCTTGAAATTTTTACCTACTCATGTCTTTTACAAATTTATTACAATGATTTGTGATTTTTATTTATTATCTACCTTTCTATAATAATAAATTATATTTACTTTCATGTAGCAATAAATTTAATTCCTTAGTATCGTCGTTTTCGCGCAGTTGAATTAATTTTGTGACATTTGTAAGGTTTTGTTGCATGTAGAAAAGAGAATTGGTCAAAGCCGTTTAACAGTGTAGAAACTCGATACTGGCCATCTGTCAAGATGTGTCAAAGTGTTTATTTGTTTTGTATTTGAACTGGGATGGCTGTGGAATAAAATAATTTCATTAGGTAAGTTTTATAAATGATTTCATAAAATAATATGATTCTTTGTGGTTTTTGTTTTTCTTTCAGGGCCGGAACTGGACAAGGATTCTGCATTGGACGAGGTATTTTGGATTCTGGACTGGACACATGGAATTCTGTGTTTATGGTGGATGCCGTCGGGAATACGGTAAGAAGTATGTTACATTTTTATAGTGTAAAATTTATTGTTTCTGTTTTAGGAAACTGGATGATTAATTTTCGGGAATCCGAACATGCTGCCCCCCCTTGATAGGTTGCGCCTTTCAAGATGTAATTATGTTTAGGTCTGGTGTTAGTTTTAGGATTAGGTTAATTAGGTTGAATGATAATGTTAATAATTTGAGTTGTGATTCTATTGTAAAATTTATTTTTTGAATAAATGTGATTTGACACTAATTACCTGTGAGTTTTAATTTTGAATCTAGTGACATACCTTCATTGATTAGGTTATGCTGTGTTTACCTTTTGGCCAGACTGTGTGTGTGTGTGTGTGTGTGTGTGTGTGTGTGTGTGTGTGTGTGTGTGTGTGTGTGTGTGTGTGTGTGTGTGTGTGTGTGTGTGTGTGTGTGTGTGTGTGTGTGTGTGTGTGTGTGTGTGTGTGTACACTTGCAGTTTTGTATGTAAACATCGTTAAGATAATATTCTTATGCTGGTAAGATATTTCTTGTGTTCTTTAGAGGAGTTGCCATGTAAATATAATATAACGAGAAGCAAAAAATTGTAAAACTGAAATAAAATTTATAAATTGGAAACAATTGGAAAGAAAACAAGAAAAATTTTTAAAGTCAAGAGATTAATTTATTTCTGCGAAACTTTAATTTCTCCATTCGCAAGTAATTTTATGTTCACCCGAATGCCAGCTCGGGTGGTAAATCGTTGTTTTCGTTTTTTTGAACGACGTAATGCTGCCCAAGAAACACGGATTGTTTCGGACTTCTCCGGGTTGTTTTCATCAACTAGGTGAACGTAAAGATCATCGGTCGAACTTCCAGATGGGACAAGCATCATATCTTGTAGGATTTGAATCCTTGGAGGTGCACAAGTCGATGGAGACGAAGTTTCTTCATCATCAATTATGATAGCCTCTTCGGTGTTCGGAGAGGGAAGTTATTCGTCCTCAATTGTGATAACCTCTTGAATTATGTTGTTTTCTCCTAATTTGACGTTATTGAGTCTTCTTCCAAGATAATCGATGTTATGTTGACATGTTGGGTTGAGTAGTTTTTGTTCCAGCGAATTTTTCTCAATAGTTGCCTGATTGATGTCATCTAAGAGTTCTTCTATTTCCTTCAATAGAATATCATCATCGGAATTTCTACGATACGTCTTCTCCGTTCCAGGTGTATCAGGTCGTTTTAATTCTTTCACGATCTGATCAATTTCTTGATGTTCACTAGATTTTAATTCGCGCGATTCCATAATTACTTCACTTTTATTTCAATTTCAAACGCGTTACTGGTTTGCAGCATTTAAACTAAAATTTTGCTGGCATGCGAGCAAAATATATATAAATGTAACGGACGATTTGT
Source organism: Leptarthrus brevirostris (assembly GCA_964036015.1). Taxonomy (NCBI): domain Eukaryota; kingdom Metazoa; phylum Arthropoda; class Insecta; order Diptera; family Asilidae; genus Leptarthrus; species Leptarthrus brevirostris. The sequence continues at coordinate 3,195,598 of OZ038376.1, forward strand.
CTCTGATTTGAGATTTGTTTTAACGGATTCGTTTGTAATTTTATTTTCAAATGGAAAATACAGTTGAATTTCGGAATTTTTGTGAAATTCGATTTGAAGAATTTTCAATTTTGAATTTTTGAAAATTTTGATTTTGTCTAATTTATTAATTTTAATTTTTGAGCAATGTAGGATTTTTGACATTGGACAATTTTAAATTGATTAATTTTGGAAATTAGGCTTTTTGAAAAAATTAATTTTTGATTTAAGCATTTTGAAATTGAAAATTTTGTACAATTTGATTTTGATTAAGTTGATTGTGGAAATAAAGATATTTTGGAAATTGGTCTTTTTAATTCAGAATTTTTTGTCTTGACTGTCACTACCCTAACTAAATTATCTGCACCTGGATGAATTTTTGTAATTCTGCCAATTAGCCAACGAGAAAATGGTAAATTATCTTCTTTAATTATGACTAAGTCTCCAATCTTGGGATTCAAAATTGGTGTTTTCCACTTGGGACGATTTTGTAACAAATTTAAGTAGTCCTTAGACCATTTCGACCAGAATTGTTGTTGTAACAATTGCAGGTGATTCCAGCAAGATGTTAGGGATGTATGCTTTACAGTAGATGGTTCTGGAGGTGTAATTATTGAATTACCAATTAAAAAATGACCGGGTGATAGGGCGTCCAAATCATCAGGGTCATCGGATGATGGACATAATGGCCTGGAATTAAGGCAAGCTTCGATCTGAGCCAAGACTGTTGCAAATTCCTCAAATGTTAAGAGTGAATTGCCTAGAACCCTTCGAAGGTGAAATTTTATAGATTTCACTCCTGCTTCCCATAAACCGCCGAAGTGAGGCGTAGATGGAGGATTGAAATGCCATTCTATACCTTCAGTTGCTATACTTTCAGCAATTGCCTTATTTGCTTCCCTTATTGCAATTCCGTATTCAGTTTGCAGCATCTTACTAGCGCCAATGAAATTAGTGCCACAGTCAGAATATATATGGGAGCACAGTCCTCTTCTGCTGCAAAAGCGTCTGAAAGCCGCAATAAAGGATGCTGTTGACAAGTCAGAAACAGGCTCTATATGAATGGCTTTGGTGGCCATACATATAAATATACAGATATAGCCCTTATATGATCGATTACCCCTATGTTTCGACATTCTCAAATGTATCGGTCCTGCATAATCAATTCCAGTATGTTGGAAAGGACGAGATATGTTGACGCGATGGAAAGGTAGATTTCCCATGAATTGATTTGATGTTTGAGGAGATTGCTTGAAACAAGTAATGCATTTATGGATTATGTTTCGAACAGTTTTTCGTCCTTGAGGAATCCAAAATTCGTTTCTTAAAGTAGTAAGCACTAATTGGGTTCCTCCGTGGAGCGTTTGATTGTGAAAATGTCTTATAATTAGGGAGGTAAAGTGGCTATCTTTTGGTAATAAGACTGGGTGTTTTTGAGAATATGGAATATTTGCATTTTGTAGACGACCTCCAACACGTAAAATGCCGTTTTTGTCTACAAACGGATTGAGAGATAGAAGAGCGCTTTTAGCGGGTAGTTGGTGGCCTTTTTGAAGGGTTTCAATTTCAAATTGAAATGAAAATTTTTGGACCAGTTTTATTAACGCCAATTTTGAGTCTTGTATTTCGCCTGTTGAAAGAAAATCCAATTTTCGCTGATGTTTTTGTTTACGACAATTATTAGAAAACCTTATACAATAAGCTACTGTGCGTATTAATTTAAAGTATGACGAGAATCTGATTGTAACTTTGTCTTGCATTGATTTTACGTTTGCAACATGTGTAATCCTTTTTTCTTCAATTTCTTCAGATACATTTCCTAGTACCTTAGTCTTTGGCCAATTTTCTTCGTGGTCCTTTAACCAGTTAGGTCCATGCCACCAAAGATTATGTCCGTTTAAAACAGACGTTTTAACACCGCGAGAATTGCAATCTGCAGGATTATCCTCAGATTTCACATGTTGCCAAGAATCAATTTCAGTGCATTCTTGTATCTCTGCAATTCTATTCGCGACATATGTTTTGAATTTATTTGCGTGATTGCGAATCCATGACAAAACAATTGACGAATCAGTCCAGGCGAAAATTGGTACTCGGTTTAAATTTAGATCAGTTTTGACACGTTTAATTAGACGAGTTAATAAAACTGCGCCACACAACTCTAATCGGGGAAGGGAAACCGGCTTTACAGGTGCTACTTTGCTTTTTGCCAAAAGCTAATTTATATGAACGTTATTTTCGTCGTCAATTACTCGAATATAAATAGCGGCAGAAAACGCATGAATTGAGGCGTCTGAAAACCCATGAATTTGACAGCCCTGAAAATTACTTTTGGTGTTCAACCATCTTGGAATGCGAATCTGGTCAATGTACTGTAATTCGGTTTTGAATTGTTGCCATTGTTTATTGATGTTAGGTGGAATCGGATCATCCCAGGAACATCCGCAGAGCCATAAGGCTTGCATCAGAATTTTCCCGGTTACGACTATTGGAGATATCCAGCCAAGTGGATCAAATAATGTGGCAATTTCCGACAGAATAGAACGCTTGGTGGGTATGCGATCTATTGTTTGTCGGTGTTGCAATGTAAAATAGTCGCCGACTGGGTACCAAAAGATACCCAGAGTTTTCACCGCATCATCACTTGCGAAGCGCAAAGGAAGTTGAATTTCCCTGTAATCCTCTGGAATGTTTTCTAGGAGATCCGATGAGTTGCTAACCCATTTCCTTAAATTGAAGCCTCCGCCATTCAATAATTGAAGAAGTTCCCTTTGAATTACCAGAGCTTCTTGTATAGAGTCTGCACCTGTCATCAGATCATCAACGTAAAAGTCTCTGGTGGCAATCTTAGCAGCAATTGGATACTTCTTAGCTTCGTCTTTGGCTAGTTGATGCAATGATTTTATAGCCAAGTAAGGCGCAGAAGTAGTTCCGAAGGTTACAGTTGTTAAAATATAGTCTTTAATTGTGTCTGACGGGTTATTTCTCCAAACTATTTTCTGATATTTCTGATCTGGATTTTGTACATTGACCATTCTATACATTTTTTCAATGTCTGCTGACATTGCATACTCATATTTTCTCCATCTTAACAACAGAGTGAAAAGTTCTGGTTGCAGAACTGGGCCCGCGTGAAGCTGTTCGTTTAAGCTTTTCCCATTTGTACTCTTCGCAGATGCATCAAATACTACCCTGACCCTAGTTGTTGTGCTTTCCTTAAGCACAGCATGGTGTGGAAGATAATAACTGTCCTTGTGATTATCATCCTTTGTAGTACGTCTCATGTGTCCAAGAGTTTCATATTCTTGGAGACATTTATTGTATTCATTGCGAAGATTAGGGTCTTGATTCAGCTTTCTTTCTAATGCATGGAATCTGCGTACTGCCATATTTCGCGAATCTCCCAATTCTGGCTCCCCATTCTTGAATGGTAGGCGAACTTCATATCGACCATTTATATTCCGAGTGTGCGTTTTTTCATAAAAATCTTCACACTCTTTTTCTGGTGCAGGCTGTTTAGCCTGATACACTACTTCTTCACTTTCCCAAAATCTTTGCAATAAGGTGTCAAGTGAACTATCTTGTTCGAATCTCGCACTTATTGTTAGGGAAGATGCCTTAAAACAAGGAGCATTAGAAAAGAGATTACCAAACAGAATCCAGCCTAAGGTGCTGTTCTGAGCAGTAGGTGTACCTGGAGAACCTTTGCGTAATCCTTCAAGGATAATTTCACTATAAACATCCGCTCCTAATAAAAGATCAATTTTTCCAGGCTTGTTAAAGAAAGGATCAGCAAGCTCGAGATTATTTATGTGATCCCACTTTGTATCCTGAATAATTGCAGGAGGTAGCAAATCTGTAATAGTTTGTACAACTAATGCAGTGACAAGGGTTGGCTTATACCTCGGAGTTTGAGCAAGTATCTGAATTGAGGTTTGTCTTTGTACATTTGTAGCTTTAGACTTTCCCAATCCAGTGATTTGAACAGAAACATTATCTGTTTTTAATTGCAACCTGCGAGCAGCAGCTTGTGTAATGAATGATACTTGCGATCCAGAATCGATTAATGCTCGCAATTTGTAAACTGTCCCTAATTTAGACGTGACGTTAACCAAGGCAGTTGATAATAAGGCTTGAGCGGTGTGTTGACCATGTTTTGTATAGAATGATTGTACTGGTGTTCCTGCATTGTCAATAGATGTGGAAGATGTTGGTTTCGAGATTGAATTTTCACAAGGAATTATGCCTTGTGATGCACGTGATCGAGAATTCTGAATTGAATTATTTCTATGAAGTAGCGAATGATGCTTTCTTCCACAACGTTGACAAGAGAATTTGCTTGTACAGAATTGCAGTTTATGATTTCTCGATAAGCAATTCACACATAAACTGTTTTTCGACACAATTTTAAATCTTTCGTCGACACTTAATTTAGCAAACTTTGGACATTTGAATAGTTGATGCGAATCATTACAAACCGAACATTTTTGACTTGATGAAGCAAAATGTGATGCAGCCTTAATTTTGTACTGTTCAAGGCCTTTACTTGTGGATCCGGTTTTAGACTCCATGATTGCCTCCAAAGTACGGAATCTTTTTCCCAAGAAACTCTTAAATTGTTCAAATGTCGGTAGGCCTTCAGAGCTACTTATTTCTTGTTCCCACATTCGGTGAGTCTCAGAAGGTAGACATTGTACCAATATGTAAATAAGGATTGGATCCCATTCCTTCGTCGAAATCCCTAATGCTTCGAGCTCATATATGCACTCTAAGGACTTGTCTAACAATGACTTAATTCCCTTTGCTGACTCAGTTGTTTGTTTTTGAGTATGACAAAGAATTTTTAGTTGCGCGTTAACTAAAACTCTCTTATTGTCATATCTGTCAACAAGAAGTTTCCATGCATTATAATAACTTGCATTTGTTATGGGGAATTGTCGTAATAAGTGTTCTGCTTCTCCAGCAACACTTGTTTTCAAGTAATGGAGTTTCTGCACCGGAGGCAGTGAGGGATTCGTGTGCACTAATGAATGGAATAAATCGTGGAATGATTGCCACGATTCGTAAGATCCTGAGAATTTAGGAAGTGTGATTCGAGGCAACTTCAAAAACGAAGAAGTTGATTCGGACACTGACTCATTGCTTATTTGAGATTGATGATAAGAAGGTGACGCAGGAGGTTCGAGTGCAATTAATGCATCTTTTAGATAACCGATAAATTCGTAATATTTTTCCTCCATCTCCGAATATTGGTCACTCTCAAAATATTCATGCGCGACTTCTTCAGGTTTAGCACTATGAGCCAATTGCGTAATTTTATAATGATTTTTAGTATAATCTGCCCAAAGTTTCTTTATGTCTGTCTGCCGTTCAGTTATAACACCCTTTGTACGCTTGTTTACTGAAGTTTTCTTGAAATTTGTGATAAATTTGGAGATGATTTCAGCCGCAATGGCTTGTTTGACAAGACTATCACTTAGTGACATCTTGAAAAGTTAAATGTATGTTGTAGAACTGTTTATCCGGCTCGAAGGACCATTAAATGATCTGCCCGTAATAGGACGAACACGCAAAATAAGTGAAAAGAAAAGAAGATTTCGGAAACAGTTCTATATATTTTTATTCTCCTTATTGTATCACAGATTTCACTTACAATAAACACTATCAGTTAACTTACAATCTAATCACTTTAATTCACTAATATTCGCTTGAAACAAAGTTATTATAATACCTGAGAATAAAGCAGTGCAAGAAATTTCAAGACTGGAGCAAGTATAAATTCAAGAAATAGAAAAGTTCAAATATACGATGACTGTGTTAATATAGTCGCTTATATAATAAAGTAGTATAACTAATATTATATCGCAATTTAATCGTTTAAGTCGTATACTAAAAATGATGGACAGGAAATCTTTATTCTGGTTGAAAACCCAGAATAAAGTGATAGGAAATCTTTATTCAAGTCAATACCTTGAATAAAGTGTAAGGAAATCTTTATTCTAGTCGAAGACCCAGAATAAAGTGATAGGAAATCTTTATTCAAGTCAATACCCTGAATAAAGTGTAAGGAAATCTTTATTCTAGTTGAAAACCCAGAATAAAGTGATAGGAACTCTTTATTCAAGTCAATACCTTGAATAAAGTGTAAGGAAATCTTTATTCTAGTCGAAAACCCAGAATAAAGTGATAGGAAATCTTTATTCAAGTCAATACCTTGAATAAAGTGTAAGGAAATCTTTATTCTAGTCGAAAACCCAGAATAAAGTGATAGGAAATCTTTATTCAAGTCAATACCAAGAATAAAGTGGAATAAAATCTTTATTCTTGTCAATACCAAGAATAAAGTGGAATAAAATCTTTATTCAAGTCAATGCCCTGAATAAAGTGGAGTTAAATCTTTATTCTAGTCAATGCCCAGAATAAAGTGGATATTACTACGCAAATATATTTTTTAATGTTTACTCACCGAAAGCCAAATGATAAAAGAGAAAGATCAACGGAATCCGCAGTCCTTTTATAGATGAAAAGCTAGCGGCACTATGATTTGCCATCAATGACGTAATTTCTTTAGTGTTACCACTTTCCAATTCTTGAAATTTTTACCTACTCATGTCTTTTACAAATTTATTACAATGATTTGTGATTTTTATTTATTATCTACCTTTCTATAATAATAAATTATATTTACTTTCATGTAGCAATAAATTTAATTCCTTAGTATCGTCGTTTTCGCGCAGTTGAATTAATTTTGTGACATTTGTAAGGTTTTGTTGCATGTAGAAAAGAGAATTGGTCAAAACCGTTTAACAGTGTAGAAACTTGATACTGGCCATCTGTCAAGATGTGTCAAAGTGTTTATTTGTTTTGTATTTGAACTGGGATGGCTGTGGAATAAAATAATTTCATTAGGTAAGTTTTATAAATGATTTCATAAAATAATATGATTCTTTGTGGTTTTTGTTTTTCTTTCAGGGCCGGAACTGGACAAGGATTCTGCATTGGACGAGGTATTTTGGATTCTGGACTGGACACATGGAATTCTGTGTTTATGGTGGATGCCGTCGGGAATACGGTAAGAAGTATGTTACATTTTTATAGTGTAAAATTTATTGTTTCTGTTTTAGGAAACTGGATGATTAATTTTCGGGAATCCGAACACAGACGGTTTTCATAAGGTGGAAGGTTGAATCTATCTACCCATGGAAGATCACGTAGTGCAAAGCGAATGAACCTACGCTGGACAGATTCAATTCTGTTAATGTGGGTTGTTTGCGTGGGTGACCAAACCTGGCTGGCATATTCAAGGAGAGGTCTAACGAAGGAAATATAGAGAGATTTGGAAACATAAGGATTGGAGAACTCTCTAGACCAGCGCTTCACAAACCCTAGCGCGGAGTTAGCTCTGTTAATTATGCTATCAATATGAGAACGGAAATTTAGTTCACTATACAGATTATTCCTAGGTCACACAAAGAGGTAACGATAGGGACTGGTACGTTGGTTAACATGTATGTTCGCGGGGTGTTGGTAAGACGCTTGCGGGAATAAGAGATGGACTGGCACTTAGAGACATTGAGCTCAAGAAAGTTTTTCATGCACCATGTGGTGAACGAATCGAGGTCCTTTTGGAGAAGAAGAGAGTCGGTTGTGGAGGAGATATGTTTAATTATTTTCATGTCATCAGCATAAATGGACAGCTCTGAGTATTTTATGACACATTCAACATCATTAATTGTAAGGATGAAAATTAATGGACCGAGGTGGCTGCCCTGAGGGACGCCGGAACGAGCGACAATGGGGTTAGAAATGGATGAGCTGAAAAGAACATTGTATTGACGGTTGTTGAGGTAAGATTGAATCCAGGAGATGAATCTGGGGGGGAAGCCTAGCCGATCAAGTTTAAACAGGATAACGCTATGGGAGATCTTGTCAAAGGCTTTACTAAAATCGGTGGCGATAACATCAACAACTTTACCGTTTTCCAGGGCGCATAGTGTTTTGGAGACGAATTCGGTAAGGTTGGTGGTTGTAGATCTACCTCTGAGGAAGCCATGCTGGGAGAGGGAGAAAATAGACTTACAGTGGAAGAACATGGAATCATAGATCAATTTTTCGAATAGTTTAGGTATGGATGATAATTTAGCAATGGATCTGTAGTTGGATACATCGTTCTTGCAGCCTTTTTTGAATATGGGAATAATATAAGAGTTTTTCCATAGTTGAGGGAAAACCCCTTGAGTAACCGAGAGGCGGAAAAGCAAAGTAAGGGGTTGAACTAGATGCATGGCACACTTTTTCAGAACTATGGCCGGAAAGCCGTCAGGACTGGGGTGAAAGTCATCCGCAAGCCCGTTAATACTGGCGGCGATTTGTTCGGGGTCAGGGTCAAAAGATGTAAACGACGTTTGAGTGCATTTGTCCAAGAATGAAAAGTAGGTAAGGTCAGGTTGGAGCGAATTGTCGCTGCAAGATTTACTGAAGAAGTGTGCAAAGAGGTTGGCGATAACCTGAGGATCTGATGAAGAGGTATTCTCGAGCTTTAGGGTGGAAGGGTAACCATTGGATTTCTTCTTAGAATTAATAAAGCTATAAAAGCACTTGGGGTCGGATATGAGGCTAGTTTCCGTCCGTTGGAGGTACTCATGGTAGAGGGTATCACAACGTTCAGAAAAAGAGGTGTAAGCAGACAAGTAGGAAGAATAGTCAGACTCATTTTGGGTCAGAAGAAAAGTTTGCCAACGTTTATTTCTCCTGTTGCGGAGAGAGCGTAATTCTTTGTCGTACCAAACGGGGGATGAGGAGCAGTTTTTACGAGGAAGAAGAGGGATAGATTGTGTAAGGCAAGCGTGTATTTCCGAATAAAACGCCTCTACAGCAACGTCTATTGGAAGATGTTGAGGGATATTGCCAATGTTGGAGTTGAGGAGCAAGTGATTTAATTTTTCAAAGTCGCCTTTACGAAAATTGAAGGAAAGAGAAGACTCGGAGCTTGAAAGGGCGTGAGGGTGTTCGTAGGAGAAAACGAGGAACAGGGGAGGATGGTGACGATCGAGGGAGGAGAGGAGATGTTCGCTTTCCGCGACAGCCGAGTTAACTGGGTCTGAGGAAAAGATTAAGTCTAATTATCTGTTCAGAAACTTTCTGATTCCACTAACTTGAAAGAGACCAGAAACAGAGAGCTGATCGGTAAAAAAGGCTTCTTTGGCGGAAGAGGCGTTTAGGGGGACAAAGTGTGAACAGTCCTCAGACAATGACCATTGAATACGGGGGAGGTTAAAGTCACCCAGTACAATGAATTCATCGGAGGCGTTAGCGTTCTCAAGCATGTTGTCTAACGTTTCAATTACGGGCTCGTAGGCTTCTATAGGTTGAAAGGGACGAATATAACAACAAAGAATATACAGAATACACTTACTCAGTGTTAATTTGATACATACAAATTCAGATATTGAAGAGTCGGAGGTCTTAAGCAGGGTGGCATCATAACGGTTGTGAGCAGCTATGAGAACCCCACGGCCTGGTGGGTCATTGTTGCCTACACAACCGTCAACACGGAAAATGGTATAGTTAGGAGGGAATAGTTCGCTGTCGAGAATTCCTGGTATTAGATTGGTTTCGGTTAAGGCAAAGATATCGTGCGGGAATTTGTGGGAGTTTAGGAAAACATTGGATGTTTTTGTGCGAAGTCCTCTGACGTTCTGGTAATAGACTGACAAGCTGCTGGGGAGAGGTACTTGATCGGAGACCGCAGGTGCATAAGGGGGAGGTCAGAAATAGAGAAAGCGGGGGGGTTAGGAACGAAAGTAGTTTAAGGAGTCGTTGCGACTTTTTTGGAGATGGGAAATGCGGCGAGAACTGATGTACGCAGCATAGGTGGATAGATCTTCTAAAACCTTATGGGAAGGGATATTGAATGATTCGTGGTACTTAGTGAAAAGTTGATGTAAGACTGTTGAATCTGTGGGCAGGCCTTCTTTATGTATACTTAACATGACGTTGGTGCTGGTTTTACCATCAATACAGACGGAATTCGGTTTGTCGTGCAGATAGGCAAGAAATAGAGGTACGTTTTCGTAAATGCGACGGTCCCGAAAACGAGACAAGAGGTATCGTCCATCGTTGGAATCCGCAGAGCGCAAAGTCAATTTAACTGTAGGTGGGAATAGGGGATCGATAAATGAGTTATGTTAGGATGTAGGAGTTTTGGTTAGCTGAAGGGGCGGGTTAGCGGAGGTAGAAGAAGTTTGAGAAGGGGCGATAGTGAAAGAAGATGATGACTTGCAATTAGGTGGGCATGCGGAGGAAGTAGCGGGTGCTTGGTTAGGTGTATGCAGAGGAGGGGTGGGACAGACGGAAATCGAAGTATAGGTGGTGGGGTGGTCGGAAGATGGCTTGTGGCTAGGTGGGCACTCGGAAGAAGTTGGGAGTGTGTGGTTGGGTGGATGCGCTGGATATACAGAATTCGAGACAGTGGTGATAGGGTTGTCGGCTGGGATGGATGTGTTCGAGGGCTTTGCTGTAAGTGGCCCTGAGGGGTTAAGGGTGTGAGAATAAGTAAAGTTAGGATAATTGATTCGGGTACTTAGTTTAAAGTCTGGAAATGCACCCATTTTGAATTGCCAATTGGAGTTTGGATCACTAGGTGCGGAAGAGTGATGAGAGATTATGTTGTTACTAGTGCTAATGTTCTTACGATTAGGCTGAATACTAAATTTAGGTATGGGAGAAGGACGTTTGGAATTACCTTTTGGATAGTTAGTAGGATTTGGTCTATTAGAATTTAATTTAGGGTTAGATGCAGAGGGCTTAGGGTTAAACTTAACATACTTCCTGGACCACTTGGATATTTCGATAGTCCCGAGAGTGAAGATTTTGCTGGTGGGGTTACTGATGAGCCATACATACTTGTTCGGGATGGAGATCTTGAAGTTGCTGAATTTCCTTGCGTCCAATGGTAACTTCAGGCAGCTAACGGGGATGAATGCAAAATTCCGGGAAAAAAAGCTATGTACCCAGGAAACGGTGGCGTTGTGAGGGGCACCCTTAAGGAGAAATGAAGTATGGTCGTTTGATGAAGATGAGTATTTGCTGCCTAGTTTCTTTAATCTCTGTTCCCATTCCAATACCGACCAGGTGGTGCCGAATTTGTTAATCGTAGGTGCGGTGGAAGTGGATTGGGATGACACTAGCGGTGAGACATTGATGACGACACCAGTATCCGTCGCCATCTGGGGCACGACCGAACCAACAGTAGCATCAACATCTGGAGCAGGCTGCGCCGAGGAGGAAATCGAGTTTGTGGGAACCACTTTCTCGGTTGATTGAGGTGGAGCTGCAGGAACCACATTCTCGGTTGATTGAGGTGGAGCTGCAGGAACCACTTTCTCGGTTGATTGAGGGGGAGCTGCAGGAACCACTTTCTCGGTTGATTGAGGTGGAGCTGCGGATGTTGAATCCCGGCGAGTGGGGCAGTTCCTGTTCGGTGATGAAGTTCCTGAAGAAGCAGAATCCGAACCAGATGCAGCAATGGCGTCGGACGGATGAAAAGAAGAGCCGAGAGAGCCTTTTGACGTTAAACACCTAAGATCAGAGGAAACTGAGCCAATGAGTTTAAAGTTTCTATCAATGGCTGTAGAACACGAATTTATATCCTGCTTGACGTGCCGGACACCGCGCCGAATGTCGTCTATGAGTGGCATAATTGACCCAGCAGGCTGGCCGATGGAGGGCGATGGTGAGCCAGACGTAGATTGTGTTAAGCAAAGGTCATCCAAGGAAGCCACCAGCGCACTTAACTTCGAAGATATCACATAAATCTTATTAGAAAGCAGCGACGAATCACTGCTCAAAACCTCTGCGATTTGAATCACCTTGTCCAGTTTTGAATTTAAACTGGCGCAGTCATCGGACAGAATCTGCAATCCGGCCAAGTTAGAGGATATCTCATTGACCTTATCCCCTATAAACGTTTGGTCGGTGGAAAGCGTGGCAACGACTCCTTTCATAAGACGTAAAACATGGCAGGGCTTTATATTGGAGCAATCCTTGCATGTAGCAAGACCACCAGTAGAGGGCTCCAGACATGTACCGTGGAAACTATCACCACAAATGCCATCACAGGCCACACCATTGGTAAGTAATTCAATAGAGCACGCTTTGCACATTGCCATTATGTTTAGAAAGATTGTCACAAAAAAATTTTAATAATGAAAAAAGTTAAATAGTTGAATTTACACCAGATTGTAGTAATTTCCAATGCGAAGCAAAAAAAATACTTCACGAATACGTAAATAAACAACTGAGTCACGCAAAAAAAGGTCACTGAGCAAATAGTAAACACGCAGAAACTGTGTCAATGTAAATAAACAACCGTGTCACCAAAAAAAAAAAAAGGTCACTGAGCAATACGAAAACACGCAGAAACTGTGTCACGAAAGTTTAATGATTGGGAAAGGGTGGCACTCACTTTGCTGACACAAGCGCAAAACACACGAACCGAAAATATTAGAGTAAGACTTGGGCAAATTAAAGAGCGATCACGCAACGCGTCCGATCGATTAGGCAGCAGACTACAGAAGATTAGTGAGGGCATTCTGCATAAGATCCCTTAATACAGGCAGGAATTTGCCCGAGATAGCTATAGCGATGTCGTCCGCATAGGCAAACACTCCACAGTCCTCCCCTTCCAGAATTATACCCCACCTTGCGGTGTGCCCGTACTCACAGTCCTGGTAGCATGAGCCTATCCCAGCCTTGAGCTGAAAGTGATTGCTCCAGGACTAAAATTGTTAAAAGCTCCCTCATTATCAATAAGGGTCACTAGAATGAATTCCTTGCAATCAAGGGATTTCTCTATAGTGCGCACGAGAGAATGCAGAGCAGGCTCTGCAGACTTCCCTTTACAGTACGCATGCTGGGACGCCGATAATAGATGCTAGGACGCCGATAGTAGTAGATACTACAGCGTAGATGAATATCAACTAGGTGCTTTCGCGTATTATGAATCCAACCTTTCGGAGATAGATGTAACTCCACTTACCGAACTCGACTCTCCGGAGTTCGTATCGTCTGAATACAAGGATTTAAGGGAACAAATTTTGATTAATCAGTCTAACCTGCCCGATGTATACACATGGGATACGTATGTGTTTATCCGGAAGCTGCCACGTACCGACGACTGTGTTTCGGAAAATGATACCGGGCAGTTGTGGATTCCTTCGGGACTCGTCGATCGATCAGGCAATACACCATCATCATTATTTTTATTGGCCTAAAATGATCCTCAATTTTCTACGAACTTCAATGAAGACTAGGTATGTGCAGAGACGTCGTATCTAAATACCTCAAACAAAATACCGCTTATAAGAGAAACAGCGAAGGCCAACATGGAACTAATAGGTGTGTAGTAATGAGTTGAATGAGTTTCCTTTGGAGATTAAGACGTAATGAAGATATGAGCTGAAGGAGGAAGATACACATACACCAAGGTCCAGCCGGCATGATAAGACTCGCAATCTTTATCCCTGTCGTGGGGGAAGCATCTCCGTTACTCTGTGGAGGGATTACTAGGACTTACGTGTCTCTCATTAGGAGGACGTGCCAGTCCTGATGACACCACCACCGAGGTTGGGTTCAGATTCATAGGTTGCTCTCTCATTAGGAGTATGTCTGGTGCATCTAACTTGATGAGCCGAGATGATATACCTGTCGCGCTATTCAGACCAGCCGATATCTTTGATTTGGTTGCTCTATGTTCATCCATCCCTGTACCTAATATGCCAGTCCGGTACCGAGCCCTCAGCAAATTTTACCGCCGCACAAACTTCCTTTGCGTCTCATTCGACAGCATGTTTCATGCTTCTCTTTATACCATTACTTAACAAAAAAATTTGTTGGTCCAGCAGTCGGACCAGATTCTCTGCGGTGAATCAGTAGCTTACCGTTGTACCTTCTTAAAACCCTAATCACTATAACTCCGAGCCCTCAGCATTCTTACCGGTACAAAGTTGTTTTGGGTCTTATCCGAAAGCTTCTTTTATTCCATTAATCAACCTTTTTATATACTTCTTCAGTCGACGCATCAATTCGTCTCCGAGTTGCCTTCAGCGGCATATTTCACGGCAAAGATACAAGCCAATATTTAAATTATTAGCTTAATTCCATATTAGGCCCACAGGTTCTGACTCCCTTCCTTCCCTTATCTCCTCTACATGAATTATATTGTTATTTCCAAGTTACGTCCATATGATGAACCACCCATACAGAACACTGATACAAGTTGTTTTATGGCTTTCTATTATACTGATCATACTGTGTGTGAATCTATTATCTTAACATTTACATTATAAATTGGCTCAACGAAACGAGAGAGCGACAGAAAGACGGAAAATATAAGATCTTTAACACACTTAAAATAAACATGCTGAATGAGATGGCGGGGAGGTGTCTAGTCGAAGAAAAGGCGGAACGCGTCAGGTAAATAGACTTTGATAAAACTGATGCGGCGTTGTTTGAAACAGAGAGTATGTTCATTTATTTGTTATTTATTTATTTAAGCTTAATACAAGCTATTGCAACAAAAAATACAAAATAAAAATAAAAATACAAAATACAAGCTATAACTTAATACTAATTCTACAGACTATAATAAATGATAATTAAGAATAAATAAAAAAAAGTATAAGCTACAATATGAGCTACATACATTGATTACTGGCAGAAGGCGAAAGGAAGAAGAATTAAGGTATGCGATCAGGATCAAGATGAGCGGGGTCAAGATATAAGGCTTTGTGGAGGGATGATTTACTCAGATGGAAGTCAAAAGAGGAAAGGTCGTTGACTTTTCGTAACATCCTGGTAATTGGCTCGCTTTGACCGTAGTTTGTGCGATGGCGGTCGAGTTGGAAAAGGGGAGTGGACCTAAGGTTACGGGGATTGGTATAGATGGGTAAGGATTGCAGGATTGAAGGGCAGTCTATGGCACCAGTTAATAATTAATAAATGAAGAGAATGTCGGAAACATCACGACGCTTGCTTAGAGGTTGTAAGTCGATCAGTTTCAGACGGTTTTCATAGGGTGGAAGGTTGAATCTGTCAACCCACGGAAGATCGCGTAGAGAGAAGCGAATAAACCTACGCTGGACAGATTCAATCCTATTAATGTGAGTGGTTTGTGTAGGGGACCATACCTGGCTGGCATATTCAAGGAGAGGTCTAACGAAGGAGACGTAGAGAGATTTGGAAACATAACGATTGGAGAACTCTCTAGACCAGCGCTTCACAAAACTTAGCGCGGAGTTAGCTCTGTTAATTATGCTGTCAATGTGGGAACGGAAATTGACTTCACTATCACAGATTATTCCTAAGTCACATAAAGAGGTAACGATAGGGACTGATACGTCGGTTAACATATAGACTCTCGGGGTGGTGGTAAGACGCTTGCGGGAATAAGAGATGGACTGGCATTTGGAGAAATTGAGTTCTAGAAAGTTGTTCATGCACCATGTGATGAATGAATCGAGGTCTTCTCGCAGGAGATATGTTTGATTATTTTCATGTCATCGGCATAAATGGACAACTCTGAGTGTTTAATGACACATTCAACATCATTTATTGTGAGGATAAAAATCAATGGACCTAGGTGGCTGCCCTGAGGGACGCCGGAACGAGCGACAATAGGGTTAGAAATGGATGAACTGAAAAGAATATTGTACTGACGGTTTTTGAGGTAGGATCGAATCCAGTAGATGAATCTGGGGGGGCGGGGGGGGGAAGCCTAGGCGATCAAGTTTGAACAAGATAACGTTATGGGAGATCTTGTCGAAGGCTTTACTAAAATCGGTGGCGATAACATCAACATCTTTACCGTTTTCCAGGGCACATAGTGTTTTAGAGACGAAGTCAGTAAGGTTGGTGGTTGTAGATCTACCTTTGAGGAAGCCATGCTGGGAGAGTGAGAAGATAGACTTACAGTGGGAGAACATGGAATCATAGACCAATTTTTTGAATAGTTTAGATAATTTAGCAATGGGTCTGTAGTTGGACACATCGTTCTTGCAACCTTTTTTGAAAATGGGAATAATATACGAATTTTTCCATAATTGAGGGAAAACTCCTTGAGTGACCGAGAGACGAAAAAGCAAAGTAAGGGGTTGAACTAGATGCATGGCACACTTTTTCAGAACGATGGCCGAAATGCCATCGGGACCTGGGTGAAAGTCGTTCTCAAGCCTATTGATACTAGCGGCGATTAGTTCAGGATCAGTATCAAAAGATGAAAACGACGTTTGACGTTTAGCGATAAACTTAGGATCTGATGAAGAGGTATTCTCGAGCTTTAGGGTGGAAGGGTAACCATTGGATTTCTTCTTAGAATTGATAAAGCTATAAAAACGCTTGGGGTCGGATATGAGGCTAGTTTCCATCCATTGGAGGTACTCATGGTAGAGGGTATCACAACGTTCAGAGAAAGAGGTATAAGCAGATAGATAGGAAGAATAGTCAGACTCAGTCTGGGTTAGAAGAAAAGTTTGCCAACGTTTATTTCTCCTGTTGCGAAGAGAGCGTAATTCTTTGTCGTACCATACGGGGGCTGAGAAGTAGTTTTTACGAGGAAGAAGAGGGATAGATTGTGTAAGACAAGCGTGTATTTCCGAATAGAAAGCCTCTAAAGCAACGTCAATTGGGAGATGTTGAGGGATATCGCCAATATTAGAGTTGAGGAGCAAGTGATTTAATTTGTCAAAGTCGCCCTTACGAAAATTGAAGGATAAAGAAGACTCGAAGCTTGAAACGTCATGAGGGTGCTCGTAGGAGAAAACGAGGAACAAAGGAGGATGGTGACGGTCGAGGGAGAAGATGGTTGCTTTCTGCGACAGCCGAGTTAACTGGGTCTGAAGAAAAGATTAAGTCTAATTGTCTGTCCAGGAAGTTCCTGACTCCGCTTACTTGAAAGAGACCTCAAACGGAGAGCTGATCGGTAAAGAAGGCTTCTTTGTCCGAAGATGCGTTAAGGGGGGGGGCAAAGTGTGAACGGTACTCGGACAATGGCCATTAAATACGGGGGAGGTTAAAGTCACCCAATAAAATAAATTCATCGGACGCCTTAGCGTTTTCAAGCAGGGTATCGATCGCTTCGATTATGGGCTCGTAGGCGTCTAGTGGTTGAGAGGGGCGAATTTAACAACAGAGGATGTACAGAAGGCATTTATTTAGTGCTATTTTAATACATACAAATTCTGATATTGTAGAGTCGGAGGTCTTTAGCAGGGTGGCATCATAACGGTTGTGAGCAGCTATGAGAACCCCGCGACCTGGTGGATCATTGGTGCCTATACAACCGTCAACACGGAAAATGGTATAGTTTGGAGGGAATAGTTCGTTGTCGAGAATTCCTGGTGTTAGATTGGTTTCAGTTAAGGCAAAGATATCGTGCGGGAATTTGTGAGAGTTAAGGAAAATATTTGTTGTTTTTGTACGACGTCCTCTTACGTTCTGGTAATAGACCGACAAGCTGTTGGTGAGAGGTTCTTGATCGGAAACCGCGGGTGCAATAGAGGGGAAGTCAGAAATAGGGAAATCAAGCGGGTTAGGAACGAAAGTAGTTTAAGGAGTCGTTACGACTTTTTTGAAGATGGGAAATACGGCGAGAACTGACGTACGCAGCATAGGTGGATAGATCTTCTGAAACCTTATGGGAAGGTATATTGAATGATTCATGGTATTTAGTGAAAAGTTGGAGTACGACTGATGGGTCTGTGGGCAGGCCTTCTTGTTGTATACTTAACATGACGTTGGTGCTGGTTTTACCTTCAACACAGACTGAGTTCGGTTTGTCGTGGAGATAGGCTAGAAATAGACGTACGTTGTCATAAATGCGACGGTCCCGTAAACGGGACAAGAGGTATCGTCCATCGCTAGAATCAGCAGAGCGCAAAGTCAATTTAACTGTAGGTGGGACAAGGGGATCGATAAATGAATGATGTTCGGATAAAGGAGTTCTGGCTAGCGGAATGGGCGGGTTAACGCAGGTAGAAGCTGTTTGAGAAGGGGCAACAGTGTAGGAGGATGACGGCATGGAATTAGGTAGGCATGCGGTGGAAGTAGCGGGTGCAAGGTTTGGTGTATACAGAGGAGGGGTGGGACAGACGGAAATCGGAGCAAATGGAGAAATGGCTTGTGGTTAGGTGGGCACGCAGAAGAATTTGGAAGTGCATGGATAGGTGGGTGCGCTGGATATACGGAACTCAAAACAGTATTGGTTGGGTTGACGGTTGGAATGGACGTGTTCGAGGGCTTCCGAGTAACTAGAACAGAGTGGTTAAGGGTGTGAGAATATATAAAGTTGGGATCCTTGACTGGAGTACTTAGATTTAAGTTTGGAAATACTCCCATTTTGAGCTGCCAATTGGAGTTAAAATCACTAGCTTTAGGATTAGTGGTGAGATGTGCGGAAGAGTGAGGAGTGATTATATTGTTACTAGTTCTAAGATTCTTATGGTTAGGGTGAATACTAAATTTAGGTATGGGAGAAGGTTGTTTGGGGTAGTTAGTGAGGTTAGGTTTTTTAGTATTTCTTTTAGGGTTAGGTGCAGAGGGCTTAGGGTTAAACTTAACGTACTTCCTAGTCCACTTAGAAATTGTGATGTTCCCGAGAGTGAAGATTTTGCTGGAGGGGTTACTGATGAGCCAGACATATTTGTTTGGGATGAAGATCTTGAAGTTGCTGGATTTCCCTACGTCTGACGAGAGAAACTTCAGGGAGCTAACGGGGGTGAATCCAAAATTCCGGGAAAAAAAACTGTGGGCCCAGAAATCGTTGGCGTTATGAGGTGCACCCTTTAGAAGGAATGGAGTATGGTCGCTTGATGAAGATGAATGTTTGCTGCCTAGCCTTTTTAGTCTCTGCTCCCATTCCGATACTGTCCAGGTGGTGCCAAGTTTGTTGATCGTAAATGTGGTGGAAGTGGGTTGGGATGACACTCGCGGAGAGACATTGATGGCAACATCACCAACCTTCTCTATAACGGGCTTGACCAAACCAGCGGGAGCATCAACATCTGAGGCAGGCTGCACCAAGGAGGAATACGGAGGAATCACATTCACGGTGGATTCAGGCGGAACTGCGGAGGTTGTATCCCGGAGAGTGGAGCAGTCCCCATTAGAAGATGTAGGTCCAGAAGAAGAAGAATTCTTTATAGCGGGCTTGACCAAACCAAAAGGAGCATCACCATCCGAAGCAGGCTGCACCGAGGAGGAATTCGGAGGAATCACTTTCACGGTAGATTGAGGCGGAACTGCGGAAGTTGCATCCCGGAGAGTGGAGCAGTCCCCTTCAGAAGATGTAGGTCCAGAAGAAGAAGAATTCAAACCAGAAGCATCTGTGGTGTCAGACCGAGGAAAAGAGGGGCCGAGATAGCTTTTTGTGGTTAAACTTTTAATATCAGAGCCGACTGAGCCAATTAATTCGAAGTTCTTCACAATGGCTGTTGAGCTCGAATCCAGATCCCGCTTGACGTGCCGGACACCGCGCCGAATGTCGTCTAAGATTGGCATGATAGATTCAGCAGATTGGCCGATGGAAGGCGATGGTGAACCAGCGCGGAGGTCATCCAAGGAAGCGACCAGGCCGCTCAGCTTAAAGGAAAGCTCACAAATCCTACTTGAAAGAAGCGATGAGTCGTTGGTCAAACCCTCAGCGATCTTAAGCAGCTTGTCCAGTTTTAAGTTAAGACTGGCGCAATCATCGGATAAAATTTGAAGTCCAGCAAAGTTTGTGGAGATCTCGTTGACCTTATCAGCGATGTAAGATTGATCCGTGGAGAGCGTAGCAACGACTTCCTTCATGAGCCGTAAAACGTGACAGGGCTTAATGTTGGAGCACTCTTTACATGTAGAAAGACCACGTGAAAGACAGGTGCCATGAAAAACACCTCCACAGATGCCATCACAGGCAACACCATTATTTAGCAACTCATTAGAGCATGCCTTGCAAAGGGCCATTTTGTGCGTAAGATTAGTCGGAAATATTTAACAATAAAAAGTTAAACAAAAGGCTTTACACCAGGTTGCAGTAATACCAAAATTAAAAACAAAATAAACAAACTGAGTCACTTCCGTTCGAAAAACAAAAATATTTCCCGGCACTGTAGAAAGCGAAAAACAAACTGAGTCACTTACAAAATAGCGGCCAGTTGAAAATAAGGTCACTGACAAAAATGTAAACAAGGAGGAAACTATGTCAGGTAAGTTATTGACCGGGAAAGAGTGGCACTCACTTTGCTGAGACACGCACAAAACACACGAAACGAAAATACTGCAAAGAAATTGAACAGAGTGAGGAGCGATCACGCAACGCGTCCGATCGATTAGGCGGTAACTGGAGAACTTCAGACACCTAATGTACACTTCACACATCGGAACGCTTACTTCTTCAATCCTGTGTGTCAGGCCTGAAGCGAGAATTCTTCAGAGACTGGGTAATCCGTCCGAAAATACAGACGAATCGGTTTGTCTCCAACTCTCCAAACAGACAGCTATATGTAGAATGAATGCTGGAGTGAGTTGCCAACAGCTACGGAAGCGCTATATACTTGCGGACGAATTACGTCTGGTAGTGAAGTGCCAGCAGAACGAACGAAAGAAAAAAACTATTTTTTCTTCTTTTGTCCTCGTTTTATTATATGTTGTTTTGTCACTTCCTCGGTACCCTGTCTTTCTTTGTTGATTGTATAGAGGACTTGGAGCCAACTCTACTCCCCGGAAGACCTTAAATATCGGAAGACCTTAAATATGAAGATCCTGAGGAAGGCGTATCGTTGTGTGAATGCCTCTTCTCCATGGAGGACTCACCTAATAGCACAGGTAAGTATTTAGCTGCATTGGCGACAAACAATTGGAACGCTTTTTGTTTCGGCTTCGACGGGCATTACTCTGCATGACACCAGTCCTTCACCGTGAAGCCTGTCTATTTTCAGAACAGCGCCCTGTAAGATTGAGACAGGAGATCAGAACTAAGATTCCGTGACCTGAGCATATCACATGGGGTGCTTTTATTAATGCATATTTCAACAAAATCCGGCTAACCCAATCGTGAGACAATTTATCTCTGTGCACGGGTCGAAGCACACGTTGGCCTCGAACTTCATTAAGGTAAAGCTTTCTTTTTTGCCAATTTTCTACCTTCCATAACTTCCTTGCTTTGTCAGCTTTACTTCCACCACAAAGTTTTCTTAGACTGGTGTGGAGAGAACCTGTCCTGTTATGAGCTTGCGATGTGTGCTGGCATCTGTTGTGTGTGCTGAAGTTCCCGAAGTAAACTTGTCCAGTGCACCAGTAGTAACTTTTAATGCTGATGGCCAGAAACAAATAAATATATGAACTTTATACCGACCGAGAGAAGTCGTCGGTCTATGTGAGTAACTTAATCAAAAAAAACCTTCAGCACGACAACACGGGCTATTTACAAATAGACAATCATGTGTAATCACAATTACAGCATTGCTTGTTTTCCTGCATGATCGTTCAGTGCCACATTTGAAGAGTAAATTAAGTGCTTCTAATATAAAAAATTAGTGGACATATTTCGTGACCTCTTATTCGAACGCTGGATTCGTACGCTGGATTCTTCTCTAAGCCAGAATTGTCGACAATAACAATAACATCAATGGGGAGGAAGCAATTCAAGTGAAAGCGAGAACTCATAAGGCAACATCGAAAAACAAATTTAAAAGTGATTAACTCATTCGAAACCCGGTGAAGGCATCAATTATTAAAGAACGGCCAAAACAAAAAATTTGCAATCAGGCGTTTGTAAATACAATAAAACTCGACGAGGAATAATCTGAAATTTATGGCAATTTAGGAAAAGAATTCATAAAAGTAAGATGTTTTAAATTTACCCTTAGTTACATATGTTCAAATCCCTACAATGGTTTAAATTTTAGCGCCTCCTTTTCGGAAAAGTAACTTCGAAAACAGGTCGCTTCTTCCGAAATCGCAGACCATCCACGCCATATAGGAGAGAGAAAAATACATCTGGAGGGAGTATAGACGTAACAGTTTGAGTTCGAGTTTTTTGATTTAGTGGATTTCTTAGGCGAATATTGGTCGCAATGTGAATTTTCTAGCGGTACATGTCAAAATGAAAAACTGAGGAAGGTTCGAACTACCTCCATTCGTCTGGAAGAATATATATATATTTATATATATACATATAATATTGTCAAATGCGTGTTCAAAGTTCTATCTGGAATCTACAGAGCCCTCACCTCCGGTGTTGTGGTCAATAGTTCTTGGCAATAGCTAAAGATATGCGCTTTCTGTGATGAAGGTTTATACCAGAATAAGTGAATAAGTTCAATATTTGCACTGAAATACATATCGCTTATTAAATACAATATCGTCATAACTCGAAAAATATAAATTTTAAGTTATTTATATGAATGAAATGCGCTAGGTAGAAACTTCTCTATAAGAACATCAAATCTAAAACTAAAAATTGCGATATCAAAGAGGTCGCTGTAGAGTGGTATTTGATACCCCTATTGCATGTTTTTCAGAATTTTCAATTGCGTTTTTCTCTAAATAAAGTTTTTCGAGTTATGATGTTATTGTATTTAATGAAAGATATCTTCGTTTAATATTATTGAAATAGGACATGCATTTTTCTACCATCTATTGGGAATGATGAAGTGATAGAAAATCTAAAAATTCTAAAGATTTTATCGTATAATATTAAAGGTTTAAAAAATAAAATAATATTTCCAGGTTTTTTCAGCTATGTCAAGAATTTTGACTTCTTCTGTCTTTATGAAACGCGTGTGGAGGCTTATTGTTAGGAACAAAAGTTGAACTTTTTTCGACGGGCAAGATAAAATTGGAATGGAAGGGAAACTGGCCATATATACAGTTAATGCAGAATGCAAAAGTAGTAAACTTCCTTCCAGCTTATATTAATTGCACTTGCTGGGAACCTGACTTTGATAGTTATACAGATTTAGTTACTGATCGTGACTTTAGTGACCTTGTTATTATGGGAGATTTTAATATAAGAATAGGAAATCTGCAGAGCTTGCCTGAAGATATTGAAATTGGTCCCTCAATGAGGGCTCTACGAAGATCACAGGATGCTATAGTTAATGGAAAGGGGAGGCGTTTTTTAGCTTTCTCTAATGACTTGGGTTTGGCAATTTAAAACGGCCGCACTGAGGGAGACGTCGAGGGAATCTATACATTGGTGACTGCAGCTGGTGCTTCGGTAAATGATATTATTGCAGTATCTTATAATCTTTGCCCATTCGTACGCACGTTAACTTAGAGGAACAAACATTTTCAGACCATCTTCCTTTGCGCTTGACGTGGATTATGGACAGCTCTCCAGAAAGCACAAATGCTAAGCCGTTGAATTTGCTCCCTAAGCTTCATTGGGGCCTTCAAAACTCTGACGTATATCAGTCCAAGCTAAATCAGTTCTGCGATACTGCTAGTGGTACTGGTACTATTGAAGGTCTAGTTGAAATTATTAAACGCTCTTCCGCACAGGCCCCGCAGAGCAAATTGATCTGTAAGCAAAAATGGTTTGACAATGATTACCTGCTGCCAGGAAAGCTTTCGTTTAAATGGTTAAATTTATTCCGAAGGACTTTTTTAAGTTTAGCGAGACAAAATTATTCACTTTATAATAAGCGCTATAAGGAACTCTATAGAGCTAAGAAGGCACACTACCATGTAAAAACCATTGCTAAACTAAAAAAGGTAAAAGATTCGAAATCATGGTGGAGTCTAGCAAATGAAATTAATAGTAAGAAATTCTTTACGGGTGCATCTATAAACGTAGAGGATTTTAGAAAACATATTAAATCATTATTAAATCCTTGACTCACTTCTCACACAATTCTCAGCCCCATTATTTCAAGACGATTTATTGGATAGTAATTTTGAAATTAATGAGCTTCGCGAGGTACTAGACAAGGTTAAGAACAATAACGCTCCTGGTATTGATAGGGTACCGTATGAGTTCTATAAGAACGCGCCTGATAATTTTTTGAACTGTCGTTTGAAATGCTATAATAGGATTTATGAGAAGGCTGATATCACACAAAGTTTCATTAAATCTGTAATTTTCCCAATACATAAGAAAGGAAATGTAAATTGTGTGGAGAATTATCGAGGGTTGTCTTTTATGGAAACTGCAACAAAGCTTTTTATGGGTATGCTTCATAATAGGGTGACATTATGGGAGAGGAGACACAGAATCTTATCCGAAAGCCAAGCGGGCTTTCGCTCTGGTTACTCGACGGTGGACAACATCTTCAATTTACTAAATGTTATTAGGCTTTGCCATTTTTCAAATATTAAAAAGGTATACGCCTTTTTTATTGACTTCAAGTCTGCCTTCGATACTATAGATAGAAATTCTCTATTCTATAAACTGTATAAAGTGGGAATGTCAACTAAATTTATAAAAGTGTTACAAAGCATATATGAAACTACGCAATCCCAAATTTGGAACGGTGACAGACTCTCTGAAATATTCCTTACTAAGGCAGGCGTCAGACAGGGTTGTATTCTAAGTCCGTTGTTATTCTCTTTCTTAATCAATGATCTGGAAACTGGAATTATTGTTGAAGATATAGAAATAAAAGCTCTCATGTACGCAGATGACATAGTTATTCTCTCTGACGACCCCGTTAAATTGCAGAGAATGCTTAATCAAGTGGAGGTATATTGTCAAATGTGGAATCTCGTTGTAAATTTAGATAAATCGAAGGTCATGACTTTCCAACGTGGTGAAGGAAGAAGAAAGCATAATGAGAACTGGAAATTAGGTGACAATTGTGAAAGAATATACCTACTTGGGTATTGTAATTACACCCAAGCTTTCCATGACAACAAACTTCAAGAACCGCCTGGACTCTGCAAAAGTAAGCATAAATGCTACATGGAATAATTTTTTCAGAAATGACAATACAAAGCATTCAGATAAACTTAAGCTATTTGATGCTGTCTCCAAGGCTATTCTATGTTACGGAGCACAGATTTGGGGATATGAGCAGAACGAGATAATTGAGAAGCTACAAAGATTTTTTATTAAAAAAATGTTTAAGTTGCCGCGCATACACCTAATTATATGATAAATTTAGAAACTGGCTTGTCATGTATTTACATCTACACTTTAAAGTGCCACTTCGATTAGTTAGCGAAGGTACTGTATAAGTACAGTAGTGAAAGACTGCCATATCGTTTAGCACAGAGCGTTATACGCAAGAATATTTACTGGTACGCTACCTGGAAAGAGTTAGCTGAAAAGCATAACAGTACTCTTGCTGTAGATCAGGAGACTTTTAATTCCTTTAGGTCTAAGGTTGCGGAGTTGATTAAAAAGGAGGAGACGTGGACTAGAAGCAGAGTCATTAATCAAGCTAGAGGCACAGTTCGGCACGAGCTCTATGACAAATTGCATTACTTTTCAGGTCAAAGTTATATTAGGGATTGCTTCTCAGTTGAAAAGATCAATATAATTTGGAGGTGTAGGGGGGGGGGGCTTACTAAATTTAAATAGCAGTGCATGGAAAAGAGATGGAAGCAATCTATGCTCGTTATGTAACTTAAACGAACCTGAGATCTTGTTGCACTTTTTTGGCATATGTCCTATCCTCACAGAGTTTCGTGTGCAAATTTTCCTTAAACGTAACCTAAACGAATCCGAGGTAATAGATCTTTTAAATGGTAAAAATAACTATGGCGATTTATTCCTTTATGCTAAGAGGGCCTGGTCGTATAGAAAATACCTTGTAAATCAATATAACAACTAATCTCATGTGCAACTTCATTACAAATCAAGCGTTCCTCTCTTTTCTCACTATGCATTACTTTATTGGTTCATTTTCATTTCTTAATTGTTCTTACTTACTTAGTTGCTTTATAGTTATATCTAATTCATAAGCAGATTGAATTAATTTTTTATTTTTTGTATGTTTGCTAATCTTGACAGACGGCCTCGGTGCCATTGTCTAAGTTTATTTGTAGTACTTTGAATTTTGATATGTATGTAAATTACTGAATTGGATTTAATTTAATTTTCTTAATGGAGTATGTAATTTTATGTACATACATTATTATTATTATTATTATTAAGTGGTAGACATTAGCCGCGGTCCTCCCGACACCCTCTCTCTCTCTGTAATATGTAAAAGGGACTATGTCCGTGGTTAAAGGGACTATGTCCAAAACAGGGCGCGACATAGTTATGACGCGGACTGATAGCCCAATAAGCCTTGTACCATCTCAAGGCTGAGGTTACTCTTCGCCAAGGCATGTTTAAATCAGGTATTTTATCCTTTTTGATTTTAAATCCTTCATCGGTTGTGCTTGCCTTTCTTCGTCTTTTTTTCTGTCCTTAGGACTTTAAAGAGTGTCCGAAAATATGTTGAGATGAGTGAGCCAAGGAAGCAAGATCCTCCGCCCATCTCCCCACCACAACCCGGCGAGCTTAGCACGGTTAGCTAGGCACGCCCCTCTCTTCTTTGGCCATGAATAAGCCTACACGGCAACCGAGAATGCTCCACGACTAAGTTGTGACAAGCATAGTAGTTGTGCTCACAACCCTCCATCCAATTCATGTCCCCATATTACCATTTGATGGCAGCATATATACATACATGGATTCCTTATCTTACCATAGCAATTTAG
The DNA here is from genome assembly GCA_964036015.1 of Leptarthrus brevirostris. Lineage (NCBI taxonomy): Eukaryota > Metazoa > Arthropoda > Insecta > Diptera > Asilidae > Leptarthrus > Leptarthrus brevirostris. The sequence continues at coordinate 3,222,307 of OZ038376.1, forward strand.
CTAATAAATGAAATTTGTAATTGTTCAAAATAATAACGTTGCTAATTTTGTTACATCAAATGTTATATAGTATGATCGCACGGCTCAATATTGAAATACAATTTTTTCAATTATGGGGAACCTGCAGAAGATTTCATAAAATTCAGATTTATGGAGTTTATCCGTAACGTAATCCTGAGGCCTGAAATCTTTGTTTTTTACTGTAAACCTATGCTACGAAACAAAATACATTTATATTTATGAACATTTTATTGGAAAGTTATTAATTTTCTTAATTTGTTATCCATGCATAAACAGCCCAAATAACTTAATAATGAACTTATGTTTCATTGTTTTTAAAACCCTATACAAACGCATAGCAATTTTTCTTATCCTCCTGTACTTCAGAAAGATTTTCTTTTTTAGTGTTTTTGTGTTTTAGAGCTTTCATTCAAGTATTTGATGATACCGAGCTCAGGAAAATATCCTCATGATTAAAATTGAATTTTTCCTCTATCATAAGGCCTTCTGGTGTACGAAAGAATATATATTATTTCTTAAATTGCTTAGAAGAAATGTTACTCTTTCTACAACAGTCGGAATCATACATATTCTCTTTTCTATTTTGACTTTGAAAGTTTACAATATATTTCCTTTGCAAATGTTTTTTAAAATAAAATGTTGATAGAATTCTATAGTGCACGCAAAAAAAGATACATTCTTTTAAGAATGCGACATTTCAAAAGGAATAACTACTGCTGTCGTTGGTACAAACGTTCGTAACGTTTTTGTGAAAATTGGGTCCTTCACATTCTCATCCTCCCACAGGTTTTTGTCAATACCTAATTAAAATTAAAAATTTTTTCGTACAAATTGATTGCAGTAATAAGATTAAAAGTACGCTATTTTTTGTTGATTATGGCAAAAATTCTCTAACACTGTAAATAGATTAAATTACTTTAAAAAATATTTCTCTATCAAAATTCATATAAATATACATAATAGCCTTATCTATTTCTATTGTTATTTATGTTTCTTGTATGTGTGTATGTAAATTTAACCCTACTATTGTTTCACCATTGTGAAAAATTAAAATATTGTTGAGTTCAAAAAAATTAACTGGAATAATTTCATGTAAGTCATTATTCGTATAACTATTTTGCTTCTTTTCTCTCTTTTTAAATGCTTCATATTGCTGGTGGGAGGATGGATATTTCTTAATTTTTTCAGTTTTTGTTTGGCTTTTTTTATAATTTGTTATTAAAAGCTTATTCAGATTTTAAATGCATTTAGTGGGTTGTACAATAAGAATATTGTATCAATATTTGTTACTAAATTCTTTACATCGTTGAGATAATGTTGTTATGGAAAAAAAATTAAACAAAATGAACGTGTATATAAATAAAGATGTTATACCTAATTTTCACATCAACCAGACGACTTACAAATAAACCCACTGTAGCAAACGCTTCAGCATTTTAAAAATTAATTCGTTATCAAACCAAAATTACTTTTCTCTAGCACCCATTAATTGAAATCACGAAGAGTGTACATCGTTAGATAGACAATTAAACGTGAAAAATACTACTTTGAGAAAGCTCGAAGATATAATTAGTTTCACTTTTCAAAAATATTAATGTGCTTTACACTTAAAATTAATTTTCGCGCTTAATTTAGAAGGGGTATATAGACTCTCAAAGTGAAAAATATATTCTGTTGATATTTCAATTTGAAGTTTACATGTGCCAATTGCGAACGTCTGGTTGTGAATGAAAAAATCAAACGTATATTAGAAAAAAGCATAGTAAGATAATATTCTTGCTCAAAATTGGTGTTACACTTTTTGCACATACATCTTAAATAACTTTTATTTAAATAAGATATTAAAAGAAAACAATATTAAAAATGTTCGTTTATTTACTTCTTGTAAAAACGATCAGCTCCAAGGTTTGCGTTTTTCCTAAAGTTAATTGTAACTTAAACTAAGTCAAAGTAATGCAACTGATAACTTTTACTATATTCCATAGTGCTTTTTATCAGCAGAAAGCTGTAGCAAATATAATACTCTTGAGCAATACAAAAGGAAATACAAGCAATTGTATAAGAGACGCTTTGCACCATTTTTATTTACTTTATTTTTAGCGATCTATAAGGCCAGAAGATGAAAAATCGTTTCATCTCCCCTCTGATTGGCATAAAAGCTTTATTTTTATAAGAACATATTCCAATTATATCTTGTAATTTAGGAGATTGAAAGGAAAAATAAATTTACTACTATATATCTAACATCTAGCTAACATCAAATGTGCTCGTTTACAAAAGAATGTTATTAATCAAGAGATTGTTATGATTTTTGTATAAATGAAGGAAATATAATAATATTGTATTGGTGGCACTTCTCGGTAAAGGAAAATATCTGCCTTTCGATTATTATTTATTCACCTGTGGCGGTTAATGGACTCTTGAATTAACCGTTGAACATTAGGTAAATATAAAGAATTATTATTAAGAGATATAATTTATGTTGATAAAAAAGAAAATAAGGATGACCAGCTAGTGGTTACAATACAAAAGAGGGTCGCAAAAAAGAATTCTAGTTCTGATGCATCCTTAAAACGAAAGTACAATTTCACTTCATGCTTTCCGGATTCAACAATAATCTCGTAAGCGTACGTTAATAAACTATATTTTATTACTATATTAATGAAATAGATATTTCCTTAGTGAAATCTGAAAGTTTTCTAGTTTCCGAAAGCCTTACTGGAGCATGGGACGTGAGTAGAACTTGACCCGACATTCCAAAACAATTATTTTGTTTATGCAACAAAATAACTTAAAAAACAAAAATCAGACTTAAATAGCTTTAAAGTACGCGATGGGCCAGAAATAGCATGTTTCAAAACTTACCTGGCAATTTATTTTGGACGAAATGCTTACAAGAATCAAAATAAAATTGATATATTTATTTTTTCTGAGCGGTTAGTATTTCCTGAGTAGGTAGAGAAAGGGAGTAGCAATTTTTAGTAACTCAAAAATATAGTGGGTGGAAAGTTAGAAATTGTGCAGCTTATTTCCTGTTTGTTACTAGAACGATCTAAAAAATTTTCAAGGTACGTATTATTATTTATCACTAGACGCTGATTAACTTGCCAATCATCAAAGTGGTTTGTTTGGATGCATAATGATATTACATTACAATGCCCCATATACGCTATATTAGTGTTACGAAAATTTTAAGAATAAGTTATCTTTCCAGTTGCTTTAGTGGCCGCTTACACATGCAACAATATAACCAGATCTACAAATCAATCCGATCAACTTAGTATTGAGGTCGAGAACGTATAAAATACACTGGCGATTGGAAATGTTTTCTACGAAACTCTCCAATCTAAGACGATCCCCTCCGCCAATAATACAGCGGTGGCGAGCTAATTAGCACACCCGTAAGGATATGCAATGTACTGCCTTTTTCTACAGCAAAATATACTTGTCAGTTTATAACTATTAAAGGCTTTTAAAGATATGACATTTATATCGCTTAATCACCTCTCAGGCGTACAAATGAGAAATAGTGCCGCGTGTTATGTTAGTGTTACAGTAGAAGTGTCTTTGTTGCTTTGGCAGTATAATTAGCACACCCTAACATTTAGGTGAGTTAACTTGAAAATATCTTATTTTTTTTTATTTTTAATTAATATATCAAAAAGAAGGTGAATATTTCTAGTGGTAATTGCGAATTTAGAACAATTATGGGGAAAAATAAGAGTTCAAGTAAGGAAGAAAGGAGCATAATTTGGAGCTTATTCCAAAAAGAGCGCAACGTAAGTAAAATAGCCAGGACCATCGGCTGTTGGAGAAAAAAAAAGCAGAACGCTCTTAAGCACTATCGAAAACACGGGACTTTTCAAAATAAGAAACGATCCAGGCCAAGACAAACATCTAAACGAGAGGAGAATCTAATAATCAGGCATGCTCTAAAAGACCCTTTCACCACTTCAGTGGAAATAAGAGCCCGTATGGAGGAAAATTACGGCGTGAACATCTCGGCCAGAACTGTAAGGCAGCGGCTACTCGAAAATAACCTCCGAGGGTGCCAGAGCCGAAGGTTACACAAGGTAATAGGAGAAAACGTCTAGATTTCGCTAGAAGCCATCGATCGAAATGTCAATCGTTTTGGAATTCGGTCATCTGGAGTGACGAATCTAAATTTAATCTTACTGGACCTGATGGACGAACTTATGTGCGACGTCCACCAAACAAGGAACTGGACCCCAGATACACAAAAAAGACGGTTAAGTTTGGAGGTGGCAGCGTGATGGTTTGGAGCTGCTTCAGCGCTAATGGTGTTGGACCAATAGTGGAAATAAAAGGCAAAATGGATGGGCTGATGTACAAAAATATCTTGGCTAACCATCTGGAAGCATACTCAGAGAATTTGCCGTTGTCAGTATACCTCCAATTGATGTTCCAGCAGGACAATGCTCCATGCCACACATCTCGAATTGTGAAGGAATGGTTTGAGGAACGTCAAATTTCCGTAATGGAGTGGCCTCCTCAGAGCCCAGATATAAACCCGATCGAGAATTTGTGGGCCATCATCAAAAGACGTGTGTCAGCAATAAAACCAAAGACGATAAAGGATTTATGGGACACCATCCGTCAAGAATGGTACAAAGTTGGTCCTGAAGTCTGTGCTGACTTGGTATTCTCAATGGAGAGGAGATGTGCTGCCATAATTGCTCAGAAAGGACACCCAACAAAATATTAGGTAAGTTTGCATTATTTAAATTACATATTAATTTTGTTTTACTAACAAAATTATAATATTTTTCAGATGTGCTAAATATCAAAGCCAGCACCAATATGACTCTTATGTTATTTAACTTATTTTTTGTGTAACTTCTTTAGTTTTTTAAAATCATATTTAAAAAATTAAATATATATTGAAATAAATCAAATACTGAATTAACATACATATGTTAAATAGTGATATTTCATTGCATTTTATCCTTAAATAACTTTATATCGTTGGGTGTGCTAATTAGCTCGCCACCCCTGTATATGATTTGCATAGCCATGCAAGGACCTTCATAACATAAGTTTTAAAAACACCATAAGTGAAAAAGCATTGTAGGTGAGATCTTGAAGTATATTTTGTAATGTACTCTAAACCGGTAAGAATTGAATTCTCTGATATAAATATATCTAACATCACTAAGCGTAAGCTGAACTATCAGAAACATTTCACATATTAGGCAATTCACATTTAACAGGGTAAATAATGATCGGCATACAATATAACCGAAAAAAATTATTATTTCTTTACCGAATTTATAATTATATCAATCACACGGAAAACGAATCTTTTGCAAAATGATTTCTTTTTATATAAAATATTAGTGGTATACTCCCTTCCAATCTCTTAAATTGAAGTTGTCTCATCTCAACTTTAGCATAACATCAACTTGTTTTTCCCATTGTACAATAAAAAAAACTAAAAACCATTTTAAATGCAAAAGAAGTTTTATATCAGTAGTTTCTTCTTTGACTAATTACAGATTTCTATGTGAACTCATGCTAACCATTTATTAATTTCATTAAGGACAACAAAAAATATTAAATTACAGAACAAATCACTATAAGAATTAAGAAATGGAACGTTTAGTTAGCAACATACATTCAATCTGTTCCTTTTGCAAAAATTCACATTGTTTTTGTCCTTACTTTTCTTCTTATCTCATAAAAATGTCTTAATTTCGTTTAACTCGTACGAAAGATATTTTTAATCTTTCGACATTGTTCAATGTAACCAATTGCGTCAGTATCGATTACTACAGTTAATTCATAAATACAATATTCTTTCATATATATAATAGACGTTGTTTATGTATAAATATATATGTATATACCTTAGGTAAACATTCTTACTTCTCTTAATTTTAATTATCTTTACAAAGGAAATTAGGATTTAATAAAAAAAGCAGTACAAGAATGGTTCACACTTTTTCTTTTTCTTTTAAAGTATAAAATAATTATAGGCATTTCTTTCCATCTTTCCTATTTACTTTTATGCGCATCTTTTCACAAAAGTAAAGCAGAAAACAGAGAAAAATTTGATAACAGAACTTTGTTAATTTCGACACATATATATGTTTTAAATAATTCATTCTTAGTCCTTTTTACCGATAGCAGTTAAATATACCTTTTTTATATACTTATATAATATATTTTTTGTCGCTTTTATTATTATTTAAACTATCTTGTTTCCTTAGACGATTACTAATCAATAATTAATAATAATAAAAACGATGACAAGGAATTTTGTTTTCTTTCTTACTTTCTTAAATATTTTATTTATATATATATATAAAAACTTCGTCGTAAAAAAAAGGATTTTTTGTTTTTTTTTATATAACATTAAGTAAGTCAGTTTTCTTTAATACTTTCCTAAAAAACAAATTAATATTATTTAAAATTAATAATTGAAAAGCAAAAATAAAAAATGTAGACAAAAAAATAAAGTAATTATAGGAAATAAAATTAATAATTTCACTTCTGTTCTTCTATTTATTATTTTTTTCTTAAATTAATTTTAAAATTCACCGCTGGCACCACCAACTAAAACACCCATACTTCGAATTAAATAAATTAATTAAAGTAACTAGTAGTGTTGTTAAAATTATAATAGGATTACATTTAATTATAGAATTATATAACGAATAATTATTTTTACTTAATATTAATTTTAATAACTTATTTGATTTCGTATTTAATTTTATATGTTGAGATGTGACCGATGATGCACCACTGTTGTACGTCAATTCTTCGTTTTTCACAACTTCATTCGGATGTTTGTCATATTCATCTGAAATTATCAAAGTATAAAGAAAAAAAATTACCAAGATATTCTGTGATAGAATTTTAACTATTAGTCCAACAATAACAACAATAAATATAATAAAAGGCAATATTATTGAGAAATTTTAGGAAAGTTGCGAGGATGGAGACTTTGAAAAAAACCATAAATATATTTCAACTTGGTTCGTTGGTGTCCCAGTAACATTAATTAAAATAAAAGAAAAATGCTTGGGTGACTTTCCGCTAAATACGTAAACAATTTTGTTGCAAAATTTAAAAAAAAAATAGGAATGAAGGTTTCAGGACATCAAAAACCAAATCCTCAAGTATTTAACAAGCAGCAATTAATGAAAAATCTATAATTCGATAGATTGCCTCTACTGTAAATAAATATTTAAAAAGAGTTTCCAAGGTTAAGTTATGTAACACTCTCAAAACAAACAGTTGAAACAAGATGCGCAGTATTTATTCTATTATGGTACTCATTACAGGACTGTGCTTTATTTAATGATGTAACTGAGGGTCATAAGGTTATATTGATGTCGCATATATATTGATTATCTATTTAAAAATTAAACAAGAAACTGCAATGGTCCGTTTATAAAATAAAGAATAAGATAAATTTGGCCAGAAAAAATATGTTCATATAAAATTTTGATAACATGTTTAGTGTTGCTTTTCCCTCTCGGGAAATTAATACATAATTTCCATATCGGGAAATTAAATGCAACTTTAGTTAGACGTTTTATACAAAACTAATCCAACCCCCACAAGAACTGAACAAATTATTATATATAATTGCTTCAAACTAATTAATATTATCATTATTTATCCCACCCACATTGCGGAATCAACGAAAATGAATTTAATAAAAGTATGTCAAATGTGCAAAAACTATCTAATTAGCTATTTGTAAGTAGATTTTATAAACCAAAATGTTTTATTTTAATTTATTTCTTATGATTAGTAGTAGTTGTTATAGTTATATAATTGTAACGCATTTAATCCTTCTCTGCATAACATTAATTTTCTTTTGATAATATAAATTTCAAACATCAGTAACTGAAAATCCTTTTCTGTAAGTTGGATCATTTTTGTAAAAAAGCTTAGTTTAAGTCTCAGTCAAACAATTTAGTTTCACAGCTTAGAACTGTGAGAATGTGTCCAAAATGCATTCCAAAACAAGACCGCAATTGACGGTAGTTACCGAAAAAGTTCTGTCAAACAAAAGTTGTCATTCCTAATATTTGACATTTCACTTTTATGTCGAAGTGAAATTGCGACTACGTCTGCTAAGAAGCAAAGTCAAGAATAGTTGACTTTCGCAGTCAACTTTTAATGTTTATTAACGCAAAATAGTTAACTATTCTAAGGTTATTTAGCTGATTGCACAGTTTTGGAAGGATCAAAGTGAGCTGTAGTCGCGTTTCGGAACGCTATACAGGTATTTTTGATGTTTGTTGACCTCCTCTCGTTTTTCTTTAGAAAGATTTTACTGAGAAAGTACGTGAACATTTTAAATTTGTTATTATTGAAATTGAAAATGAGATATAACTTCCGAAGGATCCGTTTTAGGACGTTTACCGGAACTTTTTGTACTCTTACATTTTTGGTTAAACATTTCAGGACCATCCTGTGTAAAATTGAAAACTACCAATTGCATGAACAAACAGATCCATTTGAAATTGTACAATAATACAATTCGATGATTTGCTCAACTGTTTTGGTAGCGATGGTTCACATAGTTAAAAAGGTTTTTTTTATACGATGTGGCCAAATCCTAGGGGCAACCCTTTGATGCGTCAGCATGCTTTTGGCCGGAATGGAATTAGGGTAAGGGAAGTGAGGACACTTGAGTCTTATTTTGGCATTGCTGTGAGCTAGACAACAGCCCAGAGACGGAGTGGATTATTTAAATTTCTTAATAAAAGCTCACGGGGTCATCTGGTCTCGAACCCGGGACCCATGGCATGTTGGTCTTGCCGCTCAACGTATTGATCCAACTCCGTCTCCCCGTTAAGATAATTTGTTCGTTTATTGTTAACCAGCAAAAGATGAAGCGAAGAGTATGGTCATAAAACCTAAAGTTTGAACAGACTTAGGTTTAGAATTATTTATTTATTTAAACGCTTTGTCATACCTGGCTTTGCCATGCACGAAAGTTTAACGGTCGGGTTTCATCGGCTAAACTCGAAAGGAATTTTGTTGGGAGATGTCAAATAATGGGAGTGCTCAATAAGTGTTTTCCGATATGATTTGTCAAACCCATTTAATTATAAATCGAAGGTCGTAAAACACTAAAACAGGTTCTTATAAAAATCAATAAAACGAAATATTCAGAACTAAGTACAATTAAATATCAGGCATGTACGTACATATATAAATGAATTTAATTCTTTGTTACACCTGAACAGCCTTGGCGCAAACACCGATTTTTGTGATATGTACATAAATACATAGTGTTTTTCACTGACTTAATTAAAGTTATTACCAATAATCGAAAATGGCATGATATTTGCAATTATTTTATAAATATAGTTATATTATAACTTAGTAAGCAACTAAGAAATACCAAACGATCTCGAAGAATGATCTGAAACCTTCAACATATTTTCCAAAATTAGGAAGTTTCATTTTCATTAATTTGCTAAATTAAGACCTAAGCCAATTTGCTTTCATTTAAACCTTATTACTTTTCTTAATTTACAAAAAATTTATCTTTGCACTTTTCTAACGGGGTTTTAACCTCGTCATGACTACAAGTTACGCCACAAAAGAAGAAACACGATATTGGTTTCATTGCACGTGGCTTGTTTTTCTTGGCAACTATTTAAACAAGATACAATTTTATAGAATGAAACCTTCTCTTTACAAGGCCCTTTAACTTATAAAGAGAAGCTTTCTCTCTATAACATTATACCATTGATTTGAAATCATAAAGTGAAGTTCTAAAATTGGGCTGTATTACGTTACGTTTGGGGCAGGAGAAGGATTTCATTTGACTCGAGACAACGATTTCAAGTGGACCTACAACTTAATGTGGAGTCCGAAAACAACCATGTTTCGCCACTGGGGCTCGAATCTGGGACCTCCGGGATGGAAGGTGTGTACGAAGGATCGGCTTTTTTTTTATTCTCTTCGTTATTATCAGTCTAGAACTCTAATGGAAATCTACGACCAGATTTGATCTTCAATTGTGATAAACAATTGAAGCAACTTGTGTAACTTTGGGCTACCAATGCGGCTTTACTTAATTTTGGTTTCAGGTTTTGTATGCTACTAAAGATTTTTTAAAACTCCTTAAATATATTCTAAGATCAGATATAAATAAGAAAGTAATTAAAAAATATTTAGAAATAAAGTCATACTCACTTGTTTTTTTAGTTGGTTTATGGGACGGTGAATAATTACTATTGTTACTAATAGCACTATTTATATTAGGACGTGGCGATGTCATATGTGGTGGATAAAACTGTGGTTGGAGGCCAATTGTTGTGACTGGTGTACTGTGCTGTATCATTCCACCCATCCCACCATTGGGTGCATTTCCACCCCATCCAGGCCAGCTCATTGTACTTTGTACAACATTGCTACTATTTGTATTAATACTTGTCATCGGCGGCATAAAACCACCCGAATTAGGTGGAACATTATTTATCCGAATGCCAGTATTGCCATTTTGTGTAACCGGTATACGATTGAATTGATCGATATTAGAGTTGATCGATGTACCTGATGGCGATGATGGCTGGCCCATGATTCCGCCTTGTAAGTTTATATTATTGCTATGTTGCTGTGATGTTTGCTGCGTACTAACACCTGGTCCTCCAACTGCCGTTTGACCAAGTAGAGTATTGTTGTTCTTATCCTCAGGAGCACAACACACTTTGAAAACAACTTTCATGTTGTCCGTTGAACATCTTCCACCTATTCTCCGATAAAGGTCGTCTTTTGAAGACGTTGCTAAATAATCGGAAAAGCAATTATTGGGTTAAAAAAATGCAATAGAATCACAAAAAACTTACAAATGAAATAGTAGTCATTTCCGGGAAGGAACTCCAAACCGCCTGGCTGTGGTGTAAATGGCCGGAATGTTATTGTGAAAAACATTAATTTTTGAGGTTTATCACAAATTGCTATAACCCGCGGATCTGCATTCGTTATACGGCATGTTTCATATTCAACTTTAGACACATTGTATATAATATATTTTTCTGTTTCATTATCAAATGTTCCAGGCTCATAAACAGGACAAATTATGTGCACTTGATCAAATTCAAACGCCAAATTTCCTTTATTAACGTCTATTATGTGATCTGTGTTGTCTATTCGAAATCTGAAAAAATAGAAAAATATATTTATAAATGTCCATTTCGACAAAATTTCTTAAACTACATCATCGGAATAATTATAAGTTATACATTTTTAAAAGAAGCGTGATGGTAAATGAAAAAAATGTTGTACCGATGCCTCTCTGACTATGATGATTCTCTCTTGCTGTATAGAGTACGTTGGCGTACTAGCGCTATGGTAAGAATTTTGTATCTAAGATGATGGTATGAAAGGTCAACCGTGACTAATTTCGTAATATGTTGGCGGATTTGGATAATTAAAATAGAATTATGCCAGCTGTGTGACGAAGAAAGTCTGGCACAATAGAGCCAAACGGGTTTATATTAGGTTTGCGGGAAAGTTCTGTCGTATTTTAAAGAAAACATTTGAATCAGTTTTCATAACGTGTATTTACATTTTAATCAATAATACAATGTTCATTATTTGCAACCACTCGTTGCTATCTTTCAGGCAATTTTTCGATTCCCCTAGTATAGAAGTTCTCATCAGAGACAGCCACGAAATAAGTAAATTGTTTTCCAGTCAGATATTTCTGAAGCGATCGGAATAGATAGTAATCCGATGGAGCAATGGTTTGTTTAATGCTTTTTGTGTTAAAAAATTTTTTTTTAAAAAACAACTATTTAATTTGTCATTTTTTAGTGTCTCGAGACTCGTGCAGTCAACCCGAAAAATGCTGCGCATACGAACAAACCAATTTCAACAATTGCAGAGGAATTCACATTTATAACGTTTTAAATTATCCGTTCGATTCAATTACGTTCTGTATTCACTTGTTGCAAAAGGTTACCCAAGTAGGTTGGGATAATTTTATTTTAAATATTGTTAGATAATGTGTAAAAAGTTTCAGTTGAATTCAGGTATTCAACCGCAATAAAAGTTCACTCTTTTCCAAAGTAAAACAAATATCTTTTTTCTTAAAATAATCGGAAATTTTTTTAATAGGAAATATTCTTGGTAACCCTTTGGTTGACAATCGTTATAAAGTCCTTGAAATAAAAGGCAAAACTTTAAAGTCCTTAGAGCTGTAGGCTTTTGAGGCAACTCTAGATTCTACAGGCCTGGAGATTAGCTGTTGGAACCCACAGAAGAGACTTAGTCCGTTACTAGACGGAGTCCCGTACGGAAGACTACTATTCATTAATTTGGACTGGAACAACATACGGAGTACTCATTGAGAAGACCCCATTGGTATATTGGCGGATGACGTAACTGTACCCTCAGTACCACCACCGTGCAAACAGCATCTCCATATTGGCGACCCCCACGGAATACGCGAGAAGTCAGTCTAACAATTTAGACAATGTATTTGTCATCAAACATATACACACACTTCGGTATATGTGCCTCCCAGCAGGCACACTCTTACCAATATAATTTTTAAAAAATCAAACACAAAATCACGATTGAAAGAGGTACCCCCACCAGTGGTAAGGTACGCACTCTTCAGCAAACACAAAATCGCGATTGAAAGATGTGTCCCCACCAGTAGTAAGGTACGCTCTCTTCAGCAAACACAATATCACGATTGAAAGAGGTGCCCCAACAGTGGTAAGGTACTCACTCTTTAACAAACACAAAATCACGATCGCAAGAGGTACCCCCCACCAGTGGTAAGCTATCCTCTAATAAGTAATAAGAACGATTTACTGGCTCCAGAAGCCAACACCAATTTTTCAGCCACCTGCGGTCAACAGCAGTATGTCAACCACCTGCGCTCAATAGCAGGAATACGACCACTCGCGGACAACAATAGGTAGACAACCACCAGCCAACACCAATTTGTCAGTCACCTGCGGTCAACAGCAGTGTGCCAACCACCTGCGGTCAATAGCAGGAAGACTACCACCAGCGGACAACAGCAGGTAGGCAATCACCTGCGGTTAGCATCCCAACTTAAGGGAATTAAGAAAGAACACCAACAAAGGAGCATCAGCATCAAACAACTAGGATATCAGCAAGAAGAGATAAGCTTTAATTAAACATTATTCTTGGTTTTTTGTTGTTATTAATATATATTAGTTAAAACAAATTCTTTTTTCAAAATCTCTGCACCTCTCATTGTTAAGTCTTTGCAACATTTAAATAAGCATGAATGAATTGAGCGATTTGTTCGGTGAAAGTATCAATAAGCTATGCGTTTCTGACCCGGGTCAATTGGCTACACCACTTACTCCACTTGCATCGCTTTCTTCTTCTCTAGCTTCGTTGTCCGTAAATGCGGTCGCTGTCAAAACTATACCTTTTTGACGGGCAAATGCGCAGGCATGGTTCCTCTAGCTTGAATGTCAATTCGACCTGGCAGAAATAAACCACGATCAGATGAAATTCAACCATTTGTTAAGTGCGCCGGATGAAAGTGTGTTTAGGGACATAATTGATATCATCTCGAATCCACCAACGGTTGACAAATATGTAAAGTTTAAAGAAACCTTAATCTCACGTCTTTCGTCACTAAACTAAAGCAAACTTTCAAACTAAAGCAATTGTTGAATGAGTTGACATTAGGCAATGCTCGGCCGTCTCTACAACTACGAGAAAAGAAAACATTAAATTCGGGAAAACTATCAGATGAAATTTTAAAATGTCTTTGGGTTCAACGATTACCTGGAAACGTGCAGGATATTTTAGCTTGTAGTCTAGGAACGACGGAGTAATTGTCAATGATGACCGACAAAATTTTAGAGGTAACCGATAAAACCGAAATGTACGTCAACAGAGGAAAATTTAAATGTTTCGGCAATAACGACGTTGCAAAACCAAGTCAGCGAGCTTACAGAGCAATTTCGACAATTTTTTCGTTCAACGTTTAGACCTACATTTAAACGTCCCTAAACTAGACCTACAAATTCAAGATCAAAATCACGAGATAGCTCGAGAAACCGTAGTATCTCAAAAGGAAAAGAGTTGTGCTGGTATCACTTCAAATTTGATGTTAAAGACAATAAATGCACTCAACCGTGTAAGTTTGTTGTTAACAAGTCAGACTCCATTGACGACGAGGATACTGACTTACTCAAAAGTCGTCTACACATTCTTGACAAATCAACCAACAAACAATTTTTAATCGATGCCGGCTCACATATTTCAGTTATACCAACTTAAACAGTCTGTAACACATACGGCAGAAAATTGCTAACAGTAAATTTGGCACTTCGTCGAAATTTTCAGTGGGAGTTTATCATCGCTGATGTTTTTATTTATTTAAGCTTAATGCAAGCTATTACATAAAAAATACGAAATAACAAAATACAACTACAAACTAAAATAAACAATAATTCATAACAGATAATGTAAGCTACAATATAAGCTATGATTATGATAACTATAAACTAGGAGGAAGGAGAATTAGGAAGGGATGATTTACTCAGATGGAAGTCAAAGGAGGGAAGGTCGTTGACTTTTCGAAGCATCCTGGTAATTGGTTCGCGTTGACCGTAGTTCGTGCGATGACGGTCGAGTCGGAAAAGGGGAGTGGACCTAAGGTTGCGAGGGTTGGTATAGATGGGTAAAGACTGCAGGATTGAAGGGCAGTCTATGGCACCAGCTAGTAGCTGATGAATGAAGAGAACGTCGGAAACATCACGACGTTTACTTAGGGGTTGTAAGTTGATCAGTTTCAGACGGTTTTCATAAGGTGGAAGGTTGAATCTATCTACCCATGGCAGATCACGTAGAGCAAAGCGAATGAACCTACGCTGGACAGATTCAATTCTGTTAATGTGGGTTGTTTGCGTGGGTGACCAAACCTGGCTGGCATATTCAAGGAGAGGTCTAACGAAGGAAATATAGAGAGATTTGGAAACATAAGGATTGGAGAACTCTCTAGACCAGCGCTTCACAAACCCTAGCGCGGAGTTAGCTCTGCTAATTATGCTATCAATATGGGAACGGAAATTTAGTTCACTATCACAGATAATTCCTAGGTCACACAAAGAGGTAACGATAGGGACTGGTACGTTGGTTAACATGTAGGTTCTCGGGGTGGTGGTAAGACGGTTGCGGGAATAAGAGATGGACTGGCATTTGGAGACATTGAGCTCAAGAAAGTTTTTCATGCACCATGTGGTGAACGAATCGAGGTCATTTTGGAGAAGAAGAGAGTCGGTTGTGGAGGAGATATGTTTAATTATTTTCATGTCATCAGCATAAATGGACAGCTCTGAGTATTTTATGACACAATCAACATCATTAATTGTAAGGATGAAAATTAATGGACCGAGGTGGCTGCCCTGAGGGACGCCGGAACGAGCGACAATGGGGTTAGAAATGGATGAGCTGAAAAGAACATTGTATTGACGGTTGTTAAGGTAGGATTGAATCCAGGAGATGAATCGAGGGTGGGGGGGGGGAGGTGGGGGGAAGCCTAGGCGATCAAGTTTAAACAGGATAACGCTATGGGAGATCTTGTCAAAGGCTTTACTAAAATCGGTGGCGATAGCATCAACATCTTTACCGTTTTCCAGGGCACATAGTGTTTTGGAGACGAATTCGGTAAGGTTGGTGGTTGTAGATCTACCTTTGAGGAAGCCATGCTGGGAGAGGGAGAAAATAGACTTACAGTGGAAGAACATGGAATCATAGACCAATTTTTCGAATAGTTTAGGTATTGATGATAATTTAGCCATGGGTCTGTAGTTGGATACCTTGTTCTTGCAGCCTTTTTTGAATATGGGAATAATATAAGAGTTTTTCCATAATTGAGGGACTTGACTTGAGTGACCGAGAGGCGGAAAAGCAAAGTAAGGGGTTGAACTAGATGCATGGCACACTTTTTCAGAACTATGGCCGGAATGCCGTCAGGACCGGGGTGAAAGTCATCCGCAAGCCCGTTAATACTGGCGGCGATTTGTTCGGGGTCAGGGTCAAAAGATGTAAACGACGTTTGAGTGCATTTGTCCAAGAATGAAAAGTAGCTATGGTCAGGTTGGAGCGAATTGTCGCTGAAAGATTTACTGAAGAAGTGTGCAAAGAGGTTGGCGATAACCTGAGGATCTGATGAAGAGGTATTCTCGAGCTTTAGGGTGGAAGGGTAACCACTGGATTTCTTCTTAGAATTAATAAAGCTATAAAAGCACTTGGGGTCGGATATGAGGCTTGTTTCCATCCGTTGGAGATACTCATGGTAGAGGGTATCACAACGTTCAGAAAAAGAGGTGTAAGCAGACAAGTAGGAAGAATAGTCAGACTCAGTCTGGGTCAGATGAAAAATTTGCCAACGTTTATTTCTCCTGTTGCGGAGAGAGCGTAATTCTTTGTCGTACCAAACGGGGGATGAGGAGCAGTTTTTACGAGGAAGAAGAGGGATAGATTGTGTAAGGCAAGCGTGTATTTCCGATTAAAACGCCTCTACAGCAACATCTATTGGAAGATGTTGAGGGATATTGCCAATGTTGGAGTTGAGGAGCAAGTGACTTAATTTTTCAAAGTCGCCTTTACGAAAATTGAAGGAAAGAGAAGACTCGGAGCTTGAAAGGGCGTGAGGGTGTTCGTAGGAGAAAAGGAGGAACGGGGGAGGATGGTGACGATCGAGGGAAAACCTATAATTAGTGCCGATTTTTTGCAGTTCGGATTACTAGTTGATTTGAAGAATAGGGTACTTATCGATCAAAGGTCAACTTGTGAATCAGTTAGGGGATTTTTCAGAATCTTTAGCCATTTACAACTCTAGATTCTACAAGCCTGGAGATTAGCTGTTGAAACCCACAGAGGAGACTTAGCCCATTATTAGACAGAGTCCCGTACGGAAGACTACCATTCATTAATCTGGACTGGAACAAAATACGGAGTACTCATTGAAAGGGCCCCATTGGAATTTTGGCGGAACCGTGCAAACAGCATCCACATAGTTTCAATTATACCATATATGGGAATTTTGGCTCTTTTATCTGCAGTACTTCCTTTGAAGGATCTTACTTTAATTTTCAGATTTGATTGCATCATGAACCAAGAAGATACCAAGGACATTAAGAAGAATCCTGACACAGCCCGACACAAGTCTACCAACCAGGCCAGGTGACTACAACCTAAACGGACGTACAGAAATTGCGACCCAACGAAGAATAGCGTGACGGTTCAATCATTGCAAATGGAGGAAATTTTTATGACAATACGTCATAAGCAATAATATTTCTACTAATTAGAACCCAGTAGTGCAGAGGATAACAACACGGCCTCTGGCACTATACAGGTGTGGCATAATACCTAAGCTCAGTTGCCAATGAGCGCATTTAAATTTACTAGTTTACAATTTATATAAATGTGGAATCGAGGCTTCTCGATGAGAAGAACTTTGGAACAGAGAATCGGCAGCGGCCGAGTGGTTAAGGTAATGGAGTATCATTCGCATGGTCTCGGCTCAAGACCAGATCGCCCAATGGTTCTTTTTAAAGCTGATTCTCCGATTCCTATAAAGTGGTGGAATGGAATGGAATGGTCCCGATGAAGCACCAGCGCATACTGCTAACATTGTGACGGCAAAAACTTTCCTAACCGCTGGTTTCCAGACCTTATCTCATTGGACTTATTCTTATGGGGAACAATGAAGGATGAAGTTTATTCAAGTCCTGTTAACACTAATGAGGATTTAATTAGCAGAATTGGGAATGCAGCGACGAAAGTACGGCTTAAAGAGGTACTTAAAAGTAGGTAGTTGGCATACATCCAAAGTGACAGTTGAAAGTTGACAGCTTTTGTAATTTACTAAGATTAATAGTAATACGCTTTGAATTCAATTAAAAGGATTTTAGAGTTAATACGAGTTTAGTTTCTTTAAAATGCAAATTCAAATATTTC
The DNA here is from genome assembly GCA_964036015.1 of Leptarthrus brevirostris. Classification (NCBI taxonomy): domain Eukaryota; kingdom Metazoa; phylum Arthropoda; class Insecta; order Diptera; family Asilidae; genus Leptarthrus; species Leptarthrus brevirostris. The sequence goes on from OZ038376.1 coordinate 3,240,292, forward strand.
CTGCCAAGCTTTCTACTTATAAATTTCTACACCCTTTCTCTACCTGGGCATGTTGCGCCTTTTCAGAAAGATAATAAGATGGGCAGTCAAATGAAAATAAAAACGAGGTGCATTAATTACAGAAATTTCCGAGAAGTCTTTGGGAAAATTCTGCCTTTTAGGTAATTTCAAAACATTTGTTTCACTTTTGGAAATGACTTTAATAGTAACTAAATTTTTGAAGATGTCTTTTTATCACTTAACATGACAAAAGCCCCTCTGTTGAAACTTATAGACACAGATAGTCCCTTATACAGGGTGTTTTAAATAAGGTGTACCGAAATAAGTGAGGTGATAGATCTCTCCTTGCAAAACAATAAATTGTATGGCAGGGGGAGGGCAATTTCAACTACGACTGATCTACTAAACGCAGCGATATCAAACAAACGCTAAAAAACTAATACCCTAATAGCCCTTCCAAAATTGTCAACAATGTTAATCTAACTCATACCATTGCAGGTACAGTCTTGCGAAAGAGAAAACAATATTTTGCGGTTACGTAAAATTCAGAATTTTCCAAAATTTTCTCCGAAAACCGTTTTTCTTTTAAATGGACCATCTTTTCCCTTTTCAAATAGGCACAATATGTCCAGGAGAAGAAAGGATGTAGAAATTTATACGCAGAAAACCTTTAAGGCAATATTATAAGAATCTTATTTTGAAATTTATTTATTTATTTACAAATTCTCCAAATTCTAACGAAATATTAACAGTAAATATAACGTAAAATTAAATATCAAAATAAATTACAGAATCAAAGTGATTGACTAATAAAAGCAAAATAGAAAAAGAAATTAAGTAAATAAGTTTACACATTTAGTATAGTCAAGAAAATATAAGAAAAAGAAAAGTAAAACCAACTTATACTAAGCCGATCTTAATTCGAACTACGATACGTGAATATTAATTCTACAATGTTCATATGATTAAATATTACTACCAAAAAAGCAGCAAAGCAACGTACTCACAATAAAAAACGAGATAAAATACAAGAAAAAAAGATTAACAGAAAATAAATACAATACAAAAAATAACACCAAAATAAGATTTAAAAAAGAAAATCAAATCAAATCAACACAAGCGGATCTCTTATTTGTGACTTGGGCAAATGAAAATCAATACAATCACAACGACTATTAAATAAGCGAGCCATTGAAGTTATAGGCTCGTTCATTCCATAGTTGTTGCGATGATGATCACACCTCACAATCAGTCAAAAGCAAAAGTGATGCTAAACCTGTTACGTCTAGCCTCAAGAAGCTCCAAAGAAAGAAGCAGAAGACAATTTACATATTGAGGCACACGAAGAGAATCAGCCAAGGGAAAGCCACGAAGGGCGGATCCCCTATATCTACGATGTATAGCCTCAATACGGTCGATATGAGCGACATATAAAGGAGACCAAACCGGTGAAACGTATTCCAAGCTTGGTCGGACAAAAGCGCAATAAAGCAGCTTCGTTATGGGGCATCAAACTCCTTTGACCATCTTTTGACGAAGCCCAAGGGCGCATTGGCCTTACCGATAATAGTGTCAAAATGGTCCACAAAAGAAAATTCATAATAATCCTAAAATACTTTTTATTGAATTCGAAACTTATTACAAGTAACCTTATTATGTTACAAAAGCTGTGCGAACTCCGCATAGCTTACATTTAAGGTCAGTATCTTTTATGATGTAGCCAAAGCCCAGGGGACAACCCTATATAGCATGACTTCGACCGGAAGGGAATTAGGGTATGTGACAAAAAACTCAAGGGGAGACCGAGGCTTAATAAATCATGCCTGTCTTAATAAATCGGTTGAGTACGAAAAGACCCAGAAACGTTACAATAGTTATGCTTTAATTATATGATCAGTGTTTTGAGATCGTGTACCAGAAATTTCCGCGCGACGCAAATATTTAGATCAGAGATGTACCTTTAAATTAAAAATCACCAAGTCTAGAATTGAACTCTGATGTAAGCCATTGCTAAGTTGCCTGCCTAGTTCCTAAAACATGTCGATGGTTAGGTACACAAATGTTGTATCTCCAATAAATTTGGTTTCGAGTTAAAAGCTTTAGAAAGTTGAAGTCAACAAGTAAAGGAAAATAGAAATTCAAATTTCCCGCAGTAGCTTTTGAACCAACTAATAAGTCAGCAAGTCAGCTAATAAGATATAGAAAGTGTTAGTCCCCTTCTGCGTTGATTATTTAACAAAAAATATAGAATATTTTGTTTAAAATAAAAATATTGATAGATTTAGTTGTAAAATCCCTGTAATGTTTTTCGTTGATATACAACATTTACAAGTCTATAACTTCCGATGGAGTCTACCTAACCGTGTATCGTTTGGGCAGAATAAACTATAGGCCCATAAGAGTTGTTTTATCCAAAAACCTAAAAATTATTAAAAAATGGAGATACATCATCCTGTGCACTTAATCATCGATATTTATTTGAAACCGTTTTTAAATTAGCACCAATTGTAACTTTTAACTAATAAAAACTAAATGCGATTATATTTAAGTGCGACGTTGTATCCGTCTAATTTTCATACAGAAATAATTTTAAAAAAAACTGGCATATCAAGAAACTTTGCGATAAAATGCGATTTTCCAAATATTGCACCTAAATATCTAAGTAGCCAGTACCACAATGTTGCCTGTACATATTTCATTTTGACATAAACGGATCCATAGTGAAGGACGTTTATGAGCGAGCACAATATTGCAAAGTGGAAAAAGAAGCGTCTTTTCCGATAAAAATCAATTCAAAATGAAAAAAATTTACAAAAGGCAAATCAGAAAGGAAATTAAATTGAAGAGACTTCGCTCACTGATGTTTATCACTGCAGAAAAAATAACTACTTTGCTATCAATCCATCAATCAATCAGAAAAAAAGAATAACATGTCTGTTATTATCACCCTTCTGTACTCTTTTCGTGCTTTCCTCATGTATCTAATTTTAAAGTAACAATGAAAAAGCACCAAGTAAGATGTGTACAGATTCAGTGAATCGCATTTTATGCCCAAAGGAGGTGTATCAATTTCTTGTGACAATACTGAAGGAAGGAGTCCTATCAAGTTATATATTTGGGAATTGTTCAACTGTTAAAGAAGACGAAGTACCGACGAAACGAGAATTTTTTCCTTTTGATATAAGAAAAACATCTACAAAATTACATCGCTTTCGAAAAAATTTGTTTACACTTTGTCACCACTGCGGATCCTTCGACTAAGGGAATTTCGGTATAATTGCACCGTTTAAATTGATAACAGATATCTTTCCAACTTTTAACAATTCAACAAATTCAACAGAATTTGAATAATGTAATAAGGTGTCCGTTAAGAATTTTTTTCTACGGCAAGTTTACAAGAATAACAAAAAGTAAGTTACAAAGAATAAGAAAAGTACGGATCTGGGGTGTTTCAGAATTACTCTCAGCATACCTTTGAAATGCCATACAGTCCGGATTCTTAGAAAAAGCTTTAGAATTATGAATATTTCATGTGCACTTAAGGATCGCTGATTTCTTAATAATTTAATTTTTATCAGGGACCGAAAATAACTGTTATTTTTGAACGAAAAAGATCCAAGGGAATTGGAGTCGCCAAATGAAATGATCTCCATTGATTTTCGACAGAATTTTTAAAATTTCATTTTTATCCATTCCTATACCACAAAAACAGTTATTTTTGGACACTTAGAGTTTTCACTAGAAAAAAACAGTTATTTTTTCAGTGCAAAGTAAAAGTTCCATTTGAACTTTTATTTTTTCTGCTTGATGAAAACTGTTAAATAACTCTTTTATTTTTTGTGGTTCAAGTCTTTTGCTGTTTACTTGTTTAGGTAGTTACAAATAATAATATTTTTATAACTGCCAGGTAAAAAATTAAATAGTTTCCAACTCATAGAAAGAAAAAACGGTCAAATAGAACTTTTATTTTTGCCAGGAATAAATAAAAGGTTTTAACAGTTTTCATAAAACTGAAAAAATAAAAATTCAAATGGACCAGTTATTTTTGCCAGAAAAAAATAAAAGGTCTTTTTAACAGTTTTCATCAAACAGAAAAAATAAAAGTTCAAATGAAACTTTTACTTTGCACTGGAAAAATAAGTAGTCCAAAATAACTGTTAGTTTTAATCATGAATTATAAGTGTCCTGAAATACCAGTTAAAATAGCACTTTTTCAGAAAAAAGAGAAAACAGGTACGGTGCTACATAGAGACACAATGGAGCAAAACAATATCCAGAAAGTAGCTAAGTGATGTTATGTCTGAAAAATTCTAGACAATTTTAAGTAAATAGTATAATTTTCCTTGATTTGATATAACTACATAGAAATAGTGTTTCCTAGAACCATAAAGGTTTCCTTACAATTACGTTTGAACGCATTCAGATGCTCAAAAAACGCAAAGCCACAATTTTTTCCGAAACTACGAGAATAAACATATATAACATATATACTTTTTTATAAACTAACCATTTCATAAGTCCCTTTAGTTGTGAAGTCATTGATTTTGCCGTTTATCGATTTTCATTGAAAAATACGAATCTTACAAACTTAGCAACTCCCAAAAATAACATATATTCCGTGTTTTGCAACACAATTTTTAGTTAAGAATTTGTCTTTTGGTCAAGTTGGTTTAGTTGTAAAGTCATTTCGGTCAATTTGGTTTAGTTGTGGAGTCATTAATTTTGTCATTTATCGATTTTCATTGGAATTGAAAGATACGACTCATCTCATATAAACTAAGCGGGACAACTTTCAAAAATCGCATATATTCCGTGTTTTGTAACACAATTTTTAGTACAGAATTTGTCGTTTGGTCAATTTGGATACGATTAGGAGTGCCTTCAACTAAAGTTTGGAGGGTTAGGTTAGGTTCGTGTGGCTGCCTTAAAGGGCGCACTTAGACCTCACAAGGCCCATTGTGATGCCACGGGAATCCAAGAATTCCCTCCACCTCCTCATTGGAACCATGCCGATGAAGCGCCAAAGATCTGCAACGTTAATCGCCGCCAGATCGCAGAGACTATCAAAGAAATAGTTTGCTAAGAAGGACTTTCGCCTGCGTGCCAGTGCAGGGCACTGGCAGAGGTAGTATAAAATGGTTTCTTCCTCCTCCTCGTCCATGCAGCTTCTGCAGAATTCATTTGAGAGGATCCCCAGTCTCTTCGCGTGGTTTGTTTGGAGGGTTACTTTTCCAGAGGGATTATGTGCATATCACCATAAACCAGTCAAAGGACTACTGAAAAGAGATTCCGAATGAAGACAGGAATTTAGTAATTGAGTTTTAAGATGTGACATTGACAACAGGGCGTTTCTGAACCGAATTCTGTGGACGGATGAATAGCAGGGATGGTATCACGAACTTCTGTAACCTCCGTACCATATCGGAGACTAACCCTCAGACAAAGGTGACCTCGTTCCATCAGAAAATCAGTGTCAATATTTGGGCTGGTATCATCGGCAACCATTTGGATTTTGCCGCAAGTGCTTTAGAGTCAAATTGATGCGGACTTTTTTCCCTGTGCATAATCGATTGGACATGTTTTACCAAAACGATGGAGCATAAGCGCATACTTCTAGCATTGTGAAGGAAGGTAATACTAAATAAAAGATTTCGTAATTGCTTGATTGGGCGAGTGCACCGATTCCTTGGCATGTTAGATCTCCAGACCCCCCCCCCCCCCCCCCCCCCCCACCCATTGGACTTTTTGTTATGAGGAACAATGAAGGATGAAGTTTATTCAAGTGCTGTTACAACTAGAGAGGGTTTAGTTAGCAGAATTGGGAATGGAGCGACGAAAATGCGGGAAAGGGTGACTACAATACGCCTTAAAGAGGGATTTAAAAGGAGAATATTGGCATGCATTCAAATTAGCGGTGGACATTTTGAACAGCTACAGCTTTTGTAACTTATTAAGAGTAATTTTAGGATTAATTTGAGTTCAATTTCTTTAAATTGTGGATTTTTATTATATTCTCCGATAGGATTTCTACATATAAATTGCACCTTTTGGAAAGGTAATGGGCAATTTTATAAAAATAAAAAACCGATGTATTATTTACATGAAGTTTGGAGAAAATTTTGGAAAATGCTAAATTTTTGGTAATTTCAAAATTTTTTTTTCACTTTTGGAAGCGACTGCACCTGCAATGGTAAAAGCTAGATAAAGAGTGTTGAGACTTTTGGACGTACTTTTTAGCGTTTTTAGCGGTTTTGGAAGCGTTACGTGAACCGAAGCAATTCTAATACCGTGACGTCATCACGTAAATGAAAGTCAAATACCTAATACTTCAGCGAACTCAAAATAGATACAAAGGTCCATACATGTCAAAGCTCGATATATAATACTTTGTTAGCAATAGTAATATGAAATCGGCTTCTTCGGTGCACTCTTCCTACATTCATTAGGAACTGGATACCTACTATTTCTAATTACTATTGGAAATTATAAAAAGGAAGCAGATTTATTGGTATATAGCGAAAGAGTAGGAAGTATAGATATAATTTCTTACCTCACTTGTTTTTAAATGTTTACATTTAGTAAACATTTTGAACTAAATAGTTTCACTTCCGGTTATATAAATGAGGTAAACAAACCTCACTTTATAGGGGGTTGTACATGTTTGAGTACCAATTACTTGTGTGTTTATTAAGGTGGATATAAGTACAGTAGTAGAAAAAATATATACTACACAATGTCAGAAATTTGTTATTGACTGGAGGTTTTTGCTAAATTTGTTAAAAAATTTCATTTTTCGTGGGAGTAATTACCCTTATTTGAAATGAGATGAAAATACGTAGGTATGGTTAAAATTTCATCCAGATCGGGTAAAATTTTTGAAAATTTAAATTTTTCCACAAAAATTTTCATTGAAAAAATGAAAAGTTAAATTTTGTTAAGAAAATTTTACAATATCTGCAAAGTGTGGATGTATATTTAAGGGGAAGGTGGTGTTTAAGCGCTATACTAAGTTTAGTCCAAATCAGGATATATTTAGTTGATATTTTAGAGATTTATATATGTAATATCACTGATTTAACGACTTGAAGCCATCTTGTGAGTACAAATGAAACCTTAGAGGTTCACGAGTCATAGTAGTGGAAAGCTACCAATCTGCCTTATTTTGGTGATTAAATGACCAAAATCGGTTAAGTATTTGGCGAGATATTGATGTTGCCCTGTAGCAACGACCTGTTCAACGCCGAAATCCTGGACCCCTTGGGAAAATTATGAAATTTTTTTTTGTATTCTTTCCCGGCAAGTTTGGTATTAAATGAAAGGTATTACTGAGTAGAATTCAAAACCATTTTGAATTATCTTTGTTACAGTGAGTTATATAAAGGTTTCTTTCTATAAATTCAACTAAAATGTATAGGGAGGATACAAGGGTCGTAGCTCGCAAGAGGCAGGAGGAAACAAAGGGTGTAGCTCGCAAGGGGCGAGATGATACAAAGGTCCTAGCTCGCAAGGGGCGGTAATGTACAAGGGTATTTGCTCGCAAGTTGCGTTATTATACAAAGGCGATAGCTCGGAAGGGGCGGTAAGATACAAAGGCGGAAGCTCACAAGGGGCTGGAGGATACAAGGGTACTAGCTCGAAAGGGGCGGTAATGTACAATGGTATTTGATCAGAAGGGACGATAGGATTCAAAGGCGAAAGCTCACAAGGGGCGGTAAGATACAAAGGTGGTAAGGGGCGGGAGGATACAAAGGTCGAAGCTCGCAAGAGGCGGGAGTATACAAACGTCGAAGCTCGCAAGAGGCGGGGGATACAAAGGACTTATCTCGCAATTGGCAGGAGGATACAAAGGTGATAGTTCGCATGGGCGGCAGGATACAAAGGTGATAGTTCGCATGGGCGGGAGGATACAAAGGTCGGTGCTCGCAAAGGGCGTGAGGATACAAGGATACAAGGGTAGTAGCTCGCAAGGGGCGTGAGGATATAAGGTTAGTAGCTCGCAAGGGGCGATAGGATACAAAGGTGGTAGCTCGCAAGGGGTGGGAGGATACAAAGGTGGTAGTTTGCATGGACGGTAGGATACAACGGTAGCAGCTCGCAAGGGGCGGAAGGATATAAGGGTAGTAGCTCGCAAGGGGCGGTAGGATGCAAAGGTGGTATCTCGCAAGAGGCGGGAGGATACAAAGTAGGTGGCTCGTAAGGGGCGGGATTGGATAATTCTTTTATTTTGCTTATAGAATAAATTATGTTCCTCCATTTGCTACTAAGGGAATCGTTTCCCCGTAAAACAAGGCTGTAGTGGCTATACTCGTAACTTCCTAACCCGTGGACCGATTTGGATAATTCTTTTTTTGTTAAATAGATTATGATCCCTCCTCCCACCTACATACCCTTCCATCTACCCACAATTTCAATTTATAAATTTTTTTTAGTATAATATACTACATTTGATTTAAGAGAAACTGTTTAACTGTTTGCACCTACAGTAGCTATAGTCCAACTTCCTAACCCGTGGACCGATTTGGATAATTCTTTTTCTTAAATAGAGTATGATCCCTTCTCCTAATAACACACCCTTACATCTACCCACATTCATTATTATATTGTTTTTTTTTGTTGTAATATAGATTGTGTTCCTACATTTGTTACTATAAAAAAAATTTCACTTTCAGTTGCCGTAGGCGCGGGCATCCACTAGTCTTACATACTTTATAAAACGTGAGTACCTTTGAATTTGTGTGCGCTATTCCTGAAAACCTACTGGACCGATTTGTTTCGGATAAATTTTGATCAATTAGAAATCATCCATGAAATTGTGCTATAGGAGGATCTAGATTTTGCCCCGCCCTTAGGAGGGCCGTAATAGCTTATTTTTCAAAAAGAAAACTTTTGATATATGATAGGGTATATCGTGGTCTACCATTTCCGCATGTTAAAATTTGGGGTGGGGCTATAACAAATTGTGGGCGTGGCCTTAAAGTTGAAACTTTGAGGGCTTAAAACTTGGGTATGGAGTGTCGGATTTGGTTCGGGTAAATTTTTTATGAATTCTATGGTATAGGTTTATGGGGTGGGGGAAAATTCAGAATTTGAGAGTGAGCGGGGCCAAAGTTATTAAAGTTTGAAAATCGATTTTCAATGTCGGCTAAAATGCCAACATTGTTAACTTTGTGCTCCCAAAACCTCAAAAACGGGGCGTTGGATCGAAATTCTGAAAGGTTAAATTGTTAGATGTTCGGACCGTGTGTGTTATACGCTACATTTTATTTCGATGTAGGCTTAGTAGGCGTGGCCATTCGCCTCCTAAGCCTCCTCTTCGGGCACTTTGATACGGAACAACTCAAAAAGTTGGAGTTGGGTCATGTGGGGTATCATTTATCACGAGATGTTGAGATGTCATAACATTTTCGGAAAGTACTAAAGGAAAAAATACACCCTCGCGGGGGGTACTAGATTATTTTTGAAAAATTCCAAAAAACGTTCACTGATAGTTGTCAATATGCTCTATTACGTGGTATTTTCAAACAAAAATTTATTTTCATTTGGTCCTAGATTTTTGGTCTATTACATTTTTCCAAACTTTGAGTTCGGAGTACCCGAAAATGAAATGTCCGATCGAATTCGGGTAAATTGTGTTTAATTTTGTTTGTAGAGATCTTTTGGGGGAAAATAAAAAAAAACTTTTTTGGGGTGGGGGTGGACGCACCCCTAACCAAATGTCCAACTACCCCCATGTGGGGTATCAAATTAAAGGTAATTTGGTCACCAATCGATTGGTGTATTTTTTGTATAATTAAAAAAACTTTATAGCTGACTTTTTTTTCTTTGAATATTTGACCGGCGGAGGCATCGTCCAAATTCTAACGGGTGGTCAAAAATTTACCATTCTTTTTTTTAAAACTATGTACTACAAAAGTTATGAAACTTGGGGGGTGAAAATTACATCAATCGATAGGTAATCGATTGTAGAAGAGAAATCACCCACATGTTCCAGATCGAAAATGTATATTTAGGGTAGTTACTAGCGATGGAAAAGCGTCGGAAGGCGACCAAAATGCCGATTTAAAGTGCCGTCGGAAAAGTGAGAAAATTCTAAAAATTATATCTCCCGGGGTTTTTAACTTTTTTTAATTATTCTTTCAACACTTCATTACGGTTGGATATATAACGTTAATTGGGTCAAAAAATACACACGAAAACGGCAAAATAACAAAATTTCTAACTTAAATAAGTTAAAGGATGTAAATGGGATGTGCAGGATGTTTTTTTATTGCGCTACGGTTAAATTTTGTATACTAATTGTAGATTTTTCACTTTTGCCCAACATTTGATTATATTATCTAAGATGGTGGTGATTCTTTTGATATGAATTAAGGGTTGCTGATTTATGGAGGATGTTTTAAAAGTTTAACTAAATACCCTAATATATTTTAAAAGTTAAATCATGCAAATCGGTGCAGCGGTCGTTAAGTTACTAACCAAAGAGCAAAGTACGAGACTCTTTTGCACAATGACCAGTTCAGCTGCTTTATTGCCAATTGTTGTTAATAATAGAAATTTAAGAGATTTTATTACTTATTCCTTTTTTCCTCGATTAGTGCTACAATGTTTCTATACATGTAAAAGCTCGATATGTAATACTTTATTAGTAATAGCAACATGAAATGGTTTTTTCGGTGTACTCTGTCTTGCTTTCACTAGGAACTGGGTACCTACTATTACTAATTACTATTGGAAATTATGAAAACGAAGTAGGTTTATTGGTATATAGCCATATAGAAGGAACTATAGATATAATTTCTTACCTCATTTGTTCTTAGATGTTTACATTTAGTTAACATTTTGAACTAAATAACTTCACTTCTGGTTATTCAAATGAGGTATACAAACCTCACCTTATATGGGGTTGCACCAATAACTTTGACCTTTATTGATATATTTTAGTAATTCTTTTAACACTTCTTTAAATACACGAAACAATGTCAGAAATTTGTGATTGACTGGAGGTTTTTGCTAAGTTTGTTAAAAAAAAATTCAAGTTTCGTGGGAGTAATTACCGTTATTTGAAAGGGGATGCAAATACGTAGGTATGGTTAAAATTTCATCGCGATCGGGTAACATTTTTGAAAATTTAAATGTTGCATCAAAAATTTTCAGTGAAAAAATGAAAAGTTAAATTTTGTTAAGAAAATTTTACAATATCTACAAAGTGTGAATTTATATTAAAGGGAAAGGCGGAGTTTAAGTGCTATACTAAGTTTCGTCCCAATCAGGATATATTTAGTGGACATTGCTACTAAGGGAAACGTTTCCACGTAATACAAGGCTATAGTCCAACTTCCTAACCTGTGGACCGATTTGGATAATTCTTTTTTTGTTAAATAGAGTATGATCTCTCCTCCCACCTTCCCGCACTTTCATTTTATTCAATTTTTTTTAATATAATATACAGTAGAATCCGGATATAACGACTTCGCTTATAACGGCTAACCGTTTATAGCGACGACGATGTAAACTCAAGTTAGGTTTCATATTTAGGTACTAGGAAAACATATCCGTTTAGTACGACTCCGGTTTAAGCGACCATCTGCTTATAGCGACCTATTTTAATGATAATTCGTCCGGCTAGAACGACGCGCAGTGTTTTGTTTACAAAACCTACGCACCAACAGCGTTGTAGAGAAGCGATAGTTGATAGTTTTCGTCTAACTTTCTGCACTGCGATCTAGTGGTGAATTGCTAATTAAGTTATTTCGATCAATTTATTTAAAGCGCAATTATTTTGTATGTATGTACTGGAATTCAATTGAAAGGAAAAATAATTTTCTAAGTTGATAAGCTTTCATTTTCAAAAAAATTATTCCAAATTACAGCATCTTTTGAAAAAAAATGCCTTCTTTATGCTGGCATAATTTTTTCCTAAAATTATGCAACGCTGCGCACCAATACCTCGCCGTCAAGCGCTCCGGCTTCTACCAGCGAGCTAATACCTATCCTTATTCACAGTCAGTGTTGATCATCTGTTGTGACAAGACATAATGAGTTCCGTGAAGCGAAAGTGTTTTTCAATTGAAGAAAAAAGTGCTATATTACACCGTTTAGAAGCCGGTGAATCAAATGTAACCCTCGCAAAAGAGTTCGGCGTGTCTCATTCTACAATATCCACAATAAAGAAAAATAAAAATAAAATAGAACCCCTGTTTAATGCCAATGTCTTGAAATGTAAACGTGTCAGGGCATCAATCAAGAACAGATAGATCAGGCATTATTACAGTGGTTTAAGCTTCAGCGTAACCGGGGAATAACCCGTTAATGGACCCCTGCTTCAAGAAAAAGCTAATTTTTTTGCTGAAGAATTGAATATTCCTAACTTCAGTTGTTCAATGAGTTGGATAAACCGTTTTAAAGTAAGACATAACATCGTCGCTGGTAAGATTGCTGGTGAGTCTTTGTCAGTTCAACAGAGGGTTGTAAGCGATTGGTTAGAAAGTGTTTGGCCTACTCTGCGCGCGCAATTTAGAGATGAAGAAATTTCTAACACAGATGAGACTGGACTGTTTTATAAATTAACCCCAGACAAGACGTTGAAATTTAAAGTCGAAAAATGCGCAGGAGGAAAATTATCAAAGGAAAGAATAACTGTGACGATGGCAGCCAACATGAGTGGCACAGTTAAAAAAAAAAAACTTCTCGTAATCGGGAAATCTCAAAATCCCAGATGTTTTAAAAATGTAAGATATTTGCCAGTGGATTATGAGAGCAATCGAAAAGCCTGGATGACTTCTGACATTTTTCATTTTCATTTTCGTGAACTTACTAAAAAGAACAAGAAAATCCTGCTGTTAGTTGACAACTGTCCTGCACATCCCCATATTGGTGACTTGAGAAGCGTAACCCTTGTGTTTTTGCCTCCAAATACGACTTCGGTATTGCAACCAATGGATCAAGGGATTAATCGAGCCTTGAAATCACACTTTCGCAAAAACCTTGTCCTGAAAATTATCCAGAGTCTTGACGGCTGTGGAACCATTAGTGCTGAGTACCCAAAAATTACTGTTCTCGATGCTATTGTAATGATTCACGATGCCTGGACCAAACTCACGCAAGCGACCATTTTTAACTGTTATAAACACGCCGGGTTTGTCCGAACCAATGTAGAATTTGCTCCAAACGATGATTTTGACGAAGAAGACGACGTACCGCTGAGCGTTTGGACAAGGGCTATTGATAATCAGCTACCCATAACAAACGAGGACTTTGAACAATATGCGTGTGTTGATGATGCCGTCGCCACTTGTGAGGAATCGTCTGATGTAAACATTGTGCAAAATATCGCCAACGACGCCAATAGTAAAGATAGCAGCGGTGATGATGTCGAACCGGAGGAGACTTCTCCGACTTCCAGTGTGTCTGACGCTCTGAAGGCCGCAGAATCGCTCAATGTGTTTGTTCAAACTAACTTTGATGATGATGTTATAAAAACTATGATGTCGCGTATTCAAAATGCCGTACGAAGTTCTTACTATCGAACAAAAATTGGTCAAAAACAAACTCGAATTACAGACTTTCTACGTTAGTAACTACATATTTACGTGCATAAAATGTAGGTACATACATACATTGTATATCTTTGTATATACAGTAGATTATGTATATTTGTGATGTGGAATGTTTAAGTACCATTAAAGTTATGTATATGTAATTTGTATTAAATGTTTTATTTACCTTAATAGAAACTTATCTAACTATACTATATGTGTACATATTAAAAAACAAGCTTAAAGTATCCGGTCGTTTTGTGCGTCGTCCGGTTAGTACGACAGAGTGTCGCCGGCCCCTTGCGGGTCGTTATATCCGGATTCTACTGTACTACATTTGATTTAAGGTGTTTGCACCTACAGTTGCTATAGTCCAACTTCCTAATCTGTGGACCGATTTGAACGCCATATGAATTGAGTGAATGATGTCTGCTAACTAACACGCGTTTGTAGTTGCTCTGCAAAAATTCCAATTTTGTAAGTGATTAAAGCCATTCTGTGACTAAAACTACCGGGAAATTGTTGCTATAATTGAAGTTGGCGTTGTATACTTATAATAATTTGACTTCTTAACATAGTGCTGAGTTTATAAATTAAAAAATCTTTGTACAATATAAATTGCATTATGTCTGGAACATCATCTACAACCGGTAAGATCTCTTCAAGAAACAACGGTAGTGAGAAGCTTAGAGCTGCATCAGAGAGTTCCAATACAGTGGTCACTCGTAGTGCTGCGAATGCGAAGGCCTCTGGCAGTGCGTATAATGCTTCTGCTTTTAACTCTCCTGGAAATAGTGCATTTTTAGAGATGGAGCAGCGACTGTTATCCAAAATTGAGGAGTACTTTGTTGCCTTTGAAGCTAGAGTGTCTGAAAAGTTGTCGGATGCTATAAATGGTTTGAGATCCCGTGTCGATGATCTGGAGGTTAAGCTAGCCGAACTTAAGCAGAAGTACTCGAACTTGGATTATGAGTGCGAAAATTTGAAACGTGTTATGCGACTACCTGATGCCATTATAAGGGGGATTCCGAAAAAGCATAATGAAAATTTGAGGGAGGTTATGCATTCTATTGCTGCTAAAATTGGACATTCTCTCTCCCCCCATTTCGATGTTTTTCGGATGAAACAAAAAACCAAATCTGATCCCCCAATAATTTTGAAGTTTTCTACCTCCGTTGAATGCATCTCATTTATTTCATTATTTAAAAAGTCTAAATTTAAATTAAATCAGATTAGTGGATTTTCGTCCGAATGCCCAGTATATATAAATGAGAGCTTAACGGCGAAGAATAATCAAATTCTGAGGGAGGCGCAACGATTGCGGAGATCTGGGAAAGTTGCAACAGTTTTCAGCCGAGATGGATTTGTTTATATTAAATGCAAACCTGATGATGCTCGTCTTAAAGTTGTCAGCTGTAATCAATTGTGTGAAATTACTGCAACCGTAAAGTGTGGAGCAAGTGCAGGTGCATCAAATGCGGTCGATAGTGATCAAACATAATTTTTATTTGGTAAATTCTTATCCTGATAATTGTTTTTTTTTTTTTTTTTTTCTGCTTTTATTTCTGTAAAAATTATTTTTATTATTTTTTATTATTTTGAATTGTATAGACATGGATATATTGTTACTTATTAATTCAATTTTGATTTTCTTGCTGTTCTGGGCAACCTTTCTCATAGGCGGAATGTTTTTATGTATAAATATCTTAGTTTTTCTTGGACTCATTGACAGTTACGTGATATTAAATGATTTCGGGTAGTGGCTTGTGTGAGCTGGACCGGGTAAAATCAATGCTCGGCATTTTCTGTAGGCGGTCCCAGGGTTTGAACGTTTGTACACTTAATGCTAGGAGTATTAGAAACAAAATTGATGAGCTGCGTGAAATATTCTCTGATTCCAAGATTCATGCTATCTTGATTAGTGAAACATGGCTGAATAATAGCATACCCTCATCATATGTATCCATACCTGGCTACAAAATTTATCGTGCTGACCGAAAAGATCGTTGTGGTGGTGGAGTTGCGATTTATGTTAAAAGCAATTTAAAATCTAAAATAATTAAATCTTCGTCAGGTGGTATTTTTGAATTTATTTGTGTAATGGTTGATACCGGAATTGAAAAATGTGTATTGTCGGCTGTTTATCGTCCACCCGGAAGATTTCTTAGTCATATTGCTGATGAGTTTGTAGGTTCGTTGGATAACTTATTGCATGGATGTAGTGATGTTATAGTGGGTGGCGACTTTAATGTAAATTTACTCAGCAGGGATTCTTCGGCTGTAGAGTTTTTGTCCGTAATGCAATCATTGCATTTAAATGCTGTAAATGATCAACCTACTTATTTTAATTGTTGCAATCCCTCGCTCCTCGATCTCTTTTTTGTATCTGAAAAAGACAATATTCTATTTCATAATCAGCTTAGTCCAATCAGTATTTTAGATCATGATTTGCTCTTTATGACTTATAATATTCGAATTGGTGGTTGTATTCCTAAGAAGGTTTTTTCTTACCGTGATTATAATAACGTCGATACTGGTAGTTTATTAACCGAATGTAGTTCGCTCTCATGGTGTAGCATCCTTAGTGATCTATCAGTGAACTCCAAGGTGGAAAAATTTAATAGTTTTATATCCTACTTGTACGATAAATATGTTCCGCTTAGAGTTAAGAGTATCAGGGTTAAACATTGTCCATGGTTTTCTCAAGAAATTAGATCCCTTATTGTAGAGCGCGAGTATTTGTACAGAGAGTGGAGACGACTCAGGACTATCCGCAGTCATTCCTTCTATAGGGCTGCACGAAATAGAGTTACTTTGTCTATTCGCAATGCAAAGCGTGATTATTTTGCTTCCAGACTAGACCCTACTCTACCTCCTAAAACCCTTTGGGGTAATCTGAAGAGGCTTAGCATCCATAAAGAATCTGGTGCGGAGTGTAATCTCGATCCGGACGAAATGAACCAGTTTTTTACTTACCCCACTGAAATTGCGTCCAATTCATTGCAGCCTGATACGTCTACCTTTACATATGGTGTGAGTGGTTCTTCTCGCGTTCATCAATCTGGATCTAATGCATTTTCATTCCGATGTATTGATTATCTTGAACTTTTGCGAGCTATATATTCTATTAAATCGAATGCTGTTGGCTCTGATCAAGTGGATCCTCGTTTCATTAAATTGATATTGCCATGTATTTCACCATATCTGCTTAACATAATAAACTGTTGCCTAATGTCGTCTTCCTTCCCGGATGCGTGGAAAATAGCGCTTGTTTCACCAGTTGCTAAGAAAACTTCCCCCAGTATCCATTCTGACTATAGGCCTATTAGCATACTGAGTTTTCTTGGAAAAGTAATGGAGAAAATAATGGTGGTTCAAATTCAACAGTTTTTGAGTAGTAATGACCTTTTATGTAGATTTCAATCTGGTTTTCGGTCGAAGCATAGTTGTGAATCTGCTTTGTTGAAGGTGTCAACGGACCTTCGAATTGCACTTGATGCAGGAAATGTTGGTGTTCTGGTTCTGCTTGATTTCTCAAAAGCATTTGACAGCATTGATCACTCGATTCTGCTTGAAAAGCTTTATAGTAAATTTGGTTTCTCTACTTCTGCTGCAGCTCTGATAAATAATTTTCTCGCACACAGGTTTCAGCGGGTAAGAATAAGGGACAAGTTATCATCGTTGTTACCTCTATGTCGTGGAGTTCCGCAAGGGTCTGTTCTTGGACCTTTATTATTTTGTATGTACATTAATGATCTCCCTACGGCAGTCCAAAATGTGCAGCTTCATCTTTATGCTGATGATGTTCAGCTTTATTTGAGTAGACCGGTTGGATTATTGGAGGATTTATTTGCTAGAGTTAATGATGACCTCGAGGGAATTTCTGCTTGGTCATTGAACAATCACCTCATACTAAATCCTAGTAAGTCCCAATGTATAGCTTTATATGGCAACACAACGCTTAGAGTAAATGAATTACCGTCTGTTATTCTTAATAATAGTGCTTTGCCTTTTGTAACCAAAATTAATAATCTGGGGGTGTTACTGAATACTTCTTTGAGGTGTTGCGATCATGTCAGTGCTACTCTTGGAAGGATATATGGTGGATTGAGAAGGCTGTGGTTGTCTGCCGATGTATTGCCTCTTGAAATGCGCTTAAAGTTGGTTAGAAGTCTTATTCTGCCTTATTTCACATATGGTAGCTTAATTTACCCAAAACTTGACTCAACTTGCAGGCGCAGGGTAGAGGTTGCATTTAATGACTGCATTCGATTTGTTTTTAAACTGAGCCGATCGGATCACATTACTCCCTTGAAGCTTTCTTTACTGGGTTGTAATATTGATGTATACTTAAAGCGTAGGGCCTTGTTATTTTTGTTTAATTTAATTCATTCTGGAGAACCAATATATCTTGCTGAGCACATTCAACTTTTACAGTCGCGGAGAGGTCGCAGGTTGCTTATTCCTAGGCATCATTCGTCAGTCCTTGAGGGTTCTTACTTTGTCCAGCTCGCCCGACTTTGGAATTCTCTTCCTGCAAGAGTTCAGGATGCTTCTTCTGTCAATGAGTTCAAACGTCTTATTTCTTTTTGTGAATTATAACTTCTGGTTCGTGTGTGAAAGGTTGTACAGTATTTTTTATATTTAGATGAAATTTTAAAACTATACATTTAATTTATTTATAAGATTATTTTCTTATTTCTTATTATTTACAAATTCAATTTTCGCTTGCTTTACTTTCAAATTATTTATATTTGCTTTATGATATGTAGTAGACTTTTATTTGATTTAATTCTTAGTAGCTTCATTGTTCACCATAAATTGATTTATTTCCTAAATTGACTGTAGCGTACTGTTAAAAGTTTTTTAAACTTGTGTATGCACTTTTATATTTGAATAAATGAAATGAAATGAAATGAAATGAAACTTTTTAATGTTTCAGAAATAAACCCTCGAACTGAGCGAGAAAAAAATCATGTTTATACAAACGATTTTTATCGAACAAATCTAGATATATATATACTAATCATGTCAATAACGATTCAACAAGTGATAAACGGCATTGACCAAGAGGTTGAGTGAGACAATACAAATTTTTATATGCCTGCCTCAATGAACCCATCGGCTACATAGATGTAAACATCCACGGGTACACGCTTCTTTACATTCATATAATATATCCTTTCGGTCGAACTTTGAAATTTCTAATCGACACGTCGTCTTTTATATTATTTTTTTATATTATTTTTATATTATTGAAAACCAGAAGACCTTTCAGAAACTAAATCAACTATTATTGCTACAATTCTCAATAAGTGAACATTAAATAAAGAAGCGATTCTTCCAACATTTATCGAATTTAAACAACCAGGTAAGATTAGGTTTTTAGTCTTTAAGTTTCATAAATACTTCGACGGATTGTAAGGATTAGATATCCTTACTGCACTTCGAGCCAAACTGGATCTGGTAAACCGAGTGCTAATTACCAAAAATTATACGATCTCTGTTAAACTTCCAGTAGACGTGCAGAATGGCGATATCTATACACTTGTGCTCATATAATTAAGTCACATAGATAAGTTGGTTTTACTCTGTGTAATTCTTAACTTTTATTGATAATATTGAATTAAATTAATAGAAAACAATACGAATCAAGTGTAATGAATTCATTTATTGCAATTTTTTTCAAAAATAAACTCATTTGTGTATAAATTCACTTTGAAAAGTTCAATAGTGCTTGAGCCACAGTCAACTATAATAACAATAATTAAGTCACCTGTGAAAAAAAATTAAATTCTTAATATTTTTTATTTATAATTTCATTTAACCTAACTTACATTTAATATTTAATTAGAAAGCCCTTGTTTCTAATGACTTCCGCACATCTGCTATTCATAGTATTAACCATTGGTCTGAAGGGATGTTGTACCACTCTTGCTGAATGATTTGCCAAAGAGAATGCTTATTGTGGGGTTTTTTCGCTGCAACAATCCTTTTTGTGATCTCTCATAAGTTTTCGATGGGGTTCAAATAGGGACTTTGTGCAGGCCCCTACATAACTTTTATGCGGCTGGCCTCCAACCAAGATTTGACGACCCGGGAGCGGTGTTTCGGGTCCTTATCTTGTTGAAAGACCCAGGCTAAAGGCAAATTGTCTTCGAAATCCCCTTTTAAATTTTTGTTTAAAATGCCTTTATACATTTCGTCAGTAATTTTTCTATCTATCTTTTCAATTGGACCAACGCCGGATAAAGCAAAACATCCCCAAACCATTACTGACGGGCCACCATGTTTTACGGTTTTTTTTTGTGTAAATAGAAATAAAATCCTTGTTAGGCCTCTTAGGCTACTATCGAAAGTTTATTATTATATATGCCTGAAGAAAGGGATGAAAATTGAGGTCAATGAACGTTATAATAAAAACCTTCGAAGATTGCAAAGATCTTCTTATTAACTATTTAATACTTCAAAATCCGGATTTTTCCAAACCGTGCATACTTACAACAGACGCCAACAACTACGCGATAGGCGCTGGTTTGTCCCAAGGACTTCGTCAGAAGTAAATTATTCTACGAAAGATAAGGAATTATTGGCCACCAAATATTTCCGTCCTTATTTGTTCGGACACCCATTAGCAATTGTCACCGACTAAAAGCCACCCTTATGGCTTATGAACCTCAAGGAGTCTAATTCCGGACATGTATGTTGGCGCTTCAAATTAGAAGAATTTGGTTATCAAATACAAGGAAGGCATTCAAAACTCAAATGCCGATCCACTAAGCCGGATTAAAATTGATACAAATGAAACAAATATAGAAGCCAATGAAGACCCAGTACTTCTGTACAAAGTACTCACGGCTCTACAGAGCATTCGGCAGAAGACCAATATGATGGCATACCTATAACGGAAAGACCCCTCAACAAATTTAATAAGAAGAAGAATAAACACCGACAATAGTTTGACTTCCCGAATTTATGGAAGAAGTCACGATAAGTATCCAAAGTATCCAAACAAATTAATAGCGTATATACCGACAGTAAAATTTTCAAATTAATTAAAAATATTTACTATAGACACTTCCTTAGACTTTCAAATTAATTCGATGCACAGAATTATTAAAAGATATCACCAACGACGATGACCAGGATAAACTTATAAACGAATACCATATCAACAGTAATCACAGAGGCATAAATGAAAAAATTTTACACTTAAAACGAGAAAACTACACTCCGTTTCATATTTATAACCCACCAACAAATTTTAAGTTATTTTCACACGAAAAGTAGTTATGTGTTTGTAATTGATTGCTAAACGTAGAAAGCCTGGAGATGAAATGATTTGTATGTAAATTATTGCAAGGACTCGTTTTTTTGCAACAGTTCCTGCTTATAGCCCTTTTTCGCTCGTTTCATATTTATAACCCAGATAAAGTTTCCAACAAAATAAAGTGTTTATTTCAATTAAATATAAATTAAATATAAAAGTAACAAAAACTTAATAATTAATAGGGCCTCCTTTGGACTTTATTGTAACAAAAATCCTTTTGATCATGGACTGGATCAATTTATTTAACAACTCAGGGTCGAGTTTCCGCCAATCATCAAAAATTGCAGCTTTCAATTCCTCCAATGATTCGTACTGGCGATTTTCAGCGTATACCCGTCTGACAAGAACTCCCCAAATGTTTTCAATGGGGTTCAGATCGGGTGAACACGCCGGCCAGTCCATCACAGTAATGGAATTTGTCTCCATCCAACCCATTGTTTCACGACTGGTATGAATTCTAGCATTATCCTGTTGAAAAATCCAGTTTTTTTCGCCATGTTCTGCCAGAAATGGCAGTAAACTGTTTTCGAGTACTTGGATGTAATCTCTACTGTTCATCCGCGATGAAATAAATTTTAAATCCAAACACCCTGCTGCTCCCCACAACATCACAGAACCGCCACCAAAATTCCTCTTCGAGAAATATAGAGGCTCCTTCCTCAGATCTCGCCAGTAAGAATTAAATCCGTCTGGTCCATCTAGGTTCCATTTCTTTTCATCACAAAATATAACATGGAAATAAAACTTAAACAATGAAGAAATATGAAAACCAGTATTTCTTACAGAAGACCAATCTCTAGCCATATTGTTTTCTGAAAATTCCATCCGAGCTTTCTTATGGCGATCTAATAGTCGTGGAGCAATCTTCATTTCACCTCTACATATGTTAGGAGCACGTTCAATCGTTCTCCAAACCGTTGTTTTTGAAACCTTCGTTTGGACAAGAGCTGCCATTTTATTGTGTTAGTGTCGAACTTAGTGTCGAATTGCGTGCTGCCCGTACAATTTTCCTCTCATCCCGCGAAGAAAGTTTTCTTTTTCTTCCCTTTCGCTTCGTTTTCCCATAAGACTCCGGATCTTTTAAAAAGTTTCGAATTCCACGCGGCATTTTAAAAAATAAGTTTATTAGGAAAGACACTTATTAACAACAACTTAACTCACTCACTTTGCCGACTTCTAACTGCACTAATCACCATGTGGGTTATAAATATGAAACGCACAAGAATGACGAATTTCCCAGAACTGCAGCAAAAATAACGGTAATGTAAAATTATTCATAGAAAAATCATTGCACACAGTTTCTCAATCTGTTTTGTATTAGATTTAGGAAAAAAAATATTTTAAGGCGAAAATAATTGAAAATTGTTAGGTGGGTTATAAATATGAAACGGAGTGTATTTTCCCCTTATGAAAGATAAAATAACTAACATTATAAACACCTGCGAAACATGCCATCAAATGAAATACGACCGATATCCACCAAGAGTAACATTTTAAATTGCCGAAACCCCAGAGAAACCTCTAGATACATTACACATAGATATATACAGCACAAACCATAATCAGATTTTAACAATCATAGATAAATTCTCAAAATCAACAGTTGAAGACGTTAGCGCAGAATCGGACCAGGTGGAGAATTGGACCTACATATTCTGAAATTAATTATTAATTAAAATTAAATTAATTATTTCAATTAAAGAATTAAGGCAAGATATCACTAACCTATTTTCAAAGTTATATTCCTGAAAATCAGTCAACTCTTGAAAGCACTATATTGATTTCAGTCATTAGAATGTATCCGAGTAAATCTTTAGACAGCCTAGCTCCAACCAACGATAACTTTCCGACAATAAAAAACAAAGGAAA
Organism: Leptarthrus brevirostris; assembly: GCA_964036015.1. Lineage (NCBI taxonomy): Eukaryota > Metazoa > Arthropoda > Insecta > Diptera > Asilidae > Leptarthrus > Leptarthrus brevirostris. The sequence continues at coordinate 3,263,026 of OZ038376.1, forward strand.
TTGCCAGTTGCTCACCACGTACTTTTTTCTAACTAACTAAAAAGGTGCCTCTCCCCAAATATAGTTAAAAGGATCCCCACTAACATTACTTACAGTTATCTTAAGCCCGGTTTGCAGTTCGAGCGAAAATTTCGTGTCCTATACCAAACCTGTTATGTAAAAAAAAATCGCCCGCAAAGCATTCTGCTGTTTAAGCTAACAAACGTATATTAATAGAGAAATTTTGTTCCCAGCGATTTCTATGCCTAGATATTTATTTTGCACCGAAATTTTGACAGTTCTGGAGATTTGTGCGGAAAATTTGATGTCACATCTGAAAACTATGGCTCAGTTTATTAATATATTATTATTAAATTGTCTCTTTATTAATACTTACATCATCATTAATTCATATAAAACACAAATCGGCCCTAAGGACTATCAGGATATGGATTTAATATTTTTGTCAGAAGTTTCTAGATGATTTCTTTCCTAAATCATGTAGTATTTCAATAATTTCATCCAGAATTTCGCCATATGGACATCATCGTCAATTAAAGTTTTTAATTTAAACACTGAGTCTCCATTCAAATTCTAAACTATTTCTTTCCGTGACGACTTATATAGTATGCTCAAGAGGCAAGCAAATATTTCGCTCGAACTGCATACCGAGCTTTAAAAGAGAAAAACAAAAGAAATATTTACCATATCGCATTAGAAGTTTTTGCCAAGAAGAAATCTGGGAAGATATCAGAGGTGTAAACATTAAAATCTTGCTCGAAATGGAAATGGATCAGGACATGGTATATTTCATATGGTATGTCGCCGAACCTCAAGGAGAAATCTAAACTAATGACCTTGGATTAGGTTTTCTTTTCTAATAATTCTTCACGGAATTTAACATATTTTATTATAGCGAAATTTTAAAATTGTGTGATAGAAGAGAACCTTTTATGTTTGATGAGGACAAATATTTGTCCCTCTTGTACAAATCGTAAAACAGTAGATCGTCCAGATAAACTTAAGGATATCACAATCGGTCGATGATCCAAACATTTGTACCATCGTTCCCGCACCCTTCCCGAAATTGATCATTTTGTGTGGTTCGATGTTGCCTTGTTAACTCATCCGGCGAGCGCTAACAAGATTTCATGTAAATCAGCAGAAGCAGCCGTAGCAAAGAAAACTTTTTTGTTTCTTCTTATCTTACATACGCTGAAGTACATCTCAGCTGGTTGTTAAGAAAGAAACTTGCTCGAGGAGGAAAGTTGATCGTTTTGGTTTTATTTTCTTGTCAAGAAGAAGGACGACGAAGGGAAGACAATGGATCTGCAAGAACATCAGAGCAGACATACCGTGGTTCTCTCCTTCCTGTGTTGATAGTCGCAAAAAGAAGATATCTACAATCCCTGAAATTCCATAATCAATTCCAGAGCTCTCGTGAACAGGAATTACGGAATAAAGAGAAATACCACACCACCATTGCAAAAAGATGAAGAAGTGAAAGAGGGTACCTTTCGAAATCGCTGTGAAAGCAGCTTTTATCTGATCATCGCTCGCATGTTAATTTTTGCTTACTCTGACCATAATCTGGATTGACCGATGTGGTAACTAACGGCATGTATGTGGGAGTATAAAAGCCTTCACCCATTGCTGCTTTAATTTGTTTATTTATTTCCGTTAAAACCGATACTCTTAAAGAACGAGTCTAGTTGTCTGCAAAAATTCAATTATAAAAGAAAAATGAAAAAAAATACGATAAAATAATCATTTTTTGAGATAAAATTGGCAACAGCATTAAATCCATGATGAAGGAATGGAAACTATTGTCCAATATCCCCAGCATTGATAATCAGCTGAGAGAAGAGTAATCAAATAATTACAGACGCATTGTAATCATTCTTCCCAGAAATTTCTTAAACTATTAGGCATATAACTAGTCTGTAAGGAACCATCTGCGTGTAGGGAAAATTGTTAACTCATAACATTTTATTGCTATAGTTAAACCGCCGCCAATAGTTGTTCTTATTGGGTGGCAAGTTAAACGCTAAATAACTCCCAAATTAGTAGTATATATCATTAAAAGTTTCAGTAATAAACTGGTACATAAGACAAAACCGTCAAAAGAACTATGTCTATTTATATTGATGTCAGACGTAACCTTGAATACCTTTATCTGATTACATTTATTCAACTGCAGTCATGTTTTTCTAGCTAATAGCGAGCTTTCGTTCTATCATATCATACACAGAGAGAAAATTCCTGAAAAATTACGATTTTACTCACCGCGATCGTGTTGCAATTTTGTTAGTTTTACAAGAATAGCACTAGTAATGAAAAGTCATATTTGCAATATATTAGGTATTATGATCACAAACAAAAAAGGAACAATTTTTCAATTAATTAATGAACAAAATAATGAATAATTGTTCAATAATGCCCGATATCTAAGAATGAAACGAGATCTCGAAAAAATTTATTGAACCGTTTTTGTTAACTTCATTGAAATCTACGAGAAACATTTATAAAATCCTGGCACTTCAGAAGTCGTGCTTGTTAAAGTCTTTTAGTTAACTTGCTTTGTTGTCTGCTACGAATTTTCTAATGGATATTTCATCCCTCTACCGATGGGACTTAAAACTTGGCACACATACTTGATCCTGGTGACATATTTTAAAAATGTAAAAATTTTTAAAATTTGAGTTTAAGAAGAAAAAATAAATTATTAAAATATCAACTGACAAGCGACAAACAATCTCTAACGTACAAAAATTTGTAAGAGCAATATACTCAAGATCTCAAGATCAAGCAAGATCTCACGTGCCAAAATGAGTGGGGTGATAGGTTTCACCTAGGCAAACAAAAAATTGTATGGCATGGGAAAGGGGGGGGGCAATCTCAATCATTTGTGAGTTACAAGGTGATTCATAAATTTCAGTTTTTCATGGTATGCACATTAATCTTTTATTTTTATCTTTTGATCTAACGAACACAGCGACATCACACAAACGCTAAAAAACTACAATCTAATGATCTTTCCAGAATTGTCAACAATGTTGATCTTACGCCTACAGTCATTTTCAAAGTGAAAAAAATGGTTTGCGATTACCAAAAATTCAGCATTTTCCCTAATTTTCCCCGAAATTCATGTAATTAGTACACCTTTTTTTATTTTTATTGGATTTCCCATTTTATTACCTTTCCAAAAAGGTACAACATGCCCAGGTACAGAAAGGGTGTAGAAATTTATAAGTAGAAAACTGATCGGGAAATATTTTAAAATCTGCAATTTAAAGAAATTAAAAACAAATTAATTCTAAAATGCTTTTTATTAAATTTGAAAATAATTACAATTAATCTTGATAAGTTACAAGAGCTGTTCAAAATGTTCACCGCCACTTTGGATGCATGACAACAATCTCCTTCGAAGTCCCTGTTTAAGGCATATTGCAGTCAGCCTCTCCTGTATTTTCGTCGCTACATTCCTAATTCTGCTAACTAAATCCTCCCTAGTGTTAACAGCGCTTGAATAAACTTCATTCATCATTGTTCCCCATAAGAAAAAGTCCAATGAGGTAATATCTGGAGATCTAGTAGGCCAAGGAATCGGTTCACCTCGTCCAATCCAGCGGCTAGGAAATTTTTCACTTAGTATTGCCTTCACAATGTTAGCAGTATGCGCTGGTGCTCCATCGTGTTGGTAAAACATGTCCGTTCGATTACGTACAGCGATGTCCTTTATTAGATCTTGAAGTGCCTTCTCCAAAAGTTCGCATAAATTTGACTGTTGAGCACTTGCGGCAAAATGAATGGTCCTACCAAATGGTTGCCGATTATACCAGCCCATACATTGACACTGAATCTCTGCTGGAATGAGGGCACCTTTGTCCTGCGTGGGTTCGTTTCCGACCAGGTATGGAGGTTATGGAAATTTGTGATACCATCACTGGTGAATTGAGATTGATCCGTCCACAGAATTCGGTCCAGAAACGCCCTGTCGTCAATGTCACGTTCCAGAAGCCAACTGCTAAGTTCCAGTCTTCTCTCGGAATCTCCTTCCAGCAGTCCTTGGACTGAGTGATGGTGATATGGTCGTAATCCCTCTTGATGAGTAACCCTCCAAACCTTACATGAGGACACTCCTAATCGTTTTGCGCGACTCGTCTGGTGCTCATCTCACGATGCCTCACGATGATGATTATTTGCCGCTCGACGTCGGCAGAAGTTCCCGAAGTTTCGGGTCGTTCTTCCCTGTCTACTGCCCAGAATAATAAAAGATACCTTAATAAAGAAATCATTAGTTTTCGAGATAATCGCATTTTTATGAATTTCGAAAAAATCGACACCTTAGATCAGCTTTTCGAGTGTGAAGCTAAAAAAATTAGTATTTGAGGATTCTAATTTTTGTTAGGTAATTCTGAATAGCTATCCTATTGACCACAATACAGAACAAAAACTAATAATGCCTTTATATATTTTGGAAAAATAAACATTTTTACCCGATTCACGAGTTAATCTTTTTTTATTACTTGACTGTAAAAAAAATGTACCACGCTAACCTGGCAAATTATGAGAAAAGTTTGCGCATTCAATGTAGTTTTCGAAATGGTGTAACAAGTACCATGTATTACTTTAAAAAAAAATGATATTGCTATTTTACTGCCAAAGGAACTCATTTTGAAATTATTTCAATTATTAGCCAGAGCCAGCTTTTCTTATAACTTGCCAGGTTAGCAGTTATAACTAACGCTAACATAATCTATTACTTCAGGAATTCATAATTTAAAATCTCGCACAATCGTAATTTAATTTCTCTCGAATTCATTCACTTTTTCAGCGCTTCGAATTTTGTTCTAAGAATATGATATTGCATTTCCTAAATGGAAGATTTTCCCAAGCATTACTACTCCAAATTCTTGTAATCCGAATTAAAGCAGACAAGTACATCAGCACTTTTCAAGAAATTCTACCGCGTGTCACGTTCGAATGCAGGAAAGCTGAAGCATATTATGCGAGCGTTAGTTGAGTTGCTTTTAGATAGTCATTAAGTTTGGTTCCATTTTTGGTCGGTTAGTAAATTTGTCAAAGTTTAACAAAAAGTGAGTTTTGAATTCATAACTATTTTTTTATTTGAGATGCGACAAAAGAACAATTATTAATGGCGCAGTCGGTAGGATGCGCTACGGAAAGTTAAAAAAAAATAAGAGTTTTCTCCGGGTTATTAAACCGAAGGCGCATCAATCGTGCTTCGATAAAACGATATAAAAACTTTAAACAGCCGAAAGTTTAATTGTAACTGTGTTTAGTGAATATAAACCAATTTTCAATTTACCCTGTTCAAGGCAAATGAACAGAAACAACTCGGTTGTGTGACACAAAATTAATAGTAGATAATTGCAAAAGGTGTTTAGTGCATAGAAATTCACCAGCAATTAAATATTTTGTGTTTCAAAATTGAAATTGGATTGACAGAAATTTTAATACCACGACCACTGGACGTTTAGAGGAAATAAACGAAACAGCAACTCGTGAAACACCACAATTGAAGGAAGAACCGATTGACCTACACTGCAACTCCAATTGGGGCAATACTAAAACTTCAGGATCCTCAATCCCACCGATATTCCTGGACATCTTTAAAACCAACAACCGTAAATATTAATTAGATTTTTTTCCCTTTTTATTCTTATATTAATAATAAATACTAGTGTTTTGTGAAAAGAAAATTTTTTTTATATTAGATACGTATAAATAATTTTATGTCCAAGTGAATTATGAAAAAGTAAATTTAAACGTAATAAGTTAAAGTGTTACACAAAAATCATCTCTTGATACAATTAAAAGTGCAAGTTCCCAAAGTTCCTTTAAGCATATTTTTTTGTATATAATAAAAAGTGGAACTTTTAATCCAAAAATCCCAAAACAGTGAAGAAGATCTAAATAAAATTGTTGCACAGATCTGCGATTTAAAATTGTGTAAAATTATTAAAACAACGTTGACGGACGAAATAATCACGGTAAATTCCGAAACAAACATGACGCAGCCAATAACACTTGCTCCTCTTCGCTATCTTAACAAATTACTCGAATTTAATGGAGATCAAGGAGACCTCTAAACTTTTATTGATCTCATTGATAGAATTCACCCCGTTCTTCAAAAGTATGACCTCGTCTCTCAAGAAATCTTTTCTGACATAATTAAATCTAAATTAAAAAGACAAGCAAAAGAAGTAATCAAAATAAATTATCATGTGACCACATGGAATGATATTAAAACTATTCTTAATAACAATTTCGGTGACAGATTGAGTGCCAGTCAGCAATTCTTCGTAAAGAATTAAGAGAGATGAATTTCAAGACGAACGCAGTCGATTTTTATAATAATATAAAAACCATACTTCGCAGGTTAAATGTGAAAATTAGGTTAGAACAGCAAAATAACATTACAGATTTAAAAAGAAATATAAAATCAAATATCGCAAGTGCACTCAATACCTTTAAAACAAAAATTCCAGAACCGATGAAGTCCATTTTGCTTTGTCGAAACCCTGGAAGTCTTGAAGACGCTATGAATATTCTGTACGAAGCGGGAATGCCTACATAGGTAGAGATGCAATTGAAAATAGATTTGGCAATTCGTGTAAAATAGACAGAAACCATCGAAACAAATTTAATTCAGAAAAACGTAAAAATTATTTTCAACCTCAATTCTGCAATTCACGTAGACAACCTACACCAAATTTACGAAACCGTTCTACTCCATTTATTCACACGGCGAATCTCAACCCAAATTCCTCACCAAATATGCCAAATTTTGGTAACCGTAATTCCTACCAAACTAATACTTTCAATAGAAACCCCAATGGAACCCAGAACAATTAAAGTGATAATAACAGCAAAAATTACAATAACGGTCTCTCATCAAACTTTAATCGTTACCATGAATACAATCGTGGCAACCACAATAATGTCTTAACAAATAGATCTCCTAATAATTTCCTTAAACAAAGTCCTACTTTATTTAGATCGCATAATCAGCGCAATAATTATATTGAACCCATGGATGTCAACTGCCAAAATGTCGTAGAAATTGGAAATTTTCGGGAAACAACACCAACCGATTATCCTACGCGAAGCTTCAAAATCATAAATTCTTAATTGCCACTGGTGCCTAAAATTCATTGGTCAGACCAAGTGTTTTTACAAAAGCAACTCCAATAAAATTAAATAAACCTATAATTCTGAGATTCCTAAAACAAATCACAACTATAACTGAAAAAATATCTGTAATTTTACAGTAAGCAAAGTAACGAAAAATTAGAGTTTCTTGTGTACAATTTTCATGATGTTAATGACGGTCTTATTGGTAACGATATTTTAATGAGATATCACGCAATTATTAACTAAAAAGAAAAAAATTACAAAAAATTATGATAAAGAAATTAAGCTATATTTTTCTCACGAATCTGAAAACACAATTTACCAAATAGATCCCGGCAATCGTTCAACTCAAATTCAACAAATAATAGACTTTAATAATTTTGAGGAATACGATAGATATGTTACTAACAATTTGACGAAAGAGATATTAGAGAAAATTAGGGTAGATCACCTAACTACGGAGGAAAAGTCACAGCTGATTGAAATTATTGTACAAAATCAAGAGATATTCAGCGATAATGAACCTTTAACGTTTACCAACGAAATAAAGCATAACATCAATACTACTGACAATGCCCCAATTAAAAGCAAAAATTATAGATATCCCTATATCCATAAACAAGAAATTCAAAAGCAAATACAAGAAATGCTACAGGACGGAATAATTAGACATAGTTCAAGTCCATACAATAGCCCAGTTTGGATAGTGCCAAAAAAATTATTTTCTTCCGGTCAACAAAAAAGGCGTCTTGTCATCCACTACTGGAAGTTAAATGAAAAAACCATAGCAGATTCTTATCCTATACCCAATATTTATGAAATATTGGATAAGTTAGAGAAAAGTAATTATTCCTCAACTATTGATTTAAAGAGCGGATTTCACCAGATAGAAATGTGTGCAAAGGACATTGAGAAAACGGCATTCTCAGTAGACAATGGGTACTATGAATTCTGTCGAATGCCCTTTGGAATAAGAAACGCAACTAGGACATTTCAAACGCTTATTGATAACATATTTAGAGAAAATATAGGTAAACAATGTCTGCCGTACATGGACGACATTGTAGTGTTCTCTAATGGATTAGAGGAACATATAAAAAATCTGCATCAACCACTAGTTTGGCTTAATAAGTTAAAAGAACCAACAGCAAACTAATCCGAAACTACAACTCAAGGAATACGAGTATGAAACAATATTTAAAAGGGGTCAGGAAAATAAAGTAGCCGATTTCCTAAGTCGAATAGAAATAAACCATAATGAAGTTACTACAAATGCAAAGAATATAGCGGAAACTGTAACATCAATCAATCTGTATAAAAATAGAATAATCCTCAAAATACAGATGTCAGGGGCACTACAAATGAAAACTGAAACCATATTTAATAAAAAACGCAAAACGATTGCATTAAAATCAGCGGATGATCAAACTCTATCCCAAATAATAAAAAATCATTTCAATCCCAAACGCACAAACGCGATACCATCGTATGATGAATTATTCGAAAAGTTCCTCAGCGTATATGAGAAGAATTTTTCAGGATATGCAATAATTAGGTGCAAAGTTTTGCTAAAAGATATAACTAATGGAAACGAGTTAGAAAAACTCATCGAAGAGGAGCATTTGAGAAATAATCACAGAGGAATAAGTAAAGTGTATGAAGAACTTAAGAGAGAGTATTATTGCCCAGATATGAAAACTTAAACTATTAAATTTATAAATAATAGCGAAATATGTATTTTGGAAAAGAATGAAACAAAACCTGCAAAAATTCCTTTTAAAATATCGGAAAGTCCCGATAAACCAAACGAAATCATACACTTGGATGACTTCAATTAGATAAATAAAACACTGTTTGTTACAATGATAGACAAATTTAGTAAAGTACCAATGTTAGTCAAATTTGATAACAGGAACGAGAGTTTAGAAAAGCCCTCTTTAGATACATATATTAGTATGTATGGTAAAATAAAAAAGGTTGTAACAGACAACGAATTGGGTATGAAGTCCAAAATGTTGAGGAAATTTTTTAAGGACGCAGGAATTGAAATACATTACACATCGAATTCTAACCATAACAGCAATCAGACGTCGAAAGGCTGCATAATACTATAAATAAACATTTGAGAATTTTTAAACATAAAAGGGGTAACCTTTCAATAGAAGAACAAATGATTCTAATTTTTGCAGAATCAAGACGGCTTTTAAAATTAGTTGACATTAGTTGACAGTTGATTAGTTTCGGAGTGAGAATGATTCCCAAGTATGCGTATTCTTTTACTACATCAATAGCAACGAAAATTCCCTCGAAGCGGATCGTGAATATCACACTCGATTCCCAGAAAGAAGGTAATCATCTAGAAGTGTCATTCAAAGAGCGTTTCAAAATTCCGAGAAACTGGAAACGTTCATACACTTGTAACTCAAGCGGAGGTCAATGTTGCATACATTTCAGGGGAAATTGATTAGATAAATCTTCAAGCAAGCATAACTGATCCTACTACAAGTAAACGAGCATAGCGGCGTAGATGTGAGTCCATCGACAGTATGAAGAGTATTCCGAAGAAAGGACTTTATCCCTTCAATATGATACCTGCCCAGGAACAGGCCTCATAAACATGACGGAACGCCAATTGCCACACTATAGTGGTTGAATGGAAATTACAGGGGTATTTGGATAGATAGTTTGGATAGTTTGGCGTAGTACTTTAATTTGGCCGGATCGTTCTCCCGCCGGACCCCACTTGATTTGACTTGTGGGGACCATGAAAGAAATGGTAGAAGTGCCAACAACAGATGAACTCATAACAAGCATTTTATTTGTTTATTTAAAGATTCATCAAATCTTAATATTATATAATATTAATATAAAACAAAAAATAAATTACAATAATTAATAAAAATTACAAGAACAAATAGTTAATAATACAGAATTACAGAACAACAAAAGAATAACCAAAAGAGTGTAGCCTTTACATAATTTTTGGAGAGGTTAAAATCAATGTTTCAAAATGCGAATTAAAAAGCCGAGACATTGACGTGATGGGCTAGTGAAAACCGTAATTTGTGTGATGTTGCAGAATTTTAAGAAAATCTAAATTTGTCAAGAAGCGACATGGAATCGATATATTAAAAGAATACAGAAAGACCGGGGAGTCAATATTGCCTTGAAGAAACTCAAAAGCGAAAACAGTTTTAGATATGTTATGTCTAAGTTCAAGAGAGTCGAGTCTTATGAATTTAAGCCTATCTAAGTACGATGGCAGAATGAGAGGACCGCTCCAAGGAAGCCTACGAAGAGAGAAGCGAACAAAACGGCGCTGGACTGCCGCTACCCGTTCAATATATTCATAACCAAACACAACAATCATACTCCAGAATAGGCCTGAAAAAGTTACAATAGAGGCTAGTGATATATGGGTCGTAAAATTCCTTTGCCCATCTTTTAATAAAATCCAATGTAGAATTTGCCTTAATAACTATATCAATGCAATCGTCAAACGTAAATCGGCTGTTAAGCCAAGCAGCTAAGCCCTTGGTCTTATTAATTTTTTCCAATACAAAATCATGCATGGTGTAGCTGAAGTCACGAACAAATGTCATATACGTACACTTACTAATATTAAAGGGAGATAATTAATAGAACACGAGTTGTAGAAGGCGTCTAAATCAGAGTTTAAAATTCCATAACAGAGAATTTTGGAATATTTCAAAAATATAGATACATCATTGATGTAAATAAGAAATAATATCGGGCCGAGGCGACTTCCTTGAGGCACACCAGAGGTGGCTTAGTAAGAACGACCCAAGTCAACAAACACGGATGGAAACCCAAGGGCAGTCAGCTTGATTATCAGAATTTGGTGGTTAATTCTGTCAAAAGCTTTGTTAAAATCTGTAAAGATACAGTCAATTTGTTTACCAGAGTCAGATAAACAGAAATTAGAGAATTCCAAAAGGGTAGTGGTGGTTGACCTACCCTTCATAAAGCCGTGTTGAAAAGTGTCAAGGAACGTAGAAGTAGAAGTGAAGTACATGGCAAACTAATGCATCAAAAACCTTAGCAATGCGACACAGTTGGCAATGGGTCTGTAGAAGCTGGAAATAAAATAAAAGAAAATCCAACAAATTAATTTGACTTTCCTTTTAGCACTATTAAAATCCAGTTCTTTTGAGGACTCCCAAATTTTAACACGAAGAGTAAAAACAATTCGGAGGCAGGTGAAATTTTTTCTCAGTAGGCTGGTATTGGCTGTACGTTTGGTCATGTAACTTGAGAACGGTAAACGTTTTTTGTGTGCTTTAAATTGTTTTTGAAACATATTGGCCACCATTTTAAACCTGACAAAAATTAAAGGGAACATTTTCAAAATATTTCCTTTTGAAGTGAACAAATTGATTTTTCTTTTTCAAAATTTTAGTCAAAGAAAAGTCAATTTGAATGGTATATCAAAGTTGTAGTTCGATATGATATCTGAAATTGAGCTGATTACAGGATCTACCTTAAATTCTAGCAAAGATATTCCTATGACCAGTCAGATTGCCTGCTTTGAGGAGACTGGAGCTATGCAGACTTATTCCGCTCGAGGCGGCCTCCTTCCGTAGGTATAGACGTAACGGCAGGGGGAGGTCTAGAATAGTCCCTGTAGGTGCAGTAGGGCAGCTGCGTATTTCGCCCGTAACTTATATGTAGACCAGCTGTCTTCTGCAGAAGAATACCCGGTAAGCGAGAAAAGAGGTGTGATTTTTTTTTTATTACAAAAAATCAATGAATAAATAAAATAGTTCGATATTTGTAATTGAACGATTTTAACTATCAAACTATTTTATTGATTGATTGATTGTTTGTAATCACCGCTCTTGGTACTAATTACTTAAATTACTATGCCTGTGGTGGCAGTCTCTTGTAATTACTTTTCAGTTTTCACACAACCTGAAGACCTTTTTTTATTATAACTACGATGTCTGTAAGTTTTCTTCGGTACTCGAAACAAAGAAATCGTTCAGTAATTAAACGAACTTTTCGCGGTTATTACTATTTTTAGGCAATCAAGAAAATTTTATTCAACTACTGAACAAATTCGAAATGATCAAAATAAAAAACAAAGAAATCGTTCAGTAATTACTTTAGAAACTTTCGTATTCGTTCATTACTAATTTTAGATAACCAGGAAAATTTCGTTCAACTACTGAGAATGTTTCTCAAAATAATCCGGGCTAAAAAAAAGTTCTAAAAATTTCTTCGTGCTAGATTTCAGTTAAAAATTATGTTACTTTCTTAGGGTGTATAAAGAAGCCATTTTTCCGAAACTCCAACGCGTAAAATATGTATTTTCCTCTTAAAAACTTTTCCACTTTTATTCAAAAACAAGGTATGATCATACCATACAAGGTATCAATCGCCAAATTCATTTAAATCTCTGAACTCTATCATTCCGTAAAGAATCACTTGTTATTTTATTTTTATTACTTTTTTTCAGTTCAATCTCCAGAATTAAGCTAGTGTGAAGCAAAGTTGCGGTACTATTAAGTGTGTTCTTGTCCCAACATTCTTTGCATTAAGAGTGCCTACAACAGTTAATAAATATAGTAGAAACAAATTATAAACTTTAAAAAGAAATTTGGGCCTACAATATATTAAATTATACAGCCAAGTGAAATTTTTTATATGGTTGCTATATTCCCCGAAGGGTATTACAATTTATTGACATGCGTTGCTATTAACTTAACCAAAATTTCCATTCCATCAAAAACGTTTTTCCTTACGATTAAAATTTCTTCTGCTTTAAATTTTTCTAAATTTGAAAATAAGATTACTTAACTAGGGGCGTGTAGACCAGATAGAAGGGATGATGCTTTTCGAAAATGATTTGCAATTTTACGGAAACATTTAAAAAAAACATCCAAAAATTTATGTTCTTTTAAGTGGTGAAGAATGTAGTTACCTTCATTTCTCTAGCCAGACTCGTGACAAATCCATTCCATGAATAGGCATCAAATTAATTTTACTGGCCCGTTTGCATACGTGTTCGCAGAGCGCTCATCAAAATTCCACTTCCCTCCGATTTTCTTTGAATATATTGTTTTATTTTTTTCTTCCTTTGGCTTGGCCACCGTCGTGATATGAAAGTGGTATCGAGGCGTGAAGAAAATTGTTCTCTTAAGTGCATAACATGATAAACTGACGATGGCCATATCTAGTTAGTCTGGGTAATCTTTTCACTGCGCCATATTATACATATTTATACCTACACGCGAGGATGGCGAGGAGCACTGAAACAATTTTAGTTGGGAATTTTTTTACCTTTTAATGCACAAACGTTGTGATCATCACTTATTGAGAAATATTGAAAAGCAGAAAACGTCGTTATTATAGCTTGGCCACACCTTCGCCTCTTTGCGCTGATGAACAAAGTGTGTTAATAAAAAATCGCTTACTGTCTACAATGGGTTGTTTATGGGAAGTATATAGACACCGTCAAGATAAGACTATAAGACTGAATGCTGCATCAATTGAGGGGTTTCTCCGCGCAAATATATATTGGCCGAGCTAACCGATCAACATCCCGATAAAGTAGTATTGATAAGAAAGCAAAATTAAATAATTTTGATTTCCTTCATAAAAAAAGTTATGCTAGAAGAATGATTAAATAATCGAGAAATGGTAGAATCTTCTGCAAAAGGGTGAAGTGAATACTTATGCTATGTAAGCCGAATATATTTCCTTGATGATGCCAAGCTCAGTAAGTCAACCGTTTGGGAGCTACAGGGTGATTCATAAATTTGAAATTTTCATAGTATGCACATCATTATATTATTTTATCCTTTGATTTACTCAACGCAGTGGCATCAAGCAAACAATATTTTACGATAACTTAAAACTGAGCATTCTCCCAAATTTTCTCGGAAATGTATGTGATTAAAACACCTGTGTTTTATTTTAATTAAATTGTAAATCTTATTACCTTTCCTAAAAGGTACACGGCAAGGTGGGGAAAGAATTATAAAAACCGCTTCCAGAAGTCCCTGAATACCGAATAATTTTATTGTAATTAGGTAATTCGTAAAATAAACGAAATTTCTAAGAGAAAGGGTCGAAAATGTTTCTTTAGGATACACAGATAATTAATTTTAATTACTGCTGCAAAAATTTATAAAAAGGTTAGTGTGATTCATTTTATTGTCCTCATTACCTTTTTTTAGCCAATGTTCACACCCAAGTATCCTGGCGTTCTGTTACTAATAACTAATTAAATGTTGCTATAAAAAAGGACCAATCAGCAAGAACATCGATCACTGTTGAAAAACAAATCGATAATTACGATTATTAAAAATTCGAAGAAACGAGTACGAGACGAATCGCAAGACGATTAGAAGAGTCTTCAGTTAAAGTTTGGAGGATTATTCATCGAGCTATTATCCTATCCCTATCCAAGGACTACTGGAAGAAAATTCTTTTTTTTATATGATAACGCCAAAGCTGAAGGGATGCCTTGGCAGGAAAGGAATTAAGGGAAGGAATATGCGTTAAGGAGTTGAGTGAAGGAGACAGCGAAATACGCCTTGCTTCAAAGTTTCAGAAAATATATGGTCGGTTCAGCTAAGCTTACTGGATATCTCAATACCAAAGATGTTCAAAGAGGGCGAACTGGGTAGATTCACTCCGTCGATAGAGATGGTTTGAGGTGGGCTGGGTTTTCTTTAAGGGGCATTAAACATCATTCAGATTTGAATGCATTAAACATAACACGGTTTGGTCTGCTCCAAGCGAGAATCGTAAAAATGTCGTTGTTTCATGATCCAAACATACGTTCTCGAGAATGGACGAGATTTTAGGTTCACCCGAACTATTGTCCACAAAGTGTTACGGGAGCTAAAGAGATCTATGACTGAACGTCTATGCCTACTTGACAGATTTTCATGAAACCTGGTGAAACATATTTCTATTGTTATTGAGGTCATAACATTAAGATACGACTAATGATAATAAAGCAAAAGGTGGAGAAAGAACAAAAATTGAAAATAATTGTGTAACCGTAAGTTATTTATTGTTTTTAAATTTTTTTTTATTACGTCGGAGACCTAGCTTGATTTATCAGAAGTTCCAAATGGTTCCCAACGACCGGTTAAGGCTGAACACCCTTCCCATTCCAGCCAAATTTATTTTGGCTTTCCGTGAACTGGTTCCACTGGAGACAGGAAATTGGCTCGGTGCAGAGGGGGTAACAGGTTCACCCTCTTCTCAGGTATTTTATGTGGTTTTAAAATTGTTCTACCCTCAACTTGTGGTATCACAATGGGCTCTGTGGCCTAGGAGTGGCTTCTTAGGCAGCCACTTTAACCTAACCTAACCTTCGTCGATACTACGCAGGGTTAAAATTTGGTCATCGTAAAACAAAGTTTTAGGACTTAAGGCGGTCGATTTAATTATAGAGACATTTGCTCCACTGTTTATTAAAAGTTTTAATGGATTTGTCTTTGCTTCATTACATGTTAATTCTGTAGAAATTGTATTAGCGTTATTTAAAATAAATGTATGTTGGTTGCAGCAAAATGGTTCAACTCTCGAAGGCCTGCTGCTGATGCTTCGAGAGGATGAATGTTTTCCTGATCTGAGGATTCGATAGAATTTCTTTGAGACATTTGGGGATTATTAGGATCACTTGTAAATTTGCTGTTTCGGTTTCGATTCGCGGTCATTCTTTTCCTGTATTCTGAGATGACATGACCTTTATTTTTGCATTAATTACAGTATTTAATGCCTGTAGTGTTTAATACCGTCCTGGAGTTAATAACTCTTTTTTCAGAACTTTGATTTGGGTTTTTAGTACATTGTTGCGTATTATGACCAGATATTTTACCCCTGATTTTCGTTTGTTCATAAGTAGGAGAACCTTTTCCTCTTCTATTGCAATGTTAAATGTCTCATTTAACGCTTTTATTTTCCTGGCTCCAGCCATTTGACTCATTTCCGAATACATATTTTTAACTTCCCACATATAGGAAGTTATTGTAATGGGCCCGATTTTCAAAATTTTTAGTTTTAATTTTTTTTTACATTTCAAAGTCACCATAGTGTTTAACGCATGTTTTTGAACACATGTATGTGTGTGTGTGTGTGTGTGTGTGTACGTACGTTCGTACGTTCGGACCCACTTTTTTCTACAACGAAATCTCGCGAACAAAAAATGATAACGACTTCGCTATGGTGCCATTCGAAGCGTATTATTGTAAATAAGAGCTGAAAGAAATTTAATCAATTTCGGTTCAGCCGTTTTTTTGTTTTAACAAAAAAACTGAAAAAAAGTTGATTTTAGACTTTCTTGAAAAGGATTTCTTCGATGTAATTTGTTCTGATTACGATCGGGACATCAAAAAGTCGGATAATAACAATTATGAACAGAAATTGTTTATAATGATGAAAAATTGTTTATAACAATAAATGATTGTTTATAACAATAATAAATTTATAATTATAAAAAATGGTTTTACCTGGTTGAAAATTGATTATGAAAATTGGAAATTGAATACAAAATTGCAGATTGTTCATAGCAATTGAAAATTCTTATAAACAATTGAAATTTTTGTTACCACAAAAAATTTCTTTTATGAATAAACTTTGTTTATATCAATTAAAAATGGTCTATAACAATTAAGAATTGTTTATATCAATTATTAATTGTTTAAAACCATTCAAAATTATTAATAACAAATGAGTTCCAAACAGAGTGCATTTATTTGCTTCTCATTAAAAAATAGTGCTATAACGGAATAATTTTTTAAAAGTTTTTTTGCATCTAATTACAACGAAATTATCATGATAAATTAAATTCATTAATTTATTTATTTATAAATTTAAAATATCAATTTTTTAAGTATTTTTAAATGAGATACAAGTGGGCGAAAGTTTTTTTTTGAAAAAGATTCTTCTGATCTAATTGGTTCTGATGCAACTCGATACTTAAAAAAAAATCCAGAACTTTTATAGTTTTTTGTAACATTAAAAAAATGATAAATGGTTTAAATAGTTGATATTAATGATAAATAAAACGATAAATCGAATAGTATGAATTTTATTGAGTTTTCACTTACTCGTTTGTACTATGATCATGAAATTTATCGGTATTAACAATTAAATATTGTTAATAATAATTGAATATTGTTAATAATAATTGAAAATTGTTATTAACTGGGAAGTTGTTCGTGTGGACCTCAAGGGTCACCCAGAATCTGCGACACCCAGAATCTGGACCTACCCCACTAGTTTAAATATTCTTTTAGCGAATGTCAAATTCGGAACACATGATTTTCACACACGGCTTCAGCTTTGCCAGTTAGTTGAGCTCTTGTGTAGGCTAACAATATCTCTTGTTGACCTTCGCTAGTGAGAATGAATGCAGAATCACAATTGTTCGGAAAAGGGATAAGCTTTTCGCAATCCCCATCAAAAGATTTCATTGTTGATTGTATTCAAATCGAGAGAATTAGACATTCTGGTAAGCCCGGAAGTCTGAATATTAGCTAAACTCGAACTACCACTAGGATATGTGATTGTGTTAACATTATTCGGTTGACAGGTATTTATTTGAACATTAGTTAATTGGTTATCTTAAATTTTCTCTTCTTGACTTTATTCTTGACTTCTTAATGTGGGGGCCATTCTGATCAATTTATACGTGATTAATTTTATGAAATTTTAACTTGAAATCATTTAGAAGTGCTGTGTACTTCTAAATATCACTAAATACTGCACTGAAATTTCACTTTTATTAAAATGATTCTTTTCACTGATTTTACCTACAGAAATAATTTTATATATTTTATGTAATTAATATAGGAAATAATTTGAATTATATATTATATATAATTAATATAAACATTTATTTGAAACAATATAAAAGTGACACATAGATGTAAGGTGCTTGTGTTGAATTTAATTTATATTTCTATATTTAATATTTAAATATTACTCTCGGAGTTAATGACTTATAATAACGTTATTTGAAGAAGCAGAATTATTAAATTGTAGTTTTTTGGCATCTTGGAAATCCCAGAACTTCCTTCAGAATTATGATGATGAGATTATTGCACCCTAAGCCCTCTGCACCTAACCCTAAATTAAATACTATTAAACCAAATCCCACTAACTATTCCAGAGGTAATTCCAAACGACCTTCTCCCATACCTAAATTTAGTATTCACCCTAATCATAAGAACATTAGCACTAGTAATAACATAATCAATCCTCACTCTTCCGCACATCTCACCACTAACCCTAAAGCTAGTGATCCAAACTCCATTTGCCAGCTCAAATTGGGAGTATTTCCAAACTTTAATCTAAGTACCCCAGTCAAGTATCCTAACTTTATATATTCTCACACCCTCAATCCCTCTGTTCCACTTACACCGATGTCATCGAACACGTCCATTCCAGCCGATAACCCTACCAACACTGTTTTGAGTTCTAAATATCACCCACCTAACCATGCACTCCCAACTTCTTCCATGTGCCCACCTAATCACACACCGACCACCCCGCTGCCACTGCTTTGATTTCCGTCTATCCCACCACTCCTCTGTATACACCAAAAACTGCACCAGCTACTTCCTCCACATGATCACCTAATTGCAAGCCATCATCTTCTTTTACTGTCGCCCCGTCTCAAACAAATTCTACCACCGATAACCCGCCCATTCTGCTAACCAAAACTCCTTCATCCGAACATAACTCATATATAGATTCCCTAATCCCTTTAATGGGACCGCCGCATCTATGACAACGTACGTCTAGTTATAGCCTATCTGCACGACAAACCGAACTCCGTCTGTGTTGACGGTAAAACCAGCACCAATAGCAATATTAAGTATACATTAAGAAGGTCAGCCCACAGACCCAACCGTCATAAACCAACTTTTCACTTAGTACAATGAAGCATTCAATATCCTTTTCCATAAGGTTTCAGAAGATTTATCCACCAATGCTGGGTACGTCATTTCTCGCGGCATTTCCCAACTCCAAAAAAAGTCGCAACGACTCCTTAAACTACTTTCGCTCCTAAACCCCCCCCCGCTTTCCCTATTTCTGACTTCCACCCTAATGCACCCTCAGTCGCCGATCAAGTATCTCTCCCCAACAGCTTGTCAGTCTATTACTTGGCACAAAATATCCAATATTTTCCTTTCCCTCAAATTCCCGCACGATATCTTTGCCTTAACTGAAAATAATCTAACACAAGGAATTCGCGACAACAAACTATTCCCCCCAAACTATACCATTTTCCGTGTTGAGGGTTATGTAGGCACCAATAATCCACCAGGTCGCGGGGTTCTCATAGCTGCTCAAAACCGTTATGACGCCACCCAGCTAAAGACCTCTGACTCTACAATATCAGAATTTGTGTGTATCAAATTAACACTGAATAAGTGTCTTCTGTATATTCTTTGTTGTTACATTCGCCCCTCACAACCTATAGCTAACTACGAGCCCATAATAGAAGCGATCGACACCCTGCTTGAGAGCGCTAACGCCTCCGATAAACTTATTTTACTGGGTGACTTTAACCTCCCCCGTATTCAATGATCATTGTCTGATGACTGTTCTCACTTTATCCCCCTGAACGCCTTTTCGGCTAAAAAAGCCTTTTTTACCAATCATCTCTTCGTTTCTGGTCTCGTTCAAGTTAGCGGAGTCAGGAACTTCTTGGAGAGGCACTTAGACTTACTCTTTTCTTCAGATCCGGCTGTCGCGGAAAGCAACCATTTCCTCTACTCCCTCGATCGTCCCAATCCACCCCTGTTCCTCGCTTTCTCCAATGAACACCCTCAGGCCCTTCAATCCTGCAATCCTTACCCATCTATACCAATCCCCGCAACCTTAGGTCCACTCTCCTTTTCCGACTCGACCGCCATCGCGCGAACTACGGTCAACTCGAACCAATTACCAGGATGTTACGAAAAGTCAACGACTTTTCTTCCTTTGACTTCCATCTGAGTAAATCATCCTTCACAAGGCCTTATATCTTGATCCCGCCCATCCTGATCGCCTTTCTTCATTCTTCTTCTTTCCAGTTTTTATATATTATAATAATAGCTCATATTGTAGTTTATACTATTTATTATGACTTATCATTTATTATAGCTTGTAGTAGTATGTATTAGTATTACGATATAGCTTGTGTTTTTTTATTTTTTTATTATTTTTTTATAGCTTGTATTAAGCTAAAATAAATCAAAAGTGCTTAATGTTGAAAATCAAAATAATGCAATGAAAAAGAATATTTTTAATAGTCGGAAACATTTTAAAAATAATAGTCAACAACACTATAAAGGCAAATCATTCAAATTTAATAAAGTAAATTCATCTAAAATAAAATGTTATCACTGTGGTAGAAAAGGTCGTGCATAAAATGACTGCTATTATTAGAAAATAATTCAAAATCAAAAAGTTGAGAAAAACAGGAATGTTAAAACTGTACGAATTGCTCAATCATCAAGGGAAAATATTCCAAGTTTTGCTTTTATGACTCAAGATTATATTATTATATATAATGTATCATTATATGTATCAAATTAACACTGAATAAGTGTATTCTGTATATTCTTTGTTGTTATATTCGTCCCTCTCAACCTATAGAAGCCTACGAGCCCGTAATTGAAACGTTAGACACCATGCTTCAGAACGCTAACGCCTCCGATGTATTCATTGTACTGGGTGACTTTAACCTCCCCCGTATTCAATGGTCATTGTCTGAGGACTGTTCACACTTTGTCCCCCTAAACGCCTCTTCCGCCAAAGAAACCTTTTTTACCGATCAGCTCTCTGTTTCTGGTCTCTTTCAAGTTAGTGGAATCAGAAACTTTCTGGACAGACAATTAGACTTAATCTTTTCCTCAGACCCAGTTAACTCGGCTGTCGCGGAAAGCGAACATCTCCTCTCCTCCCTCGATCGTCACCATCCTCCCCTGTTCCTCGTTTTCTCCTACGAACACCCTCACGCCCTTTCAGGCTCCGAGTCTTCTCTTTCCTTCAATTTTCGTAAAGGCGACTTTGAAAAATTAAATCACTTGCTCCTCAACTCCAACATTGGCAATATCCCTCAACATCTTCCAATAGACGTTGCTGTAGAGGTGTTTTATTCGGAAATACACGCTTGCCTTACACAATCTATCCCTCTTCTTCCTCGTAAAAACTGCTCCTCATCCCCCGTTTGGTACGACAAAGAATTACGCTCTCTCCGCAACAAGAGAAATAAACGTTGGCAAACTTTTCTTCTGACCCAGACTGAGTCTGACTATTCTTCCTACTTGTCTGCTTACACCTCTTTTTCTGAACGTTGTGATACCCTCTACCATGAGTACCTCCAACGGACGGAAACTAGCCTCATATCCGACCCCAAGTACTTTTATAGCTTTATTAATTCTAAGAAGAAATCCAATGGTTACCCTTCCACCCTAAAGCTCGAGAATACCTCTTCATCAGATCCTCAGGTTATCGCCAACCTCTTTGCACACTTCTTCAGTAAATCTTTCAGCGACAATTCGCTCCAACCTGACCTTAGCTACTTTTCATTCTTGGACAAATGCACTCAAACGTCGTTTACATCTTTTGACCCTGACCCCGAACAAATCGCTGCCAGTATTAACGGGCTTGCGGATGACTTTCACCCCGGTCCTGACGGCCTTCCGGCCATAGTTCTGAAAAAGTGTGCCATGCATCTAGTTCAACCCCTTACTTTGCTTTTCCGCCTCTCGGTCACTCAAGGGGTTTTCCCTCAATTATGGAAAAACTCTTATATTATTCCCATATTCAAAAAAGGCTGCAAGAACGATGTATCCAACTACAGACCCATTGCTAAATTATCATCCATACCTAAACTATTCGAAAAATTGGTCTATGATTCCATGTTCTTCCACTGTAAGTCTATTTTCTCCCTCTCCCAGCATGGCTTCCTCAGAGGTAGATCTACAACCACCAACCTTACCGAATTCGTCTCCAAAACACTATGTGCCCTGGAAAACGGTAAAGTTGTTGATGTTATCGCCACCGATTTTAGTAAAGCCTTTGACAAGATCTCCCATAGCGTTATCCTGTTTAAACTTGATCGCCTAGGCTTCCCCCCCAGATTCATCTCCTGGATTCAATCCAACCTCAACAACCGTCAATACAATGTTCTTTTCAGCTCATCCATTTCTAACCCCATTGTCGCTCGTTCCGGCGTCCCTCAGGGCAGCCACCTCGGTCCATTAATTTTCATCCTTACAATTAATGATGTTAAATGTGTCATAAAATACTCAGAGCTGTCCATTTATGCTGATGACATGAAAATAATTAAACATATCTCCTCCACAACCGACTCTCTTCTTCTCCAAAAGGACCTCGATTCGTTCACCACATGGTGCATGAAAAACTTTCTTGAGCTCAATGTCTCCAAATGCCAGTCCATCTCTTATTCCCGCAAGCGTCTTACCAACACCCCGAGAACATACATGTTAACCAACGTACCAGTCCCTATCGTTACCTCTTTGTGACCTAGGAATAAACTGTGATAGTGAACTAAATTTCCGTTCCCATATTGATAGCATAATTAACAGAGCTAACTCCGCGCTAGGGTTTGTGAAGCGCTGGTCTAGAGAGTTCTCCAATCCTTATGTTTCCAAATCTCTCTATATTTCCTTCGTTAGACCTCTCCTTGAATATGCCAGCCAGGTTTGGTCACCCACGCAAACAACCCACATTAACAGAATTGAATCTGTCCAGCGTAGGTTCATTCGCTTTGCTCTTCGTGATCTTCCATGGGTAGATAGATTCAACCTTCCACCTTATGAAAACCGTCTGAAACTGATCGACTTACAACCCCTAAGTAAACGTCGTGATGTTTCCGACGTTCTCTTCATTCATCAGCTACTAGCTGGTGCCATAGACTGCCCTTCAATCCTGCAGTCTTTACCCATCTATACCAATCCTCGCAACCTTAGGTCCACTCCCCTTTTCCGACTCGACCGCCATCGCACGAACTACGGTCAACGCGAACCAATTACCAGGATGCTTCGAAAAGTCAACGACCTTCCCTCCTTAGACTTCCATCTGAGTAAATCATCCCTTCACAAAGCCTTATATCTTTATCCCGCCCATCTTGATCGCCTTTCCTAATTCTCCTCCCTCCCAGTCTAAAGTTATCATAATCATAGCTTATTGTAGTATTTATTTTGTTATTTTGTATTTTTTTATGTAATAGCTTGCATTAAGCTTAAATAAATAAATAAAGAATAGTATTCGATTTATTTTCTAGTGCATCTGATCATATAATCAACAGAGAAGATCTAGTTGAAGATTTTAATGAATTACAGACACCAATAAAAGATTTGATTGCGAAAAAAGGAAAATACATCACAATAACCGAACGTCGCCTCAGCAACCTAGCTTACAAGGAATCTTAAAAAATGTTTTCTCTTGTCCGGACATCCCACATAATCTACTATCAGTAAAAAGAATGCAGGAATCTGGTATGGTTTTTTTAACCAAAAAGGTGTTGAATGAAGTAAAGATAATAAAACTATCATGACAGGCGAGTCATTAAATAATTTTATTGGTGTTAAATTTATGATGAATAAATACGCTCAAGTAAATACTGCTAAATATTAAAATTATGAATTATGGCATCATTGTCTAGGCCATATAGGTAAAACTAAATATTTAGAATATTAAAAATTAAAAAGATGATAGAAGATATAGGACAGATTGTCATTTAATTGAATTAAAGATAAAAGTATTGTAAAACGACCATTATGTATAATCAATTCAGATGTTTGTGGTCCTATCATTCCTTTTACGGTTAATGATAAAAACTATTTTGTTCTTTTTGTTGATCAATATATCCACTATTGTCTTACATATTTGATTGCATTTTGTCTGAAGTTTTTACAGTTTTTCAACTATTAAATAACTATTATATTTAATAGTTGAATTACTATTATTAAAAAGGTGCGTGCAATGATTGCAATTGATTGCTGATAAGGCTCTTTCGGGAGAAGACAAAAACAACCATATGAAATGCGGCATGGTAAAAAGCCACAGTTAAAGTATTTGAAAGTATTTGTTCTACTGTTTACATTCATAAAAACAGCAGAAAATCCGGATTTGAGGAAAAATCAGTAAAAGGTGTACTGGTTGGGTATGAATCAAATGGTTATAAGGTGTGGGTTGTGGAAGCTGGAAAGTTTATAATAGTTAGAGATGTTGTAATTGATAAAACTAGTTTCTTGACAACTAGACTAACAGCAAAGTCTGAGGGGGTTAATTTTGAATAAATAAATAATAAAACTGATGCGTCTGATATATTTTCAAAATCAGTAGGCAAATCTCATAAATCTGACAATGGTCAAAATGTTGAATTGGTTAATGAATCAAGTAAATTTGTATTTGAAACAGACATGGAGATATTTTCTACATTTCAAGGCTCTCAAAATTATCACAATCATGATAAACATAAGGAAAGTTTGTTATTTGAGCCAAGAAGGAGTGAAAGAATTAAGAGTCGTCCTGCTATTTCATATAATAAAATGACATATTATGTAGATGATTATTTAGTGCTCAATCCCTTGTTTGTAAAATTCCGACTTTTTATTATTATATCCCTTATATCTCTTGTTTGTGAAATTCCGACTTCATGTTAAGAAATTAAAAGTAGAGATGATAGGGCTCAATGGGCATTGACATGATCTTTGGCATCCAAACCTCCGAATAAAAATATGTTAGATTGTAAATTGGTGTTTACAATTAAACATTTGCATCAGTAGCTAGAATTTATAGTTTTAGAATTATAACAGCTTTTTCAAATCAATTTAATTTACTTCTTCATCACATGAATGTGAAAACTGAAGGAGGAAACTTATATGAGAGTTCCTGATGATGTTAAAAGTGATAAGTTTGTAAGTTACATAAAACTATATATGGTTTAAAACAAGCTGCAAGATTTTGGCTTGAAATATTTGAACAATCTCTAATTGAAGAAGATTTTAAGAATTCAGCTGTTGATTGATGTGTATACATATTAGATACGGGAAACATATCGAAAAATCAGGGTTACTAAAAAACTTTTTTCTGATACTTCTAACATTACATACACTTTTGTTCATGGTTTAGAATTAACTCAAATAATTTTTTGCCACGAAAAAAAAATATAGAAATTTTTTTCTTTTCATTTGTATCGGTACCTTTCCACTTAAAAACCGCCATATTTCTTTTATAATGCATGGAATCGAAGTTTAAACCCCAGGAATCGAAAGAACCCCAAAAATAGTAGGATATATAGGTTTGGTTTGGATATTTGGCTTTTTTTCATTCGAGAAGCTTAAAAATGACTTAAAAATTCTGACCTCTTAGGCGTTAACGGGTTAATGTATGTTATGCTGTGTACTAGATCTGACTTAAGTACAGCTGTAAACGTTTTGAGTCGTTATTTGAATAGAAATAATAAAGAGCTGTGGAAAAACTTAAAAAGAGTACTTCGGTATAGGGATCAATTGAATTAAAATTAATATATGTATGTTCGAGGTGATTTTGATGAACTTTTGAGTGGCTATGTGGACTGGATAAAGTACAACTGGTTACTTGTTTAAATTGTGAAAAACCTCTGTAGCAGCTTCATCTACTAAAGCAGAGTATATGGCTCTTTTTAAAGCTGTTAGAGAGGCAATGTGGTTGAGATCTTTAGCTAATAGTATAAATATAAAAACGTTAGAATCTTTAGTAATATGCGAAGATAACAGAGATCGCAACATATCGATATTAAATATCATTTCTCTCGTGAGCAAATCGAAAAAGAGACAATAAAATTAAAATATATTTCAACAGGTGATCAGCTGAAATATTATCGAAACCTCTACCAGCAGTAAAGTTCCTGGAACTAAGAAAAGGATATGCAGGATAGGATAGGATGAAGCCCAAAAGAATAGTAGGAAGGTGGGTCACAGAATTACTAATATTTTATTTAAAATTTATAAGCTATATATTGTATTATATAATAATAATATTAATATTATTTTGAAATATTATACAGTAGAGTAATTTTTGGGGAGGCGTGTTGAAATATTTCTAATATCAAAGGTTTATAAAAATAAATCTATTGAAAATATGACGAATTGCTTGAAGATGTTGTCCAGAAAAAAAGGAACTACAAACAAGAAAGGTAATATAATTTTATTAGGGAAAAACATTTCATTTAAACGGAGTAATAAATCATTTGGTTTCAAAAAGGACAAAGAGGTAATAGACAATCCTTTACAAATTGTAGCCCATACTTTATATTTTTAAGAGTCTACCTTCAGAGAATTCATCAAAGTTAAATAAATTCTGTTAAAAGAAATTATTGCATTTCTAAATTATTTTCAGTAACCTATTTGCCAATAATAGTTAATAGTATTACATTAAGTCCGTCACAGCATATAATATTTCGGTATCAACAACCCACCTTCTATTAACTACAACACAATTTTTGACAGCAGACGGAAATGGAGGGAGACGGAGTTGGATCGATGGATAAGTGGCACGATCACCATGGTTCCAGGATTCTAGTGGGCTTGCATCAATCCAGAAACATTCCCTCATTCACTTTACCCTAATTCCCTGCCGGTAAAATCCATGCGAACGCATCATAGGGTTGTCCCCCGGGCTTTGGCTACATCATAAAAATAATCCTCAACAAAATTTCATCATAACCACCTGGAAGTTTTCACGCTTACCACATCTTTCTATGATAGAAGAAAATCACAAACAATTTATAGAATTGAACTACACTCTAATACAATGTGGGTTTTACCGTCCACATGCTGTATTACCTAACTGATTAATTAAGTATTTCCATACAAATAAGATTTTTACATTATTTATAGACACATTTCTATAATATTATCCTAACAGATGGTATACCCATTTCTTGCACTTTGTATAGAAATTACTTGGTAAAGATAAATAATGGATGATAAAGCTCAATAAAAGGATGGTGATATTTGTGCGGTTTAGTATTGTATTCATCACAGGACGTCTAAAGCCTATTATTGTCGCTACTCCATGCACAAGGATCGGAACTTGTCACACACAACACATATGAAAAGAAAGCACCCTAAATAAAAAATTATGAATCGTCACGTTCTCGACATCAATCAAATGGTATTGGGCCACTTGACAGAGCAGACCAAGCCTATTTTAACCTCGTCTTAAGCGCATTTTTCTTGAACGTGTAAAACCGTTCTTCCACCTAAAAATGATGAAGATGTTCTTCCCGCGCAAATATTAGATAAAACCCCCACATTTTTACAGGTGAACGAAATATCATAGGGGAAAAAGTGCGAATCTTTGTTGTCTACTTTTACGATTTTCAATCATTCATATAATGACGTGAAAACGCCAAAATTTTATTGAAAATCCAATTTCATACGTGATTTTCTTTAATTGAGTTCATTTTGTAAGGAAATTTCTTCATGAAAATGGGAAAAATTGCCAGGAAAGATAACGCTTCTAAAACGCGTTTTATTCTGTCAGAAAGATTCAGATTTTGTTGTAGTTCTCGACCTTTATAATTAACTAACACTATAATAGTTTTTAGATATTGAGACTTTATAAAAATTTTACACACTAATGTACAAATCAATCAAAAGAATAACGACAGTTTAGTGCATCAACGAAACCATATTCGTCATCCTAATGCTATTAATCGCTTGTTCTTGTCATAAAAGTATGAGCACTTTATAAAGGATATATAACACAACTCAAATTATTCTCAACGAAAGACTCGCTAAACTTGTTTTGCAGACCTGCAAGTTTCAAGGGAATGCCGTACTTATTCCGCAAGCTCTAAAAACAATTCGGGAATTCAATTTAAATCATCTGTTCCCATTCTGAAAACTTTCTCTATCATCGACAAAAGACTTTACAACAGAACTGCTGCATATAGCAACTGTTTTTAGACTCGGGGAACCCCTAATACCCCAATACTCTGGAATTGAGAGTGTCACCTTTGTCAGAATCGTAAAACGTATATGCAAGCAATTGCGAATCATACAACTGAGGTCAAAAAGTTTTTCCTTTCTCGCTCATTACTCGCCACACCTTTGCTGGCATTATACACGTAACCAGCACACCTATTCAAAACTTGAGCTAGGATTTAACAACTTTCTCCCACCTCTGAACATGCTTTTATCTGAAATATACCTGAAACACGTTATTCAGTGGGCATTATGTGGAGTACTATGAGTAGTCTGGGAGAGGTGAATCGAGCTTGACTTCGAATTAGAATCTAACTGACGAGCGGGTACCGGATCGAGTTCAGGTGACGGCTGAAATATCGGGGTAAGTGCTGAGGGCAAAATACTCCTATGCCGTGAGGCCTGACTTCTATTGTTTATTTTGAATGACGGCAAACACGAAAAAGTTTTCCTGCTGCTGGCGTGTGTATAAATGTGCTTTAATACTTATTTGCCGCTAATGTTACTATTTTATTTCAACTAGACGGAAATATTGTACTAGTGCGTGGTGCCGCAAACTCAGGCGCCACTGATATCCCCACCTATAACCAATACTGCCAGAAAACACATTTGTTGGTATAGAATTTCCACGCCACTACCACTTCTTCGGTTTTCCTCTCTGTTAATCGTGTTACCGTCCTCTGATATAGAAAGGATGTAAATATGATATCTCCCTTGATTTGTGTCAGCAACCTGCGATACCCTTTATTCATATAAACATCAGGATTCATTGTGCTTAACAATTCCCACAGGATGCTGAACCACTGCTTTTCTCTGGGCCAAAGGTTGATGTGTCTGCTCTGTTGCTGTTGTGTACGGAAAATCACCTGGCAAGTTTCACCTCAATCATAGTTCCTACCATCCTGAGAGGGCTTTTGTTTAAAACGATATAAGCTGAACGGTTCTTTCAAATTATGAACGATTTTGTATTACGCCTACACCCCCCAAAAGAGAAACAACAGAAATCCAGCAGACGTGAAACAATGGGGCTGGGCGAAATTGTTAAAGATGGCGATGGGTGAGATCTGAGGTGTACCTAAGCTGAGAGAATAGTTTTAGCAGAGGGGATTCGTGGTAATTAATCCTAGTTATCTTATTATCAGGCGTCGTTTAGAAAATCCGTTTAATTTCCTTTACATAGAGTTAAGTCGCATTATTACTCTGCCCTCATTGCGGTTTCTCTATACGCGAATTGCGATTATACACGACACATTGAATAATTTCCAATAAGTCCTTTTAATGACTGCTCCTGTATTTATTTTTCAGTATCTTCCAGTAATTAATAACAACATTATGACTTCATATTCTTCCTTATTTTTTATAAGCAAATACACCTATTTATAACCCTCTTTACTCTGCTATATAGGCGAATTTAATTTAATTATTTAAATTCAGACTTAGCGATGTTCGTTTGTTATATTGCGACGTGTGAAGATACTCTACCACACTGAGATTATTTTAAATTATTACTATTAAACCAGGGTCCAACCTGAAAATCAGTGAACATATATTTGTAGATTACACTGATGAAAATACTCGAAATAGTAATTGATAAAAAAAGAATTGAGTAAGAGCGAATTGGGCACACACACGACAGGGTACATATAGAAATAACTCCTTATGGAGTTGGGTCCCTCCATTTTACTGAGGGTGCAATTAACTCCGGAAGGTACCAAAATGTGCTGCCATCAATACCTCTCCTTTAGTCGCCTGAAGGGCGTTCGTGTTTCAACAGGATGGAGCACTAAGCCATACATCAAAATACAGTAAAGCCTGGTTGCAGGTCAATGAAGTAACAACAATGGAGTGGCCCGCTAATAGTCCAGATCTTTCCCCAATAGAGAATTTATGGGGAGTTATTTAGAAAAGACTTGGGGCGGACCCATCCAGGAGGACTAAAACTGTTCTTCGTAAAAAAATTAAGGAAATTTGGAATTCTTTTGCCGCCGAGGATTGTAAAAGACATCAGTGCCACTCCGCATTAAAGAGGTTGTAAAACAAAACCGTAATGCAACGAAACGCTGAACATAAAGAAATCTACAGCAAATTAATTTTTCCTATTTTTCCAATGAATATGTATTATTTTCGTTATTTTGTTGTTATTTATTTGAATTTAACTATCAAAATAATTTTCAAAAAAAAAAACAATTAAAATAATTATTGCTATAACGAAATTTTCTTTTATAAATATTATACACTTTTTTATATACCCAAAAAGTTGAAAATGTGAAAAAAATGCAAGTGTCCCAATACTTTTGCGGTTCGGTAGTAGTTCTAAATATTTATCAACTAAACCGCTTGATAAATTAAGAGGAGAATCTCTCTTTTCCATCAAAGTTCTAGAGTCAGTAGGCGTTAGTTATCATCCTCCGACATTAAGGAATAATCTGAACGCTTTATAGGTGTACTGGTCGGCTTAATTTTCGGAAGTTTCATTTTAGGAGTAAGCTTTATATAACCATAATCATCATCATCATCTTCATATTCATCTTTAATTTTAGGCTCATGCTTTGCTTTTGTTATGAACTCATGAAGTGGTTTTGTTTCTCCTCAAGACGAGTTTCAGTTTCAACTCGTCCAGTTTTCAGAGCGCGGAATTTCTTCTTATTGGCATATCTAGTTTTGATAAGATTTTTTAATAATTCGTCTCTCTTTTTAACCATCTTTGTAATGAGATTTGAACTGGTCTGGGAACTGGGTTATACTGATCTCAATAGGTGTATGGATAGCTCTTATCAGTTCTGTGAACAGCTTTTGACAGCACCGTGAACAACTTTACCAGCTCTATAAAACAGCTCGAACGGGTCTATGAACAGCTTTACCAGGTCTAAGAACAGATTTTACCAGGTCTATGAACAACTCTTACCAGGTCTACGAACTGCTTTACCAGGTGTATGAACAGCTATATCAGGTGTATTTAACAGCTTTAACAGATCTGAACAGCTTTAACTGATTTGCTTTACTAGATCTTCTAAATTTATAGCGAAATGTATGTATCGATCCCTTTTCGATAACGTCCTTTGTTCAGCAAACTATCTTTATCGATTACTAAAAAGCAATAATTGTCTCTCCAGCGAACACCGCAAATACTACGAAATTTTTCGAAGGTCATGTCTGTGTTAACATGATCATTATATATGTATATATGTCTAAGATTCTATCATCTTGTTTAAATAAAATAAGAAAGTTAGCGTTGTCACGTATTAAGTGCTTCGGTATATGGGTGTAAGTCTGACAGAGATAGAAACTATCAATAGATATCAAAAATAATCACGTATGCTATTTTGTTTTTCACATGCTACATCATCGAAAATAAAAATAGAATTCTGTTTGGCTTCCTCTGGTGGTATAACTTCGCAATTATTAGAAAATGGGTAGTTCCCCAGACCACTAATGGAGCTTATCAAAAAGTTGGAAATGTGAAAAAAATGCAAGTGTCCCAATACTTTTGCGGTTGGGTAGTATTTTAAGACGGCAGCTTCGTCAAGTATTATGTTTTTGGATTGAAGGAAAGTCGGCGGAAGCTAATATCACAATTAAAATCCAAAGAAGCAGTCTTAAAGAAATCACCAAAGAGACTAGCGATCGTAAGAGGGTCATTACTTTCATGGTCGCCAAAACGTAACGTTAAGGGGTAACCGTCACAGTTTCGCCTGGAATTAACGAATTTCCAGAAATGCTTAGGCTCAGTGCGTAGAGTTTGCTTAGTTTTATCTGAGAAGTCGATATAAGTCGATATAAGAAGAAGTCGATATAAGCTGACCGAAATTGAGCACACAGCGTGGAATAGGTTATACAGGGTGTTTCAGATCTGACGTACCAAAATGAGTAGGGTGATAGATCTCAACTAGACAAACAAAAAATAATATGGCAAACTCAACCTTTTGGGAGTTACAGGGTGATTCATAAATTTGAGTTTTTTCTACGTACAAATTTCTACATATTTTCTTTACGTGGACATGTTGCACAAAGAAAGGTAATAGAGAGAAATTTCTACATATTTTCTCTACGTGGAAATTTGGGAAAATGCTGAATTTTAGGTAAACAGAAAGAATTTTTTTCAATTTTGGAAGTGACTGTACGTGCAATGGTAAGTTAGATCAGTAGTGTTGAAATTTTTGGAAAGGTTATTAGGATAGTTGTTTTTTTAGCGTTTGTTTGATGTAGCTGTATTGGGTAGATCAAGATATAAAAATAAAAGATTAATGTGCATAGCATGAAAAACTGAAATTTATGAATCACCCTGTAACTCCCAAACGGTTGGTATTGCCCCCCCCCCTGTTAAAAATTTTGTTGTTTGTCTAGTTGAGGTCTAGCACCCCACTCATTTTGACACGTCAGATCTGAAACACCCTATATAGTCAGAATCGCTCCTCGAGATACAAAACCTCTTCGAAGTTTATTCTTCAAGTTTTTAAGTGCTTCGTACACTTGTTGAGCCAAGGCTGAAATGTGCCAGAGTTTCCACATTTAGAGATGGGAATATAATTAACAAAACAAACAGACAAAAAATTCAACAAATCACAGGCAGAAAGCCATTCATTAAGTATGCTCAGCTTTTTTAAAGTTATAACAGTAATCACTAGAGTCAGCAAAATTTGAAGTAACGGGATCAAAACAATAGACGACGTGAAATACCGAATTGATATTTTCGGGGTTAATTTAATTCTTATACATTAAAATCAACAGCTATTTAAGGGTGTCTTGCCGTCGCAAGGCACTATTTCGCGGTAATTTTGCAATTTTTTCAATTCTCGTGAAGTAATTAAATATTTTTGATTCTGCTTTTTTGCAATGTTTTTATTCAATCTATGGCATGTAGAAAACATTATTTTACAGATAAGTTATTTAATACTAGTTTTATATACGAAATAATTTTTGCATTTTTCTGGCACTAAAATTGTTATAGAAAAAAAGCTATTAGTTTTATCGTAATAATCCTTGTACACGATCTAGAAAAAAAGGTGTTAAGACAATTGCAAGAAAGTTTAAAGGATGATTGTACAATACTTGAAGATTACGAAAATTCAAAAAAAAAATCAGATTTTTTTCAAATTCACGACCGCAAGACTCCCCTAATGAACAAAAATAGAAGCGGGGGTTTTTTTATACCCAAGTGTACAAAAAAAATATTCAAGATTAAGGGTTTCACTAGGGGTGGTTCCCGATGCATTTTTAGAGTTGGGTGTATTTTCAGTTTGGTTGGTTACCTCTTAACCAATAGATATTTGAACAAAACAAAACAAAAAATAACGGGGTTATTTATATTTTTCGGTGGCATAACGGGTGGTTTCTGATGCACAAGGATGGCAGGATTTATTTTTAAAAAAGAAGTTTCTAATCAATATGTAAATATTTAAACAAAAAACTAGCGGAGATTTTCTATATTTTAATGTAGAAAAAAATTCATTTACGTTAAGGGGGGCAAGGGGTGGTTCTGATCGACTGGCAGTCAAGTTAGCACCAGTTTTATTCCCGAACCTATTAGTTCATACTGTTAGGATTACATTTTTGTTTACTGTAGCGCCTTTTAGTTTAAATATCATTTTAAAATTTTGTTTTTTCTTCAAAAAAATTTATGAAAGTCAGGTTTGAGCTGATAATGCACCACTTAATAGATATTTTGCCAAATTTATTTTCAGAATAAAAGTTTATATGGTTCATAAGGATGGCAAATGGAACATATAAAGAATCATAAAAATCTAAAACCTTGGTTTCATTTTCATCTTTGGCTGGATGATTTGAAATGGAATGTACACCCCTTTTTTATTTTTATTATATTGCCCATCTTATTACCTTTCCAAATAGAAGCAGCATGTCCACGTAGAGAAAATATGTAGAAATGTATACGTAGAAAATCTATCGGAGAGTAATATAACAATCAACAGATGAAAGAAATTAAACTCAAATTAATTCTAAAATGTTTTTTATTGAATTTAAAAATAATTACAATTAATCTTCATAACTAACAAAAGCAGTTAAAAATGTCCACCCCCACTTTGCATGTATGCCAACAATCTCCTTCTAGGTCGCCGCATTCCGTATTCTGCTAACTAAATCCTCCCTAATTTTAACTGGGATTGAATAAACTTCATCCTTCATCGTTTCCCATAAGAAAAATGCCAATGGAGTAAGGTCTGGAGATCTAGCAGGCCAAGGAATCGGTGCACCTTGTCCAATCCAGCGGTTAGGAAATTTTTCACTAAGTATTTCCATCACAATGTTAGCCACATGCGCTGGTACTGCATCGTGTTGGTGAAACATTCCCCTAAGATTATCCATAGAGTTCTCCTCTATTAGATCTGGCAGTGTATTGTCCAAAAAGTCCGCATACATTTCACTATTAAGCACTTGCGGCAAAATGAACTGTCCTACCAACTGGTTGCCGATGATATCAGCCCAAACATTGACACTGAATCTCTGCTGGAAAGAGGTCACCCTTGCGCTGTGTGGGTTAGTGCTCGACCAGGTATAGAGGTTATGGAAGTTCGTGAATTCATTCCTCCAGAAGCCAAGTGCAAAATTTCAGACTCCTCTCGGAATCTCCTTCCAGTAGTCCTTGGGCTGGGTGATGGTGATATGGATGTAATCCCCCCTCGCTGAATAACCCTTCAAACCTTAGATGATGACATTCCTAATCGCCTTGCGACTCGTTTCGTGCTCGTCTCAGGGTCCTGCCTCACGATGGTGATTATTTGCTGCTCGACGTCGGCAGAAGTTCCCGAAGTTTCGGGTCGTGTCTCCATGTCGTGTGAAACTATACTTCCTTTCTCTTAGCCTTCGGAAAGTCCGTGTAAATAACCCTCTTTGTGCTGCTCGCTGGTTAGGGAATCTCCTTTGATATTCCAGTATAGCCACTCTCTCTTTTCCGTCTACTACACCATAAATGTAAATAATATCCGCGTATTTCTTAAAAGTAAATTCTACCATTTTTAAATAATTTTTGGTTAAAAACACCCGTACTTATTGATTTGTTTTTCAACTATGATAGGTATTCTTGCGGACTGACCCTTTTTTATAGCAAAATTTCTATCAGGTACGAGTAACAGGAGCCAGGATACAAGGGTGTGAATTCTGACCAACACAAGCTAATATCGGCAATAAATCAAAATTACACTAAATACTGTATAACCTTTTTGCAGCAATAATTAAAATTAATTACCTGCTAACCTAAAAAAAAACATTTCGACTTTTTATCTTAAAAATTTTGTTTCTTTAAAGAATTTCCTACCTTGCAATAAAATAATTAGGTACTCAGGGAGTTCTAAGGATGCGGTTTTTCTAATCCTGTGTCTACCTTGCCATGTTGGATCTTTTTGGAAATGTAATAAGATGGGCAATCAAATAAAAATTAAAAGGAGGTGTATTAATCACATGAATTTCGGAGAAAATTTGGGAAAATGCTGAACTTTAGGTAATTGCAAACCATTTTGTTCACTTTTGGAAGTGACTGTACGTGCAATGGTAGGAGTAAGATGGAAAGGTCATTAGGAAATTTCTTTTTTAGCGTTTGTTTTATGTGGCTATGTTGGGTTGATCAAGAGATATAAATAAAAGAATAATATGCATACCATGAGAAACTGAAATTTATGAATCACCCTGTAAGTCCCAAACGGTTGAGATTGCCCCCGCCCCCCTGCCTTACAATTTTTTGTTTGTCTAGTTAAGATCTATCATTTTGGCACCTCAGATCTAAAACACCCTGTATACCGTTCTCCTAACAAAAATATGAAAATAATAAATATTTATGTATGTATATTTATAAAGCTGCCATAATAAATAGTCTACCCAATCAAGATCCTCTTAGCATCGGCCCTAGGCAGATTCTCAATAATGCGTTGGACACCCTAACGCTTGCTCGTAATTAAGTGACTCAGATTTTTTATCCCGACCCTAAGCACCCTAGGTAAGCCTAGACCTCCGTAGTGGTCGGTGGAAATCATTGCGCCGTAAAAAGGAACTTTTTAATCAAGGAAAAAGAACAAATTCATGGAAGGAGAACAAGAAAATTTTAAAAATTGTTAACGAAAACCAAACGATCGCCGTGGGAGAGTTTTTGTAACAAAATTGAAAGCACCTCTGAAGCGGGTCATTTGCCTTAGATCTTCTCAACTACGCCGAGTACTCCTAGCTTCGTAGTGAAATAAGATGAAAGCTGGACCTCATCTAGCCTATAAACTGTGGAGCTACTGGCTGACACTTACTTTTCTGGCTGTTCAACAACTAAAATAGCTGAGTCTACAGTAGCTTTAGATATGATGTCACTCTAACCCCAATATGGCGGACGCATTTTCTTCAATATGACGGATTACTTTTTTCTTCACCACCTTGACATGAGTAGCAAATGAAAGGGTTTGACAAGTAAAATACGATAAACTATGTGAGTTCATTCTACACCTAATATGGCGGACACTTCATGATGTTGGATGGTTTTCGATTTCTAAGTAAGAACGACGGAATGTTTTTAAAATCAAAAAACAATCAAATAATTTGTAGTTTAAAAGACTAAAAAAACAACGCTTTTATAAAGGTACTAAAAAGAAAAAAATTATTCTTTTCTGATCTAATAAAATTTTTTTTTAAAATTTATAAAGATTATTAAAACTAAAAGAGTTGAGCACGAAAGGGTCATTTAAGCAATTTTATGATACTCGAGTTAATTTATACTCAACATATAATAAATGTATATATATAACATAGTACTATAATAACAACGTTCATATTACCCAAGGACTATTGAAAAAACTTCTACACGCTCAATGATTTTAGTTTTCTTTTTATTAACTCGCTTTCTTGTCTGTTTGTCTGTTCGCTAAAGATTTTGCAATCGATTTTAAACTTGAAACTTTAAACATAGCTCAGAACTTGATGACAATGCAATATTAATCCGCTCTCTCGTCTATACAGAATCCTATTACTTATCTCTCGATAATCTCATTAAAATGTTTAAAGTACATTTAAGAATTACTCATGCAAGACTAAAAATTAAAAAAATTTATTTAAATAAAAAGTAACTTTTAATATACAACGTTTTTAAAACGGACTAAAAAGTATAAAATAATTTCTCCTAGCCCCATACAGATTCCTAACCACATACAGATAGTCCTGATTATGAACTTTTAATAGCTATGAAAAGTAAAACGAAAAACATGAGGCGCATGCAATTGATAATAGTAAGTAGTGTAGAGAGTAGTCCCACGTTTTCATTTTAAAGCTTACAAGTACATATTTTCATAGCTATTAATAGTTCACAATCACAAATTTTCAGAACTATCTGTATGGGGCTAGAAGAAATTATTTTATACTTTTTAGTCCGTTTTTAAACATGGTGCGGCGACTGGCAGCAAACAGATTGAGAACCACTCAATGAAGCTAGCAGCACTTCATCGCTGCAAATACACTATAGTATTTGGTTCCAGTTCTGTTGTTAGTAAAAACTCAGCAACCCTTTATAATTATGAAAAAAAATGAAATACGATTTAAAAAAGACTTGTTTTCGCTTCTGCGAAAAGGTCCAAATATGACCTAAGAATTTAATTAAAGATTTGTTAAGAAAATAATATTAATAAAATCAACCAGATTACTTTTGCAAGACTACTCGCGGGCTGGTGTTATCAAACACCATTTTTTATTTTTATTTTAGGAATTCGAACATAGAGGATATCCAGCATAACCAGTAGTAGTAGAGGTAGACAGCGAACATCACTATCTCCACAATGGTATATTAAATTTAATACAATTATTTTTATTTTAATAATTAAATAAATTAAAAAAAATTATTTTTATTTAAATAGTAATTTTTCTTTATAGTACATTTATACAAGTGTTGTTTTTTAGTTTAAACTACATATTTTCTCCCTTTGAGGTACGAACCATAAAAAAAGTTTACACGGACTGGAACATATGATTTAAATCACTTTTCCATTGGGATAATCTTGAGCTGATAAGCTTTATCTGATGCAAGATCTCTTTCGGCACATGAACACACACAGGGCTGAAAATCTCCGAACCACATCAAAACTTGCATAAGTCGGTCGAGTCGATGAAGAGATGTTATGTTTATGTCAGCATAATTTTTAGTATCTTTGCATTCCCGTCAGTAGATGTGCATTGATTTTCTTAACTAATAAACTGTCTCTTAATTATGATTAAACTAATGTAATTAATGAACCCAAAGTTTATAAGGCTGTGAATAATTTTTAAATTACCCTGTATAGTAGCAGACCTCTAGTATATTACTACACAGGCGAACATAAAAAAGTGCACACCTGGCAAAATTGTAGTTATTTCTATTCTTCCCCTACAAACTGCCTACCTAACGAGGTACTCTCACATGTTATCTGAAATGTTTAAAGGTTATTTGTGTCAAGTGTATTTTAGTAACGTTTCAACAATTCAATAATTGTAAAAAACTGAACAGTTCCATTGTTTTTGAAAATGCTTTGAGTAACTCAATAAGTTTTGTAATATTTTCAAAAATGGACAAAATGTGCAGGAAATATTCACAAGACCGGAGTGAATTTTTAAACTAAAAATCAAAACAAGGCTTGTTTAACTCGAGCAACGTAAGAAATAAAAGAATTTCTTAACACGATCGGCGTTTCTAATGAAGAAAAATTAACGCCGATCGTGTTAAGAAATACTTTTATTTCTTACGTTGCTCGAGTTAAACAAGTGTTGTTTTGATTTTTAGTTTGTAATATTGTTTAAAACCAAAACTTTTTTAACATTTATAATTAGTATTGTAAGGTATTTCCTCTGTTTTTATTTTTGAAGTAAAACTTCTTTACGCACGCTTGACTTGGGGAGTAAGCTGGTGAATGCGTGACGAGAGCGTTACGAAAAGTGAGATCAGGTGAGGCGAACGGAAGTTAAGAGGGAGATATACGGTGATGTCTTGATTATTTCGTAATTTCATTTCGTTTATCAATGAAAACCGATAATAAATTTAAATATTTGTAGAAAATTAATATATGTATATGTATATACATGTATATACTATACATATATACATATATAAACATATATATATATATATATATATATACATATAAATGGAGCTAAAGAAGTCTTACTTCAGTCGTGTGGTCGAAGGCACACTCATATTTTTTTTATTAGATCTTTACTTTCCTTGTAATTCTGATTTTATTCAAGTAACGTTACAACAAATCTATAAATTTGTAACACTGCTCTCATTATTGCATCCTACATAGTTGATTATAGTGTGTACGTTTCTTCTTCGCTTCTATTGCTTTCAATGTAAACATTTTATTTATTTTTTCTTATTTAAGGAAAGAACAACTCTCCGTGGAAGATTGCAGATTCGTATTCGAGCTAATAACTGTTCGCGAATCCTTTAGAAAATATTTGAAATTATAAAGCAAAAGGGTGTATCTGACAGTGTAAGCGATGTGCGGGAGATCATCAACAAGTACAAGGAAGAAGGCAACCTAAAGCCAGCGAGAGAATCAAAATCCAAAATCGAAAAATGATTTTTAAGAAAATAATCATATATCAATAGGACGCCGTTACTAAAGAACGGAGGCATTCAAAAGTTGTCGCTGCAAGAAAGTACTAGCTCTTACAACAAGACACACAAGCAATAGGCTGCAATGGGTACGAGAGAATATTCATACGGATTGGTTAAAGATTATTTTCTCGGACGAATCCAGGTTTTGTGTACGTTTAGTTCTGATTACCCTCGGCATTACATTTGGAGGTGAGGAAAACAACTTCACCACCAGACTATAAAAGGAAAAAGGGGTATTATAATTTGAGGATGTTGTACGACAAACGGCGCTCGGAATCTATCAATTCCAACAAGATAATGTTCCATGCCATAAATCAAGACTTGAAAAGAAAATGAAACTAAAAATTCTAGATAAATGGCCTGTAAAGAGTCCCGATCTTAATTCCATTGAAAACATATGGGATTAGATTGATATGGAAATATATAAATAACGGAGACAAATAATGATCAAAAATAAAACAAACTTTGAATGAAATTCTAAGCAATGGATGGTATTTCTAGCCCATCTTTTATAATCAGTCCTAAAAGATTAGATAGTTAAATTAAAAATAAAGGCAGTAATACGGAATATTAAGAAGTTTTTTCAATAAATTTCCGTTCGCCGTATTACAAACTTTTATTTTCCACAATTTTCTCTATTTCGTGTTTGAAAATCCTGTTTGCAGATTAATATAAATGCCTGATTCAAATAAAAAGACTCTTTTTTACTCACCTGTGCCTAGGTTTATTAATAACTAATAAATAATAATACATTTGAGCTATAAAACAATTTTGCATGTGAAAACTCTAAAGAGAATTCTACTGAACGCTATTGGAATGTAACAAAACAAATAAAGCAATGATATTAAAAATTCATAATTTGATATTTTTTATTAAAAAATTAAACAGGGTATTTAGTTTTATGATAGTTTATAAGTCAAGAATAACTGAAATTAAAGTTATTTTTAAATCAACATAATTATTATTAATCTATAATGTGTTACAATTTTCATTTCTAAAAACTCTCCTGTTTCTTAGCCGCCCAGAACATTGACTTTCCAATGGAAAATTTTAAGAACAAAACTTGAATGCTTTTTTGGATTAATGACGATCGGCTGGTTTAGCGTTATATTTGTATACAGTTTGTCTTCATTACAAGTTTTGCGCAAAGGATTTACCAACATATCAACATAACATAAAGACATGTTACGCATTAACTCCAGACTGTTCTCAAAGTAATTTCATGTGAATCCTTATTGAGGATCGTTAAGAAGGCTCAGATAAAATAGAGGACTTAGGATTATGATTCCCTCTAATATTTTTATTAGACCAGTCTTGGGAAACGATAGCCATGTTTAGCTTTTTGCTATGCTTTAACCGCATTAAAGTGGCGCAGAGTGGGATTCTTCGGTTCACCTTTGAGAATTCCTTCGGAATATTTCCGCCATCTTACTTTCTTACCAGTTGATTTTCTAATTGCCGTCTGAAAACCATGAAGTTTTTAATACCGGCCTCGTTCTATGATTTTCTTAATCTTTTTTACAATCGAGCAAGATATAGTATAGACGAGCAATAGCTTCAGTGCTTTGATTTAAAAATATATAACATCAAACTATATAAAATTGCAGTTGAACAGCTTAAGTTCCATATGATGTATTATAATTGAAAGTTTTATTTTGGCTTATATAGTTAATAAAGAAGTAAATACTAATGAAGAACAGGCACAAAAGAAACAAACTAACGCAAATATGTTTACTACTCTGTTACTTCTTTCGACAATTGAATGTTGAATTAATTTCAAAATACCATGCCATGAAATTACTGAAACTGCCGCAAATGGTGATGTCCAATGGTTCGAAAGTCCCAATAAAAATGTTTCTTACTTAATAAAAGGTAATATTTACGAACTGTTACCAGATTGTAGCAAATTCAATAAAAATTTAAAAGATTAAGAAGAAAGCTCTGTCCGTGTCTTCGACAAGGTAAAATGTTATGTACTCCTTAATCTTGCTAGGCTTTTATTATCCTCATAAAACGAACACAGCAATTTTTCAAAGGTATGCGGCATTCTTTAATCAACTTTGTAAAATTCACTGGTACATACGAGTACAATGTAGCCAAATGTTTCAAATACGAAATATTCACTATTCAAATGGATATTTATGGCATGGGTTCTGTAGACTTGTACGATTACCAATAAAAGGTCACTTAAAACAAATATTTTTAAGATTTGCTGTTAAAATATGTCTAAAATTATATATATATGTATTTAAAAAATTTCATTAAAAAAATTTCGTTTACAAGTACAGATCCGATATTATAATTATTCGATATAACAAGCTTATTCACAATTTGAACAGCTGTTTAACCAAAAATGCTATACGAAAATTAAACGACGAATAAATGAATGACTAAGAAGATGTATTTCGTTTTGTTCAGCAGCTTCTATTACTTGCATGCAATTTACATGATATTTGAAAAGGAACTACTCCGTAAAACAACACAAGATGTTTCTTTAATCACATTCACCTTTCCTTATTGTGTTAAATGTAAAGATAATCTTTCATTGAACTATAGTAGATAGGTCTTGACCGTTACATGGAGATACGGCTACTTCGCTCGGAAGTAAAGTAAACACAATTGCTACGACTGCTGGTGAGTTTGGAAGATTCTACAATATCCTTAGACACCAGAGTCTACGTCGAAGTTTTCTGCACTTGAGACAGGCCAGAATAAGGATACTAACGAAAACGAGTAAAGGCTGGTAAAATCAAGTTGCATTTTATGTGATAGTCATAAGAATTCGACTGTTATCAGGCATTCGTTTCTTGCTGAGAGTATTGATACCCACTGTCCAATCAACACATATGGTTAAGTTATTAAATGCAGAAGAAGTTCTGTCTGTCCATACTCATATCATCGACAGGCACTCAAGAGTTAATTCGAACTGCTCGTGCTCCTTTGCAGGGCAAGTTGTTACCGTCGTATACATCTACCTAATTTTGACAATAGTTACCATATCAATCAGATCAAAAGGAAGGGTTAAAAGCGTCCGCACGATTCGATAAGTTCATCCCTTAGTCTCTCCGGTTCTAACTGCAACTGGAACGTAATCAAACAGTCAAATATCAGCGAAAGGAGGGAAGGAGGTATGATGATGAACTGACAACACCGAGGACTTGGGATGTATCTCGGTTTCTAAGTAACCCACCCTTTGTAATTCCAGCTAAGGTAGCATTTGCAACCTCTCAGTTTGAATACTTGACTTGTTTAACTTTGTTCTATATAAGCTATATATATAAGGCATCTGACTGAAGAAAGCAATGAACTGTAATGAGATGGATGAACATCCGGGAGTAACTTGTATGGAGTTTTATTTCATTATCCCTGCTAACTTTACCTGCAGAAAAAAAAGATATAAGTTAAAAAAAAAATCATTTCATATTATATTTTGACGGAAAATCTATTTCACGGGGACCATATTTTTATCAGACCAGGTAAATATAATAAAATTGTGCGTGTCAGCTCCGACGCGTGACTGGAGTGTACTCCTGAAAAACAATTGTCTTAAAATATATACAATAGGCAAAGGAAGTAAATGAACCCATATATTTTTTGATTTGATAAAATATATTACATACATAAAAATATATTACTTATATTACATTAATCATTTCGTGAATAGTAACGTCGTTATTAAATACTGTGACAATAGGTTTGTGGAAACTAAAGTACGATACATGAACGTCAGAAGTTACATGAGTTACGAACCGTGAAAACATCGCATCATTGGCTGTACTATATCTAGTTGTCCCCAGTGTTCTACCAGAAACTAGATTTAAATTAAGTTCTTTTTTCAAAAATTGTACTAGCTGCAATCCGTTA
The DNA here is from genome assembly GCA_964036015.1 of Leptarthrus brevirostris. Classification (NCBI taxonomy): domain Eukaryota; kingdom Metazoa; phylum Arthropoda; class Insecta; order Diptera; family Asilidae; genus Leptarthrus; species Leptarthrus brevirostris. The sequence goes on from OZ038376.1 coordinate 3,306,580, forward strand.
TATTTACCGAAGGGAATATTGAAATCGCCGCCAAGTATAAACGGAAGATCATGATAACGTTTCTTCAACTGCTTTGAACCTCTTTCTGTATATGCTAATAATGTCTTGTGGAGAAAATCTATTATATCTTTAACTTTCTGATTGACTGAAATATAAACTGTGACCATAACAATTTGTTAACCGTTAGGTAAAGTGCATCTCGCGGAGCATATGTCCTTAAGAGCCGATTTGGTTTGAATAACGTGCTGGGAATTTCTTCTCAAGTAAGCATCATCACAGAGAGTAAAGTTATGTTGCAAATCGCCAACATAATGATAGATGCTGACCCCTCGCTAACGCTTAATGTTGGGTCGTATGTATTGCGTTATGCATTTAAAATTTTCAATTTCAACCCGTTCCGCGTTGTGAAGCCAAATTTCTAATAACAGTAACACATGTGATTTCGGTATTATATTACCACGGAGGTCATGCGAATTTCAATAATAAAATATATACTGAAGTATTCATAAAAATATTATTTTAATGTTAAATATATTTTCTATAAATTATTCTCTTTAGTGTACAAATAGTTTTTTCCCCTTCTGTTCACTACATAAAAGGTTTTGGATGTTTGAGTGTACAATCTGTATGTCAGGATTTTAATCGCAATTTACGTGGGTTGGGTGGGGCTGTAAAATCATCATAGTAAAAAACATAACTTTTCAGAACTTGTTTTAATCAAGTATTAATAAAAAATTTTAAAAGCAAAATTGAAACTTTTACACATTTATTTTACGTATAATATACCCACGGTAGTTACGATTACAACCCTTTATCATATGTAAACATGTATTATATCACCTACACCCCACGCAACAAAAAAAGCCGAGCATGGAATTTTATTGATAAAGGGATTTAAAAGTTAAATAACAACAATTTATTATGTAATTTTTCTGTATTTTACATTATTCACATGTAACCCAATTAAAAAGTATGTTTTGTGCAATATGTAATTTGTTTTCAGTAATAAAAATTTAGTTTTACGTTCGAAATTCAAAAGTGCATTATTTTGTTCTAGTGTTTAATGCAATGTTATTTCACAAAAAATTAAAAATACAGTAAGCTAACAATATCTCTTTATTTTAATAAACAAAAATGTATTTCCAAAACTGAAAAGTTTTAAAATTGAATTTAAAATTGCAATTAGTACTTTGTAGCACGGCCCTTTGCCTTAATAACGTAGCAGAAGATTGCTATCGCACATCAACAACCGTTAAAAGCAGTTTGGACACGTTGGAGACTATTTAGTACGAATTAAGCCGGGAAAATATGAAAAAGAAAACCACGTTCGGGTTTTTTTGTTGCGCGGGTGTACCTAGTAACCGCATTCACGTGTTCATCGGCTTTTTTTTCATCATCGGTTGAATAGATTTCTTCTATATCTTACAATATTTTGTTAACTTTATTCATTTCACTCTATATAAATCTAAATATTAACAGATATAAATAAAAATCAAACTTTAAATCTTTAAAACTCCACAAATTGAAGTTTAAATATTGACCATGTGTACTGAATACTATAGTCAAATTATAGAAACAGTGAAAAGAGAGAAAGTTACTGTGTACTTGGCGCTAAGGCGCATAGGGCGCTATGAGATGCGCCAGTATGTTGCGCAGAGGAAAACCATAACGGCTTCACTTTTTGTTAACGCTTTTCATACCGTGCGCTATATATAAAACGATTCTTAAGGAGTAAACTCCAATAATATTAAAGTCTTGGTTAACTAGTAATGCAATGAACCCTATGTGCATTCATTATTGAAACCTGGTTTTGAAAAGTGAAATTTCACATATCCCAAAACCACTTACATAAATATATCAGAACGACTCACACCAAGCATTTTATCCAAAATCGAGTCAGACCAAACCAATTAATCCCAAGTTTGAATGCGTTGATATTAGAAAGTAGAAATGGTTGCACATGATTATCGAAATAGTTTGCCCGAAGCGACGATCGTCTATGAGTCACTACTTAAAATTCATACTTTCCCGATGTATAATTTACACATCAAAAAGTTGAAACCGCTAAAGGAAATATTCTTTCTTAAATAAATTGTCTTATTAAAGCGAGTTGCATCTACGATCAGTTGCCTTCGACTAATATATGGGTGTTTCTAGATGAGACGATTAGATAGTACCAGATTTCATGATTTGGTAACACTATAAGTTAAATCTCTTATCATATTATATCTTCCGGAAAAGAAATATCTCTTTTTGAGATTATTTCGTCTCCGGACTTCTGGCCCAAGAATACTATCGCCCACGAATTTGTGCCTCGCGGCAGGTTTACTAACGGAACATATGACAGAGTATTAACGAATGCTCCAAAAAACTAAGTACGCTGTCCCTTTACTACCAAAATGTAAGGGGACTAAGAACTTAAACTAATCATATATTTCAGGCATCCCTTGCCTGCTGATACGATGTAATCATGTTGACTGAGACTTGGCTTCATCATGGTTTTAGTGATGCAGAGATTCTTCATAATTCTTATCAGATTTTGCGTAGGGACAGGCACTCTGAATCTCTGTGCCGTGGTGGAGGAGTGCTGGTTGCTTGCAGATCAAACTTTAATTGCAGCTTTGTTGATGTTCCTGCCTTCTCTAGTTCACTTACTATTGAACTCTTGGTTCGTAAGCTATCGCTACCTAAGCTTAATATCTTTTTGGTCTGTTGCTATATTCCGCCTAACCTGACAAACTTCGTTGATACTGAAGGGCGCAGTCTCTAAGATATTCTAAGTCTTAGTGTAGACTTCATCCTTAATATGACGAACCCTGAAGATGAAATTCTTCTTATTGGTGACTTTAACTTACCCAATGTTTAATGGGTACCTTACTGTGATGACGACGACTTCCTTCCTTCATGTTATCCCACATCTATGGTTTCTAAATTTCTTGACACCATTACTTCCTCTGGTTTGCACCAAATGAGTAATGTAAAAAACTCTATGGGAAGGCAGTTGGATCTTCTGTTTTCTTCTGATTCGACTAACACTATAGTCGACTTAGCTTCTGATCAGTTATCCGCTGTTGATGGTTTTCATCCGCCTGTCTTTGCCTCTTTCTGTTACGATGGTACTAGTATTGCGGATCCCAATATTGAACACCTTGCGTTTGACTTTAAGAGATTGCATTTCTCTGAGATATCGTCTAATCTCCATTCAGTCGATTTTTTGGCATTACTGGACAATAATGATATTGATGTCTGCGCCTCCCTGTTTTTTAATAAGATATATGATTTGTTTTACTCCTTTGTTCCATTAAAACGGATTAGGTCTACATACTCATCTCCCCCGTGGTACAAAGCTGAACTCCGCAGTCTTAGGAACAGGAAGAACAGACTCTGGAAGAATTACTTGTGTTGTAATAGCGGAATAGCGTATTCTGACTTTGTGACCTGTTATGAAGGCTTTAAGGCACTATCCTCTTCGCTCTATAAGGAATACCTTGTAAGTGTTCGTGATGATTTGCATAATAACCCTCGCAATTTCTTTATATTCGTCAATATGAAAAAGAAATCGAGTAAATATCCATCTACGATGTGGTATAAGGGGTCTTCAAGTAATAACGTGTCCGACATAGCTAACAATTTTGCTTCATTTTTCGAGAGTGCCGCTTCATCCGATTTTTTGCCCTTCATATCTCGGGATCTTATTATGGAGAAAATTAATGAACTCAAATCGAACTTTTCCTCTGGTCCGGACGGTATCCCTCCAGTCTTCATTAAGTCCTGTTCCGATGCCCTTCTTAGTCCATTAGCAATTCTCTTCAACTAGTCCCTTATAGCGGGTAAATTTCCTGCATTGTGGAAGAGCTCTTTTATAGTCCCTGTTCATAAGAAGGACCATAAGAATGTTTATTTATTTATATAAGTATTTATAAAAGAAGATTTGCCAAAGCTGGCTACTACAAATGTGATACATACATATAAAAACTTATACCTAAGATAAAAATAATCAAAGTTCAATGGTTTGCTTAAGTTGGGCTTTGAGCTGCAACCTGGAACGTCCGAACTCGATGTGGGCCGCAAACTCGTTGAATAGCCTGGACATAGAGGCTATGGGCTCGTGCATACCATATAAGGTTCGGTGGCGAGGCACATGGAGGAAGTCACGATTCCGCAAGGTCCGGGCCGGGACGGAAATGGTCACGTCGTTGAGTAATTCGCCAGAATCGATCGACCCCTGCAACAGATCAAATAAAAAAACAATTTTGGAGACCTTGCGTCTCTTTTCAAGTGTGTCAAGGGAAATCAGACTAAGTCTGGCGGGATAAGGAGGGAGGTAGGTACGAAGGGCGAACCTAAGGAATCTACGTTGAACTGACTCGATTCGGTTAATGTGCACTGCGAAGTAAGGATCCCTGACCGGACTGGCGTACTCCAGGATAGGTCTGACGAAAGTGCAGTAGAGAAGCCTTGTCAAATAGGGATCGTCAAGCTCTCTAGACCATCTTTTTACAAAGCCAAGCGTGGAATTAGCTCTGCCAACCACGAAATCCACGTGGGCCTCGAAGGAGAGACGGGAGTTAAGAAACACCCCCAGGTCCTTGATCAAGTCAATCCTGCTCAAGGTGCAACCACCCATGGAGTAGTTGAAGGAAATAGAACGTATCCTACGTGAAAAAGACATAACGGTGCATTTGCTGGCATTCAGTGGAAGACGATTATTAGAGCACCAAGTCTCGAAGCTCAGCAGTGCACAGTCATCGTCGCAGGAGACCGCGCGGAAGATTTTAGCATCATCAGCATAACACAGTATTCTGGACCTGGGCAGAAGTAACGAGACGTCATTGATGTAAATAATGAAGAGGAGCGGGCCAAGGATGCTACCCTGGGGCACACCAGAGGTGACTGAGATTTCGGTGAATAGGGCGCCACGGAACAGGACGCGTTGGCAACGGCCGGACAGGTAAGATGACAGCCACTCCACGAAGAGCGGCGGAAAACCGAGCAGGCTGAGCTTCTGTACGAGAATGCCATGGTTAATCCTATCAAAGGCCTTGCTGAAGTCAGTGAATATGCAGTCGACCTGCATACCCGATTCGATCAGGGGCAAACAGTAATGTACGAATTCGAGCAGATTGGTGGTGGTTGACTTACCCTTCATGAAGCCGTGCTGAAAAGAACCCAGGAAGGGTTTACAATGAAAGCGGAGCACATCACTAATCAGGGTTTCGAAGGCCTTAGCAATGTGTGAAAAGTTGGCGATGGGTCTGTAGTTCGATATGTCCGCCTTGTCTCCCTTCTTGTGAAGAGGTATAATCATGGAATCTTTCCAGAGCTTCGGGAAACGACCACAGCGCAGGGAGAGGTTAAACAGACGACAGAGGACAGGAGTGATCGTTGAGCAGCATCTTTTCAAAAACGAGGCCGGGACCCCGTCCGGACCACACGAAAACATGTCGGGCAGATTCGACAGATAAGCGGAGACAGCCGAGTCGTTGAGAACAAGGTCACTGGACTCAAGCGAAGTAAGCGGGAGCCTAGTCAAGTGGGAGAAGTCATTGGAAAGAACATCACAGTAAGGGTCACAGAAAGCGGTACTAAAGAAGTCAGCGAAAGCGTTTGCCACCACAAGAGGGTCATGACTCTCGCGGTCACCCAGCCTCAGGGAGGAAGGGTATCCATCGCTGCGTCGCTTAGAGCTGATGAACTTCCAAAACTGTCTGGGATTATTGAGCAAATTGGATCTCGAGTTAGACAGGAATCTACTGTATGACGCCTGTAGATCAGAGGAGAATCGCAGGTGTAGGTCATAATAAACCAGGTAGTCCTCGTCGCGCCTAGAGGAGCAAAACTTTGTCCAGGCTTTACACTTTAGATTTTTAAGGTGTCTCAAATGGCCATCGATCCAGGGTTGCGATGAACTGGAGGAGGAGGGAGAGGAAAACGAGATCGGAACACACTGCGTGAAGCAGGTATAGAGAGCGTTGTAAAACGAATGGACGGCCTGGTCAATATCCGCCTCAGTTAGGACAGCAGCCCAGTCGTAGTCCGAAAGCCAATCATTGATGATAGAGAAATCGGCAGATCTGAAGTTGAAGCAGCAGCCGTGCAAAGTGGAGGGGAAGTTCTCGACAGCATCGAAACAGAAGAGGACCTGAAGAGCAGGATGGTGACAAGACTCTGGGACCAGAGGGTTTCGGCACCGCTGCACCAATGAGCCATCCGGGTCGGTGAGGAAAACTAGGTCGAGCAGCCTGCCCGAATCATTAACGATGGCATTGCACTGGGAGAGGCCAGCGGAAGCACAGGTGTCTAGGAAGGACAGCACATGCTGAGGAGCACCAGAATAGGACGGCAATAACCCTTCAATCTCGGGAGACCGGGTCCAACAGACCTCTGGAATGTTGAAATCACCAAGAACGACTACCTCGTCAGAGGGTGAGAGGGCGCTGCTTAAGCCGTCGATGGAAAAGGACAGCTGGTCATACACTCCGGAGGGTGAAGCAGGGGGAATGTAGGCGGTGAAAACGTAAAGATTTCTGTGAGGGAATTTCACGGCGACGCAAATGAGCTCCAAGGTGTCAGAATGAGCAATCTGTACGGTGTTACAAGGGATGCCGGTTCTGACAGCGGACAGCACCCCGCCGCCAACAGGTGCACACGCATTCGCGTGGCGATCCCGCCTAAACACCTGAAACTCGGGCCCGAAAATCTCGGAATCGGAGATACCGCCACAGAGCCAGGTTTCAGAGAGACAGATGATGTCAAAATTGGAGGCGCTAGTAGAGGACAACAAATGTGAAATTTTGGAGCGCAAACCGGTAACGTTGGCGTAGAAGAGGGAAACCTCACCGACAAGTTTTTTGAGTGCTGGACCCCGCCTAGGGGGGGGGGGCCGCGTGTTCTCGGGACAAACTCACGAACGATCGAGCCGGGAGGCCACATGTTTGGACAGATAGCTGCCAAGAAAAACTCCTCGGGAACGAAGACCTTAAAGGAGGCCGTGAAGGCGCGTTCTGCTGTACGGTTAGCTGGGTTAATGCGCCGACAGGAAATCATGCCGATGGGGATGGAAGCGAGAGTGGCGATATTGAACGCTATGTCATGCTCAGAGGTGTCAGGGTGAACTCTGGAAACGAACAGGCATTTCGGACGTCTGGCAGGCCTTAGGGCAACAGCCCCAGGATGAGAGGCAATGTCTGGCGCAGCACCAGAGGCGACGTCTACAGTCCCATCTATCGAGTGTTGGTCTTGGCTGTCAATACGGAGTTCCGGGGCAGTTGAAATTAAGGAGGCAATCGATCCACCTGACACAGCATCATCGGAAAAACCCGCGGGGGGATGAGAAGGAACTAAATCCTGAGGAAGAGCGGATTACCGCCGCGACGCTTGCACCTGCGGGATACCCGGGAATTAAGAGCGGGCTGGCGTTCGGCACGCCTTTGTATGCGCGGGGAACAGTTCACAGGATGAGCAGGGTCAGGCATCTGGCCGTCGGAAACAGCTTCGTGGAGCTCAGCGACAACAGGTGGAGATGAGGGCCCCACGACTGCGAAGGGAGGGCAAACAGAGGAAACAGTCACTGGAGACGTATGCTGAGAACCAATAGATGACGCATTGGAGGGAGGGGGGATGGGAGGGGTCAAGAACCGCGTGGATAAAGAATTAAGGTCAGATGCGATGGAACCTAGCAGCTCGGAGTTGGCAGAAACGACCGAGGACCAAGCACCGAGATCACATTTCAACTGCTTGACTCCGCGACGAATATCGTCGAATATGGGGGTGACAGAAGAAGGGCCCGCAAGAGGAGTTGGGCAGGGGCCGAGGTTTGCGATCGCTGTGTGCACATCGTCCAGGGAACCCGACATCAATGTGATGCGAGAGGAAATCTCATGCGACTTTTCCAGGAGCACGCCCGAGTTAGATACGATGGTATCAACAGATCCCATCAATTTGTCCACCCTGGCCGTCAGAGAGACAGCATCGTCCGACAAAAGTTCGAGATTACCCCAACGACTCGAGAAGAAGCTTACCTTGTCGGCGACGAGCGACAAGTCACCAGAAAGCGTCTCCATCATGCTCCTTACAAGTCTCAACACGTGGCACGGTTTGATATCCGAGCATTCACCACATGTCGAGGGGCGCGAGGATCGCGTTGCATGCTTCAAGCAATCCTGATGAAAAGTCAAGCCACATACACCATCGCAAGCAACGGCGTCAAGGACTATCTCTCCCGAACAGGAACCACAGACAACCATGATGGGCGATATAGAAGAGAAAAAAGCAGAAACAAAAAGCGAACCACCGGAAGGAAGACGAACAAAATAAATAAATAAATAAATAAAAGACAAGAAAACCGGAAGGAAGACGAATAAAATAAATAAATAAATAAAAGATCAGAAAACTTAGAAATAAATTAAAGAAATAGACTGAGACGAGAAAACCGGAAGGAAGACGAATAAAATAAATAAATAAATAAAAGACCAGAAAACTTAGAAATAAATTAAAGAAATAGACTGAGACAAACAAAAAAGCGCAAATGAAAAGGAGAAGCCGAGAACAATAAGCGGAAGGAAGACGAATAAAATAGATAAATTAATAAAAGACAAATAAAAGACAAGGAAACCGGAAGGAAGACGAATAAGATAAATAAATAAATACAAGACAAGAAAACCGAAAGGAAGAAAATAAATAAATGAATAAATAAAAGACAAGAAAACCGGAAGGAAGACGAAGGAAAAAAAATAAATTAATAAATAAAAGACCAGAAAACCCAGATAAAAACTAAATAAAATAGAATAAGACGAGAGAAACAAAAGAACGAAAATGAAAAGGAGAAGTAGAAATCAATAAGCGAACAGCCGGAAGGAAGACGAATAAAATAGATAAATAAATAAAAGACAAAGAAACCGGAAGGAGGACGAATAAAATAAATAAATAAAAAAAAGACAAGAAAACCGGAGAAAGTAAATAAATAAATAAACAAACAAAAGAAATAAAGTAATGAAATGGACCGAGACGAGAGAACCAACAAGCGAACAACCGGAAAGAAGACGAATAAAATAAATAAAAGACAAGAAAACTAATAAATAAATTAATGAAATGGACCGAGACGAGAGCAACAAAAGAACGCAGATGAAGGGTGAGACAAACCAGCCCGGAAAATGGGATCAGCAGAGTGCAATACAAAACCGAACGTAGCGAGACAGGATCCAAAAAACAGGCAGAAACTAATGAAGGAAAACACTGCGCAACGACATAGAATGGAAATCAAAAAAAAAAAAAAATTGTAAATAAATAATTGTAAATAAATAAACCAGAACCGTACCACACACAGAAGATCAACAGTCAGAGTTAGTCAGAAAACAAAAGTAAACAGGAAGCGGCGAAAAACAAACCCGGAAATAAATTGGATGAATATATATATGTATTTCCAAACAAAGGGCAAAGCGCGAAGGCTGCAAGATATTAAAAATATTAAAAATTGTACTGCAGAGATCACAACATTAATATATCACTGCATAAATCGGATCTACTAAGATTTAGCAAACAGAAAATCAACGTTATAAGTAATTATAGACCAATCGCGAAATTATCTTGCATACCTAAACTATTTGAATCAATTGTGTATTCGCAGCTTATGGAGCGTTGTATTGGCTTGATCTCTCCCAATCAGCACCGGTTCTTGCTCGGTAGATCAACGACTACTAACTTACTGGAATTTACCTCCCACGTTATTTCTGGCCTCCAGCGAGGCATGCAAACTGACTTTATATACCTGGATTTCAGTAAAGCCTTTGATAAACTCCCTCACTCCGTAATTATATTTAAGCTCGGGAGGTTGGGTTTCCCCCGTATTCTTCTTGACTGGATTTCTACCTATCTAAGAGACGTGGCTCTACCTCTACGGGTGAGCAATTGCGGTCACACCAAGCCCAGTGACTACAGACCAATCAGCATAACCCCGTTTTTATTAATATCCCTGGAAAGGGTTCTGGATCTGTATATTAGGGAAAATATCGATCCCAAGTGCGGTCACGCCATACTCAGTGACTACAGACCGATCAGCCTAACCCTGTTTCTATTAATATCCCTGGATAGGGTTCTGGATCTGTATCTGGATTAGCAAAATCAAGGAAGTAGCTCTAAAGAAACTAAATTCATGAGCAAAAACCAGGGGGCTTGGCTTCAATCCGCGAGGAAATATAAGGTACCAACCTTCAGGATAGCCCGGTTAAGCGGTATGCTGTTGGAACTTAAATCCCAGGATAAATATCTGGGACTCATTCTAGACAGCAAACTTACCTAGAAACTAAATGTAGAAGAAAGGATTACTAGAGCAAATAAAGCTTTCTATATCTGCTAGAGGCTCTTCGGTGCAAAGTAAAACCCAGCATCACGCAATGGAAATATACAGTAGTAGTGCGACTAATCCTGCTGTACGGCATTGTGGTTTCGGTTGCCAGCTGAAAACTTATCACGCACATACAAAGAATTGCGGGAAAGAGGCCACTTGTGCATTCAAAATTATTCCAATCCCTGCTCTTAACACAATCCTCTATCCCCCTGTGGACCTGTAAGCAAAGAGCGCTGCGCAGAGAGCAATGTTGCGCCCTAAAGACCCGGGTGAACGGGCATAGTAGCTTAGGGGAGAGTCTCAATACGGCCACTGATTACATAATACCGATTATGAATTTGACAGGAAGTTAGAGGTAGGTCTGGGAGACAAGAACAGGTTACATCCATACCGATGTCTCTAAAATGAGTTCCGGAATTGGAGCATCAGTGTTCTGCCGGGAGCTTCATATATATTCTACATACAAACTCCCCAGTGACTGCAGCCTCTTTCAGGCCGAGGATGTGGCTGTACAGAAGGCGGCATAATTGCCTCACAGTCAGCTGGTAACAGGGAGCTCAATCAGTATCTATGTGGGCAGCCAAGCGGCGCTAAAAGCTCTTTGATCCAACGAATTTAAACCCTTGATTGCTGTAGAGCTTTACAAAATTTAACTACGAACAGATGGTTACAACTCTATTGGGTAACCGGGCACAGCGGCATCACCGGAAATGAAGCAGCAGACATTCTCGCTAAGAGAAGAGCTGCAATGGAAGGTCAGAAAGCGGAACAAATACTTCCTCCGACATACAGTTTTGTCGAATCTCTCAATGATGAGCTGTTAGATCTTTTGAAAAGAAGATGGGAAGAGACCATAACGTGTCACGAAAACCATGTGGAAAACCTGTGACCAATCTCCTTTCAGTCGATTTTTTGGCATTGCTGGACAATAATGATATTGATGTCTGCGCCTCCCTGTTTTATAATAAGATATATGATTTGTTTAACTCCTTTGTTAAAACGGATTAGGTCTACATACTCATCTCCCCCATGGTACAAAGCTGAACTCCGCAGTCTCAGGAACAGTAAGAACAGACTCTGGAAGTAGTACTTGCGTTGTAATAGCGCAATAGCGTATTCTGACTTTGTGACCTGTTATGAAGGCTTTAACGCACTATCCTCTTCGCTCTATAAGGAATACCTTGTAAGTGTTCGTGATGATTTCCATAATAACCATCGCAATTTCTTTATATTCGTCAATATGAAAAAGAAATCGAGTAAATATCCATCTACGATGTGGTATAAGGGGTCTTCTAGTAATAACGTGTCCGACATAGCTAACAATTTTGCTTCATTTTTCGAGAGTGCCGTTTCATCCGATTTTTTGCCCTTCATATCTCGGGATCTTATGGAGAAAATTAATGAACTCAAATCGGACTTTTCCTCTGGTCCGGACGGTATCCCTCCAGTCTTCATTAAGTCCTGTTCCGATGCCCTTCTTAGTCCATTAGCAATTCTCTTCAACTAGTCCCTTATAGTGGGTAAATTTCCTGCATTGTGGAAGAGCTCTTTTATAGTCCCTGTTCATAAGAAGGACCATAAGAATATAATAAGTAATTATAGACCAATCGCGAAATTATCTTGCATACCTAAACTATTTGAATCAATTGTGTATTCGCAGCTTATGGAGCGTTGTATTGGCTTGATCTCTCCCAATCAGCACCGGTTCTTGCTCGGTAGATCAACGACTACTAACTTACTGGAATTTACCTCCCACGTTATTTCTGGCCTCCAGCGAGGCATGCAAACTGACTTTATATACCTGGATTTCAGTAAAGCCTTTGATAAACTCCCTCACTCCGTAATTATATTTAAGCTCGGGAGGTTGGGTTTCCCCCGTATTCTTCTTGACTGGATTTCTACCTATCTAAGAGACAGGACATATCGTGTGTCGCTCCGTAGCTCTACCTCTAAAATCTTCAGAGCTTCATCTGGTGTACCACAGTCATCTCTTCCCTCTACTATTCGTTCTTTCTATTGACGACATTGTCCATCTGATCTCGCACTCTAATGTTCTAATCTACGCTGAAGACATGAAGATCTTCTCTTATGGTGGGGACGCCGCCTTATTTAAAGGGACTAAGATACGTTTCTTGAGAGGTGCGAGCATAATGGCTTACATCTCCATTTTGAGAAATGTGAGGCTATAACCTTTTCTCGGAGCCCTAATCCACAAGCTTGGGATTACAACTTCGCGGGGAATGGTCTCCGTCGCGTACTGTCCGTAACCGACCTTGGGGTGAAACTTGTTAGGAAATTTGACTTCACTCTGCATATCAACTATATTGTGTCTAGAGGTTGTTTAGTCCTGGGCTTTGTTACGCGTTGGTCTAGAGAGTTCTCGGATATACCAACATTGATTCGTTTGTACTGCTCCTTAGTTAGACCTATTCTTGAGTATGCACCCCAGGTCTGGTCCCCCTACTACGTTGTTCATTCCAAGCGTATCGAATCGGTGCAGCGTAATTTTCTTAGATTTGCGCTAAGAGAGCTCCCATGGGACGATCCGTTCAGACTCCCGCCTTATACCGATTGCCTCCGGTTGCTCGGTTTGTCCTCGCTTGAGAAAAGGCGTAAAGTCGCTGATTTGGTCTTTATTCACCAGCTCTTGAACTCTAATATAGACTCAGGTTCGCTTGTTAGCAATATATATATATAACCTTCGAAGACTTTCTTTATTGCATGTTGAACTATCTCGATCAAATTATGGCATGCATGAGCCTATTAATTGTTTATGTTGGGCTGTTAATGCATGTCCTAATTTTGATTTAACTCTCAGCAAGGTGTCGTTTAAGAATTATCTGTTGTCTGTGCTCACGTGACTTTCTGTTTTGCATGTTGTGTGCTGGGTTCCCTTATTTGTTTTCTTCCTGCTCCTTTCATTTACTTGTTATTTTTTCCTTTGCATGTTGGTGTGGTAGCCTCATTTCGTCGTTTTGATGGAATAGGTGAATTAATTCTGGGCTCCTGCCTAAGAAGTGTGCCTTCTGTGTTAGAAGGGTTAATTCTAAATGAAAAAAGGCTAATTGCCTACTTAACCTATCTCGGACCCAATGTAGAACTGGTAAAGATCTACACCAGCCACTGTCTTACGGGCTAAGAATTGATGTTTGCGACACTGATTTCTGCAAACATTGAAAAGCGTTCCGAAGTTCGCAATGGAGACGGGCACCTACCTACCCTAACTAGAAAAGAAATTATTCTTCAAAATGTCCGGATATCTTCTGTAAATTATTTTTACGTGAAGTATTTTCAGACAAATTATACGAAATTGCCGTTAAGTTGAATTAAAATACTAATGGAAAGACGAGCAGAAATAAGAACAGATAAACGACAGAAAAATTAAATTCTTCAAAAGAAGGATTTAACAATTCGTAAAAGTTTAAAGGAAAACGAAATACGAGCGTGAAACGACGGAAAGATTGTTGTTAAAAGAACGGATAAGGTTTTATTGCAACTATGAAAAAAACCGGCCAAGTTCGAGTCAGACTCTCGCACCGAGGCAGGAAAGGAAATAAAAATATATTTTATAATGTGCAAACGAAGCCTTTTTTTTATGATACGCCACTTGACCTAGTAACTCTACTTTAAAATTGTCTCCTTTCGGACTCTTTTGTAATAAAAATAAAAATATTTTTTTTAAAGTTTTCATTTGCAATAAAGGTGGGCAAGTATTATTTAATAATATTCCAAATTTATTGTATTAGTAGTTACTGAAATAATCAACTACAGGCAGACGAAGTCCCTTATGTTAATTCTTTACCATTTTTGGTACGGAACCCTAAAACAGATTTTCTTCATCAAAGCAATTGTCTAAACTTTTTATTTATTTAAGCTTAATACAAGCTATTACATAATAACACAACAATTACAAGCTATAACATAATACTAATACTACAAACTATAATAAATGATAAGACATAATAACTAAGTAGTAAAAGCTACAATATGAGCTCTAATTATAGTACATACGGGCTGGAAGGTAGAAGAATTAAGAAAAGCGATCAAGATGGGCGGGATCAAGATAAAAGGCTTTGTGAAGGGATGATTTACTCAGATGGAAGTCAAAGGAGGCAAGGTCGGTGACTTTTCGTAGCATCCTGGTAATTGGCTTGCTATGACCGTAATTTCTGCGATGGCGGTCGAGTCGGAAAAGGGGAGTGGACTTAAGGTTGCAGGGATTGATATAGATGGGTAGATGGCAGTCTATGACACCAGTTAATAACTGATAAATGAAGAGAATGTCGGAAACATCCCGACGTTTACTTAGAGATTGTAAGTCGATCAGTTTCAGACGGTTTTCATAAGGTGGAAGGTTGAATCTGTCTACCCAGAGAAGATCACGTAGAGCGAAGCGAATGAACCTACGCTGGACGGATTCAATCCTTTTAATGTGAGTTGTTTGTGTAGGTACCCATACCTGGCTGGCATATTCAAGGCGAGGTCTAACGAAGGAGATATAGAGAGATTTGGAAACATAAGGATTGGAGAACACTCTAGACCAGCGCTTCACAAACCCTAGCGCGGAGTTAGCTCTGTTAATTATGCTGTCGATGTGGGAATGGAAATTTAGTTCGCTATCACAGATTATTCCTAGGTCACACAAAGAGGTAACGATAGGGACTGGTACATCGGTTAACATATAGACTCTCGGGGTGATGGTAAGATGCTTGCGGGAATAAGAGATGGACTGGCAGTTGGAGACATTGAGCTCAAAAATGTTCTTCATGCACCATGTGTTGAACGAATCCAGATCTTTTTGCAGGAGAAGAGAGTCGGTTGTGGAGGAGATATGTTTAATTATTTTCATGTCATCAGCATAAATGGACAGCTCTGAGTGATTGATGACACATTCAACATCATTTATTGTAAGGATAAAAATCAATGGACCGAGGTGGCTGCCCTGAGGGACGCCGGAACGAGCGACAATAGGGTTATAAATGGATGAACTGAAAAGAACATTGTACTGACGGTTGTTGAGGTAGGATTGAATCCAGAAGATGAATCGGGAGAGGAAGTCTAGGCGATCAAGTTTGAACAAGATAACGTTATGGGAGATCTTGTCGAAGGCTTTGCTAAAATCAGTGGCGATAACATCAACATCTTTACCGTTTTCCAGGGCACATATTGTTTTGGATACGAAGTCGGCAAGGTTGGTGGTGAGCATTCTCAGCATGCAGTCGTTCAACAAGTGCAATGCCGATGTAAATACATTGCATTCGCTCGATAAATTTGACAGTTGTTGCAAATTAGTTGCGATCCTGGCATTTGGAAATTTTTAGCCGCTGAAAAATGTGTCCGTCGTGTTATTTTAAAACGGCCTATAATGGATTCGGACTGCGAGTAAAAATTGTAAATTTATTTCTTTTAGGTTATGTTGCAATAATTCTGTACTCTACAGTAAAACATCTGCGTTAAATGATCAATTATTCGAAACCGATACAGAATTGGGTGAAAATGTAATTTGTAAGCTTCGTCTTTTAAAAAAAGATATTACATTCCTCAAATTGCTATTCAGAGAATCACTATAGGATTACAATTCAATACTTCTAGAATCATTGTTAGACTGTATAGGCGTCAAAAAACAATCTTCTTCTTTTTGTATTTAATCGTTCATCCCAGTAGCTAGTTTTGAAATCATTTTGTAAGCATTCGCATAATATAATGGCTGCCTTTGCATAAGGGTTGAAACTAAATGCGGATTTGGCTGACTTCTTGAACGTACCCACAGTCAATTTGCTTACCAGCTTCAATTTCAGATAAACAGAGAGTAGAGAATTCCAGAAGGTTAGTCGTGGTTGACCTACCCCTCGTACAGCCGTGCTGAAAACTGCCAAGGAACAGTTCGCAGTGCAAGTGAAGTAAATGGCAAGCTCATATACCTCAAACACCTTTGCAATGCAACACAAGTTGGCAATGGGTCTGTACGCAGAAATATCGCAGCTCTTGCCTTTCTTTTAAGGAAGGTTTTGGGAAGACACTACAAGAAATTTATAAATTGAGTAAATAACGAAGAACAGAAACCAGAGAGAAAAGCAGTTCTTTAGAAGGGAAACAAGAACGCAATTATTGATGTACATATTTAGCGACTGGGCCGCCATCAAACATAAGATCCTTCATTTCCAATGAAGAAGCAGGAAATGCCATCATGTACCTAAAATCCTTAAAGCTAATATCACAGTTCTTATCGCGGAAAGCCGTCTTAAAAAAGTTGCCAAAGATATTAGCAATCGTCGAGGGATCGCTATTCTAGGTATCACCTAGCCTCAATAAAGTAGGGTAGCCATCGGTGCTTCGTTTAGAGTTTACAAATCTCCAAAAGTGCAATAGCAGTAGCTCGTCAATTTAGCCTTTCCTCTTTACTAAAGATTTCATATTATTAGTTATGAATATGCAAGTTTTTCCAATAACTCTTACATAATGAATTCCTAAACAAAATTCAGTTTAGTCCGGACATTGTGATTATTTATTTATATTTATAAAAAGAAGATTTGCCAAAGCTGGCTACTACAAATGTGATACATACATATAACAAATTATACCTAAGATAAAAATAATAATCAAAGTTCAACGATTTGCTTAAGTTGGGCTTTGAGCTGCAACCTGGAAGGTCCGAACTCGATGTGGGCCGCAAACTCGTTGAATAGCCTGGACATAGAGGCTATGGGCTCGTGCATACCATATAAGGTTCGGTGGCGAGGCACATGGAGGAAGTCACGATTCCGCAAGGTCCGGGCCGGGACGGAAATGCTCACGTCGTTGAGTAATTCGCCAGAATGGATCAACCCCTGCAACAGATCAAATAAAAAAACAATTTTGGAGACCTTGCGTCTCTTTTCAAGTGTGTCAAGGGAAATCAGACTAAGTCTGGCAGGATAAGGAGGGAGGTAGGTAGGGTCGCGCCAGGGGAGGCCGCGAATGGCGAACCTAAAGAATCTACGTTGAACTGACTCGATTCGGTTAATGTGCACTGCGAAGTAAGGATCCCAGACCGGACTGGCGTACTCTAGGATAGGTCTGACGAAAGTGCAGTAGAGAAGCCTTGTCAAACATTGACCGTCAAGCTCCCTAGACCATCTTTTTACAAAGCGAAGCGGGGAATTAGCTCTGCCAACCACGAAATCCACGTGGGCCTCGAAGGAGAGACGGGAGTTCAGAAACACCCCCAGGTCCTTGATCAACTTAAGCCTGCTCAACGTGCAATCACCCATGGAGTAGTTGAAGGAAATAGAACGAATCCTACGTAAAAAAGACCTAACGGTGCATTTGCTGGCATTCAGTGGAAGACGATTATTGGAGCACCAAGTCTCGAAAATGCGCATATCGGAGCTCAGCAGGGCACAGTCATCGTCGCAGGAGACCGCGCGGAAGATTTTAGCATCATCAGCATAACACAGTATTCTGGACCTGGGCTGAAGTAACGAGACGTCATTGATGTAAATAATGTAAAGGAGCGGGCCAAGGATGCTACCCTGGGGCACACCAGAGGTGACTGAGATTTCAGTGGATAGGGCGCCACGGAACAGGACGTGTTGGCAACGGCCGGACAGGTAAGATGACAGCCACTCCACGAAGAGCGGCGGAAAACCGAGCAGGCAGAGCTTATGAACGAGAATGCCATGGTTAATCCTATCAAAGGCCTTGCTGAAGTCAGTGAATATGCAATCGACCTGCATACCCGATTCGATCAGGGGCAAACAGTAATGCACGAATTCGAGCAGATTGGTGGTGGTTGACTTACCCTTCATGAAGCCGCGCTAAAAAGAACCCAGGAAGGGTTTACAATGAAAGCGGAGCGCATCACTAATCAGGGTTTCGAAGGCCTTAGCAATGTGTGACAAGTTGGCGATGGGTCTGTAGTTCGATATGTCCGCCTTGTCTTCCTTCTTGTGAAGAGGGATTATAACGGAATCTTTCCAGAGCTTCGGGAAACGACCACAGCGCAGGGACAGGTTAAACAGACGACAGGAGTGACCGATGAGCAGCATCTTTTGAAAAACGAGGCCTTGACACCGTCCGGACCACACGAAAACATGTCGGGCAGATTCGACAGATAAGCAGAGACAGCCGAGTCGTTGAGAACAAGGTCACTGGACTCAAGCGAAGTAAGCGGGAGCCTAGTCAAGTGGGAGAAGTCATTGGAAAGAACATCACAGTAAGGGTCACAGAAAGCGGCACTAAAGAAGTCAGCGAAAGCATTTGCCACCACAAGAGGGTCATGACTCTCGCGGTCACCCAGCCTCAGGGAGGAAGGGTATCCATCGCTGCGTCGCTTAGAGTTGATGAACTTCCAAAACTGTCTGTGAATTATTGAGCAAATTGGATCTCGAGTTAGACAGAAATCTACTGTATGACGCCTGTAGATCAGAGGAGAATCGCAGGTGTAGGTCATAATAAACCAGGTAGTCCTCATCGCGCCTAGAGGAGCAAAACTTTTTCCAGGCTTTACACTTTAGATTTTTAAGGTGTCTCAAATGGCCATCGATCCAGGGTTGCGATGAACTGGAGGAGGAGGGAGAGGAAAACGAGATCGGAACACACTGCGTGAAGCAGGTATAAAGAGCGTTGTAAAAAGAATGGACGGCCTGGTCAATATCCGCCTCAGTTAGGACAGCAGCCCAGTCGTAGTCCGAAAGCTAATCATTGATGATAGAGAAATCGGCAGATCTGAAGTTGAAGCAGCAGCCGTGCAAAGTGGAGGAGAAGTTCTCGACAGCATCGAAACAGAAGAGGACGTGAGGAGCAGGATGGTGACAAGACTCTGGGACCAGAGAGGTTCGGCACCGCTGCACCAATGAGCCATCCGGGTCGGTGAGGAAAACTAGGTCGAGCAGCCTGCCCGAATCATTAACGATGGCATTGCACTGGGAGAGGCCAGCGGAAGCACAGGTGTCTAGGAAGGACAGCACATGCTGAGGAGCACCAGAATAGGACGGCAATAACCCTTCAATCTCGGGAGACCGGATCCAACCGACCTCTGGAATATTGAAATCACCTAGAACGACTACCTCGTCAGAGGGTGAGAGGGCGCGTCGATGGAAAAGGACAGCTGGTCATACACTCCGGAGGATGAAGCAGAGGGAATGTAGGCGGTGAAAACGTAAAGACTTCTAGGAGGGAATTTCACGGCGACGCAAATGAGCTCCAAGGTGTCAGAATGAGCAACCTGTACGGTGTTACAAGGGATGCCGGTTCTGACAGCGCCAAGCACCCTGCCGCCAACGGGTGCACACGCATTCGCGTGGCGATCCCGCCTAAACACCTGAAACTCGGGCCCGAAAATCTCGGAATCGGAGATATCGCCACAGAGCCAGGTTTCAGAGAGACAGATGATGTCAAAATTGGAGGCGCTAGTAGAGGACAACAAATGTGAAGTTTTGGAGCGCAGACCGGTTACGTTGGCGTAGAAGAGGGAAACCTCACCGACAAGTTTTTTGAGTGCTGGACCCCGCTTAGGCGTGCTCTCGGGACAAACTTACAAACGATCGAGCCGGGAGGCCACAAGTTTGGACACATAGCTGCCAAGAAAAACTCCGCGGGAACGAAGACTTTAAAGGAGGCCGTGAAGGCTCGTTCTGCTGTACGGTTAGCTCGGTTAATGCGCCGACAGGAAATCATGCCGATGGGGATGGAAGCGAGAGTGGCGATATTGAAAGCTATGTCATGCTCAGAGGTGTCAGGGTGAACTCTGGAAACGAACAGGCATTTCGGACGTCTGGCAGGCCTTAGGGCAACAGCCCCAGGGTGAGAGGCAATGTCTGGCGCTGCACCAGAGGCGACGTCTAGTCCCTCCTATAGAGTGTTGGTCTTGGCCGCCAATACGGGGTTCCGGGGCAGTCGAATCACCTGACACAGCATCAGCGGAAAAACCCGCGGGGGGATGAGAAGGAACTAAATCCTGAGGAAGAGCGGCATTACCGCCGCAACGCTTGCGCCTGCGGGATGCTCGGGAATTAAGAGCGGGCTGGCGTTCGGCACGCCTTTGTATGCGCGGGGAGCAGTTCACAGAGTGAGCAGGGTCAGGCATCTGGCCGTCGGAAACAGCTTCGTGGAGCTCAGGGACAACAGGTGGAGAAGAGGCCTCCACGGCTGCGAAGGGAGGGCAAACAGAGGAAACAGTCAATGGAGACGTATGCTGAGAACCAATAGATGACGCGTTGGTGGGAGGGGGGATGGGAGGGGTCAAGAACCGCGTGGATAAGGAATTAAGGTCGGATGCAATGGAACCCAGCAGCTCGGAGTTGGCAGAAACGACTGAGGACCAAGCACCGAGATCACACTTCATCTGCTTGACTCCGCGACGAATATCGTCGAATATGGGGGTGACAGAAGAAGAGCCCGCAAGAGGAGTTGGGCAGGGGCCGAGGCTTGCGATCGCTGTGTGGACATCGTCCAGGGAGCCCGACATTAATGTGATGCGAGAGGAAATCTCATGCGACTTTTCCAAGAGCACGCCCGAGTTAGATACGATGGTATCAACAGATCCCATCAATTTGTCCACCCTGGCCGTCAGAGAGACATCATCGTCCGACAAAAGTTTGAGATTACCCCAACGACTCGAGAAGAAGCTTACCTTGTCGGCGACGAGTGACAAGTCGCCAGAAAACGTCTCCATCACGCTCCTTACAAGTCTCAATACGTGGCACGGTTTGATATCCGAGCATTCACCATATGTCGAGGGGCGCGAGGATCGCGTTGCACGCCTCAGGCAATCCTGATGAAAAGTCAAGCCACATACACCATCGCAAGCAACAGCGTCAAGGACTATCTCTCCCGAACAGGAACCACAGATAACCATGATGGACGATATAGAAGAGAAAACAAGCAGAAACAACAAGTGAACTACCGGAAGGAAGACGATTAAAATAAATAACTAAATAAAAGACAAGAAAACCGGAAGGAAGACGAATAAAATAAATAAATAAATAAAAGACCAGAAAACTAACTTAAAGAAATAGACTGAGAGGAGAAAAAAAAAGCGCAAATGAAAAGGAGAAGCAGAGATCAATAAGCGGTCAACCGGAAGGAAGACAAATAAAATAGATAAATAAATAAGAGACAAGGAAACCGGAAGGAAGACGAATAAGATAAATAAATAAATAAAAGACAAGAAAACGGGAAGGAAAAAAATAAATGAGTAAATAAAAGACAAGAAAACCGGAAGGAAGACGAAAAAATAAATAAATAAATAAAAGACCAGAAAACCTAGAAATAAATTAAAGAAATATACTAAGACGAGAGAAACAAAAGAACGCAAATGAAAAGGAGAAGCAGAAATCAATAAGCGAACAGCTGGAAGGAAGACGAATAAAATAGATAAATAAATAAAAAACAAAGAAACCGGAAGGAGGATGAATAAAATAAATAAATAAAGACAAGAAAACCGGAGAAAGAAAATAAATAAATAAATAAACAAAAGACAAGAAAACCGGAAGGAAGACGAATAAAACCAATAAATAAATAAAAGACCAGAAAACCTAGAAATAAAGTAATGAAATGGACCGAGACGAGAGAAACAAAAGAGCGCAAATGAGATGAAGAGGAGAAATCAATACAAGACAGAACAATGGACAATATAGAAAAGAAAAACAAGCAGAAACCAACAAGCGAACAACCGGAAAGAAGACGAATAAAATAAATAAAAGACAAGAAAACCAAATAAATTAATTAATGAAGAGTGAGACAAACCAGCCCGGAAAATGGGATCAGCAGAGTGCGATAAAAAACCGAACGTTGCGAGACAGGATCCGAAAAACAAGCGGAAACTAATGAAGGAAAACATTGCGCGACGACATAGAATGGAAATCAAAAAGCAGACAATCAGTGGGAACCAAGATAAAAACAAAAAGTAAACGATCAGCAAAAGGCACAAAAAAACAAAATTGTAAATAAATAAACCAGAACCGTACCACACACAGAAGATCAACAGTCAGAGTTAGTTAGAAAACAAAAGTAAACAGGAAGCGGCGAAAAACATACCCGGAAATAAATTGGATGAATATATATGTAAGTCCAAACAAAGGGCAAAGCGCGAAGGCTGCAAGATATTAAAAATATTAAAAATTGTACTGCAGAGATCACAAAATTAATATATCACTGCATAAGTCGGATCTACCAAGTTATAGCCAACAGAAAATCAACGATCAAAATTAGTTGAACAAAAGTATAGACAAAAAATAAAACATAAATAGCAATTCACAGTTGAGTACGTACGCTTAAAAAACAAAAATACAAAAATACAAAAAATCGGGTCGGACGGTTACAAAGGCAGAAACACAAAAACGGATAGCAAGGTTATATGGGGCAAGCCGCAACGGCTTATAAAACAAAGCTGGGCGAGAATAACAGTGAGTGCTCGAAAGCACTACCGAATCACCACAGAAATCGGAAAAAAACACAAAAATGTCAAAACAAATAACTCTTAATTGAACGTAGCTATAACAGCGGAGATGAGTAATAAAATAAATAGACAACAAACCAGGAACACCGAGAACAGAGTAATTAAAAATTAAGTACACAACAAAAACCACAAAAACTCAAAGAAAACAAAAACAAAAAAGGAAAAAAGGAAAATAAATAAAGCAAACAGTTAATAAATAGTAAATTGAACTAAATTAAAATCTATTTTTATTATTAGGAGTGGATTGACTGATGATGAATGAATGATCTTTTGTGACTTGATCCGAATTCAGATTTAAGCCACCCAATCAAGCTTTAGTTCCTTGACTACACTTTAAATTTCTTTGGTGGCTGCCTTAGCTAACATATACATAGTGGTGATGGGAAAGCCCCACCGAGATGTCTGCGCCTGATACGGCCGAGGGCCTCACATTGACGGAGTATATGTTCCGCTGTGTCCTCCTCTTTCAAATAAAAACGACAGATATCTTCTTCAGCTAGCCCCATCTTTTTTAGGTGGTAGCCTAAGGGGCGGTGACCAGTTAGAGGTCCTGTTATGAGCCTTAAATCTGGTCTGCTGAGTAAGAGCACCGCTTCTGTTTTCTGGTTTGAGTAGGTTATAAACCTCTTAACTTGTCTTAACCCTGGAGTATTTGTCGCATTGCTAATCGGCTATTAGAGTAGCCACAGAATGGCTGGGATCCGATAAACTGAGAATCCGCACCCAGGCCCGCGGGATGCTATTGCCCTGAGCCAATTCTTTGAGAGCAATGAGACAGTCCCAGCCGATTCTAGACTCAAAGGTGTAGGACCCCAGAGTCAGAGTTCGATGAAATGTATCTCTGCTTGAAAGATGGTTGGTGTAGAACCGAGCGGTTTGTACAGCCTTATTCTTGGTCCATAGACTCCGATGCCCGTTCTGTCATCGATCTTGGATCCGTCCGTGTACCAAACCAGAGACCCCTTTTTAAAGATATGTCTATTGTTGAGCTAATAATCTCTGCTCTTAAGGATCAGCTTGAATGGTATATCAAAGCAGTGCCTTTTCGGCATGGCATCTGAGATTGAGTTGATCACCGGATGGATCATCCTTGAATTCTTCAAGAATTTTCCTGTGACCAGATTGCCTACTGAGAGGAGATTGGTGCCAAGCAACCTTATTGCGCTTGACGGAGCATCCTTCTTTAGATGTAGGTGTAAAAAGAGGAGGTCTAGCAGAGCCTCCATAGCTTCCGTGGGGCATGTGCGCATGATACCCGTGATTCCTAGACATGCTGTCCTCTGCAGAGCCGCATAGGTGACCACGGGTCTTACAATTGGTCACATGCCCAAAGGGCCACTTTGGGCCTTAGACCCCAACTTTTCCTAAAAAGTCAGGACCATAGGGCAGACATAGCCTTTCCTGTGACTCTATTGAGTTGAGGATTCTATGTGAGTGTTTGATCTAGAATCACTCCTAGATATTTGACCTCACTTGTGAATTCTATCCGTGTTCCTTCAAGAGTAGGAGCCTCTATTCTTAGCTTCCCTTTTCTAGTTACGGGTACAATGGTCGTTTTCCTAGGATTGACTTTGAGTCGTTTCCTAGAATACCAGGATTGTACCCTAATGAGAGCGTTTTGCAGTCTTACTGACAAAGTTCTGTCATGCTTGCCCATGATGGTTAATAACCATGTCATCTGCGTAGCCCTGGTATTCGTAGCCAGTAACAGTTAGTTTAGCCAAGAAATCATCGATAACAAGTGACCACAGCAAAGGGGAAAGGACTTCTCCCTGAGGACAGTCCCTGGTGGCCCTTACTGTCACAGGTTTGTCCCCCAGCCTCGCCGTGATGTTCCCCCACGTTGTGTGGTATGTGCATTAGCATATAGACGTGTTTATTTGTGCTCCCTAAATTTTCCACTTTTAAGTAGTTTTTAGACGTTTTTCTGGCTATTGCTTTTGCGAGACTGGTGCTTTAGTGTGCAAACTTTGATTGGCTGGTGTTTTAAATTTACCACTCTGTGAAATTATCATAGAAATTCGAAAACATTCTTTTTAATTTCAATTAACGGGTCGGTGTAAATACTCTTGAGATGGGAGGAAAGTCTGATCAGACACGTGATCTCTCTGAAGCTCGCAAAGATGCAAATAAGGGGAATACTTCCAGTTCTAGTGCGAGAGCAACTACAAGAGCAGCTGCAAAGTTGGTTCAAAATGTTGCAAATTCTAATTCTCCTTTACCAACCACGTCACATAGTGATTCATCGTCGCTCCATGATTTTGATCTTGGTTTGCTAACCAAGATTAAACAACTCTTGCTTGAATCGGAGGAACGCATGACTGCTAAATTTGAGGAGATTGTCAATAACATTACGGTTAGACACAGCGAAACTGAAAACAATATTCTGGAGATGTCAAACCGAATTGCTACAGTTGAAAAGGCTAATGTCGATATTGCTGAAAAGTGTTTGGCCCTTGAGGAGACGGCTGAAGAATTGCAAAATTTAAAAAGATCGACTGACGTCATTATCCGTGGAATTCCCCGTAAAGAGAGAGAATCAAAGAAATATTTTAATAAAAATTTGTCAACGTATAAATCACCCATTCTCTCCTCATGTGACAGCTTTTCGTACAGGTCAAGGTCGGCGTGCAAGTGATAATGGACACCGAGCAAATAAAAATATTGCCAGCCCTATTATTGCAAAGTTTTCATGTGCTGCAGAACGACGTTTGTTTATGTTTTCGCTGAAGGCGTTTAACCGGATTAAACTATTGATGGTTTTGTTGCTGAGAGTCCAGTGTATATACACCAAAGCATTACCCCAAAGGTAAACAAAATGTGTAATGTTACTCATTAGACTGGACAAAACTGACATTGCCCATACGATTACAAATTTGGATATGCTACTTTCTCTTTCTGCTGCCTAGTAGGAAGCTGCATTTATACGAATATGACAATCTGTTTTCTGGGATTTCCTATGGAGCTGAGTGCATCTCCTACTTATGTTATGGTGAACTATTTAATAGTAATTAAATTTTTGTTTATTTGTAATTTCTCAGTTTCAAAATTTCTTTTACTAAATCTAGATACTGTTTCTCAGGTTAAATTAATTTCCATTTTTCATTTTCATTTTTCATTTGTTAAACGCATTCTTCAGTTTAATTTTCGCTTACTAAATTTTTGGTATTAAAAGTTTTGCTTTATATATAAATTCTTTGTATCTTGCCTCTTCTCAAATGTATTTTTTCTTTTTGTTTATTAGACTAACGTTTTCGCTACTGAAGCCTAGACCGCGTATTTCCTATTACATTGACAATTTTTCACCCTGTTTGCACTGCTTGCGTTCCTATTTTCTTGGTCGCACTGAGCCTATTCTCGCACGGGAACTTAAATTCCTAAGTCAAGTAATTTTTTCACGCCGAACAGAGTTAAATCCTTGATCAATATTTTTTGTCAACAGTCAGCTGGTTTGAACATCGTTAATTTGAATGCCAGAAGCATTAGACTTAAGCTTGATGAGTTACATGATATCTTGGTGGGTACTGATGTTCATATATGTAATTCTGGTATGTGAGACATGGCTTCATTCGCAGATTCCATCCACTTTAGTTTCCTTGCCTGGATATAGGTTGTATAGGAATGACAGAGTAGGCCAGGTTGGTGGGGGTGTGGCTATTAATGTCAGTGATTGTTTCAAATCCCGAATAATAACGTATTCTAAATCTGCTCCCCTGGAGTTTGTAGGTGTGGAGGTTGATTTTGCGGTCGATAAGTGTTTGCTATCCTCAGTATATTGCCCACCCAATAGTTTTCTAATTGAGAACGCAGCTGAATTAATTAAGTGAAGTATTCTCTAACCTATCACACATTTACTCAAATATAATCTTTGGGGCGATCTTAATGTAAATTTTTTGAATCGTAATGGTCTTCTTGAATCATTTATTTTCTTGTTCCAGTCTCTTCATCTACATGTTGTAAATAATCTGCCAACTTACTTCAATACGGCCTATCCCTCTTTACTAGATGTATTTTTTACTGCAGATAATGATGCTGTTTCCTTCTATAATCAATTGAGTCCTCCATCTACTTTTGCTCACGATTTCCTTTTCATGACTTATAACATTAATATCAATAACTATCTTAAGTATAGAACGATAACTTACAGGAATTATGATGGCATTAATTTGTCCCAATTGGGTGATGAGTGTAATTCCCTTCCATGGTACGGTTCAAGATCGCATTCATCACTTGATGACAAAGTTGAACAATTTTATGAAATATTATCTTCATGATAAATTTGCCCCTCTTCAGACACGTAGGATCTATAACAACGGTTATATATAGCTATCGCAGCGGTCAAATCTTACGCTGTTGGACCAGACGGTATTCCCCAAAATTTATTAAATAACCCTGTTGCCCTGGTTAATTCACTCCATTTTAGATATTTTTAACATGTGCCTTACCACTTCTCAGTTCCCCTCTGCATGGAAAATTGCTACTGTTGTGCGTATA
This sequence comes from Leptarthrus brevirostris, assembly GCA_964036015.1. Classification (NCBI taxonomy): domain Eukaryota; kingdom Metazoa; phylum Arthropoda; class Insecta; order Diptera; family Asilidae; genus Leptarthrus; species Leptarthrus brevirostris. The sequence goes on from OZ038376.1 coordinate 3,333,858, forward strand.
GCGAAGACAAATCAGGCCAAGGTCCCAAATGATTTCAGACCAATTGGTCTACTTCCATTCCTAAGCAAAGCGTTCAAAAAATTATTATCCAAACAGATCATTGATTATTTGGAGACATTTAGCCTGCTAAAGTCCTGCCAATCTGGATTCCGTAAGGCTCATAGTTGTGAAACAGCTCTTCTGATTGTTACCAGTGACGTTCGCTGTTTCTTGGATATGGATCATTTGTGTGTTCTTGCATTGCTCGACTTCTCCAAAGCATTTGATATGGTCAATCACTCCAATTTGCTAGGTACTAAATTACAGTTTCACGACACCGCTGTGTCCTTAATAAATAGCTTTTTATCGGATAGACTGCAGCGGGTTCAAGAGAAAGACAGCTTTTCCCTTCCTCTGTGCCTTACGTGTGGCGTCCCACAGTGTTCTATCCTCGGGCCTTTGCTCTTCTGCCTCGTCCCGGAGATCCTTAAGGATTGCAGGGAGCAGCTGTATGCTGATGATGTACAGTTATCTCTTAGTCGACCTATTGGGCTTATGGAGGACTGCATTCGCAGGCTAAGCTCGGGCCTGAATAACATTACGACATGGGCAGCTGATAACCACTTGCTTCTAAATCCGCGTTAGTCGCACTGCATTGCATTCTATCGTCGGGACATTGACGTGTCTCATATCCCTCCTGTTTTTCTGAATAACACAATGCTCCCATTTGATAGTCGGGTAGAAAGTCTTGGTGTATTCCTGAACGCTAGAATGACATGTTGTAGACCATATAACTGATGTGATGGGTAAGATTTATGGTGGGCTTCGACGGCTATGGTTGTCAAGTGCTACCTTGTTGTCGGACACGCGCTCGTTGCTACTTACCCTACTTTATTAATGGAAGCGTACTTTTCCTGCGTCTTTGTTCTACGTGTTCAAGGAAAGTCAAGGTGGCTTTAAATGATTGTAGAAGATTCATATTTCGTTTGAGGAGATTTGATCATGTGTCGGGATATAGTAATCATCTGCGGGCTGTACGTTGGAGCAGTTTTTATTATAGGCTTGTGACTTGGTTACTTACATGAAAAATTGATTTTTTTGAACACCCTAAGGCGTTCTGACTTGCTGATACCTAGTTATCGCTCTTCAATCATGGAGGATTCTTGAACAGCCGATACGCAGCGTGAAGGCTCGGTGCGGAGTTTTAGGGAACTACATAGTAATGCAGTGTCGTATTAATATAGACAAAATTTCTTTTGAACTTTTTTCTTTTTCTCTCGTTTAGTGTGGTTTGTAGCTTTTTAACATAATTACATTTAAACATAATTATTTTAAAACTGAGATATTTTTCTATTTTTCTTTTTTATTGAAAATTTTACGCTAGGTATATATGTACTAAGCTTGATATAGTTTTAAGGATTTTTCAATTCTTTTGTTAAATTGCTCGTTACCCCATTGTTTTAGTTTTCCAAAAACTTTTATAAGTAGGTAGGTATTGTTTATAAGAATGTTAAGTTAGAATTCGTTCAACCTGTTAGTTAATCAAGTTGAATTGAATTGTTCCGGTTACTCAGCATTGCCTCAATTCATCGGACCCTCGGCAGATCAATTTCTCTGTCAATGGACGCTCCTTCAATAGATGTGAACAACGTGTTGTCAAAAGCACCTTCGACATTAAGACGCGTACAAAGGGCAATACTCTTACCATTGACAATATCTTCTAGTTTTCCAATTGACTGTGTAGTGCTGTTCAGGTTAATTTGCCTTCAAATTTTTTTGAAAAAATCTTTTTTTTTTGCACATAAAATGAAAGCTGTATGTTCGTAGAATATGTGTACGAAAGGATTTTTCGATACGATCGATATTTAAACAATCAGAGCGTCATGAACGCAATTAAACAATTAGCGCCTAAGAAGACATTTTTTTAAGGACATGAAATAAATAATGAGAAACGTTCGAAAAAAATCGAGCCAAGACTTTTCTGAAGTGAAAGTGAAAGGGCATAAAATTTCACTTCAGAAAAATCTTGACTCGATTTTTTTCGAACGTTTCTCAGTATTTATTTCCTGGCTAAATGTTTCGTACAAAAAATGTCATTTTCGGAGCTGCTATCTTTCAACGCGATTTTCTCGGAACCACGTTTTCCATGTGAATTTCAAGGATATCTCTTGATCTATTGTTCTGATTTCCTTCATATAAAGCATGTTTGAAAGGTGATCATTTTTTGTATGGCTTATACCTAAAACGAGCATAAGTTATTATTAAATTGTTATTTATAATTAAGGTTTAATAACAAAAAAAGTGGCAAAAAAAAAATTTTTTTTTCGAGCGTTCATATTTCAGTCAATTTTTGGTCAAAAATCATTATAGTTAGGTATAAGCCATAGAAAAAATTTTATCTACTTTCATTTAAAAAAAACCTTTTTCAGATTACTACAAGAGGCTGTAGGCTTGAAATTCGGAGACGAGATTTTTCAGGCAGTGATCGACGAAAGCCACCATTTTGAATTTTGTTACAAAAAATATATCATATTATTGTATAATAAATAACCAATTCAACTGTCAAAACCGGATGTTTCTATGTTTTTTCATCATGCCACAAATCATTTCCAAACTTAGGCTTTTTTTCGGCCAAATTTGAAAGAACCTCCCCTTTAGACATTCTAACATTCTCTGTTATGCTGAGGATGCCAAAATTTGTCGTGTTGTTTCCTCTGTTGACGACTGTGAAATTTTAAATTCTGACTTAGATGCCTTTTACAATTGGTGTTGTATTAATTGACTTCCCCTTAATATTAGTAAGTGTACTATGCCGTTGACCCGTAAAAAAAGACCTCTTGACTTCAGTTACACAATACATAGTTGTTTACTGGAAAAACTCTATAAGACTAAGGACTTGGGAGTCTGGCTGAACAGCCGTTTTACCTTCGACGACCATATTAATGCGATTGTTACTAAAGCTAATTCGACATTAGGCTTTATTAAACGATGGGCTAAAAAATTCGATGACCCTTATATAACGCGGCTTCTATATTGTACCTTCGTTGGGCCAATTTTGGAGTATGCTAGCTGTGTTTGGTCGCCTTAATATTGCGACCATATTGGCCACATTGAAGCAGTTCAGCGCCGCTTCGCTCGTTTTGCACTCCAAGGGCTTCCACGGACCAACCCTCTAATTCTGGCCCCATACTTAGGTAGGCTTCAACTTAAAAAGTTAGACTCCCTCGATTCTAGACGAAACAACTTCAAAACTGTTTTCGCTTTTGCCTGCCCTCAAGGCAATATCGACTCTCCGGTCTTACTGTCCTCTTTTAATATATCGATTCCAAGTTGCTTCTTGAGAAACCGAGATATTCTTAAATTACCTCCACACCATACTAATAATGGTTTTCATGAACCAATCACTTCGATGTCCCGTTATTTTAATTTGCATCATGACAGCATTGATTTTAATTTATCGAAATATTGCGTAAAGGGTAAACTTTCTTGGCTGTTCTTTTTGTATTCTACAGTTTTTATTGTGCATCATTAATTATTGTTTGTTAGTTTAATTAACTATTATTGCTTTTATTGTAATTTTTATCAGCTATTTGTGTTATTTTTTCTTGTTGTCATTTTGATGAATTTTGTATAAATAAATAAATAAATTTATAGTTTCCGAAGAAATTAAATAAATCTATTAATTGTTGTTAATATTGTACGATACCCACGAAACCCTGACTCGCACTTCTCCAGTATCTATTTTTTCATATGCGTGTTATTTAGACACTGGCAACACAAACTCACCTGAATATTGATAGATATGTAGTGTGAAAATTTCGCGATATCAAATGAATCGTGCTAAGCTTTATCAATGCTGGGGAATATTGAGAAACTACTTCCAAAGTTAGTGCTGTGACTGGGCGAAAGTTGAAAAGAATTATTGATAAAAAAAGCCCCTGTAGATGAAGCTCTTTATCATCATGATTTGTCGCTGAGAAGTGAATGTATCGTCAATTAGTTACTATTGTGTGTTTCAGAGTGGTGGCATCAATTATTGTCCCTACTTCTTTCAAAATGAACCTGATTGCATTACGGTGAACGGAGTGCGCTTCAGAGCCATGACAACTGATTTTCTGTGGCCAGAACTTTAATGGGCTTGTTCTATCAAGTTCGGTAAATGTGTTATCAGCCATTTTGGATACATGCCTTGGACATCTCGCAGCTGTGACTTGACGCTATAGACTTTTTTTTATGGGAAACTGTTAAGTACCTTTACTTCTAAAAAGATCTTTGAGCGCAATAAGGCTGCGCAGAACCAATCTCCTAAAAGTAAGAAATCTGACTGGGTACAGGAAAATCCTGGAAGAACTCAATGATAATCCTGTAGTCAACTCAGCTCTATTTAGATGTTATGCCAAAAAGGCAAAACTTTGAAATACAATTTAAGTTGATCCTAAAAATCAGAGAATACCATAAAAACCAATATTGGCGTCAAGGGTTTTATTTACGATAGCTGCAATTCTATACGAAGTGTGCCCTATAAACGCCATTTTACATCAACGTTTTTTACTGTTTTTATTAACTGAAGCCATCCGGAAGACAGACATAAGATCCTCTTGCTTTTTAGCAAATAAGTTGTCAATTAGCTTTATAGGAAAACCATTATTATTAGCTATGCTTTTAATTATCGAAATTTCTTTATTATACGAAGCCGGACTTATTGGTATAGTAAAAGGTATCTTAATCATAGTGTCGAAAACTGAAAATGTTAAACTAAGATGACGCCGTGAATCATATGGGATTATATTGTCAAAATAAGTTACTAAGTTGTCAAATTCAAAATTGCCATTATGATGACTAATTCTTAAATCTAAAAAAACTTATTGCTTTATCTACCTCTTCTTCTAAACTAAATTGTATGTTCTCGTCAAGGCTGTTTATCCATGGAACAAATTCGGGGGTCGATCTGAGCAAATCTCTTGAAGTTATGGTCTAGTTAGTCCCCTTAGGTAGTTAGTCCCCTGTCCTTCAATGCAGCTGTCGAGCAGGTATACAGCTTATTCACTTCTATTGTTCTGGTCAACTATCCTGTTTCGTGAATATTCTATTTAGTTGCGAGAATATTCTATTTAGTATAGCCAGGTAGGTAAAACCATAAAGACATATTTTATATTTGTATGTATACTATACACTGTACAATATTTTAAAACGAGAGACGAGCGTCAGTTTGTTTTTCTTAACTTTTTTGACTCATAAACTTTAAACGCGTTTTTCTCAAAACTACTTTTTCAAAGTCCGTGTTCACTGCCATTTAAAAACTACTAGACCGATTCATTTGAAACTTGGTACACATTTATTATTATTATAAAATATCTCCCCCAACGTTTAGTTAAATTTTTTTTTTTTACATTAAGGGGGTTTCCCACCCACAAGATGGCGGAATTTTTCGTGGAAAATAGCAGTTTACACTTTAGATGGCCACCAAAAATTTTTAAATGAAAAAAAAAATTATCGGAGAACGTTGGGGGGAGGATTTGATAATACTTTGACTAAATTTTAATGGTTTTTGATTTCAGATAATTTCCGACCGAGATACAGTGAACACCGCAAATGGTATTTTTTTAAAGACGTTCTGGGGCAAGCTCTGTCACCGGCTTGTTTTGCAATATTTCTGCATGAAAATTACAGAATATTGTTAAAAGTATGCTTAATAATGTACAAAAGGTTTCAATAAATTTGCTCAATCCATTCCTAAAAAAATTCACAAAAAAGTGTTTTTTTTTACGCTGAAACCCTTACCCCCCTTTTTTGTGTGCATATTTTGAATGCAGAAGTGTTTGTTTTTTTTACGCTGAAACCCTTCCCCCCCCCCCCACCCCTTAAGGGGGAAAACTTAGTAAACGCATACTTTTTGAAGAATTTATTTTAAAAAATTGGTAAGAGATCTTAAAAAGGTAAAAGCACATCTGAAAATATACGTTTTGAACTATTGCTAAAATTTTTTTGACACAAAAATATTTCAAAATTGCGGCGCTACAGCGGCTGAAAGTTGGACCGTCGGTTTTGCGCCGTGCAGCCTACAGATCTCAATTTTTATTTAAACACAAAAAACTAAATTTCCATCGTTAAAATATCAAAAAATACACTGCATTATGAAGAGAAAAAAAAATTTAAAAAATTTTAAATTCAAGACCATTTTAAAATAAAAATTCCATATTTTGTTATAAACAATTGGTAAAAAACAATGTTTAAATTTTTTTTTTAAAAACTAAGACGTCATGTTGTGACCAATAAGGTAAAGAATATTTCCTTAAAATTTCAGAAAGATCGGTCCTCAGAGCTCTACTGAAAAGCTACTAAATGAAATTTGACACGATATCACTTTATTTGCCAAATATAACAAAATTCCAATGCGACAGAAGTATTGCAACTGAAACAAAAAACCAGAGGTTAAAAGTTCGACATGAATTGTTGTTAAATTAAAAAAAAATGTATATATGGGCATAATTTCGTAACGCGTGAACCTATTTTGATGATTTTTCATTGTTGGGTAGAGTATGTTCCCCGATTGGTAACATATCAAAAATATTGTATAGAGTATGATTTCTCATCGCTAATATGAAAAAAAAAGATTGGCCCTAGGCTGCGGTTTGATGGGGTTGGATGATTCTTTTTCTGATGCAGAGTACAATTCCCGATTTCTAATATTAAGATAAATTTTGCTCTAGGATAGGTGTATGGGATGGGGTGCGGAGGGGCGTTACCCAAGATTCTCACTTACTATACAGAGTACGGTGGCGTACGGCCCATGGTAAGAATTTTCTATCTAAGGTGGGGGTATAAAAGAGTGGCTGCGACTAATTCGTAAGATGTTGCCGGATTTGGATAATTCTGTTCCTTTCCTACAGAGTGCACTAGCTCTACTTTTTTGCTTACGAGCAGTATTTTTCGAGTTGTATATCTGAAAACACTAAAAAGTTAAAAATAAAATAGTTTAAAAAAAAAGTTGAACCGACTTCACAAGTTACGCTAAAAAGCGTAAAGCAATTCTTCATTTTATATATACTACGACATTTCGAAAGCGGTGCAAATTAAACAAATAAAACAACTACCTAACCACAATAGAAGCTACTATATAAAGCTTTCTAAACGTTTAGCTCGCGGCATCACGGGAAGGAAGACATAATACTTTTGTTATAGTTGTGTTGTCTCCGATCAGGAATATTCTAGTTTTCGATGGGATCAAGGTCTGGAGATAGTGCAGGCCACTCCATCACCGAAGACGGTATTATCCGTCAAACAGTCTTTTACTAGCTTATACTTGTGTTTAGGATAGTTGTTCTGTTGGAAGATCCATTTTAATGGCATATTTTCTTCAGTAAATATGCTCTTGAAGAATATGCATCGCTCAATTATACCATTAATCGGATGAATTGGGGCTGCCACAAAACCTGAAAAACATCCCGAGACCATTACTCCAACACCGTGCTTAACTGCCTGGACAGAATATTTTGGATCATACCTTTAGCCATTGAGAGTTGTAGAGAAAATGTCGGTGGTTCGGAATCCACCTTACATTTAAGGTCCACTTGCAATCGTTGTCCCGAATCGGCCAAGGATCTTCTCCCGCCTCATGCCCCACAAGGGTTACGGGCACTAGCGAGCGTTATGCATAGAATAAGAGGCCGAAGTACGAAAGTCGGCCTATGTTGTTTTTTAAAAATACAGGTTTCGCCAGGTTATAAAAAACTAATTTTTAATAAAAAGGCGCTAGCTAAATCTTTAAACGGGTTTTTCTGAGAACTCCATTTTTTAAATTTGCGGTCACTTTAACTCGAAAGCAATTTATCCATGTATTCAAAATTTGTTGCAAGTTAAGGACATGTTTTGTTGTACCATGAAACATGGATTTTTAGATTGGACCAAAACTGTCAATTTGGCATACAAAAAACCTTTGGCGAAAACTTTTTTGGCGAAAATTGTATACTTTCTTAAATTTTCAATACTTTTTAAAATTCATGATGGAGGTTGATGGTACGGAAAATTATATTTATTTTAATAATGATTTTGTTCTTTTATTTCAGTCAATGTGAAGAAGCCAATCATGGCAGGACGGCGAACCTACTTTTTTTCATATGCGGCATAAGTCCCGTCAATTTTAATATCATAAAACATTTGATGCAGCAGTTTTTTTTTAATTCGAGAAAAATATACTTATTTTTAAGTAGTTACAATGGAATAGACCCTTAAATGTCCTTTCATAAAGTGAAAACGAGCCTTTAAATTGTTTGTTGAAATAAATGGCATCCGTACACGTAACACGTCTAACTGATACGTAAATTACTCTGCAATGGGTATATATTTGATTGAAAACAGAGAGTGGCGAACTATGTTTGCAATAGTTTAAGTCTTTCTTCTTCAAAGGAGCTATATTATATGTACTTGTTTAAAATTTCGAATTATACATTTTAATTAGCTGCCACGTAATAATGTCTTTATCTACCTTAAAAGCAAGAAGTAGCCGCCATTAAAAGGACAACTCAACAAATTCAGAGGAAATGAAAAAGTAAGAAAAGAAATGAAAAAAGCGAAAAAGATGAATAGTTCAACAATTTGTAGCACAATCGAATGCGATATTTTAAAAGTTTACAGGGCTGGACAAGAATGGTACATATTTTATTTTATTCTTCCAAAGTAAGTCAAAATTTTAAAGGTGTTTTGCTAGGAGCAAAAGTAGAGCTTTATAAAAAACATCTTTAAAAAAAACTACAGGAAAGCTTATTTCTTTTGGTAATTTGTCGATTTATTAAGGGGGTCGGTCGTCTACCTCCGCGGTTTGGAAAAATCGTTTTTTTTTGTGTGCATATTTTGAATGCAGATGTTATAAGGAACAAGCCATATGGGGGATTTCGCTTTCTTTCGTACGTATATGCAACCGGAAAGATTGCCACCGACGCGCTTTTCGAGCGCCGAAGCGGCACAAGCCCGCTTCGTCACTGTTTTAGGAATAAAATCTTTCTCGTAGGGCATTACAATTGATTTTTGTCAAAGCAGGAGCATCTCCGTGACAACGAAGGGGAGCTCTACGGCCCTGGTATTGCCGATTAAAACGCAAGTTTCTCAAATCATGTTTTACACTGTCATTTATCTTTAAACGTGATTTCCCAAAAGTTGCATTTTTTAAACTTTGTGGTATGACTTCTTCTAGAAATATTGATAGAATTTGATCAAATTTTTTTTTAGTTATTCAATAAACATATAGCTATGTTTTCCCAGAGGCGATTTTCAAATTTTTACTTTGTTGAATTTTAACAGGCTCTAATAGGTCAAAAAAACAGGTCAAAAATTGAATTTTTTCGAAAACAATTGCGTAATTTAAACACATTTTACAATAAAAAAAACCGGCTCTGGGAAAACATAGCCAATGTAACACAGATTACAGACATATTTCATTTTATTAGTTTCAGACAATTTAAATGGCCAAAGTCTTACCACAAAGTTCTTAATGACATTTCTGCAGCGTCGAGGTCAAGGACGTTCTAAGGTCGCGGATGCAATTATTATCAAATAAAAAATAGATTTTTTCGAAGAAAAAGCATGTAGTAATAAAAAAATTTTAACTGACGTGAATATCTTTAGTAGTTTTTTTGCAATCCATTCCCAAAAATAGGCAAAAATTCTCGGCTCGAAGGTAGACGACCCCCTTAAGCCGTTGAAAGGTGAGGAAATTATCAGTTGGTGCTTATATTAACAACAACAGTGGTTCAAGTATATTTCAATTTATGTGGGAAATTTATTCTCTCTGCCTGAATTAAATTAGAAAAATTTTGAAAATTAAAGATTGATAGAAAGATGAAATTTTCATTCGATTTCTAAAGGTAAGAACAGTTTCCGTGTATGGCCTGTCCATGCATGTCTACTTTACCAGCCGTTCATTCCACCACTCTGCAGACGAAGCTAAACCACTTCACGTTAGTCGTAATCGGAATACAGAAAATGTAAGTAAAAATGATGAACTGATGAGCCCCTGCTCATGTTCACGCAGTGCATAGTCAATATGAGTTTGATGGCGAACGCGTTCCACACCTTGTAAGGTAAGTTCCGTAAAAGTCAGGAGGTAACAGGAGGATTGAATACCAGCAATTCTTGTACCCTTGATTGGATTTTATGGGGTAAAAAGAAATGAAACACAGTACAAAGATGGGGGACATGCACGCTGAGAACAATATAGTGTACTTTAAAGGGTGTTGCTTAGCCCTTGTTCGATACTGCGTGGCCGGCAGAGTATTTTTTTATTTAGCGTTTCTTTGTTTTACGTTCAGGAATATTTGTAATTGTATACGGTTTAAGCTTACTTTACTTGTACAGGGGAGGCGGGGTGAGAGATGTGTCAATTACTGACCTACTCAGCATTGTTTCATTTTGTTTACATATTTTTCTAAAAGAAATAGTACAAGCCAATATCGCAAGCTCCACCTGTGTAAGAATTTTAACATTCCGAGAAAGTACTTTAATTTTTTAATCGGGAGCTTTTAAGAAGAAATGATATTGATATACCTGTAAATCGTATGAACACAGGATAGAACATTTTGAAAGAACTGAAAGATTACTTCAAAATCGATAAAATTTATTTGTTAAAATTTTACCGCAGTTTCTTAATAAAATAAACATATTTCACTTTGCCTTCCAGCTTTCAATATGAAATCGACGAATCTAAGACACTCCCGTGTGCATCTACACCTTGTCATGGTGGGGGGTTGGCTTGTGTGCATCTAAGATAGATTGAGCTATGTCGGCCGTAGTTCTTTAGGTTACAGGAAGGGTCACCCATGCCGAACAGATCAATCTGGAGCTGCCAGTAGGTATAAAATGCAACCTCGCAGCAGGTATAAACTGCAAGCATGGAGGGACAAATAACCAAACAAACAGCAGTAGGGATATCTGCCCCAATGTCGGAGGATGCCGCGGCCCCCGGCAGGCGTGTCCGACGACAAGTGTAACCGTAACAGCAACAAAAACAACAACGACGAAAAATAGACTTACACGTCAGGATGCTTGTCACTCTCGAGACACACCGTCAGCTAAGCAAGTAACCAGTTCTGGTTAGAAAAGCTCAGCTAAATTCCTCCGAAAGATGGATGCGAAGGACGCTGAGACGTGGACGGATAGAGAGAAGGGGCTAGTAAAGAAGCACAGGAAAATAGTTAAGGCATTCGGAAACACGCTTAGCTGACGACATAGCTACTGGAAACTTAAAGAAGAAGGCTAAAGTCAGTTTCACCAGCAGCGAAGAACTCACTCTGGCAGTGATTGATCGGAGCGATCCTGACGGGAAACTGTCGGAGGAGAACTGGCTAAAGGTGGAGGCCATGCTAGCCGCCGGAGAAACAGGGATGTTGGAAACATCTGCAAATTCGACGGGACTGGTTGGCGGAAGGGTGTTAAGATTATTGGATGCAATAATAAGGAGTCCTACGACTTCCTGACTACGTGCATCCGTAATCTAGCAAACCTCTGGCCCGGAGCGAGGATAGAGGCTATTCCAGCTGCCACCTTACCCGTGCGCGTGTTAGCTCACGTGTGGATACCTCCTCGAGTATTGGAAGTAACTTCTACACTGCGGCTAATATCGCTGCAGAACAAAGGCCTTTGTACTAGCGGCTGGCAGGTCCTGTCCTCTAAACCCAGAACAAAAGGAGAGGGACAAGATCTAAAACTAGCGATTGACCATGCGTCCGCCACAGTTCTAAGAGCAGCTACAGGGGTGGTGAAGTTTGGGTTGGGACGACTCAAATTCGCCATCTCCTCAAATGAGGGAAGTTGGAAAGCTCCTACACACAAATCAGGAAGGTAAATTGAGAAGCTGCATCCTGGTAAGCAAAAAACTAAATTTCTTAGTTTCTTATCGTTTCAGTACATGCGACCTTACAGTAGCAGTATGCGACCGCAAGAATGAACCACAACTCATTCTCGCATCCGCGTATCTGCCATACGAAGAAGATAAGCTTCCATCGAGTGACCTGAAATGCCTGGTTAGCTACACAAGCACTACCGGAGAAATCTGGTCATTGGAATGGACGTCAACACCCATCATACTCAATGGGCGAGCAGCGACACAAACACTAGAGGTGAGTCTATTTTTGAATTTATTCTACATTCCAACCTAAGTATCTGCAACAGAGGAAGGCACCCTACCTTTCAAAACAGATCTAGATAGGAGGTAATAGATTTAACACTAGTGCAAACTACAGATAATTTTAGGGTTGGTGACTGGAGAGTATCACCTAAATTCTCCTTTTCGGATCATTTTAGGATAACCCTCAGCATTAACCTTGAAATGCGGATAGGTAAACCCTTTCGAAACCCTGTTAAGACTGGCTGGGCTAAATTCTCTGATTTTGTAGCAATTCGCTTAACGTCCTCATCAGAGAGCAACATTCCGAACAAAACACAAATCGATGGTCAGCCTCATCACGAATACGCTAACGGCCGCTTTTAAGAGATCCTGTCCTATTAGTCGACCACCCAAAAAAAGCCATGCACCATGGTAGACAGAGGAACTTCGACTACTCAGGACCAAGACCAGGAAACTCTTCAATAAGGCCAAGCAAACTAAAGCAGAAGAGGACTGGAACTTATATCGTTCCAGCTTCAATGAATTCAAAAAGAAAACAAGAATTGCAAAAAGAACACCCTGGACTAACTACTGTTCGAACATAGAGTCAATGACAAAAGCGGCTAGACTCCGCAGAATCATAGCCAAAGCGCCTACAACTCTGGGGCACACCTGTAAAGACGATGGCTTCTGGACAGAAGACAGTCAGGAAATTATTGAACAGTTTGTTTCCACCCATTTCCCTGGGTCAACGGACGGAAGTTTGGAAGGCCAACAACAAGATGTTTCGGCAATTCCACTTCACATAGAAGACTTGGCAGCCATCAGCGACTGCAAATGCGAGGACAAGGTAGTGTGGGCGGTGAAATCCTTCCACCCCTACAAATCTGCAGAGCCGCATGGAATCATCCCCGATATGCTACAAAATACTGTAAAGAGTGTAACTCCCTCACTTAAAGCAGTCTTTGAAGCATGCCTTATCACCGGATACGTACCGGAAAGTTGGAGAGAGGTGCGTGTGGCCTACTAGGCTACTAGATCTACATCTCAGGCAACATCTCCAGTCAACCAAGTACCTATGTAATGCACAACACGCGTACATTAAAGGCAAATCTGTGGACACAGCATTACATGAAGTTACGAGAACTATTAAGAAATCTCTCCATGACAAAGAATATACTTTGGCTGTCTTCCTTGATAATGAAGGAGGCTTCAACAACCTAAAACCAGGATCCATTAGTTCCTCTTTAGGGGAATCTGGCAATGAGATATTTCTGACGAATTTGATACAGACAATGCTAAACAGCAGGGTCATCAATGCCAGTTTAGGGGACTTTTCCATTAGGAAAACAGTTCACAGAGGTACACCACAGGGAAGAGTATTGTCTCCTCTGCTTTGGAACATCTCTCTAAACAAAATCCTCAAATCCCTCGTCAACAAAAATATTAAAACGGTAGCGTGCGCAGACGACATAGTCTTGTTGACAAAAGGAAAGTTCCTACAAACGGTCAGTGACGTTATGAGCTCTACTTTGAAAGATGTATCAAGATGGGCATGACAACGGTCTTACGGTTAACCCCCTTAACGTGGAATCCTGCACTTTCGTTCTGTCCAAAGAGGATACCGGAAATGTCAGAGTTTTCTAAAATCACGGATGCTGTATGTAAAGCTATATAGAGAATTAAAAGTAGAGACAAATAAAGAGGGCAAAAGAACTGAACTTTCCGAAACACCCTTGTTGATTTCAAAAAGATGGGATGTTTTGTATTTACATATTTACAAAGATTCGTCAAAGGCTGACAACTTACAAAGAAAGCAAAGAAAAAACTTAAAATTAAAAGAAAGTAAATAAGTAAAGTTATTACATAATGTTTACGTAAATGAAAATCAATTTTGTCATTTAATATTCTTTAAAACGTGAAAACGTAAATATTGCTTCCAATTGTTTTGAAATTAATAAGATTTAGGGAGTTCAAAATAATTTTCCAAAAATGATTTCAACCATTTTAACAAATGTGGCGTGGAACGAGGAAACGTACCTTACAGCACCTGGCAGCGTCTATCTCCGCCTGGAGGGAGTGGACCTTTTCCCCTCGCGCGAAGCTCGTATTCTCAAATAGGTTTTACAAAATGCGCTATAGATTTTTCAATTGTTATCGCACAAACTTGAAGGTATGCTCATTCGATTCTACGTACTTTCTTCATGCAGGTTCATTAAAAACCTGAAATTCGATTTTTGGTGCTGTAAGGTACGTTTCCTCGTTCCACGCCACAAATGATGAAACTATGGATAGATATTAATAAAAGAATAGTGCGAACTAGGTTTGGGAGATGAATTATATTACTCCTTTACGGACTTTACGGACTCGTTACATTACTAATAGATTAGATAAAGAAAAATTCACATCAAGAAAAGGAAAATTTTTTTCAAGAAAAAGAAACTTCACAGGACTTGATGACAACGAATTACAACTTAAATGGTTTTATAGCGTAATCTGTTGCCAGCAGCGAACAACCATGGGTCGGTGGGGTTAATTCCAGACACCCTCATGGTAGAAGGAAGTTTCTATTTTTCTCAAAACGATGTTTTTTAACAAAACTGGGTTCATTTGTTTTTATTTGGATGATATTTTCATATTCGTTAACTTGGCCCTGCCATGAAAAAATAAAAAATTTTATTTTTATTTTTATTTTTTAAATAATTTAATGTGACATTTTTTTCGTATACTACTCCAGTTGTGTTATGGTGTGCTGTTAAAAAAAATTGTTTTGCTCATACAAAAAAGAATAGGGCACTAATATTATTTTAGCAAAATAAGTAAGCCCCGCCATTTTAGATAAAAATAAGGAAAAAAAGTTTTTTCGTATTGCACTCGAGTTGTGCTGTGGTGTGCTGCATTCAAAAATTCTTCAACTTGAATACCAAAAATTTGGCACACTAACGAAATTTTTGAACAAATATGTTAACCCCGCCATTTTTGAGAAAATAAAAAAATTGATTTGTACCGTATTGTGTTATTGTTGTGCTGTAATGTGCTGCTTCGCAAAATTGTATATCACTAAAAGAAAAAATGTTCCACATAAATTAAATAATTATAACAGGAGATGGCCCCGCCATTTTTAAAATACAGTGTAAACTATATCTATATGATCATGATAATGATACGTCCCAAAAAAAATTTTTTTTTATTGTAACCAAAATTTTTTATTGTATTGCAAAATGAAGTTTTTGGACACTATATAAACAAAAGCTTGTTATTCATAAAGTAATAATCCAATGTCAACGAAGCTTCAGTTAATTAAAAAAAAATTATGAAAAAAAAATTTTATTATAATTCGTTCTGGGGCTATTAAAAATCTGAAAAAAATATCACTATACATCTAAACTCTAAGAAATCGAAGACTGTTGAGAAAAAACACGGATCTCAATAATTTTAAAACTTACAATTGAGAGAGGCGCCGCGTTACCTAGAAACGCTTTTAC
Source organism: Leptarthrus brevirostris (assembly GCA_964036015.1). Classification (NCBI taxonomy): domain Eukaryota; kingdom Metazoa; phylum Arthropoda; class Insecta; order Diptera; family Asilidae; genus Leptarthrus; species Leptarthrus brevirostris. The sequence goes on from OZ038376.1 coordinate 3,349,419, forward strand.
ACTGGGACCATATTTTTATTTTAAAATTAAAAATGCATTACTTTACGCAGTTCAAAAAGTGTTTATTAATAACATTTCATTGTTTTTCTGTTTTTCTAATTACACAGAAGTTAAGGATTAAAGGAAATAAAGACTGGAGCCAGTCGATTGAATATTTTTTATGTGTTTTGCAATTTAGGATTTAAGGAAGAATTGGATTAAATAGTTTAAGTGATTAAAAAATGCAAATAAATTATGATTTGAGAAATTTTTAGAAAATGGAAATGTAAATTGAAAATGGACATTCTGAAATCGGTGTAAATTAAACAACCCAAGATACTATAATACATGAAAATTTCAGCTCACGGGACCATAAAGAATATTAAATACTCATGTTGCTGTTATTTTCTTAAACCTTACATTTAAGATTTCTAAAAAATTTTCAAATCATATTTTTCTTGCATTTTTGAATTTCCTATAGACTTACACTATTTAATTCAATTCTTCCTTAAATTCTAAAGTGATTTATGCGACAGCATCCCTTTATCTAGATAAAATTTTTTGAGAAGAATCATTTACTCTTCCACGCAGATAATCGATGGGCAAGACAAATTCTGACGATTCGCACCTCGCCCAGTGTCAGGCTAATGAAGCGGGTGCAAAACGGAAAATTGTTACTCTTCCTTTGAATGCTTTAAAAAGACAAAAATAAATATGATAATCATTCAAGAGACGAGTATTTTGAGTTTTCTATGGGCAAGTGGAATTTTCAGTATCAATCCTGAGGAGAAGATGAAAAACTTTTAATAAGGTATTCTGAATTTTGAAAACTGCAATGAGAAAAACCTGAAAATATAGCTAGAGAATAGGAGTGGTTGAATCCAAGAAAAATGCATTTCCAGTATTGGAATGGTTTAGTTGAAAAGTTAACATTATACTTCGGAATTCAAAAATTTTTAGAATTTTTTAATATGCAATGGTTAAAAAACAGCAACAGCAATATGAGTATTTAATATTCTTTATGATCCCGTGAGCTGAAATATTCAGGTATACAGGGTGTTTCAGATCTGACGTGCCAAAATGAATGGGGTGATAGATCTCACCTAGCCAAACAAAAAATTGTAAGGCAGGGGGGGGGGGGGGGAACTCTCAACCGTTTGGGAGTTACAGGGTGATTCATAAATTTCAGTTTTTCATGGTATGCACATTACTCTTTTCTTTTTATCTTTTGATCTACCCAACACAGCGACATCAAACAAACGCTAAAAAATAACCCTCCTGATGTCATTTCCAAAAATGTCAACAATGTTGATCACACTACTACCACTGCAGGTACAGTCACGGCCAAAATTTAAAAAAAATGTTTTGAAATTACCAAAATTTCAGCATTTTCCCAAATTTTCTCCGAAATTTTTGTAATTAGTATACCTCTTCTTTATTTTTATTGGATTGCCCGCTTTATTACCTTTCCAAAAAGGCGCAACATGTCCACGTAGGGAAAGTATTTAGCAATTTATACGTAGAAATCCTATCGAAGAATATTATAAAAATCAACAAATTAAAAAAATTAAACTAATACTAACTCAAAAATTCTTTTTATTGAATTTAAAAATAATTACAATTAATCTTGATAAGTAACAAAAGCCGATCAAAATGTCCACCGCAATTTTCGATGCATTTCAACAACCTCCTTCTAAATCCCTGTCTAAGGCGTATTGTAGCCAGCCTCTCCCGTATTTTCGTCGCTGCATTCCCAACTAAATCCTCCCTATTGTTAACTGGGCTTGAATAAACTTCATACTTCACTGTTCCTCATAAGAAAAAGTCAATAGGATAAGTTCTGGAGATCTAGCAGGCCAAGGATTCGGTGCACCATGTCCAATCCAGCGGTTAGGAAATTTTTCACTTGTATTGCCTTCACAATGTTAGCCATATGCGCTGGTACTCCATCGTGTTGGTGAAACATTCCCCTAAGATTATCCGTAGGGTTCTCCTCTATTAGATCTGGCATTGCCCAAAAAGTTCGCATAAATTTCACTATTAAGCACTTGCGGCAAAATGAATGGTCCTACTAAAGGGTTGTCGATGATACCAGCCCAAACATTGACACGGAATCTCTGCTGGAATGAGATCACCTTTGCCCTGTGTGGGTTAGTGATCGACCAGGTATGGAGGTTATTGAAGTTCACGATATCATTCCTGGTAAATTGACATTCGTCTGTCCACAGAATTCGGTCCAGAAACGCTCTGTCTCAATGTCGCATTCCAGAAGCCAAGTGCTAGATTTCAGTTTTCTCTCAGAATCTCCTTCCAGTAGTCCTTAGGCTGGGTGATGATGATGTAAACGTAATCCCCCTCGATGAATAACCCTTCAAACCTTAGATGACGACACTCCTAATCGCCTTGCGATTCGTTTCGTTCTTGTCTCAGGGTTCTGCCTCAGGATGGTGATTATTTGATGATCGACGTCGGCAGAAGTTCCCAAAGTTTCGGGTCGTGTCTCAATGTCGTGTGAAGTTACACTTCCTTTTTCTCTTAACCTTTGGAAAGTCCGTGTAATTACCCCTCTTTGGGGTGCTTGCCGATTAGGTAATCTCCTTTGATATTCAAGTACAGCCGCTCTATCTTTTCCGTCTACTACACCATAAATGTAAAAAATACCTGCGTATTCCTCAAATGTAAATTTTACCATCTTTTTAATAATTTTTGCTTAAAAATACCCGCACTCAGGCTCAGCTGAAGGGGACGCATGAGTGGGTATGCTATGAAGAAATGAGTTGTGACGTTTTCTACAAATGCGACAAGAAAATTTGCTTTTGCAGTTATAAACAGCATGACTTGAAGCTAAGCAATTAAAACATAAGGACTCCAATCTTCCAGATACTGACATTTGTTGAAATTGGGGGCATTCTTTAAGCGAGTGAGGTCCCTGACACAATGGACAGCCATTTCGGATAGTGTGGTACGCACGGGTATTTTCGACAGGTTTGAATTGGTTAGATTGAGATTTAATGGGATTGACAACTTCAAGTGTCCGAAACCGAACTTCTAAGAAGTCCTTGAGCTCACTTAATTTCGGAAGGCCGACCGAAGATCCCTGCATTTTTTCCCAAAGCTGTCTTGTCTCGCTTGGCAAACGGTCAACAATAAGGTAAATAATAATCGGGTCCCATCCATTAATATTTACATTTAAATTTTTAAGAGGGGAAAGACATTCGTTCGTGGAATCTAAAAGTCTTGGTATCATAGGACCATTTTCAGTACGAATGGGAGGTTGTGCGAGCAAACCTTATAGATTGTGGTTTACAAGGATTCTAGGATTTTGATATCTCTGACACAAAGACTCCCAGGCTACATGGTAATTGACCGCTGTAACATTTAGATGCCTAACAATTTGTTCTGCTTTACCTCCTAAGCTGGATTTTATATAGTGCATTTTTTGTACCAACGGCAACCGCTCGTTGAAATGCACCATTGAGACAAACAAGTCATAAAAGGATAACCAGCTTCTATATTCTCCAAAAAATCTGGGGATTGTTACCCGAGGAAGTTTAATGTCATTATGTTGCAACTCTATTGTACTCTTATTTATACTGTTCGACGGGATGGGGTTAATATTATCTACTGCTGCTGTATCAGCAACATGATCTAACACAGCTGATCCTGGAGAAAGGGGAGGTGGACTTACACTGGCCAGGTTGTTATTATTTGATTGCAGGCCGGTAGCCATGTGTGTATCACTTGCACTTGCTAATTAAGGTATACCCTGGGGAGGGGGAGGAGGTTTGATAACATCCTGAAGCGTATCAAACAAAATTCCTTTATAGTTAAAGTAAGTTTCAAATTGATCGTATTTGTCATCTTTAAAATAGGGACATTCACGGTCTTCTTGCGTTGCATCACTACGAATTACTAAATCATTTTTATTGAAACTCGACCAGAAACTTTTAAGCTGTTCAGTTCGTCCTCTAAGATAACCCTCACTCGAGAGCCTTTCCTTTGGCGATTTCTTATAATTTACTATAAACCGCTCAACTTGTTCCAACAGAGCTTCTTGAGCAGATCTATTACCTTAGCCATAACGTTTAATAACAAATCAAGCAGTAACGTTTACCAAAACTTCTTACAATTGAGAATTTTATCAAAAATGCAGTCACACCAAATTTACCTCAAGGTGAATCTCTGTAAATTGGCGTACACTATGCAGATAAACTGATAATAAACGGGAAAATTACAATAATAAGCAAGAGAACCGCTGCAACTTCCGAAAGATTACTGTGTACGGTACCACAAATATTTCCGCAATAACTTATGAGACACGTGGGATATTTTGCTACTAATAACCACATGTAACTATTAAATTTGATAACAAACAATTTGTTTTTGTTGCAATCATGAAAATTACCACACTTATCACTGAATTGCTACACTTCCACGATAGGGTTAAAATTATAATTTAGCGAGTGCGATCAATATGCAAACTATTCTACTCACCAACTAAAGTATTTTGGGAGATAATCCGGCTTCGAATGGACCAATATGTTGGGGGTGAATACTGGGAGTTAACTGGGGTTGAATAAAAGATAGGGAATTTGAACACCTCACTTTAATTTTACGTTTGTTTCGTGATCTTTGAAAAAATACAACTTTGCGTCGCTTAAAATTTTGGGTGTTCTGACAACAGTGGCGATTGTGTAGCAAGTGAGGAACAGTCTTCGTGATAAGAGATCGCTGTGCTCCTCCTTTTGTGATGCTGCAGAATACGAGCGATGCTAGAAGAACAGATGATTTTTTTATCTCTCCTGATATTTCTCCTACTGGAGAAAATTGTGTGCTGCGACGGTTACACTACTGCAGGTGTGGCCCATTTGCTGACAATTGTTGTGCAGGGGGCAGCGATCATTAGACTTCAAACAATCATTGTAATAAAATTATTAGCTTATCTTGTGATTTTTGTGAACCGACATTGCTTAAAAGCAGAGAATTTGTTTAACCCATTTGTGACAAATGGTTCATTTGCGAACCAGCAAACATGCTACCGGTATTTGTCCCGTTATATTTATTCCACATGTTCTTTCCTGTCTGACTTCATACAGAGAGGTCGCAGATATATGGGATAGTAAAACGAGAAAAAATTGCATTCTTTTGTGAATTATTGTGTTTGCAAAGGCGTACTGATTTAGTTGGATGAAGTTTGTTGTGCTGTGAACATGGGCACTGCAACTAAAATATATTGGTAAGTCTACAAACAGTTATATTTCTGATCATTTTGTTTTGTTTTATATTCACAATAAATTAGGGTTTCTGGTTTAGTACATATAAAATATGAAACAAATATTTTCTGTTGATTTTGGGAGCGTCTTTTATAGGTGGTTCGCATACGAACCATTTGTCTTGTAAAGCATTTCTGATTTTTTTTGCAGGAGAAGTTGCCTGAATATTGCAGACATATTGGAAGCAATAGATAGTTTACCAGATAATATTCAGCTGCCCAGTGATGTGTATTTGGAGCCCCCTGATGTAACTAGCGACACAGATGCTGATTCCGGCGATGAAGAAATTTCAGATCCTAACCGCTTCAATAAAAATCAATTACAGGCTGGAGTTGAAATAAGATTTTCTCATAATGATGAAGACGAGATTGAAAATGAAGTCGAAGCTGCAATACCTCAGATAAATGAAGTCGAAGCAACAATTCCTGAGATAATCCAGCGGCAGAATTTTTCACAAAAATGGAGTCCAGGCAATGAAGATAATTTGTCGTTAGCAGCATTTATGTACCAACACGCCAGGCTTTCATGGAAGGAAACGAAAACTTGCCCGCTAAGTTTTGGGGAGGAAACTGAACCAATTGATTTCTTTCAGTTATTTATAAATAAATCATTTGTGGAAAAAGTTGTTTGTAATACGATAAATTACGCCGCTAAAGAGAAAAACAATACCATTAGTTTCGATGTTGAAGACTTCTATGCGTTCTGTGGTGTATTAATTTTGTCAGGTTACAACGCATTACCTCGCCGACGCATGTACTGGGAAAAAGAAGATGACGTTCGAAATGAGTTGGTAGCAAGATGGATGCGCCGAAATGTGTTCGAAGATATATTTACGAATATACACTTCTGCGATAATGACACAATTAAAGGAACCGGTGATCGTTTTGCTAAGGTACGTCCATTGATTATTCATCTAAATGAAGCCTTTTTAAAATTTGCCCCCATTGAAATGGATATATCTGTCGATGAAGCGATGGTACCATATTACGGCAGGCATCCCTGCAAACAGTTTATAAGAAACAAACCTGTAAGATTTGGATACAAAGCTTGGGTAGCCGCTAGTCGCTTGGGCTATTGCTACCAATTCGATTTATATCAAGGTCGTAACCAAATGCGTGACAGGACTGTTGGGCTTGGAGAATTTGTTGTGCTAAGTTTTGCTAACAAAATGAAGGCGCATTTTCCCAAAATGTATTTCTCCTTTTATTTTGATAATTTTTTTACGGGACCAAATCTCGTAAATGCGCTCAGAAACATTCAGTTTGGTGGGACAGGAACTTTGAGGGAAAACCGTTTGAAAAATATAACCATGGCTGACAAAAAAGTAATGAACAAAAATCCTAGGGGATACTACGAAAACTACGTGGACAAGAAAAATGAAATTATATTGACCAGATGGAAAGACAACCAGTCCGTTTCCCTTTTGTCGAACTCATTTGGGGAAGATCCAGTAGGAGCAGTGCGAAGGTATGTACACTCTCAAGGTCAAAGAGCTAACATAACTCAGCCATGTGTTGTTAAAATGTACAACAGAAATATGGGCGGAGTGGATTTGTTAGACAGTCATATTTCTAACTACCGTATAAGCATTCGGGGCAAAAAGTGGTACATGCCAACGGTATTATGGATGGTAGATTTGGCTGTAACTAATGCCTGGACTTTAGCGAAACAGTACGGTTGCAACGTTGATCAGCTTGAATTTCGGCGCCGGTTAGCTAAAGCACTCCTTATTCGCCATGGAAAACCACCATCTAAAGGAAAAAGTACGGCAAAACCAAACATATTATCAAAAGGGGCCCACATTGCAGTGAAAGGAGAGGCTCGATTACGGTGCAAACAATGCCATTCACACACAATATATAAAAGTTCTGCATGTAACATTGCACTACATGCTAATTGTTTTGAGACCTTCCACAACAATTTAAAATGATTTATCTTTTTTTTTTATCAAATACATAATTAAGGTTAATCAATAAATTAGACCGCCAAAGAATTATTGTTTGTTTTCGTCAAATTGAAAGAAATTGTTATGTTTTGTTTTGCATTCTTTATAAATAAATAAGAGTTTAAAAAAAATTGAAGATACAAGTTTTTTTCTTTAATAGACAAATGGTGCGTTTGCGAACCGCCACATAGCTCCGCCATTCTGCATAAGATAAAAGAAAAATCTTCTTTTTATCTTTATTTAAGCTAATATCATTTAGACTAATAAGAAAAATATGAAAAATTTTAAAGATCAAACCTTTGTCACAAATGGGTTAAATTAAGCAGCACGAGGTGTTAGATTTTTTGGTTCCCAAATAATTAGAAATAGCAAATAAGGAAAGCGCATTTCCGGTAAATACAATATATAAATTACTTCTAAATTCATTCTATAAACATGTCATGTTCCATTAAATCCTTAATTTGCGCAAAAAAGTAAAAGTTTCGTATGAATGTTTAAGAGGTTAACATGAAAACTTGGGTGTTCGTTCTAGTGGTGGCGTTAAAAAAAATTTTCGGGGCATCGATAGAAAATCTTAAATATATATTTATTGATTATTCGCTTAACTTAGAATATAACGTCAAAATTAATATGCAACTTAAATATTTTATTCAGAGAAGTTGAAATCAAATTATTCTTTAAGGAATTATCGAGATTTTAAATTTACTTTTGACCCCACTTTAAATCTGACTTAGTTTACGCCTGTATTGTTGCTATCACTACATAGCCCGAAATTCTACACAAAAGAAATTTGCTTCACTGAAATCGAGTTTCAGCTCTTCCTCTAGTTCTTTATTCTAAGTCTAGAACATCTTTAAAATACATCGAAAAAAAATGTCAGAACTCTTTTTTGTGAAAAAAGCGGCGATGCGTAAGTTAGCTTCGGATTTTTTTGATATGAGTTCTACCTGTAATTTCCTAGAACTATTCAAAATTTCTATAAGGAACTCCAGAACTCTATCGAATCTATCCAGAACTCTAATAAAATATTTGTTTTTCAAAAAAAAGGGGCGCTAACTTCACACGAGTTCATGAAAAACGTCGAAATCGCATTTTACTTATTCTGTTCAGTTCGGAAAACATTATGGCGTGGCATTTTTGAGTATCACAAAACGTGAAAAGGTTATTCAAAGTAAACGTTTGTGCTTCTAGGAAATACTCTTTCTGCGTATTACTCTTAATAATGTATCTTTAGTTCACAGAATACAAGGAATTTACTGGCGATTGTGTATAGAGAAATATAAAAATCAACAACGGTGTTAAGCCGGTTTAAATCTGAAGTTATTAATTTTTTCGTTTATCGGTTTTAATTGGAATTGAAAGATATCACACATAATAATAAAAAACGACCAATATTAGAGCCGAAGCCATAATTTTAGGTGTCGGTGATGAATAATGACACTCACGACGCCAATAGATACTGTGGGGGTAAAGCATTCCTAGCACTCCTAGGGTTGTAAGCGGGAGTGAAGCGACACCTAAAAGTAATAGAAAACAACCCTCAATTGTTTCAATATCTTAAGGTGGTATTGCGCAATGAATCTATTTAATATATAACAACGCATATTTTTTGTATTTCTAATAAAATTTGCTCGAAAAAAATCTTTTTAAAAAAATTTTGTGTGTGCCAAGATTTAAGTTGAAGAATTTTGGAATGCAGCACACTATAGCACAACTCGAGTGCAATACGAAAAATATTTTTTCGTCATTTTTATCTAAAATGGGGGGACTAACTATTTTCCTAAATAATTTTAGTCCTCTATTTTTTTGTATGAGCAAAAAATTAATTTTATTAGCAGCACACCATAGCACAACAGGACCCAAATACAAAAAGGTGCTTTGTTTCGGGTAATTCTTAACAGAAAAAAAAAGATTTTAAATTTTTCGATTGTTTTATTAATATTCATTTATTTATTTATAAACAAAGATTCATCAAATGCCTGATTACTACAATACTCGTAATAACAAAATATAACAGTCAGTAAGCAAAGATAAAGTCACAAAGTAACTTTAACTAAGTTGATCCTTTATCGGATTTCTCGAGAGATGAAAGTCAATGTAATTAAAATTGTCCTTAAAGAGACGCGACATCGATGCCAATGGCTCATTCATACCGTAGGTAGTGCGATGATAAAAAAGACCTTGAAAAAAGCTGTGAGTCCGCAGGGAGCGAGCAGGAACGAAGATATTCAGAGACCCTAGCAGCTCTGGAGAAATAATTTTCCCCGGCAAACAATCGAAAACGAAAATAATTTTATAATTGTTACCGCTGTTCTCAAGAGTATTCAACGAGAATAATTTGAGTCTATAAAAAAGGAGGCAGAATATTAGGTTTATTCCAGGGAACGCCTCTAAAAGCAAATCTCAAATATCTACGCTGGATGGGCTCGATGTGATTAGTATGGACCGCATAATAGGGGGACCAAAATAAGCCTTACAAAGGTACAGTAGAGAAGTTTTGATATATAAGGATCACCAAACACTTTTGACCATTGTTTAATAAAGCCTAGTGACGCGTTAGCCTTGTTTTCGAGAGAATTTATGTGGTCAGCAAAGGAAAAGTAAGCGTCAAGTATGACCCGCAAATCCCTAAGCTACCATCAATAAGAAAGTTACATTGCAGAGGAGTTCTGTTGCGTGAAAATGACATAGTGGTGTACTTGAGGATATCCAGAGGGAGATAGATAATGTAACACCATTTATAAAAGGCGTTTAAAAGTGAACAATCATGTTCACTAGCAATAGTACGAAAAATTTAAGCATCATCAGCGTAGCATAGAATTTTGGAGTTATGAAGGATCATTGAAAGCAATGGCCCAAGATGACTGCTCTGTGGCACCCCGGAGGTCACCCAGTTTACAAAAACAGAAGAAAAACCTAGGACGTCTTACTTATAAATAAGAATTCTGTGATTGATTCTGTGGAAAGCTTTACTAAAGTCAGTAATAAAATAGTTTTTAAAAACAAAGTTGAACCGACTTCACAAAAAACGCTAAAAAGCATAAAATAATTTTTAATTTTATATCTATTACGAAATTTTGAAGTCGGTGCAAATCAAACAACTACAACAAAAGTATTTAATCGTCCTTTCTTATGCTCCCGTGAGCTAAAACGTTCAGGTAGTATTATGTATTATCTTTAATTGTGGTTCTGTAGTTGTTTTATTTGTTTAATTTGCACCGACTTCAAAATGTCGAACTGTCATCGAAATTGGTCCACACGTTACGAAGTTAGACAACTCCGCCCCTCCCCCACCATAGGAACAAATTATTCTCCTATTAGCAATGGGCGATTACACTCTATACAACAGCAAAAGAACCATCCAAATCGATCCACGCGTTACAAAGTTAGGTTTCAACCCACACCATACCAACATTTTTTCTCGTGGTATCAACCAGGGAACATCCTCTACCCAACAGCAAAAGAATTATCCAAATCGGTCCACGCGTTACGAAGTTAGACTACCCCTCCCCCACCCTAGGCCAAATTTTTTTCTCCTATTAGCAATGGGGGATCATACTCTGTACAACAAAAAAAGAACCATCCAAATCGGTCCACGCGTTACAAAGTTAGGTTTCACTCCCACCCCCCGACCCACCAACATTTTTGTTGACATGGTACCAATCGGTGAACATACTCTACCCAACAAAAAAAGAATCATCAAAATCGGTCAACCCGTTACGAAGTTATGCCCTAACACGTCGAAGTTAGAAGCTGTTTGTTTTTGGGAAGTCGGGTAAAAATGCAATCAACTTGCTTACCGGCTTCAAGGGAGGAAACGCAATACTTAAAGAATCCTAATAAGTTGGTTGTGATGGATTTACCCTTCATAAAACCATGCTGAAACGGGCCAAGAAATGGTTTACAATGAAAAACATCATAAACTAAAGCTTCAAAAGCAATGCAACAGAAATTAGCAATTGGTTATTTAATATAATAATAATTTATAATGTCGCACTTATCGCCCTTTGTATGTAGTGGAATAATCACAGAATGCTTCCACGGTCTCGGAAAGGTGACACAACGAAGAGATAAATTAAATAAATAACAAAGAACCAAAACAAGGGACGCGCTACATGCTACATGGAGGTTGGGATACCATCTGGGCCGCTCGAGAAGCTATGAGTCAAATTCGAAATGTACTTTAAGACGGTAGCAGTAGCGGTAGCTACAAATACAATTATTAATCTTTATTTAAAATAATCATCACTTTGATTATATTATTTCGATAAAATATTTTAAATAAATCCACTTTGATTATGTTCAATCAGACTGTAGAGATAAAATAACTGTCAAACATATTTTGGTCAACCTGTACACTTAGATAAATGTTGAGTAGTGTGAAACACAAACCCTTTAAAAAATATAATAATCATTCAATCATTGACAATAAAATACTGTACGCTATAATATCTCAAACAAATTGGCTTCTAATAAACTTTTATAAAATGTATCTAGTTATATTTCCAGATATAAAGAGGTTCTAGGATTGGAGGCTCCACAACTAAAGAGATTACACCCTTATCTATTAATTACCAACCAGGCCCCTACTATCCTATACAACCTCAGTAGCCGTGTCAAATACAAGATTCTTCAGTTGAACGGAAGTCGGCGGAAGCATCCTCAAGTGAGTAAAATTCTTAATTCTAATTTTACAGTCATTGTGAAGAATAGCAATTTTGAAAAAGCGTCCGAAGAGATTGGACACAATCAGAGGATCGCCAGTCTCACAATCCTCAAATTTCAACGTCACAGTTACGCTTCGAGTTCAGAAATCTCCATAACTGACTTAATTCTATACAAATAATTGGTGTAGATAATAAATAAATTGATTGATTGCGTAAATCGGAATAAGATAAGGGCTTGTTCATAAGCGCGATACGACTCCGTGCGATTGTTTCGTTCGTCTCACTTTTTGAATACTTTTGTTTCAGTCTGCGACTATTTTTCATCATATGCTCGTTTACAAGGTTGACAAGCGAAAATTTGTTGTTTACATTTGAATTTGCTCATAATTAATGCTTTTAAGTAATATATATCATTCCAAATATAAATATTAACAGTGAATCGGGAACGCGAATTTAATTTAATGTTGTTAATATTTGTTTTTAAAAAGAAAAGGGAATATTTGTTTTCTTGCTATTTCCTCATTTCCTCTACATAAAATAATAATAATTAATTTTTATCAGGGACCGAACCTGTTTCTCTTTTTTCTGAAAAAGTGCTATTTTAACTGGTATTTCTGGACACTTATAATTCTTGATTAAAACTAACAGTTATTTTGGACTATTTATTTTAGCGGTAGCGGTAGACACAGTTTTTTTATATATGATGTTTTGGTGTATATATGATTTTTTATATATGATGTTATAGGGTAGCTCAGCTACCCTATGATGCTAAAGCACAGCCTTGGCAGGAAAATAATTAAGGATGAGGGAAGGGAAATGGGTTAGGAGGTTGAGTGAAGGAGATGTCGATGTACGCCCAGCTTGAAAGTTTCAGGCTCATAAGACGAGGGAAAAACAGAATTCGTGTTGTTCTGCTTAAAAAAGATTTCCGAAATTTGACGGTACGTAAGAATTTTACCTAGAGAGTATAGGGGTGGGAGCAACTTGAAGATCTTGTATCGCGCGTTGTCATGTGTCTACAAGGAATCAGGCTAGCAGGGTTGGGGGTGTACTGGGCGTTTTTTAAGGGACATTAAACAGCATTGAGTTTTGGATGCATTAAACGTAACACGATTTGCTCTGCCCCAAGCGAGGACCATAGAAATGTCGTTGATTGATCTTAACATGCGTTCCCGATTGACTTGTGTAGAATTTCCACGTGAATTCATTAGAATCAAATGAGTACGAGAAATCAAGGATGCTGTCGTCGGCCAAACTATGAATAGGATTGAGAGTAAGGGATAAAAGATCTTATTAATGAACATAGAAGAGATAAGGTTGGTGACAGAACTGAGCCCTGAGGTAGCCCGGCATTTATTTCGTAGGAATCAGTTGTAACTCCGTCCGTCTCTATCCATTTAACGAGGGTAGGGTGCAGACCAAAGGTTTGAAGTTTCGCTAAAAGGGCAGTATGCCTGACTCTGCCTTTGAAATATCAAGAGCGACGATTTCGGACTCACCAAAATTATGGAGACAATGATTCCAACGCTCCGTTAAAGCCGTTCGGCTGCGATGCGAATTCACACCACATCATCTCGGGTAGCAGCAACTATTTAGATATCTTCTAAAAAACAATATAGAGACAGTCACTAAAGACGATGAACCCACTTTCTCTGATTAGGACACACACCGCGAGAAGATTAAGGTGGGTTTTGAGGATCTCGGTAATGTAACACCAAAAAACCAGCGGACCTAGAATAGGCATCAGCCCAGCTCGTAGTAATGCTTTGGTGGAATAAGACGCAATAAATAAACTTTGAGCTATGGCCAGGAAACTTTTTTACAAGGTTCAGGTGCCTGGAATGAAGAGAAAATGGCCTTGACTGATTACAATAAAGAACTAAGGAAATCCAAAAGAACTTGGAGACGCTTCAATCACACATCTAATTAAAGCCCTTGAAATAGCACTTGTGCAAAAATAAATATCCCTCTATGCCCTCATTGATATTAAAGAAGTTTTTAAGAACACCTTCTCTGAGTACATTGAAAACCAGCCATCAAAAGGAATATAGAACCGTCGACGGTGAAATGGTTCAAAGCAATGCCCATCAGCTTTGAGAACCAAGTATACACAGATAAGTTGGTCATTATAAACAAGCGCAAGCACGATCGGACACTCTCCGTATAAATACAAAAGGTCCTGGATATATTCGAAAATTGGTGCTGGCAGGAAGATCTTCGAGCCAATCCCAGCAAAAGAATTATCGTTCCTTTCACGAGAAAGAGGGAGGTATACCAAAAAAATGACTGGTCAAAACCTTAGGTACATATAATTCTAGCCCAACGACTTACATGGAACCCCCGGTTGAAAGCTGTCCTGTCTGCTCCACCTCAATCAACTGAGAAAGTGGTTCCCACAAACTCGCTTTCCTCCTCGGCGCAGCCTGCTCCAGAAGTTGATGCTACTGTTGGTTCGATCGTGCCCCAGATGGCGACGGATACTGGTGTCGTCATCAATGTCTCACCGCTAGTGTCATCACAATCCACTTCCACCGCACCTACGATAAACAAATTCGGCACCACCTGGTCGGTATTGGAATGGGAACAGAGATTAAAGAAACTAGGCAGCAAATACTCATCTTCATCTAACGACCATACTTCATTTCTCCTTAAGGGTGCGCCTCACAACGCCACCGTTTCCTGGGTACATAGCTTTTTTTCCCGGAATTTCGCATTCATCCCCGTTAGCTGCCTGAAGTTACCCTTGGACGCAAGGAAATTCAGCAACTTCAAAATCTCCATCCCGAACAAGTATGTGTGGCTCATCAGTAACCCCACCTGCAAAATCTTCACTCTCGGGACTATCGAAATATCCAAGTGGTCCAGGAAGTATGTTAAGTTTAACCCTAAGCCCTCTGCATCTAACCCTAAATTAAATTCTAATAGACCAAATCCTACTAACTATCCTAAAGGTAATTCCAAACGTCCTTCTCCCATACCTAAATTTAGTATTCAGCCTAATCGTAAGAACATTAGCACTAGTAACAACATAATCTCTCATCACTCTTCCGCACCTAGTGATCCAAACTCCAATTGGCAATTCAAAATGGGTGTATTTCCAGACTTTAAACTAAGTACCCGAATCAATTATCCTAACTTTATTTATTCTCACACCCTTAACCCCTCAGATCCACTTACAGTAAAGCCCTCGAAAACATCCATCCCAGCCGACAACCCTATCACTACTGTCTCGAATTCTGTATATCCAGCGCATCCACCCAACCACGCACTCCCAACTTCTTCCGAGTGCCCACCTAGCCACAAGCCATCAGCTTCCGACCACCCCACCACCTCTACTTCGATTTCCGTCTGTCCCACCCCTCCTCTGCATACACCTAACCTCGCACCCGCTACTTCCTCCGCATGCCCACCTAATTGCAAGTCATCATCTTCTTTCACTATCGCCCCTTCTCAAACTTCTTCTACCTCCGCTAACCCGCCCCTTCAGCTAACCAAAACTCCTACATCCGAACATAACTCATTTATCGATCCCCTATTCCCACCTACAGTTAAATTGACTTTGCGCTCTGCGGATTCCAACGATGGACGATACCTCTTGTCCCGTTTTCGGGACCGTCGCATTTACGAAAACGTACGTCTATTTCTTGCCTATCTGCACGACAAACCGAATTCCGTCTGCATTGATGGTAAAACCAGCACCAACGTCATGTTAAGCATACATCAAGAAGGCCTGCCCACAGATACAACAGTCTTACATAAACTTTTCACTAAGTACCATGAATCATTTAATATCCCTTCCCATAAGGTTTCAGAAGATCTATCCACCTATGCTGCGTACGTCAGTTCTCGCCGCATTTCCCATCTCCAAAAAAGTCGCAACGACTCCTTAAACTACTTTCGTTCCTAACCCCCCCGCCTTCTCTATTTCTGAACTCCCCCCTTATGCACCTGCGGTCTCCGATCAAGCACCTCTCCCCAGCAGCTTGTCAGTCTATTACCAGAACGTCAGAGGACTTCGCACAAAAACATCCAACGTTTTCCTAAACTCCCACAAATTCCCGCACGATATCTTTGCCTTAACTGAAACCAATCTAATACCAGGAATTCTCGACAGCGAACTATTCCCTCCTAACTATACCATTTTCCGTGTTGACGGTTGTGTAGGCAACAATGACCCACCAGGCCGTGGGGTTCTCATAGCTGCTCACAACCGTTATGATGCCACCCTGTTTAAGACCTCCGACTCTTCAATATCTGAATTTGTATGTATCAAATTAACACTGAATAAGTGTATTCTGTATATTCTTTGTTGTTATATTCGTCCCTCTCAACCTATAGAAGCCTACAAGCCCGTAATTGAAACGTTAGACACCATGCTTGAGAACGCTAACGCCTCCGATGAATTCATTGTACTGGGTGACTTTAACCTCCCCCGTATACAATGGTCATTGTCTGAGGACTGTTCACACTTTGTCCCCCTAAACGCCTCTTCCGCCAAAGAAGCCTTTTTTACCGATCAGCTCTCTGTTTCTGGTCTCTTTCAAGTTAGTGGAATCAGAAACTTTCTGAACAGACAATTAGACTTAATCTTTTCCTCAGACCCAGTTAACTCGGCTGTCGCGGAAAGCGAACATCTCCTCTCCTCCCTCGATCGTCACCATCCTCCCCTGTTCCTCGTTTTCTCCTACGAACACCCTCACGCCCTTTCAGGCTCCGAGTCTTCTCTTTCCTTCAATTTTCGTAAAGGCGACTTTGAAAAATTAAATCACTTGCTCCTCAACTCCAACATTGGCAATATCCCTCAACATCTTCCAATAGACATTGCTGTAGAGGCGTTTTATTCGGAAATACACGCTTGCCTTACACAATCTATCCCTCTTCTTCCTCGTAAAAACTGCTCCTCATCCCCCGTTTGGTACGACAAAGAATTACGCTCTCTCCGCAACAGGAGAAATAAACGTTGGCAAACTTTTCTTCTCACCCAAAATGAGTCCGACTATTCTTCCTACTTGTTTGCTTACACCTCTTTTTCTGAACGTTGTGATACCCTCTACCATGAGTACCTCCTACGGATGGAAACTAGCCTCATATCCAACCCCAAGTGCTTTTATAGCTTTATTAATTCTAAGAAGAAATCCAATGGTTACCCTTCCACCCTAAAGCTCGAAAATACCTCTTCATCAGATACTCAGGTTATCTCCAACCTCTTTGCACACTTCTTCAGTAAATCTTTCAGCGACAATTCGCTCCAACCTGACCTTAGCTACTTTTCATTCTTGGACAAATGCACTCAAACGTCGTTTACATCTTTTGACCCTGACCCCGAACAAATCGCTGCCAGTATTAACGGGCTTGCGGATGACTTTCACCCCGGTCCTGACGGCATTCCAGCCATAGTTCTGAAAAAGTGTGCCGTGCATCTAGTTCAACCCCTTACTTTGCTTTTCCGCCTCTCGGTCACTCAAGGGGTTTTCCCTCAATTATGGAAAAACTCTTATATTATTCCCATATTCAAAAAAGGCTGCAAGAACGATGTATCCAACTACAGACCCATTGCTAAATTATCATCCATACCTAAACTATTCGAAAAATTGGTCTATGATTCCATGTTCTTCCACTGTAAGTCTATTTTCTCCCTCTCCCAGCATGGCTTCCTCAGAGGTAGATCTACAACCACCAACCTTACCGAATTCGTCTCCAAAACACTATGTGCCCTGGAAAACGGTAAAGATGTTGATGTTATCGCCACCGATTTTAGTAAAGCCTTTGACAAGATCTCCCATAGCGTTATCCTGTTTAAACTTGATCGCCTAGGCTTCCCCCCCAGATTCATCTCCTGGATTCAATCCTACCTCAACAACCGTCAATACAATGTTCTTTTCAGCTCATCCATTTCTAACCCCATTGTCGCTCGTTCCGGCGTCCCTCAGGGCAGCCACCTCGGTCCATTAATTTTCATCCTTACAATTAATGATGTTGAATGTATCATAAAATACTCAGAGCTGTCCATTTATGCTGATGACATGAAAATAATTAAACATATCTCCTCCACAACCGACTCTCTTCTTCTCCAAAAGGACCTCGATTCGTTCACCACATGGTGCATGAAAAACTTTCTTGAGCTCAATGTCTCTAAATGTCAGTCCATCTCTTATTCCCGCAAGCGTCTTACCAACACCCCGAGAACATACATGTTAACCAACGTACCAGTCCCTATCGTTACCTCTTTGTGTGACCTAGGAATAATCTGTGATAGTGAACTCAATTTCCGTTCCCATATTGATAGCATAATTAACAGAGCTAACTCCGCGCTAGGGTTTGTGAAGCGCTGGTCTAGAGAGTTCTCCAATCCTTATGTTTCCAAATCTCTCTATATTTCCTTCGTGAGACCTCTCCTTGAATATGCCAGCCAGGTTTGGTCACCCACGCAAACAACCCACATTAACAGAATTGAATCTGTCCAGCGTAGGTTCATTCGCTTTGCTCTACGTGATCTTCCATGGGTAGATAGATTCAACCTTCCACCTTATGAAAACCGTCTAAAACTGATCGACTTACAACCCCTAAGTAAACGTCGTGATGTTTCCGACGTTCTCTTCATTCATCAGCTACTAGCTGGCGCCATAGACTGCCCTTCAATCCTGCAGTCTTTACCCATCTATACCAATCCTCGCAACCTTAGGTCCACTCCCCTTTTCCGACTCGACCGCCATCGCACGAACTACGGTCAACGCGAACCAATTACCAGGATGCTTCGAAAAGTCAACGACCTTCCCTCCTTTGACTTCCATCTGAGTAAATCATCCCTTCACAAAGCCTTATATCTTTATCCCGCCCATCTTGATCGCCTTTCCTAATTCTCCTTCCTCCCAGTCTAAAGTTATCATTATCATAGCTTATATTGTAGCTTACATTATCTGTTATGAATTATTGTTTATATTAGTTTGTAGTATTTATTTTGTTATTTTGTATTTTTTTTATGTAATAGCTTGCATTAAGCTTAAATAAATAAAATAAGATAAATAAAGGTAGGTATTACAGTCTTATAGACGTGCCGACGGCTACTCGAAAAAACTTGGGGCCTGAAGCCTAAAATGGTTCTGTGGGTTACCAGCTATAAGAACCCTAGTGGCATGCGCAGCATTGGAGTGGTGGCCGAAAACAAAAAAGGAAACGGCGCACATGAATCTACAACGTTTGCAAAAACTTTTATTACGATTTGGTCAAAGCCTAGTGGACAACCTTTTGATGCGTTAGCATGGCTTTGTCCGGAAGGGAATTAGGGTAAGGGGAGTGAGTAAACTTGAATGTCCTGCTTTTGCATTGCTGCGAACTTGACAACAGCCCAGAGAGGGAGTGGATTTATTAATTCAATTTTAAAAACTCACGAGGAGACCTAGTCTCGAACATGGGAATCATGGTAGTCATACCGCTCAACCAATGCATACCAGATCTCTTAACTGGGCACTGCAATTTGAGATATAATCTTAAAAAACATACAAAGCTGAAGAAGAAACTTATCGCTTCTGTATGGAAGAAGATGAAACGGCCGAGCATATGTTTAAGCATATAGGAATGGTGTTTCCATCACCAGAGGATGTAATATAAAATATTACATTTATAAAAAGCCCTAACGTTGACTGGACTGGCTAAGATAACAAATGACCTAGTTAATCAAGGTCAAGGGTAACGACCATAACGCCTTCTTAAATAATAATAAGACATCGGGCTTGACGACCCCGCAGACCCCAGTTAAATTCAGGGCGCGTCTGTTCCCATATCGGACGACTTTATGGTCGACGTCTGTTCTCCATATTAGGGGCGGCCTTTTCAACCCTGCTCAAAATACTGCGCAGGCAACAAATTCATTGTTCATTTGTCCATTTTCATGCGAACATGGAAAATTCCCGATCTAATGGACAACTGAAGTGAATACGTTCATCAAGCACACATGGATCCTCGAAGTCCTGGCATCATTCCCGGCGTAGGGAAAAGCTACCGCCGGCCAAAAACCGAATAAGAAAAGTTTAAACAAATAACACAATTTTTTTTATGTATATATGGCTCTATATTTTCTGTTTTTCGTTATAAAATGTAAAAATTCCAAAAAACCCTCTGTAAAATATCAAAAAATTATAAAAAAAGGCTCAAAAATTACAAAATATTACACAACATGCTCAAAGCTCATGAAGAAAACTCACTAAACGGCAAAGTCTCAAAAACATATCACAAAACCGCAAAAGGCTCAGGAGCAATTCAAAAAATTGAAAAAAGACTTGAAACATATCAAAAGGTTGTCAAAAGACTCAAATTTGTTACAATATAAAAACTGCCAAAATGTGAAAAAAAAGTAAAAAAAAGTAAGGAAAATTTACATTAAATGTTGAGAGCCGGTGAGTGGGCTCCAAGAAGAGTTCAATAATTTTGAAATAAATTGCCAAAGTATATTTAAAAAACTATAAAGGCCAAAACAATTGAATTTAAGTCACCATCCCGCAACCAGCGCGACTGATTTCAAAGCACAAACTCCAAGCTTGTAGTTTTGTGCTCTCAGCTATTCTTTTAATCTCTCGTATTGCGAGAGCAACTCTGATTGCGAGGGCAGAAGCATACCAATCCGGGTGATTTCGGCTGTCAAACTCGATGCTATATACCTGCTTCGATTGAATCTCATCTCGATAAATAAGCGAATCTGAAGCTTTTCAATATCCCACCAATGACTAAGGTTTAAATAGTAACTGCCCCTTTCTCGCCATTGATGTCAAAACAACAACGAAACAAACGAATAAATTCTTCGATGAACTGCTCTGAATTCAACAAGTTATTGTTGAAAATCCAGTAAGCAAACGTAAAGTCTATCCTCGAGCCTGAAAGGCTATCATGGACATTTCGAGAAACCTTTGTGCATGACCTAGTCGTTGCATTGAGCCAACGATATACATCCACAAGGTTCAGCTGTCTAGCAAAATGCGGCACGCATTCACTGCGTTGAATTCAACTCAGGAATAGCGGTAGAGTGTAGAATCCAGTGTGCAGTTGAAGTCACCCCCAGGGATAACTTCATCACCGAAGTTCGCAAGATGCGACAGGACAGAGTCCATTACCTGTCGCGATATCCTGGTCATGCGGCAGGTGAGCCAATGTCTGTGAATACAGGAGACGTTAGTGTGAAACTGTTGGACACAGCTATTGCCACAAAAGATCCACCAAGAGGAGTTGGTGTGGCAAAAACTGTTTAACCTTTATGTAAAATAGTGTATCATTCTAATTGTATAAAGGTGTCTGGAGTAAAATTTGTCTCCTGTATTAGTGCTATGTCCGTGTTCCAGTATTTAATGCATGATTCGAAGCCCCTCCAAAGAGGACCGTCCGTCTCCTTAGTGGATACCACCTCGCTCTCTGACAAGACAACATTTGGTTACGCAGATTCCACTGGCACCACAATCGGAGAGGAAGTAGTGGTCTCCTCCGCTGAGAGACTTCTCCTACCCTCCACCTTTACCTTTTGTAAACTCCTCGTCCGAGCTCACGTCATCTTTTCGCGTAAGCGTGGCACGGTTTACAGCCAGGTGCCGAATTATTTCGTGGAGAGTTTCCCCAAGCGCTTTTTATGTGGTCGGCACCAAGAGAACTGGCGCATAGTGGACGTAGGCACTGTTACTAGAGCCACTACTGGTGCAGAGGTACACTGCACAGTGACCTCAGCCACATTCTCGGACCTGATCTCTTAGGACAATCCAGAGCAGCAAAATGCCCTACCTGATGGCTATCGTGACACGTGCTCACGTGACACGTGCTAGCGTGACACGTGCTCACGTTTATCCAAGATTCTGTCCCTGACATGCTCCAATAGAACCCGTCCAGAAGCACACACCCTGGTTCAAGGTGACGTATACTTCCCGACTGGAGCTGAGAATACCCCGGCCAAGACCTTCATCACCAATTCGCTGTGAAACATCCCGGACTTTGCCTTGAACCTTACCTTCGAGGTCCTTTGGCTTACCCCGGAGGGGGACTCTTGAGAAGACGACTCTCGTCGGCTTCACCGTTACCGGGTAGGCCTGAAGGTGTCTACCAACCACATCAATGTCTTTAAGCGTAAGCTTGGTGGCAGCATCAATGGTGATGGTATACACCTCTACCATACCGCATCTAACTAGACCAACGGATAATATCTTCTCCAATGGAACGACCTGTGACATAGCTTGTAGGTAGGCACTTTGAGTAACTCCACGGAGTTGCTCGAGGTACATACCTTGCCACTGAAAGTCAAAAAGCCCTTAAAGCTCCGCAACAGACTTGGGTCGAGACTTACCCAAATCAGCTGGAAGCTGACGAGGAGTTACATAGCTACTCTCTACTGTAATATACGCACTCTTATTGTAGGAACTTCCACTCACTTGCGTAGCTAGATCCTGCTACTATCCTCCCTAAATTGACTGGGGTTCCCTGTTTTGGCGCTGGTTTGCTTGATCCAGTTTTCTTAGCGACTGAAGAGATCGGTCGTCAAGGCGGTGTCGGATTTGGCCTTCACAACTTCGCTAAGCCTGCCCTCAGGTAGGGCTACTGGTGAGACTGATTTCGTGACTTTTGCCACAGGGTTTTTAGCAGCTGTTGCTGCTGGCACTTTGGCGGCGGAAGCCACTGATGACTTCGCGGCGGGAAACACAGAAGTTGTAGCGACGGAAGTCGTTAGAACTAGAGTGGCGGAGGGCGCTTTTGTTAGCGACGAGAGGTGCTGGCACAGGAGCGGCGGATGCTGCTGCAGATGAGGCGATAACAGCCACTGGGACAAGAGCGGCTTATGTCGCTATAGTTGAAGCGATAGATGTCACGACACCTGTCGCGGGTACATTGGGGGTTGCTGCTGAAACATCATTCACCACTAAATATCCAGCTTTAGCATTTTCATTGGGCCCTGTTTTAGCCATTTTAGTGGGCTCTACGGGGTTCAGGAAAGCACCGAGGTTTAATTTCTGCCCTCCGTCCCTTTTCTTTCTAGTTTTATTGGGGGTTTCTCCTTTTGGGCACTTAATTTAGGGAACTTTTTATTAATTTATTCCAGTTTTTCTCGGAGATATGACACTATTACTAGGAGCTCAGTGGCATGCGATGTGGACACACTGACACTTCCAATAATAATAATAATAGACCAGCAGGGGGGCTTCCTTGAAGATCCATAGGGGGACTTCCGTGAAGTCACGCGCTTGCCGACCCCGCGGACGCTAGTTAAACCGCAAGGGGACTTCCTTGAGGACCCATTGGGGGACTTCCTTGAAGTCACGGGCTTGACGACCCCGCGGACCCCAGTTAAATCCGGGAAGTGTCTGTTCCCAAATTGGGCGTCTGTTCTCCATGTTGGAGCAGGCCGTTTCAATCCTGCTCAAACTTTTTCGCATGCAAGAAATTTATTGTTGCCTGCAACCATTAGAGCAGGAATCTCCCATGTGCGCATGAAAATGAACATGGATCTCCGAAGACTTGGTGTTAAGCCCGATGTAGGGGAAATCCACCGACTGCCAAAAGCCGAGAGACAAAAGTCTAAGCCCAAAATAATAATAGTGCAATTTTATATGCTCGGCATAGTTGTTCGGCTATTAAAATATTAACTTGGACTTACTAACAAAGATAAAGCCTGATGACCATCAGAACCGAAAGTTTAAAGTGAAAATTGAAATTTTGATAAGATAACAAAGTCGAAAATCCAGGCAAACAGACAAGACTCTGACTGTAGTACATTAGAAAATATTAGCTTCGCCTAATTACACCCATCCTACAGATGAAGAATATAATTGGAATTAGGCTTAAGCTAATTTTTAAACTTGAAATTTCAGACTAATTTGTAAAAATTTCAGACTTCTTAATGTTTTCGTTATTCGTACTATGGCGTCCGATTCCAGGAAGAGGATGTAAAACTTATTTATCCCTCTGGTCCTCGTAGTTTCTTGTATGGCGTGGCGTGAGAGAAGAACTTAACCCAATTCAATAACTGAAATATGCAAGTCGACCTACTATTTGAGGCGAATTCCCAACCGTCGATATTACTCAGCTACTCCCAATAAGTTTGAAGTCTCCCCTGTTGTCAACAAAAAACAAGCATATAAACATTTACACCACTTAACGGACTAAACGTTCAAGAGAATGTCTGTTACCTCATTATTTGCTTATTTGAATTAGAACAAACGCATAACAACTCAGAGATTTCATACAGGCCAAATTAGATTTCGGTATTCTAAAAAACGTCGGCATAATTTTCAAGTTTTTTTTTATGTTATCAATGTCAAAGACTTTTTCGGATACTTTTCAACCTTAAAGGAAAAGGCAAGTCACCCGGTCTGGAATAAGATCGCTATTACATCGGTTTCAAATTCGTGCTTGACATGATAACCACAAATAAAAGAGATGACAATTTTAAGTAAACCCCAAATAAAGAAGTTTGCTATTGCTTTATTGATCACGGTAACATGCCTGAATACAGCGACCCTAATTTATCATAGTGGCATAATGTGATAATAAACCATGTCATATATTTGTTGATGGCTGACTAGTCCTTTATAGTGAAATCGTGGAAAAAGGATTAAATTACATTTGTTGGAAAAAACAAAACTAAAAGGAGGTAATACTAGCAGAAACCAACTTAAAAACAACGAAATGACAATATTGAAAAGAATGGAAGAGTGCTGAAATGAATTGAGGAGTCGTAAAAAGAACGATTACGATGATGAAAACTAGGGAGCAGTGCGTGTTTTGGAAGGATCGCCAATGTAACTGTCGCCACGACAGTGTTTGAACATAATATGCTGCGACGAATATCATCATCATAACCATCATAGCCAGAACAATTTCCTGAAAGCATAAAAAAAACCCAGCCAATTCATTACAAAGGAATATGGAAGAAATAATGTACAGAATTCGAAAGGAATGCAGACTTTACCGCTGGTCGATTTCGTTATTGGAATTACAAAAATAAGCCCCACGGATGAGTCAGTAGCCCGAAACTTGTCGAACTATCCAACAAGAAAATCAGAGAGTGAAATGAATTCGCTAATCGGAAATCACACTTTCCATCGACAGTCTTATTCAATCAACTTTTTCACTTAGCAAATCTTTTTAATTTCATGACACCCTCGAGTGGAAAAACTAAAGCAGAACGAAGGGCTGGATCACTTCACCTATATCTTCCCACACTGTGATAGCCATGAAAGAGCTTTCTTCGTATCTAGCTCGTATTGAGAAACATGTTCAATCAGTGCGTAAAATTTGTGAAATAGTGAGCAGGAGCGGGTATGTGTTGGTGGGACATTTGAGGGATGTTTTCTTTTAAGCGCACCTTTTCGCAACGATCCTTGTTCTCTACAGTCCTGGTTATTGGGGCTGAGATATTCTTTTCTTTCGTTTTACCGCCCCTTCCCCTATATATTGGCATGGGCCTTTCTATACCCGCACCTACGATACTTTCCTCATATGACTTATACAGAGTGCGTACTGTGAATGTATCTAAAGCAAAGAAAAAATAGCTTGAAAGTACCTACTTGAGTAAGGGTGCGATATGAGTAATATGTAGAAAACAGGGTGGCTGGACGGAGGCTAAAGGACTGAGTTGTACATCTATCTACTATGCTAAAGGAAGAGACCCAGAAAGGGAAGGGTTACGTGTGACTGTGAAGCCTTAGAATCCTTTTGCAGTCGAAATCCATGGGAAAATAATTATAAAAAAAGGAAAAACTGCGAGAAAAAACACATATCTAGGGGAGTTTTTAATTACACTAACACATATTTGCACGTGTGAAGGGGTTATGTTGTTAGCAGCAGAGAACGAAAAATGCATAAAAATCGTTTGCGACATCCAGCCGACGCCAGCTAGGAGTATGTATCACATGCAGACCATGCATGGACAGGGAAAATTGTAGGCCGTAAAAAGATTTTTCACCACCAGCCCTCTTTCTCGATATAACTTAAAACCGGTCGCTTGACGCCTCTGTAAACTTGTTATGCGTGCTTCCTTTTTATCACATAACGTGCAGCTGTGTAGGTGGTTAGGATCTGTGATTAAGGAGAAAAGGGGTGGAGAGGGAGTAAAAAGCGAAGCCTATAGAGAGGTGGTGGGTGTAGCATAAAGACGTCTCGTCATCCCTCCCAAAAAAATGAAAAATATGTGATGCCTCGATAGGGTGAAATGTTATGTGGTTACCACGTAAAATACACAACTGTTTTGTATCAAAGAAAGTATATACAAGAATCTATAAGGGTTGTTAGAAGAACGCTTTTTTCTTTTAACGCTCTTTGCAAAAATTAACAAGCTGAGTTCCTGTCATTTTTAAATATTTAACCGACATAATAATAAGAAAAATTATAGGAACAAGAAATGTTCATGGTGGTTTCCAGTCGAGTTCAAATATAGATCCGTTTGTTTTTTTTGTAGAAAGCAGACAACTAACATTAAGCACGAGTTTTACATCACAGCACAATGAAAATGTTGGAAAAGCAATTCAAAAGCCGACCTTGACCAGGTTTTATATTCATTAAATATACTACGTATATTTAGAAAAAAGGGTTTAAAAACGGTAGGACAAAACGTTGCGAAGGAACAGCACACAACACTTGTCTTAAAAGTGTGTATACCTTTACAGGTATCTCATTAACCTAATTTGAAGGGAGTAGTAATTGCTTTTGGGGCGTAATTTCGCTATTCATGAGAAAAGATGCACACATCCGGGACAAAACGTCATTAAAAACGAACGCAAAAATTGATGTGCTAAAAACTTTACCCCGTTTCGTGGAATTTGAGTTGTCAAAGTGGAAACATAGGAGCGACGATGATGTCTTCAAACTCTTCTAGTTTAATGCACTCCCAATCATAAATATTTAATTTAAAAGGTTTAGAGCCCCTGGTAAAGTTTAAGGTTATTAGCGAAAACACCGAGGTCGGCACTAGCTGCAAAGGTTGAAAATAAGAAAAATTATTGCTTGTGGTAAAAAGTCTTAACCACCAGCTCACGGAGCATCGGAACCTGCAGGAAAACTAGGGGGTCCCCATTTGAGAAAATAAAGTTGACCTGCGTTGCCCTGCACCTGAACGCGCCAGGTGAGTAAAAAATATGCCATTCGATTTCGCCCTCAAAAATACGAAGATCATCTGAGGGTGTCCAAATTGGTAGAATGCAAGCATGTCCCGTTTTTCAACGATATGCCTTGGAAGATTGATAGGCCAGCTCATGACTGAAAATATCATTAGTTTTCGAGATAATCGCACTTTTACGAATTTTGAAAAAATCGTGGTATTTGAGGATTCTCTAACCTAAGTATTATCTAAATCAAGTTTAAATTACTAATTTATACAGGCTACAATATATATATATATATATATATATATATATATATATATATATATATATATATATATATATATATATATATGTGGCAACTTTCAGCAATAGTTTCAATCTTTTTACATGTTGAGCACTGCTGGAATTCTATGTTTCCACTTTGCAATTTTTCTACGTTTCATTTCACATTTCACACTAAGTACACTTTGCACAATTTTTTTTTTTTTTGATAGATGAAAAATAGTTGAGAATCAGAGTCAGTTGAGATTCGTTTCAGATCTGTGTAAGATATAATGAATGTTGTAAAAGTTCGCTAAAAATAAATTGTTAAACTTTAATTTTTATTAAATCCGTTTTTGTGTTTTAAATTTCTACTTATTTTTTTAACGGTGTTCAACTGAATTATCAAGGACTTATTAAAATATTAGAAAAACAACTTTTTCCCTAGATTACGGACATATCCGAGTTGGTCTACCCAACTCGAATTAAGTACAGTCAATTCTGTACCATCCAGAACTTGATGAGTGAAGAAAACATCATCACCGGATGAATAAAGTGTGCGTATGACGAAATTAAGTCGTCATATACGCCACAACTGGTGACCCCGACAAACCACACGCATATAGTCAACTGGATATTATTTAATAAAATATCACAATTGCCGAACGTCAAGACTTACTTCAAGATTAAAACCAGCAACCAACACTATAGCCTTCAAAACGTCAAGACATCCTCCAAGACGTCATACCAACTTCAAGTCATCAACTAAGTCAAGACATCTATAAAACAACATCAAGAAGATCATGTTATTTGTAGCCAGGTTTGAGTAGTGTTAGTTTTAGCGATAGACTTCTTTCTTTTTTCTTTTTCTTTTTATATATATATATATATATGTATGTACACAGTTTACACAACAATCTTTTCCTTTGATCTCTACACAATTTCTTTCAATCATTTTTGATTCGTAGAAAAATGCCTGAGTCAGATACTGAGTACGCTGACAGTTCGAGCAACACTCCTGCTGTCAACACCTACCCTTCGGGCTCTTCCACTAGTCATATTAGAGCGGTTTCGGTTAAACCAGGCCCTTTCTGGCGGAATAACCCGGATTTATGATTCAACCACCTAGAGGCCCAGTTTGAATTGGCTGGAGTTACTCAGGACAAAACGAAGTATTTTACGGTAATCAGTGCGCTTGACGAAAGCATTGTTCGGCTTGTAAGTGACGTTGTTTCAAGCCCTCCCGCGAGTGAAAAATATCCTAAAATTAAAGAAGTGTTGATCAATCGTCTCGCTGGATCTGAGAGTCAAAAACTTAGACAGCTCTTAAATGAGTTGACTTTGGGTGACTCTCAACCGTCTTAGCTTCTTCGGGAAATGCGTTCCCTCGCGCGCAACAAATTAAGTGACAGTATCCTGCAATCGTTGTGGATGCAAAGGCTTCCGTCTCACATGCAAGCCATTCTCTCAAGTAATCCAGGAACCCTGGAGAACTTGGCCGCATGTGCCGACAAAATTGCGGAAGTTAATTTCAAATTAGAAATTAATTCCGTATCGGAAGCGAAAACACATCCATCTGAATTGGAACGCTTGTCACAACAAGTTGCCAGGCTTACAAAATTGGTAGAAAATTCTTCGAGATTCAGCCCAGACTCTTCACGCTCTAGGAATAGATCAAATTCCAAATCTCATGGAAATTCTAAACCTCGTCAAAATTCACAATCCAAATCTTGTTGGTACCACACTCGAAACGGTACCAAGGCTCGCAAGTGTATAGCACCTTGCAACTTTACCAAATCTGAAACATTTTCAACAAACTAATCAGCCCTCCTCCTTTGACGACAGGGGTAAGCGGCGCAAATAATAGTCGTCTCTACATTTTTGACAAATCCACTCAGAAACATTTTTTAATCGATACTGGTGCAGATGTTTCTGTGATTCCTGCTAACTCTCTAGATAAACTTTATCCTTCAAATTTACAGTTAACTGCTGCAAATTCTTCTTCCATCAAAACTTTTGGTAGAAAACTTTTAACTCTGGATCTTGGCCTTCGCCGCACTTTTCAATGGCAATTCATTATTGCCGCTGTCTTCAAACCTATAATAGGCGCAGACTTCCTCTGCCACTATGGGTTACTGGTTACTGGTTGCTGGAGAATGGAAGGACGAGTTGAAGCCTTCTAGGATACGGTGATCCTCATCTGGATATTCTCAAGTGTTAGTTACACCTCCAAGTGGTAGCAACCGGGCAATGCATTCTAGAATGTAGCCAAGTAACTAATGCGGGAGGAGATAACCTCTTAAAAAATCCCCCTAACTCCAAGAGAGTCTGCAGTGTTGCGTCCCCTCTGCAGGACCCAGGGGTAATTGGGTCGCGAATGGCGTTTTCCTCGGGCGATTCTGTGGTAGTGGAGGTGGATTGTATGGGAGACCCCAACAGGTTGGCTATACCCACGGTACCCACAACACAACAGTAGCAGTTTTGGGAGAATTACCTTTCGAAGGAACTGTGGCGGCTATGGAGGCTGGCTCGCTTCCACCGGCTGAAACTGCTGTAGCAGTCCTGGAGAAGGGTGCCATTGGCATAATAACAACTAGCACTTCTTCAGGTGCGGCGGTGCAGAGACGGGAGACTCTAACGAGTTGGCTATCTCCGCGATACGCACACCAGGAGAAGATGCAGATCTGCCTTCCAAAGGGTTAGCTGCGGTTAATCCGGAGGGGGTTTCCTGTCCTGGCTCAGGACTAAAGCGTTACGGCCTGGAACCCTTCAAGGCCGTAGGCAGAGAAGGGATTAAGGTTGTAACTAACGCATGGACCAAAAAGGAACACTGGAAACGGTGGGAAAATATGGATTTATGCAGATCTGCCCTCCGTAGAGTTGGCTGCGGTTAATCCGGAGGGGGTTCCTTGTCCTGGATCAGGACTAAAGCGTTACGGCCTGGAACCCTTCAATGTCGTAGACGTAACTAACGCATGGACCAAGAAGGAACACTGGAGACGGTAGGAAATCATGGATTTATGCAGATAGGCTAGGATTCTAGCAGTGACCCAGGAAACCGAGGTTAGTGGCGACAGTGGGATAACTGGATACTCAGTTGCCCCCACTAAGGGAGACTGGGAGGGGACGAAAAGGGACCCGGTTATGTGGTCTGTTTCGGCTAATCCTCAGAGAGGTGTTTTTAGTGAGTAAGAATCTCACACTACCGGAGGGCACGGGCTGTCTGGTGTCTTTTGGAAGATTTTCACCTCTCCCGCAAAAAAAAAAAAAAAAAAATGGGTTACTGGTAGACATTAGAAAGAAACTCCTCTTAGACCCTTTGACAAATCTAAATTCCTCAGCTCGCATTCTCAGGGGCACCTCATCAAATCTTTCCATTTTAGTCGGATCTTTTGATGACCCCACCATTTCCGAGCTGTTACGTAATTTCAAATCAATCACTATTGATTCTGGCTTTGTCAAATCTGTGTCTCATGGCGTGACTCATCACATTATTACTAAAGGCCCTCCTTTTATGTCAAAAGTTCGCAGATTATCTCCGGAAATGTTACAAGCGGCTAAGAAAGAATTCGATTTCTTACTTAAGCAAGGAATCTGCCGTCCATCTAGCAGTTGCTGGTCCTCTCCTTTGCACATGGTTCGCAAAAAGAATGGTGAATGGAGACCATGCGGCGACTATCGCAGATTAAATTTCCGTACAGTTCCTGATCGCTATCCAATACCGCTGATCCACGATTTTACTTATCACCTCCAAAATTGTAAAATTTTTTCGACTTTGGATCTAACTAAAGCTTACCATCAAATTCCAGTGGAACCTAAAGACATCCCTAAAACTGCTATTTGTACCCCTTTCGGCCTCTTTGAGTTTACACGAATGACTTTCGGACTGTGCAATGCTGCTCAATCTTTTCAAAGATTCATCCATACAGTCTTACAGGATCTTTCTTTCACTTTCGTTTATTTGGACGATATTTTAGTTGCTTCTAAAACGCAACTTGAGCATTACGAGCACTTGAAAATTATTTTTGAACGTTTTCAGAAATTCGGTCTTATATTAAACGTCGATAAATGCAAATTCGCTCAACCGGAAGTCAACTTTTTAGGTCATTTAGTCTCTTCACAAGGAATACGACCTTTGCCTGACCGTGTGGATGCAATTACCAATTTTGGCAAGCCCAAAACAGTCAAGGAACTTCGTCGGTTTCTGGGGATGTTGAATTTTTACTGAAGATTTCTCCCCAAAGCAGCGTCCTGTCACCAACATCTCAACAGACATCTTACAGGTTCTAAAAAAGACGGCGCTAAACGGGTTCCCTGGACTCAAGAATCTACTGAGGCTTTCGAAGCCGCAAAGAAACAGCTTGCTGATGCAGCTCTTCTGGCATTCCCTAACCCTGCAGCCGAGCTAGGCCTCTGGGTTGATGCTTCTGACTTCGCTGTAGGAGCTGCACTTCAACAAAAAATTGATGATGTTTGGCAACCTTTGGGATTCTACTCTTCCAAATTTAACAGTGCACAATGCAAATACAGTGCTTACGACAGGGAACTTTTAGCGGCATACAAGTCTATCAAATATTTTCGTTTTCTTTTAGACGGTCGCTCTTTTATCTTATACACGGACCATAAACCTTTAACTTTCGCATTTAATCAAAATCCAGATAAAGCTTCTCCTCGTCAACTCAGACATCTTGACTTCATTAGTCAATTCACCACCGATATTCGGCACATTCTTGGTGCTCTCAATACGGTGGCGGATACTCTATCTCGTGTTGAGGAAATTCGAATCCCTGGTACCATTGATTTCGAGGCTATGGCCGAACTTCAGGATTCAGATTCCGAACTTCACCACCTCCGTCAAAATTTCCAGTATAAATTCGAAAAGCTTCCTATCTTTGGCACTGATAAAAATATTTTTTGCGAAGTCTCTACAAAAGGATCTCGTCCATTTGTACCCTCAAGTTTTCGTAAAAAGGTTTTCGAAACTCTACATAATTTAGCTCATCCTGGCATTAGATCCACGAGAAATTTAATAACGCGAAAATTCTTTTGGCCATCTATTAACAAAGACATCAATAACTGGTCTCGTGCTTGTCTTTCATGTCAGAAAAGCAAAGTTTCTCGTCATGTGGTCAATAATTTCGGAACTTTTCCAGCTTCTTCGGAGCGCTTCGAAACCATCCACATTGACATCGTTGGTCCTCTTCCCGTCTTTAACAGCTTTCGATACTGTCTTACTATCATTGATAGATTTACCCGATGGCCAGAAGCAATACCTTTATCAGACATTACCGCTGAAACAGTTGCGGAAGCACTTTTTCGTCACTGGATAGCCAGATTCGGTGTCCCCAAAATTATAATTACAGATCAGGGCACTCAATTCGAATCCTTACTTTTCACCGAACTTTCTAAATTATTGGGCTTCAAGAGGAATAGAACTACTGCTTATCACCCTCAATCCAATGGTTTCCTTGAACGTTGGCATCGCACCTTTAAAACAGCACTCATGGCTAACAAAGAGCGAAACTGGGTTAAGACTCTACCTTCCATTCTGCTAGGCCTCCGCTCTGTGTTTAGGGAAGAATTTTCTGGTTCACCTGCGGAACTGGTTTTCGGTCAATCACTAAGATTACCCAGAGATTTTCTTTCAGAACCTAAATTTAAACAATCTCCGGTCGACTACATCCAGTTTTTATTAGACACGTTTACTAATTTAAGACCAGTCTCCAGCACCAATCACTCGACGTCAAAATTTTTTAAATTCAAGGCTTAAGACACCTGTTCTCACGTTTTCGTTAGAAACGACGCAGTCCGCGCTTCTTTACAACCTCCATACGAGGGTCCCTATGAAGTCACTAAACGCTTCGAAAATTTCTTTACGGTCAAAGTAAGAAACAAAGATATCAACATTTCTTTAAATCGTTTAAAACCGTGTTACGTGGAAATTGCTAATTCGAACAATGCTTCTTCAAACGAGACATCATCACCTTCTACACCAGAGATGCTTCAGCCAGCGCCTGAAGACTCGCAACAAGAAAGTCGGGGCAACATTTTACAGCCAGTGCCTGTAAGTCCGGACTTTTCAATCCACACACCCGAAACAACGGTGCAGACTCCAAAGAGAGTCAGATTTCTACCGGACGGTAATACCATTCTACCAAAACGAACTACTCGGACTGGTCGAACGACTAATCCACCTGTCAGATACCGCTAAAACCCTAGGTTTGGCTGGCGGGGGAGTGTTGTGGCAACTTTCAGCAATAGTTTCAATCTTTTTACATGTTGAGCACTGCTGGAATTCTATGTTTCCACTTTGCAATTTTTCTACGTTTCATTTCACATTTCACACTAAGTACACTTTGCACAATTTTATTTTTTTTTTGATAGATGAAAAATAGTTGAGAATCAGAGTCAGTTGAGATTCGTTTCAGATCTGTGTAAGATATAATGAATGTTGTAAAAGTTCGCTAAAAATAAATTGTTAAACTTTAATTTTTATTAAATCCGTTTTTGTGTTTTAAATTTCTACTTATTTTTTTAACGGTGTTCAACTGAATTATCAAGGACTTATTAAAATATTAGAAAAACAACTTTTTCCCTAGATTACGGACATATCCGAGTTGGTCTACCCAACTCGAATTAAGTACAGTCAATTCTGTACCATCCAGAACTTGATGAGTGAAGAAAACATCATCACCGGATGAATAAAGTGTGCGTATGACGAAATTAAGTCGTCATATACGCCACATATATGTATATATATATATATATATATATATATATATATATATATATATTATGTATATTATATATATACTTCCAATCCGTAATAGGGGAATACTGAGTACCTTTACGTATATTATCTAACAGAATCGATGCGTAAATATCCACTCCCAATAGAACATCTATTTTGCTAGGCGTAGCAAACGTGGGATCTGCGAGTGGTACAGTTGCTATATGATGCCATTTGTCAAAAATTTTAATAGATTGTGTTGGAAGACAGCTAGTCAAGGTTTTTAATACTAGTGCAGTAACTTCCAAAGTAAACTTCCCATTCTATCTGGGTTTAATCTTGAAAGTCACTTGACTATTAGATATACTAACGGACGAAGAACTAAGTACTTTGATTTGTGCATAAATGCGCGATCTCTTAAGCTTTATTCTTTGTACTGCTTGCTCCGCAATAAACGATCCTTCGGAGCCTGGATCTATCAATGCTCGTAAGGTATATGTTCCTGATTGCGTTGGGACGTTGATGAGAGCGGTGGCCAGAAGACATTCACTGACCAACGTACCTTCACCTACGAAGAGTGATGGAATGTGTTGATCATTTGTATTTGTATTGTGTTAGGATGAATAAAAGCGGTTGGTGGAAGACAAAGCTCCGGATGATGCAAACTTCTTCGAAAGTGGTGAGTCAGTAATATGTAACAACGTATGATATCGCCGACCGCAATAGTAGCAATTTCGAGGGTTAGGACAACCTTGCAAGGCAAATAGAACATACCTACTGCACGTTGAAGTACAAAGTTTATTCTAGCTTAAACATTCATATTAAGGAATTTTTTACATTGTCGTAATGTATGAGATTGCTTACATAATGTACAAGAAAATGTATTTCGTACGTGAAAGGATTGTGGTCCTCTTTTATTATTTACTTTATCAAGAGATTGGTGTTGTGAACTCTACCCCATGTGGGTCTTCAACATCTCTAAAGTTCGAAATCTACTTTCTAAAAACGTTATAAATTCTTTTAGTTTGGGCAATTCAGTGATTTTTCCTAGAGATTGCTCCCACAATTCTTCAGTTTCAAAGGGAGTCCCAGGTGTCTATGCCTAAACTTTTTAAGGCATACAAGATTTCATTGATTGTATCTAAAAGTCGTTTGATGGAGTCATGCGATGCTGTTTTGCTTTTGGTCTGCGATGGAAGAATTTTTAAATGGGTGTTGACATTAACCCTTTTAATCTCGTACCGATTCTTTAACAATTCTCATCCAGGATCATAATTACTTTCAACCACATCTAAGAAGTACATTTTCTGCAATTTGGGTATTCTAGTATTGTGTACGATTGAAGAGAATAAATCTCTGAACGAACGCCATGAACTATACGATCCAGAGAACTTTCGAGGCATTTTTATTTCGGCACTAGAAACTCGCGAAGCAGTTTGATCCGTTAAATCTTGTTGTACGGAGATCGGAGTGGAGGGAGGTGTGGTAAAATTGTCTAACAAATCATTGAGCCAAGAAAATTTGAGTAATATTCTTCCATTTTCTACTGATGACGGAATAATTTTCACAAATTTTCTGCCAACATTCTTTAATGCCAGCAATCCGCCCTTGTACATAACCTTTTGTTCTAGGATTCTTAGAAAGCTTTTTGAAATTACGATGATATATTATTATTTGTTCATGTAAAAATTCGTGTAATTCACAAAGCTCTGTTATCGTACTGATTTCTTCGTCTGTAGACATTTTACTTAAGTTTTAAAATATCCCGAGAATAAATCGTAAAAACCGTCTTTTATTTCACTGAATTTTAATAACCAAAATATCGCGAATAAGATGTAACGATATGTCTCTAATTTCGTTTTGTCTTAACATTTTAGTAGTTTGCTGCTTGAAATTTGTTAGAAATTAACTACTGTACTTGTGTATGAACCGTATGTAGTTGCATTTTTATATAAATCCCTGTAATTAAACACTCATGGATTTTCAATGTTTAATAAATGTAGAGATGTATTGAATTTATGTTAAATTATTGTGTACTTTTAATGTTTAAATAATGTAATCACCTCTGGTTTTGTAATGTTGTATGTGTAAAACAATAAATTAGTAGTGTTGTATGAATGTAACTATGTTAATAAAGCAACAACTTAATGATTTTATTATTATTTTATGTAATTTTAGTTACAAATTATGTCTTGTATTTGTATCGTGCACTGTATCTTTTATAAATTCACGTATGCTATAAAATGTCATATGAGACCTTACCGTTAGCTTCACGTTTTATGTATTTCAGCGAAAACGCGAAATTTTAGGAAATTCTTATTGGTTTCGTGTTGTTTAGATCTCCTTATTGTAGATGAGGTGTTGAGTATCCTATCCGGTTGCTCTAAGGACCAATAAATGTGCGATCACATGTGAAGAATGTGTGAAGCACATGTGTGACGTGGTGGCGTGATGGTTTTTGAATAAAATCAATGCCATCAAAAACATAACCTGTAAAAAAACCAAGTCTCGCAACTCAGTTCTTCTATCGTAAAAAGTTGTGAGATCCATGTAATACCAAGTCGGTCAATTTATTCAGTCCCTACTTAAGGGTCCTTCTGTCTTAAGTTATTACGTAATTGGCTAACCTAACAACATCTTATAGTGACCATATCAATATTAAAAATCTTTTATGTTTTAAATAAATAGATTGACTTGGCAATCGCACCAAACACAATTTATTTTATTTTTATTTTTTTTTTATTCAAATCACAATGTAGCTCACAAGTAATATTATATTAAATTAGATTGTTTAGCGCGATTGCCAAGTCAATCTACTCCTTTTTCTTTTTCCATCTTTATTTCTAGGTTTTCGTATTTGTCCAATATTTTACCTCCACTAATATTATGAACTAATTTTAAATTATTAATTGACGTAGTATGTCCCGTATCCATTAAATGTTTGCTAAAACCTGAATTACCGCGTTGGAATTTAGCTGAAGATATGTGTTCTTTGTACCGTGTTTTTATTGTCCGTTTTGTCTTACCTATATAAATTGCTTGACAATCACTACAGCTAATCCTATATACACCACTTTTATCTATATTTTGTACTTTAGGTTTTAATTTGTTATTAACTATAAGTTTTCCTAGCGTCCTATTTGTAAAATATGCTGGTCTCACTTCATGCTTCATGAGTGTTTGTTTTAAATTATCTGAAATTCCTTTTATGTAAGGAACTTTTTGCCAATTATTTTCTTTTTTTCCTTGGCGATCGGATATACTGAACGTAAGGTCAAAGTCTGGTTCTTTGTTCTTAAGAAATTATAAACAAAGCTTTTTTTATATCCATTCTTGATTGTAATTTTAACAATTGTGTCTAGTTCACGTTTAAAATTCTTTTTATTTAAAGGTATTCTAAATAATCTATCTAACATTGAATGAAAACTTGACCTTTTAATACTAAGGGGATGTTGGGATGAGGAAGGTATAACTATATCTGTGGAGGTTGGTTTGCGATAAATGTCAAATTCGAGTGAGTTGTTTATAATTCTAATATTCAAGTCTAAAATTCAGTGTATCACTTCCATATTCTATTGTAAATTTAATATTGTCGTCAATTTTATTTAAAGTACTATTCAAGAATAAATTAAGTTGTCGCTCAGTACCCGTCCAAACACAAAACACATCATCAACATAACCAAACCAACATAAAATACTCTTAATTATATCATTGTCAACATTATTAAAATTTTTTCTTTCTATGTGGTGCATATTAAAATCAGCCATGAAGGGGGAACATATGAGCCCATAGCCAAGCCATCTTCTTGAATATAAAATTTGCCGTCGAAATAGAAATAATTTTGGTCAAGACATATATTCGACAAATGGATTAGTTGCAAAGCCATGTCTTTATTATCTACTTTACTTTTTAGAGAATTATATAACAGATCTTTTAATTTTTTTATGGATATAGAAGGGAATAGATTGCAAACGTCAAAAGATACTAACTTGGCGTTAGCAGGAAGTTCAATGTCTTTAATTTTCTTAACCAAATCTATAGTATTTTTTATTGTGTATGTACTTTAGAAATTTAATAATT
This sequence comes from Leptarthrus brevirostris, assembly GCA_964036015.1. Taxonomy (NCBI): domain Eukaryota; kingdom Metazoa; phylum Arthropoda; class Insecta; order Diptera; family Asilidae; genus Leptarthrus; species Leptarthrus brevirostris. The sequence continues at coordinate 3,387,420 of OZ038376.1, forward strand.
GAGGTAAAATTTAACATAGTTTTTTTCCCAATTTTTGTGAGGGAGCATTAAATGCAGAACATACGGGACTTATGGACGTACATCAACTTAGCGGGACAACTTCGGCGAATCGCAACACGACTAGGCTCACAATTTGCCGTTATTTTGCCGTTATTAGTTGTGCAAAAAATAATTTTGCCGTTCTTATTTTTTAAAAATTACAGGGTGTCCCGCTAACTTTATATAAAGTTAGCGGGACAACTTTGAAAAATTCTTAAAAAATGATTGTAAATAAAATTTAACTATCTTAGAATTTGCCGTTTTTTTGCCGTTAGTGAATGCCTGAAACAGATTTTCGATACGACTTAAATTACTATAATTATAAGAGAATTTTGCTTTCACGAACGGTATTGCAGGCAGAATTTCTAGGTTTCCATTCTTTTCTTCCAACTGCAATTGAATTGCGACAAAATCAACGACTTCACAACTAAATCAAATTGACCGAACGGCAAATTCTTAACTTAAAATTGTGTTGCAAAAACCGTTATATATGCGATTTTTCGGAGTTGCCTCGCTAAGTTTATATGAGGTGAGTGATATCGTTCAATTCCAAGGAAAACCGATGCACGGCAAAATCAACGACTTCACAACTAAATCAAATTTTTTGTTATTATAAGAAAACGTTTATAGTTTTAAGAAATACTCTTTCTGTGTAATTTTTTTTAATAAGGCTTCTTTTAGGTAACAGACAAAATACAAGAAATAATTTTGGTAGGGACATGAGACTGATTTTAATTTAATACCAAAATTGAAAAATATATTTTTCACTTCCTTCCCTGCGCTTCCACGTCAGCGCCCTTAATTTTTAATCATCAGAATGAGGTTATCTGACTCCGCATTTGATCCAAAATAGAACTTTTCTTTTAAGTCATTTCTTTAGATAGATGAGGAAATTTGTTTCCAAGTTGTTTTCTTTTCTATGATCCCGTACCGTTGCAATATACCTACGTAGAATTTTTTTCAATATCTTCTTTTACTTTGACTAAGTATATGATATTTTGCCAGTTATACTGGGTCTAGATACATATATCCATTTATTTTACATATCAACCCACCGCAAATTAACGAGAAGTAAATTGGTTAGTACTGAAAAATGTAATTTTGAGCCGGTCGTTCCTGTGGAACCTCTTGCAATAATTCTAAATCTAAAACATGTCGAGAATAATTTTTTTTATAAATGCTTTTGGCAAGCACATAAATACCACTTATAGGCAAGCACATAAATACCACTTATACAGTACTCAGTTTTGCAACTATGAGCGGGGCCAAATCGAACATTTTCGATGGATTAAAAAGTATCAAAATTGTGGCCACAAAATTAACACAAATTCTGGCATAGAAATTATTGGAATTCATTGAAAGGGAGGCACTGTTCGACGATCACTGATGAGACCTTCTACAGCAGCAAAAAAATACTACGTCAAAATAAGTTCGGTCAATTTGATTTAGTTGTGAAGTCGTTGATTTTGCCGTGCATCGGTTTTTCTTGGAATTGAACGATATCACTCACCACATATAAACTTAGCGGGGCAACTCCGAAAAATCGCACATATAACGGTTTTTGCAACACAATTTTAAGTTAAGAATTTGCCGTTCGGTCAATTTGATTTAGTTGTGAAGTCGTTGATTTTGTCGCAATTCAATTGCAGTTGGAAGAAAAGAATGGAAACCTAGAAATTCTGCCTGCAATACCGTTCGTGAAAGCAAAATTCTCTTATAATTATAGTAATTTAAGTCGTATCGAAAATCTGTTTCAGGCATTCACTAACGACAAAAAAACGGCAAATTCTAAGATAGTTAAATTTTATTTACAATCATTTTTTAAGAATTTTTCAAAGTTGTCCCGCTAACTTTATATAAAGTTAGCGGGACACCCTGTAATTTTTAAAAAATAAGAACGGCAAAATTATTTTTTGCACAACTAATAACGGCAAAATAACGGCAAATTGTGAGCCTAGTCGTGTTGCGATTCGCCGAAGTTGTCCCGCTAAGTTGATGTACGTGTCTTATAGGATATTATTTTTGTGAAGCTTCATCAAGCCATAAAGAATTGGAATAGACGGATTACTATTTTTTAACCGACTTCCCAAAAACAAAGAGGTTATAAGTTCGACGCGTATGTTTTGTTTTTGTTTATGTCTGACCGGGCACAACTTTGTAACGCGTTGACCGAATTTGATAATTCTTTTTTTGTTGGGTAGAGTATGTTCACCGATTAGTACCATGTCAAAAAAATTTTTGGAAGGGTGGGGGTGGTGGTGAAACCTAACTTTGTAACGCGTGGTCCGATTTGGCTGGTTCTTTTTTTCGTTGTACAGAGTATGATCCCCCATTGCTAATAGGAGAAAAAAATTTGGCCTAGGGTGGGGGAGGGGTAGTCTAACTTTGTAACACGTGGACCGATTTGGATAATTCTTTTTCTGTTGGGTAGAGTATGTTCCGAGGTTGATACCAGGTGAAAAAACTTTTGGGGGGATGGGGGTGGGGGGTGGGGGCGGAACATAACTTTGTAATGCGTGGTCCGATTTCTATAGTTCTTTTTCTGTTGCATAGAGTATGATCCCCCATTGCTAATAGGAGAATATTTTGGTCCTATGGTGAAAGGTGTGGGTGAGGGGGAGGGGTAGTCTAACTTCGTAACGCGTGGACCGATTTGGATAGCTCTTTTTCTATTGGGTAGAATATGATCCTTGGTTGATACTACGAGAAAACAAATGTTGCTGGGGTGGTGGTGGGAGAAGGGGGATGGAACCTAACTTTGTAACGCGTGGATCGATTTGGATGGTTCTTTTGCTGTTGTATAGAGTGTGATCCCCCATTGCTAATAGGAAAATAATTTGGTCCTATGGTGGAGGTGGGGGAGGGGGAGGGGTAGTAACTTCGTAACGCGTGGACCGATTTCGATGATCCCTTTTATGTTCGGTAGAGTATGTTCCTTGATTGATACCATGAGAAAAAAAGTTTAGTGGAATGGGGGTGAGGTAGGGGACTAAAACTAACTTTTAACGCGTGCACCGATTTGGATGGTTCTTTCTTCGTTGTATAGAGTAGAAGACACTAAAAAGTGAAAAATAAAATAGTTTTTAAAAAAAAAGTTGAACCGACTTCACAAAAAGCGCTAAAAAGCATAAAATAATTTTTAATTTTATATCTATTACGACATTTTGAAGTCGGTGCACATTAAACAAATAAAACAACAGATAATTCAGATAATTTAAAACAAACACTCATCAAGCATGAAGTGAGACCAGCATATTTTACAAATAGGACGCTAGGAAAACTTATAGTTAATAACAAATTAAAACCTAAAGTACAAAATATAGATAAAAGTGGTGTATATAGGATTAGCTGTAGTGATTGTCAAGCAATTTATATCGGTAAGACAAAACGGACAATAAAAACACGGTATAAAGAACACATATCTTCAGCTAAATTCCAACGCCGTAATTCAGGTTTTAGCAAATATTTAATACTACGTCAATTAATAATTTAAAATTAGTTCATAATATTAGTGGAGGTAAAATATTGGACAAATACAAATGGAGACGGAGTTGGATCAATGCGTTGAGCGGCAAGACCAACATGCCGTGGGTCCCGGGTTCGAGCCCAGATGACCGTGAGCTTTTATTAAGAAATTAAAATAATCAACTCCGTCTCTGGGCTGTTGTCTAGCTCGCAGCAATGCAAACAAGACTCAAGTTTCCTCACTTCCCTTACCCTAATTCCCTTCCGGCCAAATAGATTCGAGGACCACAAAGTCTGAAGGGAGGGATACAGCAAAGTCAAATCCCAAGAGAACACGCTCAGCTGACGATGGAGTTAATGAAAACATGAAGAAGAAGGCTAAAGCCACTCTCACCAGCAGCGAAGAACTCACTCTGGCAGTGATCGATCGGAGCGATCCGGACGGTAAAATGTCGAGGGAAAACTGGCTAAAGGTGGAAGCCAAAATAATGGAGGCCATGCTAGCCGCCGGAGAAACAAGGGATGTTGGAAACATCTGCAACTTCGACGGGGCTGGCTGGCGGAAGGGTGTTAAGATTATTGGATGCAATAATAAGGAATCCTACGACTTCCTGATTACATGCATCCGTAATCTAGGAGACCTCTGGCCCGGAGCAAGGTTAGAGGCTGTGCCAGCTGCAAGCTTGCCTCTGCGCGTGTTAGCCCATGTGTGGATACCGCTGCAGAACAAAGGCCTTAAGAGCAGCTACAGGGGTGGTGAAGTTCGGGTTGGGGCGACTCAGATTCACCATCTCAAATGAAGGAAGTTGGAAATCTAAGGGTGGTGCAAATTAATCTGCACCACTCCCGAGCTGCTACCGACGACCTGCTGCTCTTCATGGCGGAGAAGAAAATAGATGTTGCCCTAATCCAAGAACCGCGGCTCTCCGGAGCTGCAATTCAAGGATTAAGGACAAAACATTATGAGCTCCTACATACAAATAAGGAAGGTAAATTGAGAAGCTGCATCCTGGTAAGCAAAAAGCTAAATTTCTTAGTTTCTTATCGTTTCAGTACCTGCGACCTTACAGTAGCAGTATGCGACCGCAAGAATGAACTACAACTCATTCTCGTATCCGCGTACCTGCCATACGAAGAAGAGAACCCTCCATCGAGTGACCTGGAACACCTGGTTAGCTACTCCAGCACCACCGGAGCAAATCTGGTCGTTGGAATGGACGCCAACGCTCATCATACTCAATGGAGGAGCAGCGACACAAACACTAGAGGTGAGTCTATTTTTGAATTTATTCTACTTTCCAAACTAAGTATCTGCAACAGAGGAAGGCATCCTACCTTTCAAAACAGATCTAGGCAGGAAGTAATAGATTTAACACTAGCTCAAACCACAGACAAATCTAGGGTTAGTGACTGGAGAGTATCACCTAAATTCTCCTTTTCGGATCATTTTAGGATAACCTTCAGCATCAACTTTGAATTTCGGATAGGTAAACCCTTTCAAGACTGACTGGGATAAATTCTCTGTTTTTGTAGCAAGTCGATTAAAGTCCTCACCAGAGGGTAACATTTCGAACAGAACACAAATCGAGGAATCAGTCAACCTCATCACGAATACGCTAACGGCCGCTTTCAAGAGATCCTGTCCTATTAGTCGACCACCTAAAAGAAGCCATGCTCCATGGTCGACAGAGCAACTTCGACTACTTAGGACCAAGACCAGGAAACTCTTCAATAAGGCCAAGCAAACTAGAGCAGAAGAAGACTGGAACCTATATCGCTCCAGCTTCAATGAATTTAAAAAGAAAACGAGAACTGCAAAAAGAACATCCTGGATTAACTACTGTTCGAACATAGAGTCAACGACAGAAGCTGCTAGACTCCGCAGGATCCTAGCCAAAGCCCCTACACCCCTGGGGCACATCTATAAAGATGACGGCTCCTGGATAGAGGACAGTCAGGAAATTCTTGAACAGCTCGTCTCCACCCATTTCCCTGGATGCTCGGACAGAAATTTAGAAGATCAACAACAAGATGTTCGGCAATTTCCACTTCCAATGGAAAACTTGGCAGCCATCGGGGACTGCATAAGTGAGGACAAGGTAGTATGGGCGGTGAATTCCTTCCAACCCTACAAATCTGCAGGACCGGATGGAATCATTCCCGCTATGCTACAAAATACTGTAACGAGTATCACTCCCTGGCTTAAAGCAGTCTTTGAAGCATGCCTTATTACCGAATACGTACCGAAAGGATGGAGAGAGGTGCGTGTGGCCTTTATTCCCAAAGCAGGGAAACCAAGCCACACAACAGCCAAAGATTATAGACCAATCAGCCTCTCATCGTTTCTATTGAAAACACTAGAGAGGGTACTGGATCTACATCTCAGGCAACATCTCGAGTCAACCAAGTACCTGTGTAATGCACAACACGCGTATATTAAAGGCAAGTCTGTAGACACAGCACTACATGAGGTTATGAGAACGATTGAGAAATCTCTCCATGATAAGGAATATACCTTGGCTGCCTTCCTTGATATTGAAGGAGCCTTCAACAACCTTAAAACAGGATCCATCACTTCCTCTTTAGGGGAATCTGGAAATGAAATATTTCTGACAAACTGGATACAAACAATGCTAAATAGCCGGGTCATCAATGCCAGTTTAGGGGATTCTTCCATTAGGAGAACAGTTCACAGAGCTACACCACAGGGGGGAGTATTGTCACCCCTGCTTTGGAACATCTCTTTAAACAAAATCCTCAAATCTCTCGTCAGTAAAGGCATTAAAACAGTAGCGTACGCAGACGACATAGTCTTGCTGACAAAAGGAAAGTTCCTACAAACGGTCAGTGATGTTATGAGCTCTGCTTTGACAGACATATCAAGATGGGCAGAGGACAACGGTCTTACTATAAACCCCCGTAAGACAGAATTGGTCCTGTTCACAAAGAAATACAAACTACCTATTTGGAAACCACCAAAACTTAAAGGTAGTGCCCTCAAACTCTCCTCGGAAGCAAAGTTTCTGGGCGTCATATTCGATTCCAAATTGAATTGGAGACGGAATATGGAAGAGAGGATGAAGAAAGGACTCAATGCGTTCTATGCTTGCAAGAAAACCTTTGGTAAGAAATGGGGCATGAAACCGCACATTGTACACTGGATGTACACAGCGATCGTCAGGCCTATTCTTACCCATGGGTCAATTGTTTGGTGGGATGCATTAAATAAGAAATCTCACCTTAAGTTTTTAGCAAAGGTGCAAAGGCTCGCGTGCTTGGGAACAACAGGTGCAATAAAATCCACACCACAAGCTGGTTTGGAAGCCATTTTACACCTTCAACCCATAGAACTCCACACGAAAAGAATGGCAACCCTGGCAGCCCTCAGACTCAGAGAAAACAGCCAATGGATACCACAGAATTTTGGACATGCAGTCATACTGAACTTCTTTAATCAAAATGGGTTCCACCACTCAACTGATTATATGAAGCCACAATATGACTTTGGAAAACCCTTTTCCATTATCATACCTAATAGAGAAGATTGGAAGCATCCTGAAAACATAATTAAAGGAACTGCCATCTTCACAGATGGATCGAAAACGGAAAGGGGATTGGAGCTGGAGTTTTCTCGGAGGCGCTGCAAATGAGTAAGTCGTATAGACTCACCAACGAATGCAGCATCTTCCAAGCGGAAATATACGCTATAATGAAAGCTGCACTGATTGTCCAAGAAAAACAGGTTTCAACAACTGAGATCACTATTTGTGTGGACAGTCAAGCAGCACTCAAGGCGATGAACTCCAACGTGATAAAGTCAGAATGTGTGAAAGATTGTATCAGAACCCTAACAAATATTTCACAACATACGATTAGGCTCTGCTGGGTTCCAGGACATGTCGGTATAGAGGGTAACGAAAAAAGCCGACGAACTGGCCAAAAATGGTTCAAGTACAGATATAGACATGCCGGTGGAAAGGGTGCACCCTCGCCTTAATAAAGCAAAAAGTCAAATTGATAGACATTACTCCAACATGACTTCGGAACGGTGGAAAAATATCAGCTACTGTCTCACAACACGAAGTATATGGCCTGAGCTGAATCAGAGCAGAACTTCAAATCTCTTATCCTTCGATAGAAAGCGCATTCGACACTCCTCGGCGTCATCACCGGACACTGCCCCATAGGAGCTATGGGCATTAGACTCGGCGTACCATCGAATGAGTTCTGCAGAAGCTGTAGAGACGAAGAGGAAATTGAGTCCATAGTGCACCTATTCTGCGAATGTCCGGCTCTAAAAGAACGACGACTCGCCTGTTTGGGAGCAAGGTTCTTTGACAACTTGGACGACTTAGCGGGGATAGCACTGGTGGACCTAAATAGATTCTTACAGAGATCTGGGTGGTTTTAAGTTTTGACCATGCTTTTTCTTTTTTAAGGGCATTCACAATGGGCCTTCATGGCTTCTTGCTGCTTCTTAGCAACAAACAGCCCGACTAACCAACCAACCAACCAAGATGGCAAAAGAAAAAGGTTCATTTTTGTTAAATGATCAAATTGATTTCATGTACAATAGTCCACTTTTAGATATGCTTTTAAATAATTAGAATGTAAAATTGCATATATGTAGGATTAGATTTGGAATAATTGTAGTATGTAGGGTATAACTATCGCATGAGAGCTTAGTTTTGTTAGTAGCCTGATGATGACTTAAGAGGTCGAAACGCGTTGCTCATCTTAAATCGAAAAAATAAATTTTTGTAGAAAAAGCAAGGGTTTTTTTCATCACTAAAAGTATTTTTCTTTTAACCCAGACCGAGTCTGACTATTCTTCCTACCTATCTGCTTATACCTCTTTTTCTGAACGTTGCGATACTCTCTACTATGAGTACCTCCAACGGATGGAAATTAGCCTCATATCCGACCCCAAGCGCTTTTATAACTTTATTTATTCCAAGAAGAAATCCAATGGTTACCCATTAACCCTAAAGCTCGAGAATACCTCTTCGTCTGATCCTAAGGCTATCGCCAACCTCTTTGCCGACTTCTACAACCTGACCTTAACTACTTTTCATTCATGGACAAATACACTTAAACGTCGTTTACATCCTTCGACAGTGATCCCGAACTAATCGCCGCCAGTATCAACGGGCTTGAGGAAGACTTTCAACCGGAGACGGAGTTGGATCAATACGTTGAGCGGCGAGACCAACATGCCATGGCTCCCGGGTTCGAGACCAGATGAACCCGTGAGCTTTTATTAAGAAATTAAAATAATCCACTGCGTCTCTGGGCTGTTGTCTAGCTCGCAGCAATGTAAAAACAAGACTCAAGTTTCCTCACTTCCCTTATCCTAATTCCCTTCCGAACAAAACCATGCTAACGCATCAAAAGGTCGACCCCCAGGATTTGGCCACATCGTATAAAAACAAAAAACCAGGTCCAGATGACATTCCGGCCATCGTTCTGATCCATGCATCTAGTTCAACCCCTTACCTTTCCGCCTCTCGGTCACTCAAGGGGTTTTCCCTCAATTATGGAAAAACTCGTATATTATTCAAACCTTCAAAAAAGACTGCAAGAACGATGTGTCCAAATACAGACCCATTGCTAAACTATCATCAATACCTAAACTATTCGAAAAATTGGTCTATGATTCCATGTTCTTCCACTGTCAGTCTATCTTCTCCCTCTCTCAGCATGGCTTCCTCAAAGGAAGATCTACAACCACCAACCTTACTGACTTCGTCTCCAAAACACTATGTGCCCTGGAAAACGGTAAAGATGTTGATGTTATCGCCACTGGTTTTAGTAAAGCCTTCGACAAGATCTCCCATAATGTTATCGGTCCATTAATTTTCATTCTTACAATAAATGATGTTGAATGTGTCATCAATCACTCAGAGCTGTCCATTTATGCTGATGACATGAAAATAATTAAACATATCTCTTCCGCAACCGACTCTCTTCTCCTGCAAAAAAAACATCGATTCGATCACCACATGGTGCATGAAAAATTTTCTTGAGCTCAATGTCTCCAAATGCAAATGTCCATCTCTTATTCCCGTAAGCGTCTTACCACCACCCCGAGAGTCTATATGTTAACCGATGTACCAGTCCCTATAGTTACCTCTTTGAGTGACCTAGGAATAATCTGTGATAGCGAACTCAATTTCCGTTCCCACAGTGACAGCATAATTAACAGAGCTAACTCCGCAATAGAGTTTGTGAAGCGCTGGTCTATAGAGTTCTCCAATCCTTATGTTTCCAAATCTCTCTATATCTCCTTCGTTAGACCTCTCCCTGAATATGCCAGCCAGGTATGATCACCTACACAAACAACTCACATTAACAGGATTGAATCCGTCCAGCGTAGGTTCATTCGCTTCGCTCTACGTGATATTCCGTTTGTAGACAGATTCAACCTTCCACCTTATGAAAACTGTCTGAAACTGATCGACTTACAACCTCTAAGTAAACGTCGTGATGTTGCCGACATTCTTTTCATTAATCAATTATTAACTGGTGCCATAGACTGCCCTTCAATCCTGCAATCTTTACCCATCTATATCAATTCCCGCAACCGTAGGTCCACTCCCCTTTTCCGACTCGACCGCCATCTCACGAACTACGGTCAAAGCGAGCTAATTACCACGATGCTACGAAAAGTCAACGACCTTTCCTCCTTTGACTTCCATCTGAGTAAATCATCCCTTCACAAAGCCATATATCTTGATTCCGCCCATCCTGATCGCATTTCTTAATTCTTCCTCCTTCCAGTCCGTATCTACTATAATTATAGCTTTTACTGTTTATTTATTATGTCTTATCATTTATTATAGCTTGTAGTATTAGTATTATGTTAAAGCTTGTAATTTTTGTATTATTATGTAATAGCTTGTATTAATCTTAAATAAATAAATAAATATGCCGCTTAGTTTTCGAATTATGATGAAAAATAACTAAAAGAAATACTATACCCCCGACCTATTTGCAAAGCGAAAAATTTGAAATTATTAGAGTTGATATAGGTTTAAGTAAATATGTTCTCTGAACAAAAGAAGTTTTCGATAAGTCATTTAACATTTTTCGAAAGTAAATATAATAAAGCATATTCTCTTAAAATTTTAAAAAGATCCAAACAGTCTAAGTATACTTTTCCGCCCCTCAAACGTAACTACCTCAGCGCATTAATCCAACGCTGACTTTAAACGCGCTTATCTCAAAACTACTTTTTTACACCGCTTGTTGCAAAAATTTCCGAAACTACTGAACCGATTGTTATATGTTATGTAATATAATTTTAACCATATATTCTACACACCTATAGCAACCGGCTGAACTAGGATTATTTAAGAATTTGCAAAGGCAAATTGGCAAAAAGCAGTGAAAAAACAGGCAATTTTTTATCTATCTTCTTTTTTTCTCCGCCATTTTGTTATTTTTGCATGTACATCAAAAATCTTAGTTCAGCCGGTTGCTAGTGATATATTCAATCTAAAAATTTAAAAATTTTTTGTTTTAGATGGCTGATTTTTAAAAAATTTACAACAGCGCAGGCCCACCTACTAATCGAAGCGTTGTATTTAAATGGATATATAATAAAAAAATTTTGATATATTTCAAGAGCGTATTTATTAAGCCTAACAAACCCTACATCAATATCTTCATTCATAATCTCATAAAAATTTCATAAAAATAACCTTTTTTCGAGCGCCCAAAGTAGAATAAGTAAAATACTTTGGGAATGCGCTCACAATTTTTGTTGTTACTTTTTCGTAGGCTTGACTGTTTTGCAGGTCTTCTAGCCAGCGATTAGATTAGAAAGATGTTCACTTCTCTCATTAGTAAAAGAGGACCGGATGAACCCTGATGCCTTAGAGATTTATTTTTAAAACACCGTAAAGCAAGTTATGTGGAACACAACGTTCGACCCGCCATTACTCTCATTTTCCGTTTTGGGCATGTTTCTTGTGGTTCGTGGTACAACTGAAATCCTGCGTGAATTTCCAATGATTTAAAGCACGCAGTTTGCAAGCAGGTCACACTCTTTTTTTCTTCTTCTCATTATTTTTAGATCCAAAATAATTTTAGACGTTTGGTTACTAGATACGAGACAGAAAGTAATGTGGTAAGGGACACGACACATGTTTTAACTTTTTATATTCTTTTAAATGAGCAAATAGTTATGAGAAAAAAGCAGTCTTATGCCTATTTTTCTTTATAAATTTCTATAAATATCTTTGAAAAGTACCATTTTTCAGGTGGGTCGAGCGACAACCCCCATCACACGGAAATGAGAAGAGAACTATATAAGGATAATGTGCCAAATATGTGCTAATTATGTCCTCGATGATATATATATTTTTTAAATTTTTTTAATGGGGGCTGTAGGGCGACGTCGAGGCACACCCCCACCACCCAGATTGCACTGAAATAAATTTTTTAACTGCTTAGAATTTAGTGCTAATTATGTGCCCTAAGGATATCTCAAATACATTGCTCTAACTTTGAAATAGAAAAAGATACGAGACTCTTTTTAAATTCATCCAACGTCGGCGTCGTGCTGCACCCCACGCACCATTAAAACTACATTAGAAAAATTTTTAAGCGAATAATAATTATGTGCTTTAAGAATATCCGTAATTCAAATGCATAAAATAAATTTTATGTAACAATAATAAAGTTGAAGAAAATATAATAAAGAAAGATAGAGTATCGTTTTCAGGAAATTTGTGCATTTAAAGAGGAATTATTTATTCAACATTATTAGTTTAAAACAAATATAGTTAGTCAACTGATTTCTTAAGAGCACAAAATCCATGGATAATTTTTACTAAAGCACTTAATTCGTAGATCGATTTTCTCGAGAGCACATATTTCCTGGATCGACTTCTTAGCAGCACGTAATTCATGGAGCGATTTTTTCGAAAGCACAAAATTATATAATGAGTTTTACTTGAAGCACATATGTAGTTCTTAGATCGATTTTTTCGAGAGCACATATTTCCGGGATAAATTTTTTGGAAAGCAGATAACTCTAGGATCGATTTTGTAAGAGCACAAAATTAATTAACGGGAAACGCAATTACATCTGTACTCTTGAAGCAAATTTGGACTTTCCATCAAACTGCGGGACTTTTTCCTAAGCAAAACAACATGAGGAAGGGATAGTTTATCACCTTCTGTTTTTCCCTCGTATTATAAGCCCGAAACATTCATCGTCAGTTACCGCACTCAACTCAATTGCCTTATCTTTAATTTCTATCCTGGTTGTGCTATAAGGATGAGATCTCGTTACAATTAAATAGAATTAACCCTTCTAACACAGAAGGCACACTTCTTAGACAGGAGCCCAGAATTAATTCACCTATTCCATCAAATCGATGAAATGAGGCTCCCACACCAACATGCAAAGGAAAAAATAATAAGTAAATGAAAGGAGCAGGAAGAAAACAAAGAAGGTAACCCTGCACACAACATGCAAAACAGAAAGTCACGTGAGCACAGACAACAGATAATTCTTAAACGACACCTTGCTGAGAGTTAAATCAAAATTAGTACATGCATTAACAGCCCTACATAAACGATTAATAGGCTCATGCATGCGATAATTTGATCTAGATGGTTCAACATGCAAAAAAGAAAGTCTTCGAAGATTATATTGAGACTGTCTGAAGGAAACTCTGCTAATAAGCGAACCTGAGTCTATATTAGAGTTCAAGAGCTGGTGAATAAAGACCAAGTCAGCGACTTTGCGCCTTTTCTCAAGCGAGGGCAAACCGAGCAACCTGAGGCGATCGGTATAAGGCGGGAGTCCGAACGGATCGTCCCATGGGACAAATGAATCAATGTTGGTATATCCGGGAACTCTCTAGACCAACGCTTAACAAAGCCCAGGACTAAACAACATCTAGACACGATATAGTTGATATGCAGAGTAAAGTCAAGTTTCCTATCAAGTTTCACCCCAAGGTCGGTTACGGACAGTACGCGACGGAGACCATTCCCCGCGAAGTTGTAATCCCAAGCTTGTGGATTACGGATCCGAGAAAAGGTCATAGCCTAACATTTCTCAAAATAGTGATGTAAGCCATTATGCTCGCACCACTCAAGAAACGTATCTATGTAAGTCCCTTTGAATAAGGGCGGCGTCCCCACCATCCTTAACATAAGAGAAGATCTTCATGTCATCAGCGTAGATTAGAACATTAGACAGACTGACGAGATGACTGCCTTTTGGTACACCAGATGAAGCTCTGAAGATTTTAGAGGTAGAGCCACGGAGCGACACACGATATGTCCTGTCCCTTAGATAGGTAGAAATCCAGTCAAGAAGAATGGGGGGAAAACCCAACCTCCCGAGTTTAAAAATAATTACGGAGTGAGGGAGTTTATCAAAGGCTTTACTGAAATCCGTGTATATACAGTCAGTTTGCATGCCTCGCTGGAGGCCAGAAATAACGTGGGAGGTAAATTCCAGTAAGTTAGTAGTTGTTGATCTACTGGGCAAGAACCCGTGCTGATTGGGAGAGATCAAACCAATACAACGCTCCATAAGCTGCGAACACACAATTGATTCAAATAGTTTAGGTATGCAAGATAACTTCGCGATTGGTCTATAATTAGTTATAACATTCTTATGGCCCTTCTTATGAACAGGGACTATAAGAGAGCTCTTCCACAATGCAGGAAACTTACCCGCTATAAGGGAATTGTTGAAGAGAATTGCTAATGGAATAAGAAGGGCATCGGAACAGACCTTAATGAAGACTGGAGGGATTCCGTCCGGACCAGAGGAAAAGTCCGATTTGAGTTCATTGATTTTCTCCATAATAAGATCCCGAGATATGAACGGCAAAAAATCGGATGAAGCGGGACGATCAAGAATATGATCAAAATTATTTTCACAATGCTTTAAGTTATCCGTAGAAAAGGCACGCTCGAAAAATGAAGCAAAATTGTTAGCTATGTTGGATACGTTATTACTAGAAGACCCTTCATACCACATCGTAGATGGATAGTTACACGATTTTTTTTTCAGATTGACGAATTTAAAGAAATTGCGAGGGTTATTATGCAAATGATCACGAACACTAACAAGGTATTCCTTATAGAGCGAAGAGGATAGTGCCTTAAAGCCTTCATAACAGGTCACAATGTCAGAATACGCTATTGCGCTATTACAACACAAGTAATTCTTCCAGAGTCTGCTCTTCCTGTTCCTAAGACTGCGGAGTTCAGCATTGTACCACGGGGGAGATGAATATGTAGACCAAATCCGTTTGAATGGAACAAAGGAGTTAAACAAATCATATATCTTATTATAAACCAGGGAGGCGCAGACATCAGTATCATTATTGTCCAGTAATGCCGATAAATCGACTGGAAGGAGATTAGACGATATCTCAGAGAAATGTAATCTCTTAAAGTCAAACGCAAGGTGTTCAAAATTGGGATCCGCAATACTAGTACCATCGTAACAGAAAGAGACAAAGACAGGCGGATGAAAACCATCAACAGCGGATAACTGATCAGAAGCTAAGTCGACTATAGTGTTAGTCGAATCAGAAGAAAACACAAGATCCAACTGCCTTCCCAGTTTTTTACATTACTCATTTGGTGCAAACCAGAGGAAGTAAAGGTACGGTTCCACGATGCCTTTTTCTCTTGCGCTTAAGGCATGCCCTACAGCGCGCGCTATAGCGCATGAAAAGCATCCAGAAAGGCATGCTTTTTTTCGGGAAATTAGTAGCGCATGCAATAGCGCACGTATTCCCACAGTTGATGGGAACACTTGCCTCTTTTAATGCGCTTTTTCAATCATTGTTTGGGATTTAGAGTGATCAGAACTACTACTCAGGAACAGACAAGTTCGCCTAACACTCCTGCGAATGAGTAATAGCAAAGACACTTTAACATTGCGATTCTGTAGTATTTAAAAGAATAACTTTAGTAGCTTTTAGGTTACTTATTAAATGTTAGGAGCAAAGTCAGGACAATTTATAACTTATAACAATATTAGTGTTTGTAGCCAGCCAGGTTTTCGTGATTTTAGCTGCATGACAGAATGATTCGTCCTGTTGAAAAATATATTATATTTGCCTTTAGGAAATTCCAACAAAGAGTGCATCCCAGCTGATGAGAAGTTTTGATTTCGATAATATTTAGAAAAAAGATCAAAGTAGGCGTACAATTTTGTTTTAACTTTCCCTTATTCGCAGCAGTGGTTGACAAACTTTTCTGTGATTTGGTAGTAAAATGGAATCGAAAGAAATTAAAGAAACAACTATTTCGTTCATTAAAGATTATGAAGAGTCAGAAATTTTATGGCGCGCCGAAAAAGAAGACTATTGTAATAAACAGAAAAGAGCAGATGCTTTGCAAAAATTGTGTGAGGATGAGTGGAGTAAAAGTGTTGTAAAAAATAAAATTAAAAGTCTTCGATCCTACTTTCGTAAGGAACACGTGAAAGTAAAAAAACTAAAAAGTGGTGCTGGAGCAGATGAACGTTATGAGTCGACTTGGTTTGGTTATAATCATTTATTGTTTATTTTGAATTCAGATACTCCACGTCAAGGCAGGAGTACGGAATCTAAAGGGTCTCAAATTCATGAAACAGAAGAAGTAAGTTGTAAATTTAAATTAATTGTATTAACCAAAAGAACATAACAACATAAATCAATAATTATTGAAAGATATAAACAATTTCAAATTTCAATTGTATATTTCTAAAAACTCAAGTTAAAAAACCAGATAATTTTCGTAATACAAATCTAAACAAAAAGATTTGGAGTAACAAAACGAATTATAAATACTGATTTTGCCACGGAACACTTCCTTCTTGCGAAATAAAGTACTCGCAAAATTCTTGTCTTATTTGCTGAGCATCTTGTGAAGGCTTCCGTGGAGTTTTTGAAAGTGGTAATACGCCTCGATCATGTTGTACTTGTTTCCTCCATGATCCTTGAACAATTTCACCTGAATCCAGATCTTCTATATCAAAGGTCCCTGCGGGGCTACATATACAAATTTTTCGAGGCACTTTTCCGTAAAAAATTATGCAAGTATATGCAAGATAAAACTACGGTTTCAGCTGTTTCTACTTTCAAATCAATTGGTCTTGAAAAAATTCTAAAAACGGCTGACATTATACCAAATGTGTTTTCCACTATTCGGCGAGCCCTCGATAGTCTGTAATTAAAAACTCTCTTCGGTGAATCTTTACTGAGATCTACAGTAAATGGTTTCATAATATTTCGGTTTAGAGGAAATGCATTGTCAGCTATCAACACGTATGGTAGACTTTGTTCTCGGCCCCTCAAATTATTTTCTTCTGGTAAACTTAATTTATTTCTTATCAGTTTCTCATAAAACTCCGTTTCTTTAAATACACCTCCATCTGACATTCTGCCCTGACAGCCAACATGAGCGTACCGGAAACAATAGTTGGCGTCAACAATGGCTAGTAATGTAATACTAAAAGTCCCCTTATAGTTATAAAAAGTGCTTCCGCTATTTCTTGGGCATTTCAACAAAACATGTTTCCCATCTTTTGCACCTATGCAATGTGGGAAATTCCAAATATTGTCAAATCCTTTAGCAACGTCCATCCATTCTTCACTGTGAGTAGGAACCTACAAAAGAAGTTGATAAAGTATTTTTAGTTTGTGGATTATTATTTCAATTCTTTGAAGTGTGTTTTATTATGTAACAGGATAATCTTGAAAAAACCCGAGAAACTTTAAATGAAGAATTGGAACAAAGTACATATCGTGAAGATACAGAAGAAGCGTTTTTGAGACCTACGTGTACGACTCAAAAAATTAAGCGACAAAAAACATCTAATAAAACCGTCGATGAAGCATTTGATTTCATGAAAAGTGTGCAAAATAAGATGCGAAATAGGGATCACTTTTGTGTATATGGAGAATATATTGCGTGCAAAATTAGAAATTTGCCTTCGAATCGCTTGCAGAATATTGCAGAGCACAGGATAAATAATATTTTATTTGAGCTGTCAATGGAAGGCGACGGAACCTATTTTTCCATTTCAAATGCTTTTTCCGAATCACAGCAATCGTCTTCATCTTTATCGCAAACTTCTGAACAAATGCCGTCAACCTCAGAACAGCACTTGTCAAAATATTCTTCAGCTGATAACAGCAATTTTAATTATGACCCGACATATACTAATATATAAATATTGTTTTTATACTTTTAATAAATAAACTCTCTGAATTAAATTAGCCATGAATTTTTTTTTTTAATGTTTAATTACCTTAACGTAATCCTTCAACACATCTATTATGCTAGTACAAGTTTACAAAACTATCCGAGAAATAGATGTTTTCGAGATGTGGAATCTTCCTTCCTTTCAAAGCTTAATGTACCTTAAGCTTTGAAAGGATTCTCCTGTTGCCAGAAATCTTAGTGTTACCGCTAATCTCATATGAGGTGGAATAGATTCTCTCATATTTGTATTTTGTTTTTCTATCCGTGGGGTAATCCGCTGCAGTAAAATTTTGAAGTCGAGTAAAATTTTTAAAAAGTTTTACCCCATCAATTTTCAGTTCGACTAATATATTATTTGTTCGGTTTTTGTAATAATTCAGCTCCCAAATTTCACGAGAACTTTTCATTTTCTTTTCACTTTTTTTAATGATATAAAATGCTGCTCAAACACCAGCAAACACTTCCTCCGAGGACAACATTTCAACATAAACTAAATATCCCTGGAATAAAAAGCATACCGTTGAAATAGAAAATTGCATGCTTCTTGAGGCATGCCTTTTGTTC
This sequence comes from Leptarthrus brevirostris, assembly GCA_964036015.1. Classification (NCBI taxonomy): domain Eukaryota; kingdom Metazoa; phylum Arthropoda; class Insecta; order Diptera; family Asilidae; genus Leptarthrus; species Leptarthrus brevirostris. The sequence continues at coordinate 3,405,723 of OZ038376.1, forward strand.
ATGAAAAGCATGCAACTTTATTCCTTGCGTCGTGCGTCAAACGCATGAAAAAAAGGCATCGTGGAACCGTACCTTTATGGTGTGAAGAAATTTAGAAATCATAGCTGTGGGATAACATGAGGGAAGGAAGTCATCGTCATCACAGTTAGGTACCCATAGAACAGTGGGTAAGTTAAAGTCACCAAGAAGAAGAACTTCATCTTCAGGGTTCGTCATATTAAGGATGAAGTCTAAACTAAGACTTAGAATATCATAGAGACTGCGCCCTTTAGTATCAACGAAGTTTGTCAGGTTAGGCGGAATATAGCAACAGAGCAAAAAGATATTAAGCTTAGGTAGCGATAGCTTAAGAACCAAGAGTTCAATAGTAAGTGAACTAGAGAAGGCAGGAACATCAACAAAGCTGCAATTGAAGTTTGATCTGCATCCCTTCACCACGACACAGAGATTCAGAGTGCCTGTCCCTACGAAAAATCTGATAAGAATCATGAAGAATCTCTGCATCACTTAAACCATGATGAAGCTAAGTCTCAGTCAACATGATTACATCGTAGCAGCAGGCAAGGGATGCCTGAAATATATGATTAGTTTTAGTTTTTAGTCCCCTTACATTCTGATAGTAAAGGGACAGCGTACTTAGTTTTTTTGAGCATTCATTAATACTCTGTCATGTGTTCCGTTAGTAAACCTGCCTCGAGGCACAAATTCTTGTGCAATAGCATTCTTGGGCCAGAAGTCCGGAGAAGAAATAATCTCAAAAAGGGCCGGGGAAGTTGTCAACTTGAAAGACGATACATATCCCTGAGACAGGCGAGAATTGAGACGCTGACAACGAAGTAGTACAGAGTCATCAATCTTGGACCTCAGACAAAAAAAAAATTAGGCATTGGGGCAGTCCTCAGAGTGAAGACCGTGCTCTGCGCTAGGTCAATTGACCAAAATGGAGGTGCGCCCTGTAGGGAAGAAAGATTAGCCTGCAAGGTAGTATTAGAAGCAACAATAGCAGGGCTCGAACCAGCACCGGATGTGCTAGGTACACCATTAGTAGGCTCAGGGTTCAACTGGTCATCAACGGACACAGCATCAGGAATAACAACACGGTCCTCCCAGATCGGGGAAGAACCAGTAATAACACCCTACGACGATGGTGTGATGCAGAGGGGGGAGGGGCAGGGGTCACAGAGACGACAGGGATCACAGACGAACCAGAAGGGACCCCAACCGGATGGGCAGAAACCTTGGAGACCAAACTCCTAACATCCGTCGCTACAGAAGAAATGAGTTCAGAGTCCCTGGAGACAGCGGCTGACCAGGATTCAATACCACCTGTCAGATGTTTAACATCCAACCGGATGTCGTCCAGGGCTGGTTTAATCGAAGAAAACTCAAAACAGGGGGAGGAGGATGACTGGCCAGGATGGAGAGATGCTGTTTGAAGATCATCAACAGCCGCAGTGAGGGTAGAGAACCTAGAATTGACCTCGTCAGTTTTCGCCAAATAGCAACAATTGTAAAATAAATTGTAATATACGCTTTCGCTGTGTTCATAAGATATTTTAGGCCATCAATACGATGTTTTATGTTTGCATTGCAAGCTATTTTAACAAAGCTCTGTAAAGAAAAGTCTACAGCTACAAACATATTAATATTAATCAACTTTTATATTTCAGCTAAGTATCTTTACGTTACGGTAGAGCGTTCTTATGTCTTACCCAACTCGAAGAGCATTAGATTTGATTTTCTTCGGGGATCACATTGACATTATTGCGGGTTTTGTTTGAGACTAAAAATTTAATTCCTGTAATATTTTTTTTACTGTATTTGGTTCAGCACATGGACAATGCCTTTACACCTTCGCGTTGAACTAATCCAACGAAAGTTTGTTGATTCTACAATCTTAAAGGCGATTGAAGAATCGGTTGAGAGTGAACACTAGAGTTTCATATAAACTGTATTTGTATATTGCATACAAGCAAAATGGCTAACAACCACTTCTCAAAATTAGAACAATGATCTTATTTACCTGAATTCAGGGCAAAAACAATGACAAATTTTCTTGCCTTTTATTTATTTCTTGACAAAGTATTACATTGAAATTCTGTTGACGGTAGGCTTACAACCTTCACATTACTTATTTAAAAAAATGACTCAATGTGAAAATATATAGCATGTAAAGAATTTAATGGTTGGGATAGAACCCCATGGGACTCGAACCAGTCAACCGCGTTATTACGCTACTGAAGCCCTAAAATGTGTCCAGAACGCATTAAATGTGCATTTATGCAGATAGATAAATGTGTCTATGAACAAATAAGCTAAGCAATCACTTAATCACAATCGTTTACACATTCATTATTCTACGTAACGCCTTGAAACAGTGCAAAAAGCCATCATAGGATTCAGTTTTACGACCAAGTTGAACATTTCACCATCTTAAATCAGTTAATAAGTTTTATTAGACACAGTATTTTCATATGAATATTTGCACATGTATACTAATGCAATTCCTTACACCTTTCAAACCACCGAAAGGAAATAAAGTACTATGAAAATGAAAAAATGTGGAACGCGCTTTGTCATTGGATCTAAACATTTGAAGGCACTCTCTTCTTAGCAGCAGTGAAAGCAGTTAAATAGAGCAGTTCTATCTGACAAGACTGGGCACTACCTACCTTTTCTCGAAGCGTTTCGTCGTATTTTCGAACCCTCATAACTTCGGTCTGGATAATACCAGAGAGCCCAAATTCTTAGAATAAGATGTTGTTACCAGGCTAAGATTATTATTATTAATACCTGAATACGATTAGATTTTAGATTTTATTAATACCCGAATACGATTTCGCCACTCATGATCATCAAAACCTTCGTCATCAAAACCTCTACGGTACTTCCTGAAGTCTTAGAAAGCTGAAATTTGGCATGATGGCTAGGATTAGCACACAACAACGAAAATATTAAGAAAACTGTAACTTTTACATTAACCATAACTTTTTTCTTAACTAATGCACTACTATTACTTTTGTAATGAGTTATGTAAAATATTTATATTAACCACTACTTTTGTAATGAGTAATGTAAAATATTTACATTAACCACTACTTTTGTAATGAGTAATGTAAAAAATGTACATTAACCATCGCTTTTGTAATGAGTAATGTTAAAAATTTACATTAACCATTACTTTTGTAATGAGTAGTGTAAAAAAATTTCATTAACCGTTACTTTTTTCAAAAGTAATGTAAAAAATTTACATTAACAATTACATTTTTCAAAAGTAATGGAAGTATTTTCCGTTAACCATTACTTTTTGTCTCAATTGATTTTTTGAACATTGTAAAATATTATAAGAGACGATTCTGCATATATTTTGACTAAGGAATATTAGTTATAACTAACAATTTATTTTTGTTATAAGCAATCAATCGAAGGAATTCCTAAGGTTTTTAATAATGCCAAGATATGATTGTAGAAGATCTAGTGGAAATTTCTTCCGTTGGGTCAATCAAAGCTATTTTTAATTCTTTATAACAAATTCAATTGTTAAAAACAATATTCCTTAGTCAAAATATGTGCATAATTGACTACAATCATATCTTGACAATTTGAAAAAAAACCTTGTAGGAATTTCTTCGATTGGATCTATTAAAGGGGTTGTAAATTGCTTATAACAAATTAAATTGTTATAAATAATATTCCATAGTCAAAATATATGCAGAATTGTCTTTTATAATATTTTGTTCTACAGTACTTCCATTACTTGAAAAAAAGTTATGGTTAATGGAAAATACTTCCATTACTTTTGAAAGAATTAATGGTCAATGTAAATTTTTTACATTACTTTTGAAAAAGTAATGGTTAATGTAAATTTTTTACATTACTTTTGAAAAAAGTAATGGTTAATGTAAATTTTTTTACATTACTCATTACAAAAGTAATGGTTAATGTAAATTTTTTACATTTCTTTTGAAAAAAGTAATGGTTATTGTAAATTGTTTACATTGCAATTGAAAAAAGTAATGATTAATATAAATTTCTTACATTTCTTTTGAAAAAAAGTAATGGTTAATCTAAATTGTTTACATTACTCTAATTAATGCATTAATAATGCATTATTCGAAACCCTGCTTCCAAAGTTCTTGAAAGCTGAAATTTGATATCAAAGTTAGATGTTATTAGTACATAAACAACTAAAAAGTGAGTGTGCTATCAAGAAAGGAACTGCTGGCGTGCAAGAAATACCCTCTTCACTCGACAACGCCAGAAGGAAGGGCCGACGGGTCCTGATTTTTCTTTAAACTCGCCATAGTGGCTAATCTATTGCTTTTATGAAAAAATTGTTTTTTCTACTTGAAGTTAAAAAAAAAATTTTTTGAATGAAGTAAAAATAGTCATACGGTATTTGAGAAACTAGCAAGCATTTTTATGCCTAAAAGCTCTAGACCATGATCGGACCATAATTTACTGCTTGCGTTTTGGATGAAAATTCGGTTTGCGACTAAAATTTCAGGTTCAATCAGAGATTTCTTGTTATTTTGGTTAATAAAATGTACATGTTTTTACTTTGTTTGAAAGATAATTTAGTCTGCCTTAAGGGGACTAGGCAGCGAAAATAGGCCGACATTTTTTTGTTTTTGTATTCTGTTACTACTATCTCTTCCGCATATTTTGGCGTAAGAAAAACTGAAAAATGCTAACAGTTATTGCCTGTCCCGAAAACTTTTAACGCGTTTTCTCGAAATGGCATTTTGTAATAGTTTTGCCACGATTATTCAAAAACCATTGAAGATATGGCCTTAATTTTTTTTTAAATAAAGATATCACACCCGACGTCTATGTAAAAAAAATTATTATTGTTATTACAATAAATGTCATCCATTTTTCGACGTTTTTTCAATTCTTTGTCAAATTTTGACCCCATTTTTTTAATTTTTATGTTTTTTCAAAAATATCGGTACAATATGTGGAGGAACATCCAACGAAGGGAATGGCGCTTGGAAATTGCCGAAAACTGAAGCCGTTCACTCAAAATCGTGGCAATAAGAGAGCAACGCGTGAGACGCGTGGTCTTCTACATGCGCTCATATCTTCCTTAAATATTTATATTTTTCAAACCTCAACCATTGAATATGTTAGCCTAAACTCCGATAAAAACGTTGCAAAAAAGAAAATGTATCTATGCTGTTTGAGTTTTTCACAAATGCCATTTGAGTTTTTCCCCTCTTTCGGCCTATTTTCGCTGCCTAGTCCCCCTGGCTAGGCCGTTTCATAGATCTAATGCATAACACAACATTAAAGACCAGTGACTTAATTTCTTACCATAAGTCCATAGGAGTGACTGTGCGATGGCCGCGAAACTGTCAAGCCATACTTTTTAACCAAGATGTAGGGTTTCTAGAGTTGTAGAGTTAGGGGCTTGTCTCCACTTGAGATCTGATGACTTTTTAACAATGAAAGCGGTATGAGCTTGTGAGTCTTGGCAACCTTCTTTACACAAATGTATACCTGATTTGTTAATAAAGTAAAGTATTTAAGTTTTTCCATAGGTGCAGATTTCTAACTACTTTCATTAAGCTTAGTGTTTAAATAAATAATTCAGTAATTCTGTTTTCAAGAAATCATAGAAATACGGGCAACTAAGAAGAATTTACTAAGTCGTGGAGTAAGTGATTACGTGTTGGATTTTCATCCCAGAGGTCCCAGATTCAAACCCCACCAGGTTTGTTGATTCTACAATCTTAAAGGCGATTGAAGAATCGGTTGAGAGTGAACACTAGAGTTTCATATAAACTGTATTTGTATATTGCATACAAGCAAAATGGCTAACAACCACTTCTCAAAATTAGAACAATGATCTTATTTACCTGAATTCAGGGCAAAAACAATGACAAATTTTCTTGCCTTTTATTTATTTCTTGACAAAGTATTACATTGAAATTCTGTTGACGGTAGGCTTACAACCTTCACATTACTTATTTAAAAAAATGACTCAATGTGAAAATATATAGCATGTAAAGAATTTAATGGTTGGGATAGAACCCCATGGGACTCGAACCAGTCAACCGCGTTATTACGCTACTGAAGCCCTAAAATGTGTCCAGAACGCATTAAATGTGCATTTATGCAGATAGATAAATGTGTCTATGAACAAATAAGCTAAGCAATCACTTAATCACAATCGTTTACACATTCATTATTCTACGTAACGCCTTGAAACAGTGCAAAAAGCCATCATAGGATTCAGTTTTACGACCAAGTTGAACATTTCACCATCTTAAATCAGTTAATAAGTTTTATTAGACACAGTATTTTCATATGAATATTTGCACATGTATACTAATGCAATTCCTTACACCTTTCAAACCACCGAAAGGAAATAAAGTACTATGAAAATGAAAAAATGTGGAACGCGCTTTGTCATTGGATCTAAACATTTGAAGGCACTCTCTTCTTAGCAGCAGTGAAAGCAGTTAAATAGAGCAGTTCTATCTGACAAGACTGGGCACTACCTACCTTTTCTCGAAGCGTTTCGTCGTATTTTCGAACCCTCATAACTTCGGTCTGGATAATACCAGAGAGCCCAAATTCTTAGAATAAGATGTTGTTACCAGGCTAAGATTATTATTATTAATACCTGAATACGATTAGATTTTAGATTTTATTAATACCCGAATACGATTTCGCCACTCATGATCATCAAAACCTTCGTCATCAAAACCTCTACGGTACTTCCTGAAGTCTTAGAAAGCTGAAATTTGGCATGATGGCTAGGATTAGCACACAACAACGAAAATATTAAGAAAACTGTAACTTTTACATTAACCATTACTTTTTTCTTAACTAATGCACTACTATTACTTTTGTAATGAGTTATGTAAAATAATTATATTAACCACTACTTTTGTAATGAGTAATGTAAAATATTTACATTAACCACTACTTTTGTAATGAGTAATGTAAAAAATGTACATTAACCATCGCTTTTGTAATGAGTAATGTTAAAAATTTACATTAACCATTACTTTTGTAATGAGTAGTGTAAAAAAATTTCATTAACCGTTACTTTTTTCAAAATTAATGTAAAAAATTTACATTAACAATTACATTTTTCAAAAGTAATGGAAGTATTTTCCGTTAACCATTACTTTTTGTCTCAATTGATTTTTTGAACATTGTAAAATATTATAAGAGACGATTCTGCATATATTTTGACTAAGGAATATTAGTTATAACTAACAATTTATTTTTGTTATAAGCAATCAATCGAAGGAATTCCTAAGGTTTTTAATAATGCCAAGATATGATTGTAGAAGATCTAGTGGAAATTTCTTCCGTTGGGTCAATCAAAGCTATTTTTAATTCTTTATAACAAATTCAATTGTTAAAAACAATATTCCTTAGTCAAAATATGTGCATAATTGACTACAATCATATCTTGACAATTTGAAAAAAAACCTTGTAGGAATTTCTTCGATTGGATCTATTAAAGGGGTTGTAAATTGCTTATAACAAATTAAATTGTTATAAATAATATTCCATAGTCAAAATATATGCAGAATTGTCTTTTATAATATTTTGTTCTACAGTACTTCCATTACTTGAAAAAAAGTTATGGTTAATGGAAAATACTTCCATTACTTTTGAAAGAATTAATGGTCAATGTAAATTTTTTACATTACTTTTGAAAAAGTAATGGTTAATGTAAATTTTTTTACATTACTCATTACAAAAGTAATGGTTAATGTAAATTTTTTACATTTCTTTTGAAAAAAGTAATGGTTATTGTAAATTGTTTACATTGCAATTGAAAAAAGTAATGATTAATATAAATTTCTTACATTTCTTTTGAAAAAAAGTAATGGTTAATCTAAATTGTTTACATTACTCTAATTAATGCATTAATAATGCATTATTCGAAACCCTGCTTCCAAAGTTCTTGAAAGCTGAAATTTGATATCAAAGTTAGATGTTATTAGTACATAAACAACTAAAAAGTGAGTGTGCTATCAAGAAAGGAACTGCTGGCGTGCAAGAAATACCCTCTTCACTCGACAACGCCAGAAGGAAGGGCCGACGGGTCCTGATTTTTCTTTAAACTCGCCATAGTGGCTAATCTATTGCTTTTATGAAAAAATTGTTTTTTCTACTTGAAGTTAAAAAAAAAATTTTTTGAATGAAGTAAAAATAGTCATACGGTATTTGAGAAACTAGCAAGCATTTTTATGCCTAAAAGCTCTACACCATGATCGGACCATAATTTACTGCTTGCGTTTTGGATGAAAATTCGGTTTGCGACTAAAATTTCAGGTTCAATCAGAGATTTCTTGTTATTTTGGTTAATAAAATGTACATGTTTTTACTTTGTTTGAAAGATAATTTAGTCTGCCTTAAGGGGACTAGGCAGCGAAAATAGGCCGACATTTTTTTGTTTTTGTATTCTGTTACTACTATCTCTTCCGCATATTTTGGCGTAAGAAAAACTGAAAAATGCTAACAGTTATTGCCTGTCCCGAAAACTTTTAATGCGTTTTCTCGAAATGGCATTTTGTAATAGTTTTGCCACGATTATTCAAAAACCATTGAAGATATGACCTTAATTTTTTTTTAAATAAAGATATCACACCCGACGTCTATGTAAAAAAAATTATTATTGTTATTACAATAAATGTCATCCATTTTTCGACGTTTTTTCAATTCTTTGTCAAATTTTGACCCCATTTTTTTAATTTTTATGTTTTTTCAAAAATATCGGTACAATATGTGGAGGAACATCCAACGAAGGGAATGGCGCTTGGAAATTGCCGAAAACTGAAGCCGTTCACTCAAAATCGTGGCAATAAGAGAGCAACGCGTGAGACGCGTGGTCTTCTACATGCGCCCATATCTTCCTTAAATATTTATATTTTTCAAACCTCAACCATTGAATATGTTAGCCTAAACTCCGATAAAAACGTTGCAAAAAAGAAAATGTATCTATGCTGTTTGAGTTTTTCACAAATGCCATTTGAGTTTTTCCCCTCTTTCGGCCTATTTTCGCTGCCTAGTCCCCCTGGCTAGGCCGTTTCATAGATCTAATGCATAACACAACATTAAAGACCAGTGACTTAATTTCTTACCATAAGTCCATAGGAGTGACTGTGCGATGGCCGCGAAACTGTCAAGCCATACTTTTTAACCAAGATGTAGGGTTTCTAGAGTTGTAGAGTTAGGGGCTTGTCTCCACTTGAGATCTGATGACTTTTTAACAATGAAAGCGGTATGAGCTTGTGAGTCTTGGCAACCTTCTTTACACAAATGTATACCTGATTTGTTAATAAAGTAAAGTATTTAAGTTTTTCCATAGGTGCAGATTTCTAACTACTTTCATTAAGCTTAGTGTTTAAATAAATAATTCAGTAATTCTGTTTTCAAGAAATCATAGAAATACGGGCAACTAAGAAGAATTTACTAAGTCGTGGAGTAAGTGATTACGTGTTGGATTTTCATCCCAGAGGTCCCAGATTCAAACCCCACCATAAGCGACTCATGGTTAATTTTTACTGACATAAAAAGGCCATTGGGGTTTGCAGATTAATGTTGGGGGTTCGAAATTCACGATAAATTTTAGGTCCACTTGCAATCGTTGTTTACCCACCTCATGCCCTATAAGGAGTTACGGAAACTAGAGAGAAACAGAAGAAGAATTAAAGAGCAAAAACATATATCTACATTTCCTGTTTTAACAATTGATTAATAAATTCAAATCAAGTAATATGGCCCTAAGAATTTAAAAACAGCAGTAATAGACGGCAGCTTTAATGGAATTTAGCTAACTTTCAAACATTTAGATACTTTCAAGTCAGCGGAATGAAATCAAGTTCTGAATAATGAAGTGAAAATGTACCTGAACAAGTGTTTGACTTCCCGACATTTTATTCTAACAAATAAAAGGTGTTTGCCTTTGCCTGCGCAAAGTTTGAAAACTCTGAAAAATATGTTATATATTTAAATTAAATTAATTGGTAAAATTATTAGTCAAAGCGCAGTCTTTAGGTAACTTCAATCAGAAAAGTCTTCGGAACACTTTCGCCAACCTGTTAATATTAGACAACAAACTCATATTTCTTGCTTTGACAAAAAAGAACCAATTAGGACAATCAGGATAACGCCGTTATCTAGAATTACAATTTCGTTGGATTGTAATTTACAGAGATTATTAATTAAATAAGAATATTTCATGTGCATGATACGCAGAAGTACGTTTATGTGAACGAAAGTTATGAAGCATTTCTTATCCTGGATTTTAATTTCACGTAGATATGCCACTATTAAAACAATCCGTTGAAAAGAAGCATTTTAATTTTTATATGTAAACAATCCACCGTAGAACTGAAAAGTGCTCTCCTATTAAGCTCAGCATATAATTCCATAATGGTTGAACCCTCTATTTTTACAATCTTCATAGAGTTAAAAATATTTGAGTCCTTGTTTAGAATAGCTCTTAGAGAATTTAAGTGTGGATAAGGTCTTTAGAAGTTAAGGAAAAGCTTCTATAGTATGAAAATTGCTCAATGATTGTTCAATTACAAAATGGTTTGAAGAGATACAGCATTAGTGGTGTAGGAGACCGTTTCGCTGCATTTTTATAATGAGAACTGCCGCTCAATCCCAATTAATAACGCATGGGAGGATGTATGTGTGCTTTATTTTGATTACGAAAAAAATTATCTTGTCAAAATTTCATCAACAAAAATGTTTCACCAAAGTTAAGTTAGGTTATGATAACAGTCACAACGCCTTGTTACACTATGTTGGGTCCACAATGCTCAATCAAGTGAAATCAAAAGTTATCTAGCATCTGTTCCTGCGAGATCAGAACAACGGTATGAAGTGTTAATTTGTTGGACTTTTGGCAATTCCTGCACAGATAAGCCTGGATGGATGCATGAATATATAAAATTCATTACCATTGTAATTTCTTTCACTCTGTTACTCCCAAAAGCCCAAAACTTACCTTCGAGTAGCCCGAAATACACACAAAAGGTGTTCTATACCTCTGGTTTCATTCTTACTTCTACAAAAGTCGTAAACGGACTGAGCGGCTACGCGGCAGTAACTGGTAGGCGTGATGTCACATTTTGAACCTCTTTACGGGTTTCCTAAAGCAGAATTATAGAACGGAGTAAGCTGGAAAAACATTTCGCACTCGAGCTATTCCGATAATTACTTATATTTAATGGTCAAAAATGTCAAATTACATAAGGCGACGGAGTTCGCGTTGCATTTAACATTCTGTCAAACAATATATAAGCTACAAGCCTTTCCGGCGAATTCTTAACATCCATTGGTCGGACGTCATAACCAACGAAGATCTTCACAGACTTACAGGTCAAAACGGGATAGGCATCAGTATTATTATTAAAGTGGTAAAGGATAGGCCACACAATAAGAAAAAAGCCAAACAACATCGCTCAACAGGCTCTCTCTGGATGAATAACGCTCCAAACCTAATCGCATGGCGACTCGTCTCGTGCTTGTTTCAGGGTCTTGCATCACGATGGTGATTATTTGCTGCACGACCTCGGCAGAAGTTCCCTTAGTTTCGGGCCCTGTCTCCATGTCGTGTGAAGTTACACTTCCTGTTTCTCTTAACCTTTGGAAAGCCCTTGTAAATACCCCTCTTTGTGGTGCTCGCCGATTAGGGAATCTCCTTTGATATTCCAGTACAGTCGCTTTCTCTTTTCCGTCTACTACACCATAAATGTAAATAATATCCGCGTAGTAATCCAATGGATATTCTACCATTTTTTAATCATTTTTGCTTAAAAACAGCCGTACTTATTGTTTTGTTTTTCAACTATGATAGGAATTCTTGTTTACTGGGTAGGAATTCTCATGAAATTTGTTGTTTCAGACAACCTGGTTGCCTTGTAATTACACAAAATTGTAAAAATGTGTAGAGCTTGAATTTAACAAGTGTGTGTTCAATCGGTTGAAGGAAATGGCTGTATTCAGCGGCACTCAGCCTTCTCAGCGTAGGCTGATGTGCGTGACGTCAGGCTATGTTATAGCGGCTTGATTGCGCTGAATGCAAATTCTAAGTTAGCTGTTAGTTTAGTTAATTACCCGCTGCTTTTAGTTAATTACCCGCTGTCAGCTTTTTTAAAACTTGTGTATTGTCTGTTACAGAGTAAACTTGAAAATTTTTAGTTTCCATTTTCACTAAATTTATCACTAAACAAAAACTGACGGAACAAACAAATCGTCTTCTTCTTACTCAGCCTGCTTTAGCCGAAAATATTTGGACTGGAAAATATGACAAGAGGCTGAGTTAGCGGCTAAGTAAGAAAATGCATTCAGAATACCTCAGCCCTTAGCCGCTGCCAGCGGCTGGGAAGGCTGAGTGCCGCTGAATACAGCCAATGCCAACCGTTTTACAAAATTTTTACTCATGGCAGTCCAAATGCTATGAAGTGTCAAAATCAGACGCCAGCTCCCAGCCAGGCGACTGAGTATTTAGATGCAAGCTCCGGGGAACGGTATGGGAGAATTACAGATCATGCGCACAAACTTGACATATTTATTCGTTGCTATGAAATATTTTTCTGTTGTCACAACATTTTTTGGGCATGCGCTTAATTTATTGAAACGGTGGGCAACCAAATTGTGTGAGAATCGCTACCCTGACCTTTTTTTAAAACTTCCATCAGGTACGAGTAACAAAACTCCAGGATAAAAGGATGTGAATTCTGGCTAACACATGCTAATATCGGCAATAAAACAAAATTACACCAACTGTTACTGCCTCTAATAGCTGTAGCAGAAAAATTATAAGCAGGTACCGGGACTCTAAGGAGGTGACTAGGATTGAAACACACCTTGATTGAAAACAAGTCTTTTGGTAAATGTAAATTCAATATTTTTATTTTAAATTCAAATATATAAATGAAATCATACAATAATAATAAAAACTAAAACAATATAAGGAATACTAATTCAACGAAATATAAGAAATAATAATAATAATTCAAAAAAGTAAAGAGTAATCCAAAATGATACGTAAAGCAATATCTGCAAAAGAGAAAAAAAAACGATTTAATATCTCTTTTTAAAGTATTCAAAATTGGTTTAATTTTACTAGTGGCAACACAATTAAATGACTATTTAACTACGGATCAAACCAATAGTAAATAGCGTTTGATTATTTTTTATTCCGAAATGTATATTGTTAGCTTTTAAAATTACTTCAAGTTACGTTTTTCGGGTAGAAACCGCAAATTAGCAACTTGAAGTCAATTTCTTAGCCTGGTTTTCGGCGTAAAACCAGAATAAAATAGGAACAGGAATTTTTGCGGTGAATACCTGACTTGAACTCGGTCGATACCAGAATTAAATTTTTCAGCAACTGCAGCGGCTTTTAACCAATTTTTCTCCTATGGGAGTGAATAGCGCAGCATTGCTGTAAATAAGTGCAACAGAGCAAGATTGCACTGAGCATTGAGTTAAAGTTTTAACTATTGACGTATAGGCGGCACCTTTGTCGTATTGTTGGTCACTTTAAATTTAGTGACAGCAGTGTCTGTGCTGTCAAACACAGCTGATTTAATTGGTGATTTTTTGTTAGCAGGAAGGAGTTTGCAGGATTTCGTTAAGATAAGTAGAATTATTTATTTTAAATAATTATTGATTCTTTGTTGTTTTTTTCAGGTTTAGGAGGAGAACATTGTATGCAGGAAAGTTATCACCTGCAGTGGTAGTAGTGAGATCAACATTGTTGACATTATTGGAAAGGTCGTTAGGGTAGTAGTTTTTTAGCGTTTGTTTAGTGTCGCTATGTTAGGTAGATCAAAAGATAAAAATAAAAGAGCAATGTGCATATCATGAAAAACTGAAATTTATGAATCACCCTGTAACTCCCAAACTGTTAAGATTGCCCCCCCCCCTGCCATACAATTTTTTGTTTGCCTAGGTGAGATCTATCACCCCACTCATTTTGGCACGTCAGACCTGTATACATACATACAGTTAGAGATTTGCTGTTAAGTCAACAGCGAAACTGATAGTGAGAAAACTAAGGAATATATTAAAAACCAAATATATCTAAGTCGTCGGTGGAGTAGGTGATAACCTGTCCGCCTACCAATCCGGACGTACCAGCTTCCAATCCCACCGACGGAAAAAGGCAATGCGGGTTGCAGAGAAAATGTCAGTGGTTCGGATTCCATTTTAAATTGTCACTTGCAACCGTTGTCTTAAATCAGGTGAAGCTCTTCTCGCGCCTTTTGTCCCACAAGGGGTTACGGGAACTATAGAGATGTCTGACAGAACTTAAATTTAATACAGAGCAAGAAGAAAGTGGGCGAAGGGAATTGGAGCGGTTACTTCGATATCAATTTGCGATCGGTTTCAAAATGTGATAGGCATTACAATGAATTTAAATTTTTGGTTCTTAGCGCATTTTTTAATCGCTTTAAATTCTTTTATAACTATTGGTATTGGTGTAATGTCAACTGAGTAGACACGTTTTAATTAGCTCCCGAGTTCTTTTTGCTTTTCCAAGTTTCTTAGCTTGAGATTTGAACATCAACTGTGTGATAATAATGTGTGACGTTGTGCTAATTATATTATTGATTGATTTTCGGTGAAATATGAGAGGGTTTTGGCTATTTATCTTAAATTAAAAGTGAGTGTAAACCTAAATTCAAAGTCGACTACCACTACTAAAGCGGCCGCTAACACTAGGTGCACAAGAAATAACCCTGTAAACCAACAAGGCAAGATGAAAAACCAAGTGAATTATTAACCAATATTTCCTCAGTGATAAGTCACACACTATCACCTTATTCAACGGCTTGCCGTCTGAAGCGCTTTAGATAACAGCATTCTGATAACAGTAAGAGTCCCTTCTGGTTCAAATTTTCTTACGGCAACGACCATGGAGATGCCCTAAACCAGGGGGTAGGGTTAATTTTCAATATTTTAAACAAATTTTTAAATAAACAAACAAAAAATACGCTAAATATAAATTTATTTTTAAGTTAAGAACATAATAGTACAACATTTCAAGAATCTTCTGTTAAATTTTCGGGTGAAAATATTGTGAATTGAGCGACTGACAGGAAATAAAATGATACTTTGGGAAAAAAGATACTTTGCGGTGATCATCATAACTCATTACTAGAACATATGTATGTTGACAAAAAGCCAAAAAGATTTCGTTAGTTTATGAGTTTCTCGAGGTAACAACTTCGAGATTTTGTTTATTTTATTGATTTTTAAATTTTAAGAAGTAAAAACAGACGAATTTTTTGAATTTATGAAAATTAATTGATAAAAAATTTGAGAAGGATCGGATGAGTAGTTTTTGAGTTACAGTGATCACCGACTTTGAAAAATTAAATCTGAGAAAAACGCGTTTACAGTTTTAACACTGCTCTTTTGTATATGGGATGTATCGAATGGAGGGAGACCCGAGGCACCGTATCTCCGGCAGTTTTGCTCCAAACCTCAAACTTTAACTAGATACTTTTGAGGAGTTGTACTATAAAAAAAAAATTTTCTAATAAAATTAATGGCATTGCAGATGGCGCAAAATTATTTTGTTTGAGAGGGTTCTTGGCGCGTTTTTTAAACAACCTAGACACTAGTTAAACAATATATAAATTCAAATTTTATCATATAAAATCATCTTAATCTCTGCATTATTTAAAAGAATAATCAGGATAACGACTTTGGAATGAAATATCAAGTTACTAAATATTACGACTTCAGTTAAATTTGATGAATTTAATTCGCCCAATGGCTCAATGATTGAACTCACACATCTAATTTGTGTGGATTTCTTCAGAAAAGATAAGAATAGCTGCAAGAAGTATTTCCAGTTATTGGAAATATTCAATTTAATTTGTATCACTGCCTAGTCTCATTTAATGAGTTGAAATAGGTCATGATTTAAAAAATGCTCTGAACAAATCACTTTACCCTTTCAAGTATTAAAATCTAACTACCAAGAACTTTTGCCACTGAAAAAATTTGTAGGATTGTATCACTGCCTAGTCTCGTTTCTCTGCTCTGGTTCAAATAGCTCTTCGTCTTGAAAATCTTCTTCCAAGAACTTTAAGATACTTTTGGCGAAAAACTACATATTTTGGAAATCTAAAGTGCAAGAATACTAACCAATGTCAATATTTCTATTTTATTAACCGCATAATTCATAGTAACATAAATATAAAATTAAACGATCAAAAAATCAATTGATATAATACAAATTTTCGCAAACCCCTCTCAGAGAAACTTGTTTCCATCCGTCAGCGCCGAATATTCGCAGAACAGCTGGTGATTTCAGACTGAAATGTAAACAAAGTTTTATTTTTACATAAAATATGAATATTTTGTAATTAATCTTAAAACTTTCCCCACTTCTGCTTCTGTTTAATGGTACCTTGTCTTAGGTGTGATAGGATATTCCAGATTGTCGTCAAACGTTTCCACTAAAACCTTGTTTATTTAACTAACAATTTCAGTTAAAGTATATGTATATAAATCTTCTTTTACTTCACCAATATAAAATTTTTAATGATATATATTACAACAATTTCATTAAATCAGAACTTTTAAATCGCTCAACAATTTGGTCACGTCAAGTAAACAGAAAAGTGACAGAACTTCGTTAATTTGACAGCACATCGTTTAATTTTGACATCACACGCATTAAAATTTAACCACGGAAAATCAGCGTATATGTGTATATACGTAAGGTAGGTTTACCCGAAATGGCACTGTTCACTTACGAGTAAAGCGTGATGATTCCCCAATTGCAGTTAACCATATGGACGTTCTCCATCAAATCACATCTGAAGCGAATAACGAGGATGCTTAAAATTAGGTAAATACAGTCAACACTTCACTCTGAATCAAGTTTTCTTATAATTTTTGTAATCATCTTTCATCTAATTATTTTTAGTTGCTATTACCTAATTATCTATGAATTACATATTTTGTTTTGTTATATCTTTGAGACATGCGCCGCAATACTATATATATATATATAGATTTGTTCAATTTTTCAAATATGCTTGTTGTGCTAGGTAGTTCTGAATTAAGTTTTCTTATAATTTTTATAGTTTTTCTTCATCTAATTATTTTTAGTAGCTATTATCTAATTTTGTTTTTTGATATCTTTGAGACATACGCCATTCGATCGACCCTATTACCTGTTATTTTAACACTCTGCTGGTGCCTGATATTTGTGGGTGGCTATGGGTAGTGTTTCGCCCCTGGACAAGGTAAGAACTATCTGTAACATTTTTACTTCGTATTAATCAGGGTTAAATATTCTATATATGAACGCAAGAAGCTTAAGGAATAAAATTGGCCAATTGCATGATATGTTTGCTGGTAGTAAAATCCATGCTCTAGTTGTCTGTAAAACTTGGCTTGATGAAAACGTAAATTCAAACTTTGTGTCGATACCGAATTATAAAATCTACAGAAATGATCGTGTGGGTGTGTAGAGTGCGAGGTGGAGTAGCAATTTATGTTCTTTGTGTGCTTCTATATTAAGAACGTCTTCTCCAGAAGAAAACTTAGAATTTTTAGGTATCGAAATACGGGGTGGGTAAGGACAATCTAATGTACCTATTGCAGACACTTGACCTTGCTGTGGTCAATCAGGCGTCCACATATTTTAATTCTTTATCTCCTTCGCTGCTGGATTATATTTTAACTTCAAATGCGCACAGTGTCTTATTTAACAACCAAATAACTCCACGAAGTAACTTTGATCACGACTTTCTCTTCTTGTGTTATAATATGAACCTAGCAGGAATATCAAGCAGTACTTCTTCTACTTCTTCTTTGGGTCATCGAAAGTACGATAAAAGTCTTTCGTTGTTTCTTTGTCTGTTCAGCGTTGGTCGAGCTAATGAGAAATCATCCCCAGTTCAAGCTGAAAAAGATATTTTGTTAAATACCAGCAGTAATACTGGTCGCCGGAATCTTCCAACACTTGTGTTGCATCATTTTTGTTTGCTTCCTTGTGTAAACGTGATTCCTAGTACCGTGTCCACCTATAAACAAACGAAAACGACTCTAAAGTCTCGTATTTATGGCATTCAACAGTCCGCAACCTGCACTGACTGCCAGCAAAGTCTCTCTTTCAGACCAAGAATCGCCCGCGGCAGAACAAATTGGTAATTTCATATTTTTAACCGACTTCAAAAAAGGAGGAGGTTCTCAATTCGACTGTATGTTTTTTTTCGTATGTTTGTTACGCGATCATTCCGCCAATTATGAATTGATTTTATGATTCTTTTTTTGTTTGGTAGAGTATGTTCACCGATTGTTACCATGGCCAAAAAATGTTTGGTGGGGTGGGGGTTGAACCTAACTTTTTAACGCGTGGATCGATTTGGATGGTTCTTTTTTTGTTGTACAGAGTAGAAGAAACTAAAAAGTGAAAAATAAAATAGTTTTTAAAAAAAAATTTAACCAACTTCACAAAAAGCACTAAAAAGCATAAAATAATTTTTAATTTTATATCTATTGCGACATTTGGAAGTCGGTGCAAATTAAACAATTCACTAAAAACATTTTCTTATAGATTTATTGAAGATTACAGTTTAGTTTTGTTTACTTTATAAGCAATTTCTTTCTCTTTACTAAAAGTGTAATTTGCTCGAGATCACACTACAAGACAGAACAATTTTGTTATTAGGCGTAAAAATGGAGTAATATGTTAAAAGTTTTCCAGGTAGCTTTCATGTGCAAGATTTCTATATTGTAAAAAATTTTTTTTGGCTATATCCTATATTAAAAAGGTTAGTAAGTAGTTTAAATTAAAAGAACAAACTCCCATTTCGATAATATCGGCGACTTACAGATCTGATTATATTGTGCACAATCTTTTCATGGAGTAATGTCATACAAAAAGGGAAAGTAATACAATTGTCAGCGTTGAGATATATACGTACGTCAAATTACTCGATTTAATGCTTAATTAGTTTTCTTTAATTCGATACGAATGCTCGATAAACAAATCGGTTTAACTGAACTTGCTTATAGGCTATAGCTTACACTAGGATGGACTAGTTTGAGAATAATCATGTAAATGTTTTAGAGTAACTAGATACCTAGATAGTTATGAGGTGCGTCGAGCCACACCCCCCACCCCACCGAAATCAGAAAAGAACTATATAAGAATAATGCGCTAAATATGTGCTAATTATGTACCAGAGTCAATAATTATGTACTCGACAATATATATATTTTTTAAAATTTTTATAATGGGGGGTGCAGCTCGACGTCGAGCCACACCCCCCACCACCCAAATTGCATTGAAATAATTTTTTTACCTTCTGAGAATTTAGTGCTAATTATGTGCTCTTAGAATATCTTAAATATATTGCTCTAAATTTGAAATTGAAGAGAGTAGAAGCTTTTTTTAAATTCAGCCAATGCCATTAAATTGCATTAGAACAATTTTTAAGCGAATAATAATTATGTGCTAATTATGTGCTTTAAGAATATCCGTAATTCAAATGCATAACATAAGTTTTAATGTAACAATAATAAAGTTAGCTATGTAAAGTTGACACCTCTTTTTTGAATTTTGATTTTTTTTCTGCATTCGTTTATCCATCGTAAGTCCACGTTTGTCCACCCATTAGTTTTATTTGTCCAAGCTCCATTACAAAATGGCGGACAAAAAACTTTTTTTTGCATATTTTTACCAGAACTCTAGAACAGAAGAGAGAGTGTTTTCGCAATCTTTCCAAAAGTTAAAAGATACCAAAAGCGTAGCTTTAAACAGCACGGAATTGCGAGTTGAAAGATCGGAAGATTCTGCCGACGTCGAGCAGCAAATACCTAACCACCCTCGTCTGGTAAAACCTCGAAATGAACCTGAGTCTTGTCGCAAGACGATCAGGAGTATCTTCAGATAAAATTTAGTGGATTATTTATCGATGCTGATGACGTCCATATCATCATATCCCAGATTAAGGACTACTGGAAGAATATTACGAGAGAAAATTAAAATTTTGCTTTTGACTTCTGGAATGCGACATTGTGAAAGGGCATTTCTGGACAGAATTCTGTGGACATATGAATCGCAGTTCACCGGGGATGGTATCTCATGGCTGGAATCATCGGGACCCATTTAATAGGACCATTTACTTTGCGGCAAATGCTTAATAGCCAAATTTATTGGGAATTTTTGGGGAGTACACTGCCAGATCTACTAGAGAATATCCTTTTGGATAATCTTAGGGCAATGTTTTAACAGCACGTACTGCCAACATTGTGAAAGTAGTATAAATGAAAATTTTTTGGACCGCTGGATTGGACGAGGTGCACCGATTACTTGGCTTGGTAAATCTCTATTGAGCTTCTTTTCATGGAAAACGATGAAGAATGAAGTTTAGTCGAGGCCTGTTAAGGATAAACATGATTTCGGTAGCAGAATTGGGACTAACGTGAAGAAAATACGGGAGAGGCTGACTACTATACACTTTAAACAGGAAATTAGACGCACGATCTTAGCCACGAAAGTGGCGGAGAACATTTCGAACACCTTTTGTAACATAATAACATTAATTGTAATAAGTTTCAAATTCAATAAAAACATTTTAGTATGAGTTTAATTTCTATTAACTGCAGATTTATATAATATTTCCCAAAAGGTTTTCTATCTATAAATGTCTACATTCTTTCTCCATCTGAACATTTGCGCTTTTGCAAAGATGTGCAATTTATTAAAAAAACAGCTTTATTAATTACATGTATTTCACAGAAAATTTGGGAAAATGCTGAATTTTAGTGAATCGTAAAGCATTTACTTCACTTTCGCAAGTGACTGTATCTGCAATAGGAGTTGATAGATCAACATACTTGACAATTTTGGAAAGGCCATTGCGATAGTAGTTTTTTGGCACACCCTGTATAGTATACTGTCATCTCTTTCAGTAACTGGCTTTTTCTTCGGACCATTCCTATTTCCTTTAGAGGAATAATTCCTAGAATTTTCTTCGCTCAAATTGAAGGTTTGGCTTGGTTGTTGGTTATATCGATTTAGAATTTTTCCTACAAGCACAAACGTTGCAACGTGTTCAGATCACTGAGATGTATTATTATTGAGTGACTTATAAGATATCTCATATGGGTACAATTTTACTTTCAGGTGAGGAAAACCGTTTTTAATTTCCAATGCTTACTGTGAATTTACAACTGTTGCGAGCAGAACAAAATAACCATATATATACGAAATGAGATATTTAATTTTAATCTTTAATATTGTTGTAAAGATCATTGGAATTGCTGATATAAAAGTTACAAAAAAAGGTTATTCTAATCTGCAAAATGCTTCTGTATATTGTCATCTATTTCTATCGCCAGCATTTAATAGGCGACATGGCGTTGGCAATTAAGTAAACCATGTTGAAAAAAAAGATGCTTACACAGAAAGGGACAACCAGCGAAAAGTGATACCATTTTCTTGCAGAAAATTCAGAGCAGTATAATATATCTCACTGGTTCAGATACTCCAAAAGAGCAGCGACACAATGTTCTCCAAAATTATCATTAAGAATAATTCTTCGAATTTTCTGCCTTCAAATTAAAGGTTGGGTTGGTTTTTTGTTATTTGGGGGTGCAGCTCGCGCCATTAAAACTGCATTAGAAAAGTGTTTAAGCGAATAATAATAAAGAAAAAGTTTTAATGGAACAATAATAAAATTGAAGAAAATGTAATAAAGAAAGATAGAGTATCGTTTTCAGGAAATTTGTGCATTTACAAAAATCATTCAGTAATTTTATGATCTCTAATTAATTAATCAGGAATTATTTATTCAACATTATTAATTAAAAAAAACAGTTCCTCGATTGATTTCTTAAAAGCCCAAAATCCATGGATGGGTTTTACTAGAACCACTTAATACGTAGATCGATTTTCTCGAAAGCACATAAAACCTGGATCGATTTTGTAGCAGCAGCACAGAATTTCACTTGAAATACATAATTCCTGCATCGATTTTTTCGAGAGCAAATAATTCCGGGATCAATTTTGGGATCAATGGGTGGACAAACGAGCACTAACGATGGATAAACGAATGCAGAAAAAAAATCAAAATTCAAAAAAAAGGTGTCAACCTTACATAGCTAACTTTATTATTGTTACATTAAAACTTATGTTATGCATTTGAATTACGGATATTCTTAAAGCACATAATTAGCACATAATTATTATTCGCTTAAAAATTGTTCTAATGCAATTTAATGGTACGTGGGGTGTAGCTCGACGTCGAGCTGCACCCCCCATTGGCTGAATTTAAAAAAAGTCTCGTATCTTTTTCAATTTAAAATTTAGAGCAATATACATATTTAAGATATTCTTAGAGCACATAATTAGCACTAAATTCTCAGAAGATAAAAAATTTATTTCAGTGCAATTTGGGTGGTGGGGGGTGTGGCTCGACGTCGAGCTGCACCCACCATTATAAAAATTTTAAAAAATATATATATATTGTCGAGTACATAATTATTGACTCTGGTACATAATTAGTACATATTTAGCACATTATTCTTATATAGTTCTTTTCTCATTTCGGTATGGTGGGGGGTGTGGCTCGACGCACCTTAGGTTATGTATGAAATTTATTTTTGTTTTTCATACCTATATTATTAAAATTTTATAATAATAATATATTACCTATAATAAAATGAGATAAATTTATATTTTTGATTTCAGAAAACCCTCCATGAAGTTTCGTTTCCTTCTTGCTTCCCGTATTCTTCTCCACATTTTCTCATATTTTTTTTGATTTTTATTTGATTTATTTTGATTTTGTTTCAGCAATCCTTTATAGGTTGGGCCTACTCCTTAGCCAGGTGTGGGAATGGAGTGGGTTGATACCTGAGCTACCGATTAGGGTGTTGGGGAGGGGGGGGGGGATAATACCGCTCTGCTTCATGTGTACTGTCAATGAGGAGACGGACTGGACTCAGATACACCGAAACTCAGTCCTCTGTGTTAGACAGTGGAGCGAGTGGCACTGTCTCAGGGGTTGGTAGGTCGTCCACAAGAACGTCCCCGGACCCTGCTCAAGACAGCAAATCCATTGTTGCCAGCGACCACCAGAGAGGGAATCTCTCGTGTACGCATGAAATGGACTCCTGAAGTGAATACCTTCATCATCCGCACATACTACAGGATAACGAATTTGGAAACAGACATGACTGCATGTCGACTGGAGTTACATAGGGCATTCATGATCGAGTACCCCAATACAAACGTTACAGAGCAGAGAATTGCCGACCAAAGACGAGTAATAGTTAGGAACAACCTACTTGCACCAAATATTCTGCAAGAGATTAAGGATCAAGTGTCTAGAGATTTTCAGAATAACAACATATTACACATAGCACCAAACACCAACATACCACCGTATCATACCATATCACAAAACCACACCCCGTCGATACACAATACCACAATCACACCTTCAAACCAAACTACACACATACTTCTCCAAACAACAATAATACGTGCGAAATTTTGCATCCAACGGATATCCACACAATCAAACAAACACAACACACAAACATCCCATCCATACTCAATAGTTCTTAGGAATAAGGTCAAACAAGCGTTTGAGGATGCACTCGCAGAGTTTGCTTATTTAAACGCAACAAAACGGCACATAATACCAAAACAGGACACATCTACACAATTATCCAGCTTTCTTGGCATCTTAAATACGGACTTTCTGCCAGAGTACTTAACACAGCACAGAACGTTTACCGAAGAGCATACAGCGATATTTTGTGCTGCTGTCGCGGCTATCAGATGCAATGGTTCAAAGAAACGCAATCCAACTAATAACAACAACACGACGCTGGGGAAACCGGCTTGGGAGAAACGACTGGAGAGGGGAATCGATGGGATCCGTTGTGATATCGGCCAACTTATCCAGTATAAACAGAGAAACAGAAGTAAGAGGGTTGTTAAAAATGTTCACAAAATTTTAGAAAAACAAAAACTACAAACAAACAGAGACATAATAAATATAAACATGACAATGCACATATAGACACTAGTTTAAAAACTTTCGGCACTTTGCACTAGATTAAAAAGATACACAAAATGTACAGATACCAAAATTCAGAACACACAATTCATTCGCAATGAAAAAAGCTTTTATAGATTGAAGCAGAGATGCAACGCGTTCAAGACATCCCCAACATGCCTGAACCACAGATATCGATGGCGATACTAACGGATGTCATACAAAATACCCATAATTGGAAAGCACCAGGCACAGACAATATTCAAAATTACTGGTTCAGGAAGTTTACATCAACACATTTGCACCTCTTACACCACATTAATAATTTTTTCAATAACCCGGAAACCATCCTGAAGTTTTTAACAGAGGGAACCACATACATGCTACCAAAATGCAATTATAACACCGCAGATCCATCAAAATATAGACCGATCACTTGCCTACAGACAAGATCAAGCCAGTTAGTTCAGGCTTCTCTTGCCTGCTGTTACGACGTCATCGCTCTGACCGAAACCTGGCTTCATTGCGGTTTTACTGATGCAGAAATTCTTGACGAGTCCTATCAGATTTTTCGAAAGGATAGATACTCTGACTCCATGGCACGTGGAGGTGGCGTGTTGGTTGCACGCAAATCGCACTTGGATTGCAGTTTGGTTGATATCCCTACTTTATACGTCACGCTCACAATCGAGCTCTTAGCTCTTAAGATAGCTCTGGGAAAGATGAATATATTCCTTCTATGTTGTTATATCCTTCCAAACTTGACAAACCATGCTGATGCAGATGGTCGAAGTCTCTACGATATTTTAATTCTTAGCCTGGATTTTATTAATAATATGACAAACCCAGAGGACGAAATAATCCTTCTTGGTGACTTTAACTTACCCAGCGTTCAATGGGTATTCAACGCTGATGAAGACGACTACCTTCCTTCAAATTGTCTTACTGCTAGACTCCCATTTTCCTGACGCCATCTTCTCCTCTGGTTTACACCAAATGAGTGATAAATAAACATATAAATAAATAAGAATTAATCCTTCTAACTCAGAAGGCGCACTTCATAGGCAGAAGCCTAGAATCATTTGACCTATTCGCCCCATATAACAATATATGGAGGTGAATGAGGCTCCCACACCCATACAAATAATATTAGTAATTAACACACGAATAAAATACGCCACACATAAAAATATGAGGTGCATAGTCAACAGAGATCATTAAAGTAAATCCCAGTCAAGTCAAAAAGAGGATACATATACACGACTCGATACATGCCTTTTATAATAATAATAATAACACTGTTTTCATTCAAAATACAGAAGGGTCGACATGCATAACAAACAAAAACGAGAAATTAAAACAAAAAGCAGTGCGAGCAAAAGACTAAATTATAAATTGTAGATACTCCTTTTAAGTGTCACTTTGTCCACACTAGTATCAAAAACGTCTCCAATATCATTAGCAGACCTACACATGCGATTAATAGGCTCGAACATGCCGTAATTAGTGCGAGAAAAAGCAATCTGAAAAACTGATCGATTACGCAGGGAATAGGAAAGTTCTCTAGGCAACACTTCCCTGCAGAAGCTGATTCAAAATCTTTCCCTGCAGAAGCTGATGCAAAAATATCAAATCTGCAACCCAACGACGCCTCTCAAGTGTAACAAGCTGCAGTAACCCTAAACGCTCCTCATAAAGTGGTAGAATAAGAGGGTCATTCCAAGGCAAACAACGCAGAGCCGATCGCACAAATCTACGCTGGACGGACTCGATACGTTTTATGTGGGATCCGTAAAACGGAGACCAAACCTGACTAGCATATTCAAGCAGGGGTCTAACCAGGGACGTATAAAGATGGAGTCTTATTTGAGGGCTTGGAAATTCCTTGGACCATCGAAGAATAAATCCCAGCATAGAGTTTGCCCTAGCAACGACGTTATTAATATGGGAGATGAAGTTAATTTAACATCAAGACACACTCCCAAGTCCCTGACCCCTTCCACCCGCTTTATAACAGTGCCTTCAAACATGTACTGAAAAGTACGGAAGCTGGAAGACCTCGAGAAGGACATAACCTGACACTTCTCAATGTTCAACTTGAGATTGTTGTTGCGGCACCACCCATAAAAAACGTGCAACTCTGATTGCAAAATCTCACAATCAGCATCAGATTTGATTGGGAGAAAGATCTTAATATCATCAGCATATATAAGAATTTTACATCTTTGAAGTAAATACGAGATATCATCTATAGATATGATGAATAACAATGGACCCAGATGACTGCCCTGTGGAACACCAGAATGAGCCACAAAATCATCAGAGAGTGCGCCACGAAAGCGTACCCTATAAGTCCTATTAGATAAATACGACTTTATCCAAACAATAAGCGAGGACGGGAAACCCAACTTAGCCAATTTAAAAGCAATGATAGAGTGAGACAGCTTATCAAAGGCCTTACTAAAATCAGTGTAAATACAGGCAGTCTGGCAACCATCTGTGAAACCACCCACAGTGCAGGAAACAAACTCAACCAAGTTTGAAACCGTGGACCTCTTCTGGAGAAAACCATGCTGCCGGGTGGAGATTAAGCCCTTACACACGTCGGATAATTGGGATTGAATTAACAGTTCAAAGAGCTTAGGAATACAGGACAACTTAGCAATTGGCCTGTAGTTGGAAATGTTTCTTCTATTTCCACTCTTGAAAATAGGAATTAAAAAGGATATCTTCCAAAGTGCTGGGAAATGGCCCCGCGAGACAGACTTCCTGAATAAAAAGAGCAAAGGCCCCAATAACACCGAAGAACATTTCTTTATGACTGCAGCAAGAACCCCATCAGGATCACCAGAAAAGTCAGTAGGAAGTGCACTAATATGCTTCAACAAGATCTCCTCCGTGATAGATGGAACTGACACTATAGGTGATATTCGGATGTACCTCAACTTAGCAAAACACATTTCTCGAATCAAAAATCTAACACTCTCATAATTTGTTGCTACATAGTTGCTAATTAGTTGTAGAAAAAAATAATTTGTTGCTTTTTATTAAAAAAAAATGGGATGTTCTGCTAAGTTCAGCTGAAGTTAGCAGAACACCTTCATGAAAAATTGATTTACAGAATCGGGACGGTGACTAAATTATTAAGTGAATTTGTTGCTAATTAGTTGCTGGGAAAAAATTATTGCTCTTTAGTTTTTTTTTTCAAAAATGGGGTGTTCTGCTAAGTTCAGCTGAAGTTAGCAGAACACCTTCATGAAAAATGAATTTACAGAATCGGGACGAAGTCTAAATCATTCAGTGAATTTGTTGCTAATTAGTTGCTGGGAAAAAAATTATTGCTCTTTAGTTTTTTTTTCAAAAATGGGGTGTTCTGCTAAGTTCAGCTGAAGTTAGCAGAACACCTTCATGAAAAATGAATTTACAGAATCGGGATGAAGTCTAAATCATTCAGTGAATTTGTTGCTAATCATTCATGAATGCTATCAAGGAACTCAAACTGGACTTTTCTTTTGGTCCTGATGGTGTTCCACCTGTATTCTTGAGATCCTGATCTGATGCTTTACTCACTCCATTGGAACTCTTAAAAGGGCGGACTTCTCTGATCTTTCGAACAGGATTCTCTCAATTGATTTCCCATCCCTTTTTCATGATAACGATATAGACGATTGCGTTTCAGTGTCTTATGATCTGTTTAATTCGTGTGTACCACTTAAACGGGTGAGATCAGCCTGTCATTCTCCCCCGTGGTATACTAGGGAACTACGGAGTCTTAAGAATAAAAAAAATCGGTTATGGAAAACCTACTTACGCTGTGGAAGTGCGTCAGCTTATTCTGAATTCGTTTATTGTCATGAATGCTTCTTAGCGTTATCGTCATCTTTATACAGGGAATACCTTGATAATGTTCGCAGTAACTGATAATTATCCATCTACAATGTGGTATAATGGATCCTCTAGTTATAGCGCGCCTGAATATCAAAGTTCCAAAGTTTAAATCTATGCAGACGATATGAAGATTTTCTCATGCGTTAGAAACAGTTATGATTCTTCCTGCATTCAGGATGATTTGAATACCTTCAGGGGTTGGTGTGCCACAAATGGACTGCAACTTAAGCTGGATAAATGTGAAGTTATGTTATTTTCTAGGAACATCAATCAGCTCGTCTTTGATTATACCTTTGCGGAAACTAATATCCGTCGTGTTGAGTCCGTTACTGACCTCGGTGTAATGCTAGACAAAAAACTCGTTTTCACTCTGCACATAAACCATATAGTATCTCGGAGTAATTCAGTCCTTGACTTTGTTAAGCGGTGGTCAAGGGAGTTTTGTGATCGACAGACCCTTATTCACTTATTTTTTTCTTTAGTTAGACCAATTCTTGAGTACGCATCTCAGGTTTGGTCTCCTTGTAAAGCTGTTCATTCTAGACGCATTCAATCGGTGCAGCGGAACTTTGTTAGGTTCGCACTAAGGGACCTCCCGTGGAAAGATCCATTAAGGCTTCCTCCTTATGAGGATCGCCTCCGATTGCTTAATATGCACTCGTTAGAGGAACGTCGTAGAATTGCTGACCTAGTATTTATTCATCAGCTTTTGAACTTGAATATAGATTCTCTCACTCTTGCAAGTTTGGTTACTTATAGGTAAACCCCGTACAGCTTAAGGAGATTGCCTTTACTACATGTTATCCATTCTCGCTCTAAGTATGGTATGCATGAGCCTATTAACCGCATGTGTAGAGCCGTGAAATTGTGTCCTATTTTTGACCTGGCTCTTACTAAAGATTTGCTTAAACGATCTCTGTTGTCTTTGCACCCCTGATTGTAGTGTTTGGGATGCTCTAGATTTTTTGTTGTTGTTTTTTTTTTGTTTTTTTTTTGTTTACTAAATTTTATTGCATGGGTTGTGGAAGCCTCATTCATCTCAATATTTGTTATATTCTGGTGAATAGGTCAATTGATTCCAGGCCTCTGCCTGTGAAGTGCGCCTTCTGAGTTAGAAGGGTTAATTCTATATAGCAAAGAAGATAGCTCTCCATTGCATGCAGCAGTGATCAAAGCCGACAACAAACAAACACCACTTGAGTTGCACAACAGAATGCTGGATAATACACGAAACATAGCGACACACACAGATAAACAGCAAGCATGGTCACAGAAGTCTCTACATGGAAGACATTACGCTGACTTGAACCAAAATCATGTCGACAAAGATGAATGATTTTTTTTGTTCATAAGTTTCTGCGGTAATGACGTCGTTTTTTTTTTTTATTGATTTTTCAATTTCTTACAGCACTTGGAAGTCAAAATACCGATTTATCATCAAAAAAATGGACAATTTTGTGATTTTAAAATACGTTACAATTAAAAAAAAAATTACTCGACGTCATTACCTCGTCATTTATGTAAAGAAAAAGTGTGCAAAATTTCAAAAGGATCGGTGCAGTAGATTTTTAGCTACAGTGGGCACCGACTCTAAAAAAGCTAAGTGTGAGAAAAACGCGTTTAAAGTTTTAACACTGATCTTTTGTATATGGGATGTATCGGATGGAGGGAGACCCGAGGCACTGTATCTCCGGAAGTTTTGCTCCAATCGACCTCAAATTTTAACTAGATACTCTTGAAGAGTTGTACTATCAAATCAAATATAAAGAGTTACCCCCCTCCCTTTAAGCATTGCCATACAAATACATACGTGAACATGTAATAGATTCAGTCAGATTTAGTAAACTTAGATGTCAAGTGAATCAGCTGTGACAGTTTGTTTTGTATACAAATATTTATTATTTTTGTGATTTTGCTTTACACGCAATGTTTTAAAGTGTTGGTTTTTATTTAAACGAAGAGGAGAAAACAGTTGATTTAAGAGCAGCCAGAAAATTTTTGCGCGATTCTTCGAATCCTTTGGATTTTCCAGATCACAAGTTAGTACAAATACCCAAATTCTTATCACTTTTCCTTTTTAAGATTCATTTCGTTTCAGATTGTCAAAAAAAGCTTTAAATTACATATTAAATGAAATAAGATCTGAATTTAAATCTCAAACACGATCGTCGTTCGTCCCATCAATTTTAAAATTAGCAGCTGTTTGTTCCCAAAACTTTTTTTTCTCCGCTTGGGCGTGCATTCCCTTTTTAAATCCTCTAGCAAAGGACGTATTTAAGGACATTTGTTCCACCATACACTCAAATTGCCTATCATTCGTAAACTTTGACGTAAAAATATTTAGAAATTAATATATAATAAATTGAATACAATTGCAAATCCGTACATTTTTCTCTAAATATCCAAAAACATCAAATTACTAAAATGGCATCGAAAATATTTTCGATCAACAGCTGTCACATTTTCGATACGATCGAATTCGCCGGCATGAGAATTTCGATTTTAAGCCTATCGAATTCGCCGGTAGACCTGAATAACTGTATTTGTCCGCAATAATTTACATCACACAAGCTCCTACCTTTTGTACAAAAAAAAAACTGTTAAATACACGTATGTGGTTTCCTTTTCCTTATTGTCATTAATGATGTATTGTGTCGCCCTAATTGACCACCCATCCTGAGGGATTAGATGACAACTTTTTAAACATCTAACATTTACCCCATGTCCAAAGCCGTGTGTAGAGCAGGTCGCAGTGCACAGCTTAAGATCAGTGCCACTAATCCCAAACATATGAACGTAGACTGCATTAGACAAGATTAAATTTATCTGGAAAAACAGGTAATAGAAAATGTGGATGAAGTTTGTTAATAAAAATCTTACATATAAAAACATAACAAATTAGTTATTTGCTAGAGCTTATTTTTGGGGACACGGCTGTGGGACTCCCTTTTTTTTATGTTATTTTACGATTTTGTTTTCATACTTCATCCGTTGTGTTCCCTTATCTCGTTCTAGGAACCCTAACTCTTTTCGAGCTTGGCTTAACGCGTCTATAAAAGATCTTCAAAATCTTAAAAACAAGGCCTGGAGGAGGTTCTGCCTCTCTCGTAGTGCCGAAGATTATCTTATATTCTCGGATCTGCGTGGTCGTTTTACTTCTGAGTCCGAGCTTGCATATAGGAATTATCTTACTGAGGCCGGGCGGTTTATCTGTGTTAATCCCAAAAGGTTCTGGAACTTTATTAATACTAAGCGTAAGAGCGATGGCTTCCCCTCTGTTATGCGCCTTGGTGATCGGCGCACCGATGACCGTTTGACTGCAGCCAACTTCTTTGCTAGTTTGTTTGGAACTGCCTTCTCAGCAAATAACTGTGATATTAGTTTAGGAGATTTTAATTTTTTGACGAATTATCCCCGACCTCCTTATCGGTTAAGGATTTGTTCTTTGACGATACTTCAGTTATGATGCATATTAAGAAGTTGTCCAACAGTTTTTTACCCGGTCCCGATGGTGTTCCCGTGTCTGTCCTAAAGAAATGTGCCCACTAGCTTAGTCCTGTAATTTCTAATTTGGTATTTTTCCCGAACTGTGGAAATCGTCAACCATTTTTCCTCTTCATAAAAAGGGTAAGAAGGATGATATTTCTAATAATAGGCCTATTACTAACTTGTCTGCCATCCCCAAGCTTTTCGAAGCAATGATCTGTGACTTTTCACAGTAAACCGTTCTTGGGATCCTTCCAGCACGGTTTTATTAAAGACAGATCAACGACTACTAACCTTGTTGAGTTCTCTATTTATTGCATGTCCGCCATTGAGGCTGGTGAACAGGTTGATTGTATTTATACCGATTATAGTAAGGTCTTTGATCGCATTGACCACAAGTTACTTCTTTTGAAGCTTACTATGTTAGGTTTTTCATCTCTTTTCGTCCAATGGATTTCTTCTTATTTCTCCGACCGAACACAGCGTGTTCTGTTTGGCGGTACCCTCTCTCGTGAAATTTCGGTTACTTCCGGGGTGCCTCAAGGCAGCCATTTGGGTCCGCTTCTATTTATTATTTTTATTAACGGCATGGGCTCCATCTTAGCGAACTCAAAAATTTTATGTTATGCTGACGATGCTAAAATTTTTCGTGTTGTCTCTGACTTCAACGATTGTTTTACGCTAAACTGTGATCTTCAATCTTTTAATTCTTGGTGTATTGCGAACAATATGCCTTTGAACGTTGATAAATGTACGTTTGTCTCGTATTCAAGAAGGAAGGCTTCATTGATGTACGACTATTCTGACAGTGGCAGCTTGCTAACCAGGCTGGATATAGTAAAGGATCTTGGTGTTATTTTTGATCCACATTTGTCTTTCATCGATCACATCAATTACATTGTTAACAGGACCAACGTTTCCTTGGCATTCGTTAAGAGATGGTCTAAGGAATTTAATAATCCCTTTATCACCAAGCTTCTCTTTTGTACCTTCGTCCGGCTTGTTTAAGAGTATGCTTGTCCCGTGTGGTCTCCGTCCTATGCGGTTCATAGCGCTCGTATTAAGGCTGTTCAGCGCAGGTTCCTCAAATTTGCATTGCGTGGCCTTCCATGGAATAAGCCCTTGATTCTCCCCGCTTATAAAGAAAGACTTGGTCTACTCTCTTTGGACTCCCTAGAGGATAGGCGCAACAGATCTAGGACTTCCTTTATATTTAATATCTTGCAGGGTTTTGTTGACTCACCTGAACTGCTGTCTAATTTGAACATCCATGTTCCTATTCGTTCCTTTAGACATAGTGACTTTCTCCAGGCTCCGTTTCACCGCACTAACTATGGTTTGAATGAGCCATTGTCGTTAATGTCTCGCCTTTTTAATCGTTTTAACAACCGTCTCGATTTTAATCTTTCTAAGTTAAATGCGAGATACCAGCTCCGTTAGAGTTGTGTTAAGCTTAATGTGTTATTTTGTTATATTTTTATTTAGTTTATATACTTTTCTTTTCTTTTTATATTTTAATTTGTAAGTGTTTTGATAAGTTTATTTGGATCGTTATCTTGAGTCTATTGTTGTTTTCGTTTGCTATTGTTATTTTTATTCTTGCTTTTTTCTATCTTTTTTCGCTTCCACTTTCATTGTTGCTTTCGCTTCTGTTGTTGAGTAATCAGCCTATGATGAAACTATGTGAATAAATAAATAAATTAATTAATAAACATGCTCCGGTGGTTCGGAATCCACCTTAAATTGTAGGTCCACTTATTGTCTCGAATCAGGGGAAGTTCTTCTCACGCCCCATGCTTCACGAGGGATTGCCGGAACTAGAAAGGGTAAGAAAATACACCACGGCTAAAGACTAAAGCTTCGAGAAAGGGCTGTGCATGCCTTACCCTTTGGTGCTACAGAGTTACGAAATTTCATAATACAAAATCTGGCGTCTGCTCGCTTTAACTTTTTACGATACGATCGATGCCAATGGGCCAGACTATGTTCATTCACCCTGCTTTTTTTGAAAATGATTTTTTCATTCATTCTGCGTCAACCCAGCTTGAAAATTGCTTTAATCAAAGTAACACACGACCTTCGTATCGCTCTTTCTACATACAAGTATGTAAGTACTGCTTGACTTTTCGAAGGTGCTTTATAGTCTTATTCACAATATATTGCATTTTAAATTGTCGTCTTCAATTTCTCTTCCTCAGCTATCCATCTTATATGGTACTTTCTGTCTGATAGGTGGCAGTATGGTGTTTCTCAAGGCTCCATACTGGGTCCTCTTCTATTCAGTATTCTGATAAACCCCGTCGATCGGGAGTATTAAACGTATGAATGGTGACCTCAGTAGAGCACATAATTTGCCAATCAGTAACTATCTTTGTCTACATCCACAAAAATCAAAGCATGTATTACTGCAAAACAATTCTAATCCGGGTCGTCTCAGTTGTCTGATGTATGACTTAACGAATCACGGTTATCTCGCGTGGAATATGCGAGGAATCTTTGAGTAGTTATTGGTTCTTTGGTGGTAAGCCATTCTGGTGTTTTGAATGGAAGTGTATCTCCAAGCGGCGCCAGTGTTAATTCCAGGGTTATACCCGCGCAAGCTAACACAGAACACGGGAGGAGTAAACCTCTTGAATTAATCCCCTAACTCCAAGGTCGTGGAGTTACACTAAGGGAGTGTGGTGGAGGAACCACCTGAGAATGGGACTTCCCAAATCGGTTGGGTGCCTCTCACAGGATCCGGCGTTAAAGGATCGTTAGTGGTATCTACTCAGGGGCAGCGAAATCTCCTATTGTAATTTAGTTGAGTACGGTTAGTATTGAGAGATGTCTGCCTTCCCGGTTCGTTGGTTTCGCACCCAACTCGTGGGTCGAAAAATGGATTACAATTTAAGCAATAATGCTGATGATATTGAGATGTCGAAAGTAATGTGACACAGGTGAAGCAAACATTTACTGGTCAAATGAAGTCAGCGTTCCTAGGCTAGAGCAACCTGAAGAGAAGCAAGATTCCAAAGGATTGGAGAAAACGGGAGGTCGATTTCAAATGAGCTGGCAACGAGGCAACCAGTACAGCGGAAGAAAGCAAAGGAAGGAGCCTAGAGCCAAGGCAAGAGGAAGATATTTCACCAATTTTTGTTCTTCCTATAATTTAAAATCATCATCATTTTAAGTTTAGTTTACCTACAAAACTTTAAATTTTTGAAATTCCTGTTACCCGTTGTAACATTATCTTTAAGTTTAAATTATTGCGTGCAATACCCATGATAAAATTTTATTATATATTATTATATACATATATAATGTGACAGATATTCCTGGGAACCGTTAATTGTTTTAAATTTAAATTAAAAACAAATTTTTCAAAACTGATACGGAGAATTTTAGATTAAATACAAAATGACATATATAATTTGTGTTGGATAATGCAAAATAAATTTCGACGTTATAGGTCTATGACCAGGTTATTAACGACAAATAAGTCATACGCATTTATTTATATTATTTTTACCTGTTATTGATTAATACAGTAGAGGAAATTCGAATAGCCTCGCTCATAAATTTCCCGTTAATCTCCTTATTATCGCCGACAGAATTCTCGGAAAAGTGCAGTTTACAAAACAAGCATGTTGGAACATGTTTTTTTACTGTCTCTTGATAAAAGAAAGTGCTTTACTCTATTTTCCTTTGTGTGGTTCATTTCAAAGAGAAAATTTAAATAACCTCAGTGATTAAAAAATATTAGGTATTTGCAATTCAGGAGTATTTTTTGAAGTTTTGGTGAGTTAGTTGATTTCAGTAGAGTATTATTTAAAATTAAAATCTATACATTTCAAGATATAAGAAAATGGGACGTGGAAAGCAACTCAGTAAAGAAGAGATATCCACTATTATATTATTATCGCGCTATTGCTTTAAAATTGAAACGGTCGCCCAAAGTAATAAATAATTACTTCAAATTACGAGAGAACTATGGCACTAAGCAGAAAATGGGACGAAAAAGCAAAATAGATCATAGAAGAGTTCGCCCTATATTTCACCGCGCAGTAAAAAACCATATGACAGCTTCGCAAATTCGTGCTGATCTGCAATTACCAGTGACTACGCGACGTGTGAGGCCGATTTTGAAGGATCATCCACAAACAGAATGGCGAAAGAAGGCACCAAAACCTAAACTACCAATGAGACACATTGAACAGCGCTTAAATTTTGCGAAAAAGTACATGTCTTGGACAAATGAGTGGAAGAATGCACTTTTCTCAGATGAGAAAAAGTTCAACCTGGAAGAAAGGAACCCGAGATATGTCTTAGTCGCAATTTTGGAGGGGGATCAGTTATATTTTTGGGAATCATTTGCAAGTCAAGGTAAGATACCTCTAGCTTGGATTTCGACTAAAATGAATTCCGAAGCCTACGTGGAAATGCTCGAATACAGTCTAATTGAGCATGCTGAGGCGCTTATGGGCGAAGATTTTGTATTT
The DNA here is from genome assembly GCA_964036015.1 of Leptarthrus brevirostris. Lineage (NCBI taxonomy): Eukaryota > Metazoa > Arthropoda > Insecta > Diptera > Asilidae > Leptarthrus > Leptarthrus brevirostris. The sequence continues at coordinate 3,441,616 of OZ038376.1, forward strand.
CAGCATGATAATGCTGCAATACACAGCTCTAAATTTACAAAAGGTTGGCTTGCTGAAAGAAAAATTGAAGTTTTAGATTGGCCAGCTTGTAGCCCAGACCTCAACCCCATTGAAAATCTATGGGGAATAATTTCTCGTAAAGTATACGAAAACGGGAAGCAATTCCACTCAGTTCAGGAGTTAAGAAATAGGATCAGAGAAGTTTTGATGGAAATACCCATTGAAAGCTTCGAAAATCAATTAATTTGATGCCAGAAGGGGTATTTCAGGTTATCAAACAGCAAAGAAAGCATACCAAATACTAAGCCATTAAAAAAAGATTCACATTTAATTTAAATTTTGATAAGGCTAAATTAGTTTCCTCCTTATTTTTATTTATTTTATTCTTATTAAAATTGAGAAAAAGGTTATATATGTTATTGTGTATATTTTAGCAATTGATAAAATATATATAAATAAGAACCCTGAAGCCCTGTTTTTAATTTTATTTAAAAACAATTACGTAAGGCTATTCAAATTTTCTCTACTGTATACTTACTTATAAGTAAAAATATGAAAAACTAATATTCGCTGAGGAATAGCCTAAAACATATGAGTGGAATACTTATAAAGGTTGTTCCATTTTAAAGGGAGACATTAGATGGAGCTATCAGAATATTTTTTTGTGGAGTTCTACAAGTAATTTGAAGATGATCTTGGTTTTCAAATTAATTACCCCTTTTTAGTGTAAAATCGTGTTCTCCGTGAGTAAAAGCAACTTACAGTGATAGTACATGTTATAATTTTTGCTATTCGAAGAAAATGGGTGTATTCAAGAGAAGTATTATGTACCACCTAAATGCTCACCTAAAAGACTTATACAACCACATACAACTCCGTTCTAGACTGAAATTCCAAATATTTCTTTCTTGCCTGGGTCAAAAATATAGCGCACATGCAGGTTGTACGCAAAACTCGGAGTCATTCAGTTGATTCGTGATAGACTTTTAGTGCTGTTTCCGATAAAAATAAGTAAAAAATGGGGCGCAGTAAAATGTTGGACGAAGGTGAAATTAAAAACAATTTTGTTCCTTAAAAAGGAAGCGTGGTCAGTGGCAAAAATATCGAGATTAATGAAGAGTAGCAGGAAAGTGATAAGTAATTTATTAAATGATCCCGAAAATTATGGGAAGAAAAAAGTAATGGTCGGCCAAAGTTGATTTCTGAACGTGAGAGACGATTACTTTTGAGAGAAGCTTCAAATTCTTCCTTTTCCGCCGCACAAATAGGCAAAAAAGTTGGTGTCAAAGCAAGGATGTTGCCCTGAAGAGTTTCCTCGTGCCAGCATGATCACTGTCGACGTCGATAGAGCGAGGGATACTGAATTCCACAGACAGCGACCCATGGTTTTTTCAAAAACAAATATGAAAGGAAAGGTAACAAAAATACAAAAGGTGCAAGTCGACCATTTCCTAAATTATTTTTATTTATATTGGTATTTTATGAAATTGATGGACTAAAAATCCTCTTCATAAAATTCGTACTTAGTTTTCAAACTGAGTACTTATAGGAGTTGAGGTTTTGACCTTCCGTCATGGATGTCCGTGGTGGAAAGTGTAAGTACCACGCTGATGATGACCAGCTTGCACTTTCGGGTCGAAACATCCATCAAAGAATTTTTTTGAGCGTTCATATTTATTTCCCAAAAAAAATTTTCTACTCCTATTATGTGGAAGTAAAACAAGTGTTTTTCTTTTTAACTATCTGGACATTAAGTGAGTGATTCTGACAGTAGAGTATAACATTAACAATAATTGCTTGTTCTGATATTTATTGTGATTATTCGAGGTTTTGATGAACCAATTTTGCGATGGCCTGAATAGTTGAATAATTTTACTGTAACAATTTTATGTATTGAAAAGTTTTATACTTACAACCGATTTGTGATGGAAACTTAAAATTTGACTTACCTGAAAGAAAGATACAGAAATATTAGATAACATAAAAAGAAAACAATAATGCAAGTCTGTATTAATATTATTAGAATGCAATATGCATAGTCTACATAGATACTATTGAGTGGTTAATAGGTAAACAGAAAAACACAAAAATGTACAAGAAGTTTTTATATATAGTACATACATACATAGTACCTGTTTGAGAACGCTAACGCCTCCGATGAATTTATTTTATTGGGTGACTGTAACCTCCCCCGTGTTCAATGGTCATTGTCCTAAGACTTTTCTCACTTATTCCCCCTTAACGCATCTTCGGCCAAAGAAGCCTTCTTTACCGATCAGCTCCCCGTTTCAGGTCTCTTGCAAGTAAGCGGAGTCAGGAACTTCCTGGACAGACAATTAGACTTCATCTTCTTCTCTCCTCCCTCGACCGTCACTATCCTCCTTTGTTCCTCGTTTTCTCCTATGAGCACCCTCATGCCGTTTCAAGCTCCGAGTCTTCTTTATTCTTCAATTTTCGTAAAGGCGACTTTGACAAATCAAATCACTTGCTCCTCAACTCTAATATTGGCGATATCCCTCAACATCTCCCAATTGACGTTGCTTTAGGGGCGTTCTATTCGGAAATACACGCTTGTCTTACACAATCTATCACTCTTCTTCCTCGTAAAAACTACTCCGCATCCCCCGTATGGTACGACAAAGAATTACGCTCTCTTCGCAACAGGAGAAATAAACGTTGGCAAATTTTTCTTCTAACCCAGACTGAATCTGACTATTCTTCCTATCTATCTGCTTATACCTCTTTTTCTGAACGTTGTGATACCCTCCACCATGAGTACCTCCAACAGATGGAAACTAGCATCACATCCGACCCCAAGCGTTTTTATAACTTTATTAATTCCAAGAAGAAATCCAATGGTTACCCTTCCACCCTAAAGCTCGAGAATACATCTTCGTCTGATCCTAAGGTTATCGCTAACCTCTTGGCACACTTCTGTAGTAAATCTTTCAGCGACAATTCTCTACAACCCGACCTTAACTATTTTGCATTCATGGACAAATGCACTCAAACGTCGTTTACATCTTTTGACCCTGATCCTGAACTAATCGCAGCCAGTATTAATGGGATTGAGGACGACTTTCACCCATGTCCAGATGGCATTCCGGCCATCGTTCGGAAAAAGCGCAATGCATCTAGTACAACCCCTTACTTTGCTTTTTCGTCTCTCGGTCACTCAAGGGGGTTTCGCTCAATTATGGAAAAATTCGTATATTATTCCCATCTCCAAAAAAGGCTGCAAGAACGATGTGTCCAACTACAGACCCATTGCTAAATTATCATCCATACCTAAACTATTCGAAAAATTGGTCTATGATTCCATGTTCTTCCACTGTAAGTCTATCTTCTCGCTCTCCCAGCATGGCTTCCTCAAAGGAAGATCTACAACCCCACCAACCTTACTGACTTCGTCTCTAAAACACTATGTGCCCTGGAAAACGGTTAGGATGTTGATGTTATCGCCACCGATTTAAGTAAATCCTTCGACAAGATCTCCCATAACGTTATCTTCTTCAGCTGTCCATTTATGCGGATGACATGAAAATAATCAAACATATCTCCTCCACAACCGACTCTCTTCTTCTCCAAAATGACCTCGATTCGTTCACCACATGGTGCATGAAAAACTTTGTCTCCAAATGCCAGTCCATCTCTTATTCCCGCAAGCGTCTTACCATCACCCCGAGAACCTACATGTTAACCGACGTACCAGTCCCTATCGTTACCTCTTTGTGTGACCTAGGATTAATCTGTGATAGCGAAGTAAATTTCCGTTCCCATATTGATAGCATAATTAACAGAGCTAACTCCGCGCTAGGGTTTGTGAAGCGCTGGTCTAGAGAGTTTTCCAATACTTATGTTTCCACATCTCTCTACGTCTCCTTTGTTAGACCTCTCCTTGAATATGCCAGCCAGGTATGGTCACCTACACAAACAACTCACATTAATAGGATTGAATCTGTCCAGCGTAGGTTTATTCGCTTCGCTCTACGTGATCTTCCGTAGGTTGACAGATTAAACCTTCCACCTTATGAATACCATCTGAAACTGATCGACTTACTACCTCTAAGCAAACGTCGTGATGTTTCCGACATTCTCTTCATTTATCAATTATTAACTGGTGCCATAGACTGCCCTTCAACCCTGCAATCTTTACCCATCTATACCAATCCCCGTAACCTTAGGTCCACTCCCCTTTTCCGACTCGACCGCCATCGCACAAACTACGGTCAAAGCGAGCCAATTATCAGGATGTTACGAAAAGTCAACGACCTTTCTTCTTTTGACTTCCATCTGAGTAAATCTACCCTTCACATCGCCTTATATCTTGACCCCGCCCTCCTTGATCCTGATCGCCTACCGTAATTCTTCTTCCTTACGCCTTCTGCCAATATCTACTGTATTTATAGCTCATATTGTAGCTTATACTTTTTATTTATTTATTATTACTTATCAAAAACCCCAATGAAAAGAAAACCCTAATGAATGGTTATGGATTCATCAAAAATCTTGTTATATTTACATGCTTCTTATATGGCAACCCGAGTCCACGAGGAAAAATCAGAAAATGTTCTGAGTTGAAATCGTGGCAACAGCGTGCTGAGGAAGAAGGATGGATACATAGGGATGCCAATCTTTTTGGAACAGGTTATGGGCAAATTGCAAAAATTTTGGAGTTATAAGATGATTAATAAATTCAAATTTTTCATGATATGGACATCCCTCTCTTATTTTTACCGACTAACAGTATAAGATTTGGCCAATCTAGAGGGACAAAGTCCAATTTTAATATTAGAGCATTTTTGATGTAAACGATTTTTTACAACACTACTGTGCCTTTGAAAAATATCGAGTATGTAGAGGTCTGAAGCAGCCCCCATTAAGTTATAAAAATTTACCAAAATTGGCCAAATGCTTTCAGGTAAGAATGCGCATGCGTCATTGCCTTGCAACGCTTGTTGTGAACGTATGTATATTGTTTGTGTTTCGAGATATAATAAATAATGATTTAGATTTATGTTTTTATTTTTTCAATATATTATTGTTAATTAATATATTTCTATGAATTTTGTATACATAAGTTTTGAAACTTATGCACTCGATTTTTGAGTACAAATTATAAAATAATAATATTCCCAAGAAAACAATTCATATTGTCAAGCACAATCAAGATTTAACGATGATTTTAAAAACTTCCTACCTTAATATAGCTTTAAATATATGAACTCATTTGTTGCGATTTTAGTTTTATTTGGTATTTTTGTTGTTCCGGGAAAGGAGATATTTGACGTGGGTGCTCTATTTCGCCGAAAAATCGCTTAGCACGTTTATTAGCATTTGTTATGACGTATTTTAAAGAAGAAGACTTCCAAGACGAAGATAAAATGGCTTTAGGAAATTTATTAAAATATAATCTAAAAAAATTCGTTTAAAGTGGTCTCAAAAACGCAGACGTAAGGATTTGTCTTTACAAACCTACAAAAATTGGCTAAACGAAGAAATATATATTGCTATACAAACCAGATCCAGAAATTTAACACCTGGACCGAGTAATGCCCGTCCAAAAAAAGAAAAATCGAGAATGTTCAAGGAAAACAAAACGAAGAAAAGTACACAATTTGTTATTTTTTAATTTGAGATCAGTGTTCGAACAACTGGAAAGCGAGATTGGGCAAATTTAATTCAAGAAAAATAACTACAAGAAAACGAAGGAACGTATTTTGACAACTGAACAACGACCGTATCATTCTGATGATTCGTTGGCTTTATTTATTGCTAACAAGCTCACTGTAGTTCCGTATCGAAATCTCCAACAAGAAGCGTCAGAAAGAGGGTTCCATTTACATCTGTCATATGATTTAATCTTTAAAGAGAAGAAAAAATGTTACCCAGCAGAAGAAAACTTTTTGATTACTGACATTACAGCTGGAATAAAACTTCAAGCTTTATTAGACCATACAGATAGTAGTATATGCTGTAACATCCTAACTGAATACTTTTCAAGATAAGAAACACCTAATATGGATTACACTTTAATATATAAGTGGGGTGTGATGGGTCATCAGCACACAATTTGTATAACAAAAATTCAGCGACAGCGATGTGACAGAACCCCCGTCCTTCATTACCGAGATGTTGCAAAATAATTCAGTTTATTTATAAGAAAGAGAATGAATTATTAATAAAGAAATAATGCAACTATATAAAAAAAACAAATTAACGAAGTTGTACCAATTGAAATTAAGATAGACAATAAAACGATAAAATTAACGCATAATTTAATACTTTCTCTGATCGACGGTAAAGTATGTAATGTGCTTTCAGAAACAAAAAGTACTCAAACATGCTTCATCTGCAAAGCAACATCTAAACAAATGAACTCGATGAATACAATATAAAAACATATACAAATTTGAGGAAAAGATAATGAAGAAAAGTGCAGAAGTGAAAGGACGAAATTAGAAGAAAATTTAAGGGGACTTTGCTTTTCATAATTGAAAAAAATACACTTTTTAATTTTTGTGTGTGTGAAATGACCATTTTATTTATTGAACTGATTCCTTTTGGGCATTTTTATAAAACATATTAAGAATATATAAAAATTATTTTTTTTTGCAGTTTTAGTACATTTTGGGCGTCTTCCAAAAGATACTTTTTAAACGGCTTCACAGTTTTTGGGCTTCCTGTAACAGATAGAGTAAAAATTCAAACGGGATTTTATTCATAAGACTAAATACTAGTAACTAAACCTAAAAAACATTTTATTTTTAATATTTTAATTTTATAAACATTAAAAAAAATCCATATTTTGAGGGCAAACTGTATAAAAAAATAGGGGTGTGTAACATAATATTTTTAAAGGTTTAGTTACTAGTATTTTTTATAACGAATCGAATGGTTTTTGGATTGTTAAAATCCGTTGAGTAGTTTTCGAGGAAAGAGTGGAGACAATTCAAAAACGTGAGTGTGAGAAAAACGCGTTTAAATTTTTTGTAACCTAATTTTTGCATATAAAACGCATATTAGGTACCGTTACAAATGTAGGTATAACTTTTTTTCCTATACGAATTTCTTAAAACGGGTTTAGGACAGTATTTCAGTGATGTTGAGGAACACTTTTATGTAATAAAAATTCGAATATTTTGAACTTTGTGAAAAGAAAAGTTCCCTTAAAGAAAACGGTCTCATCGTAGACAAAGTTAAACCAAACTTTGGAACAAGCAATGATGGTAACACAGCTCGCCGACTTTTCAATAATTATAAAATAACAAGTGAAATTACAGGATTAGATCAAGATTTGCTTTACCGACTAAGTATTATATTAATAGCTATTGCCTATTGCATCTAGATATGAAATTGATCCAGAAAAATTTTATTTGTATTACAAGGTCACAAGAAAATCCTATATAAAATTATATTCATGGTACAATATGTACGTAACCCTTCATAAAATATTAACACACGGAAGTGATATAATTAAGAGCTATATAATACCCCTTGGACAAATGTCATCCAAAGCCAAAAACAAAGAGATAAGGGCATACTTGTAAAAAGTCACGAATTAGAACCAATTACGATACCTTCTGGTGTCATCAGACCCACATACATATGTATTACATTATTAAGAAATTTACACACGAAAGAAAAAAATAATTATAACGAAGATTTGTTAGCTTTGCTCAAAGTGTAAGAATGTATTTTTTTTAAATAACAAAATGTTGAATTCTTTTAAAATGGTTTTAGTTTAATAATTCACAACTTATAAACAGGCATTTAGAAGAAAAAATAAACAAAAAACACTACTTTTGTCCTTCTAGATTGGCCAAGTCTTATACTGTGCGATTGGTACCATGTAAAAAAAAAATTGTAATTTGGATGTTTCTTCTTCTGTTGTATAGAATATGATCCCCCTTTGCTAGTAATGAAAAAAACTTGTTCCTAGCACGGGATGGGGAGTTTGGCTTCGTAACGAGTGGACCGATTTGGATGATTCTTTTTTTGTTGTGTAGAGTATGTTCCCCGATTGGTAACATGTCAAAAATTTTACAGGTGGGGTGGGGGTGAAACCTGACTTCTTAATGCGTGGACCGATTTGGATGGTTCTTTTTTTGTAGTATAGAATATGACCGCCTATTGTTAATATTGGAAAAAAAAATCTTCTGTAGTGGGGGGTGTGTGGTTGCCAACTTCTTAACGCGTAGACCGATTTGGATGATTCTTCTTTTGATGTGTAGAATATGTTGCACTATTGGTACTTCTACAAAAATGTATGGGGTGGATGATTCTTTATTGTTTTTACGTTGCTACTATAAGGAAAAATGTTGACCAAGGGTTGTGGTGAAGGTGGTGTAATTTTGTAACGCGTGAACTGATTTAGATGATTCTAAATGCATAGAGGATCTGTTTGTGTCATGACAAAAAATTTAGCTTATGGCGAGAGTTGAAGGAGGGCGGCATCTAGATTCGTAAGGCGTAGACCAATTTCAATGATTTTGATTCTAATCTACAGACTACGCTTCCTGATTGATAAATTATAAAAATGTTGTACCTAGAGTGACTACGAACATTCTCTGACTAAAGTGATGGTAAAAAATTTTGTATCTAAGGAAAGGGTATGAAAGGGTGGCCGTAACTAATTTCGTAATATGTTGCCGGATTTCGATTTCAGATGCCAGATTTCCTTTCTATAGAGTACAATACCTCTGCAACTGTTGAAATTGGTTTGTTCGTATGAGCAGAATTCTACATATACTAATATACAAAACCACAATCGACGATACTATATAAAACTACCTAAACAATTCAGCTCACGGGATCATAAGGAAGGAGCATTTAATACTTGTGATGTAGTTATTTTGCTTGTTTAATTAGTACCGACTTCAAAATGTCGTAATAGATATAAAATGAAAAATTATTTTATGCGTTTTAGCGCTTTTTGTTAAGTCGGTTAAACTTTTTTTTAAAAAACTATTTTATTCAATCTCAACCGTTTGGGAGTTTCAGGGTGATTCATAAATTTCAGTTTTTCATGGTATGCACATTACTCTTTTATCTTTTGATCTACCCAACACAGCGACATCAAACAAAAGCTAAAAAACTACTATCCCAATGACCTAGTTGTTAACAATAATGCCCTCATAGGAGGTACAGTCACTTCCAAAAGTGAAAAAAAATGGTTTGCAATTACCTAAAATTCAGCATTTTTCCAAATTTTCTCCGAAATTTATGTAATTAGTACACCGCTTTTTTATTTTTATTGGATTGCCCATCTTATAGCCTTTCCAAAAAGGTGCAACATGGCAAGGTAGACGAAGGATTAGAAAAACCGCATCCTTAGAAATCCCTGAATACCTAATTATTTTATTGCACGTTAGGTAGGATATACTTTAAAGAAACAAGAACTTTAAGATAAAAGGTAGAAAATGTTTGTTTTGGGTAAACAGGTAATTAATTTTAATTATTGCTGCAAAAAAGTTAAAAAGTTAAAAGCTAAAAATGTTACCGTAATTTTTTTTATTCCCGATATTAGCTTGTGGTAGCCAGAATCCACACCTTTGTATCCTGGCGTTCTGTTACTCGTACCTGATGGAAATTTTGATATAAGAAAGGGTCAGTCAGCAAGAATACTTATCTTAGTTGAAAAACAAACCAATAAGTACGGGTGTTTTTAAGCAAAAATTATTAAAAAATGGTAGAATTTACATTTGAGGAATACGCGGATATTATTTACATTTATGGTTTAGTAGACGGAAAAAAGAGAGCGGCTGTACTGAAATATTAAAGGAGATTCCCTAGCCGGCGAGAGGGGTATTTATACGGACTCTCCAAAGGTTAAGAGAAACAGGAAGTGTAACTTCACAGAACAGGGAGGCACGACCCGAAACTAAGGGAACTTCTGTCAACGTCGAGCAGCAAATAATCACCATCCTGAGGCAAGACCCTGAGATGAGCACGAGACAAATCGGAAGACAATTAGGAGTGTCGTCATCTAAGGTTTGGATTGTTATTCATAGAGGGGGATTTGTGTGCGGTCAGGGGGGGTCTCACGTGCTCGGTCGTTGAAATTTCAGACTCCCGCGATCTCGAGCTCCTATGTGTGGTACTGAGATTTCCCACCAGAAGATTATTTGTTATTACTGCTTATGTTCCCCCTTCTTCACCCTCCACTTTGTACGAGCTGCTTGCGGCGGCTGTTGACAGTTTGTCCGACTCCTTGCTTCGCTCGGATGACCTTGTACTCGTTGGTAACTTTAACTTGTCCTGCATTAGCTGGGTACATTCTCCCGACTCTGATGGTCTCGCACCCTCGTTCACGTCTGCTCCCCAATTTGTTTTATCCTTTCTAGACTCTTTAGCCGCTTCTAACTTGGCTCAATGCTGCGACACTACTAACGATTCAGGTAGATTTCTGGACCTAGTGTTCTCGTCTGACCCTGACTGTACGTCTGTTATGAGATGCCTGACTCCCTTGGTTCCTGAAACAAGTCACCACCCCGCACTTCTGATTTTCATGTGTTTCGACACCGCTAACACGTCTCCCTCCCTATTTGGTGACCTCTACTTTAACTTTAAACGGGCTGATTTCACCTCTATGGATAACTGGCTTCTTTCTTGTGATTGGTCGAGCGTACTGGCGGAATGTGACGTCGACCTGGCTGTGAGCGCTTTTTATGATGTCCTTTACGCCTGTTTCACCCTATTTGTTCCCATCGGCACTTCTCGATCGGGTTCACCACATTTGTTTCGGCCCTGGCTTGACGGCACTTCACGACATCTGAGGAACTTAAAAAGCGAAGCTTGGAAGAGATTCTGTGCTTCTGGATGCCTTCTGGTTTATTCTGAACTCTGCCAGCGTTTCTCCGCTCAGATACAGAGCTCTTACGCCAAATACTTGTCTAATATGAGAGCCACGCTGCGTAATGATCCTAAACAGTTCTGGAGGTTCATCAACTCGAAGCGTAATTGTGACGCTTATCCCTCTTCCTTGAGGTATCATGACTGTGAGAGTGATGACTCGTTTACTATTGCTAATTTCCTTGCGGAATTTTTCCGAACTTCTTTCTGTGATTCCACCTGTGATATTTCCACCCCTGACTTTGCCCACTTGACGCGGCTCCCGCCTACTTCCCTCGAGTCTAAGGATTTGGTATTAGACGATGCACGTGTTGCTGATCATCTACCTAATTTGGCAGACGGCTTCTCGAGTGGTCCCGATGGTATTCCCGCGTGCTTCTTGAAGAGATGCCAACTGCCTCTTGCGAGTGCTCTCTGTTATCTGTTCAATTTATCCTTGCGATCCGGCCGCTTCCCCGAACTTTGGAAGACTTCTATTTTGATCCCGCTCCATAAGAAGGGTAGTAAGTCGAACGTTTCCAACTATCGCCCGATTGCCAGCCTGTGTCATGCTGCGAAGGTTTTTGAGTCCCTCGTCAGCGACGTACTTCGTTTTCACTGTAGTCCTTTTTTGCGGCCTTTCCAGCACGGCTTCTTAAGGGAAAATCGACGACTACAAATCTCCTTGAGTTCGTTAACTATTCTCTGCCGACCATCGAAGCCGGTAAGCAGGTAGACTGTGTATTTACAGATTTTAGTAAGGCCTTCGAAAGGATTGACCATGGAATTCTAATCTATAAACTGTCTATTCTTGGGTTTCCTCAGTGCTTCGTCGACGGGCTGTATTTTTACCTGTCTGGTCGTTCACAGCGAGTCCTATTTCGAGGTGCTCTTTCCAACCAAATTTTTGCCACCTCGGGGGTGCCTCAGGGTAGTATCCTTGGCCCGCTCCTGTTTATCATATACATTAATGATGTTTGGCTTCTGCTTTCCAATATTAAAATTCTGTGTTATGCAGACGATGCTAAGACTTTTCGTGCTGTTACCTGTGAATCAGACTGCGGTCAGCTGAACTCAGACTTGGCTTCGTTTTGTGACTGGTGTTCACGCAACCGCCTTCCTTTAAACACCGGAAAGTGCACCGTTATGACCTTTTCCCGTAAAAGATCTCCTTTCCTCTTCGACTATACTGTCGATGGTGTTGTCCTGGGTAGAGTTGACAGGATCAAGGACTTAGGTGTGGTCCTTAACTCTCGTCTCGACCATGTGGACTCGATCGTTGCTAGGGCTAGTTCGATGTTGGGTTTTGTTAAAAGATGGTCTAAGGAGCTTGATGATCCCTACTTAACCAAACTTCTCTACTGTACTTTTGTCAGGCCATTTCTGGAATACGCTAGCCATGTGTGGTCCCCCTACTTTGCCGTTCACGTCAACCGCGTCGAGGCAGTGCAGCGAAGATTCCTTAGGTTTGCTCTCCGCGGACTTCCCTGGATAAATCCTTTGCTTCTTCCCTCTTACCCCGATCGTCTGTGTCTCATTTCTCTCGACTCCCTCGAAAAGAGGCGCAATATTGCCAAAATTGTATTCTTGTTCGATTTATTGCAGGAAACGATAAACTCGCCCGAACTGTTGGAGGCCGTCAACATCGCGATCCCGCAGCGCTCCTTAAGAAATCGAGACTTCCTGTACGTCCCAGGTCATCGAACTCTATATGGGATGCACTAGCCCATCACGTCGATGTCTTCCCTCTTCAATCAACATTTCGCCGACTTCGATATAGGCTTCTCCAGGCTGCGACTGAAGGGCTTACTCAGGCAGCGCCTAGGTTGATGCGGGCGATATGAATTGGCTGCTGTTTTGTTTAATAATTTGATTAGTTTTGTTTAATAATTTGATATACTTCTGTATTAGTCATTTGTGACGAACCTGTTTTGAACAAAATACAAAAATTACGTCCATATCATCATCACCCAACCCAAGGACTACTGGAAGGAGGTTCCGAGAGAGAACTGAAATTTAGAACTTGGCTTCCGGAGGGAATTCTGTGGACAGATGAATGCCAATTCATCAGGAATGATATCACGAACTTTTATAACCTCCATCTCTGGTCGAAGATTAACCCACACATGGCAAAGATGACCTCATTCCAGCAGAGATTCAGTGTCAATGTTTGGGCTGGTATCTTCGGCAACCATTTGGTAGGACCATTCATTTTGCCGCAAGTGCTTAATAGTGAAATTTATGCGAACTTATTGGACAATACACTGCCGGATCTAATAGAGGAGAACCCTATGCATAATCTTAGAGGAATGTTTCACCAACATATGGATAAGATTGTGAAGGTCATATTAAGTGAAAAATTTCCTAACCGCTGGGTTGGACGAGGGGCACCATTTCCCTGGCCTACTGGATCTCCAAACCTTACTCCATTAGACTTTTTCTTATGGGGAACAATGAAGGATAAAGTTTATTCAAGCCCAGTTAACATTAAGAGTTAACATGATGATTTAGTTAGCATAATTGGGAGTGCAGCGACGAAAATACGGCAGACGCTGGCTGAAATACGGCTTAAACAGGGACTTAGAAGGAGATTGATGGCATGCATCCAAAGTGGCGGTGAACAATTTGAACGGCTTTTGTTACTTATCCATATTAATTGTAATTATTTTTAAATTCAATCAAAAGCCTTTTAGAATTAATTTGAGTTTAATTTCCTCAATTTGTTGATTTTTATAATATTCTCCGATAGGATTTCTACGTATAAATTACTACGTGGACATGTTGCACCTTTTTGGAAAGGTATTGTTTGGTTATCAGTAATTTAAATCAAAATTTAGTTTTTTATTATTTGTTGACATTACACATTGAAATCATGTACAAATTTTAAATTCAATGTTACCAACAGTTTAATTATTAGTTCCAGCCATATTGTCTTATCATTGCCAAAATATTGTTCCGTGCATTCAATTTGTATTTTTTTTTCGCCCGACCATTGGGTAGAGTTGCTGTTGAGTCGTCGTCGAATAAACACCTTGTGAAAAAGAAGGTCTTTGTTTTCTTTTTTAATCGTCGCAGCAAATGCAAAAAACTTGCATTCTACATTTTGGCGCCCGAGCAGGGACATTTCCCAACTTATTAATTTCAAGTGAAAATTCGGCAAGGTTTAACCATTACAAATTCACTCACATTTCATCGCTGGATCAATCAGTTCAATCCGCCATCTTTACCATTCGTAGTGGGATCATCGTATTTATTTTCGCATCAATTCTACAAATTTAATTGCTGGGAATAATAAATTGGTCGTGAAAAAATTGTCACAGTACATCACTCCTACACAAGTACAATTAATCTCCAAAAACGCTGAAAGTAAGTACATCTGATCACAATTGGATAACACGTGCGACATTCTTTAAAAATTTTTATGACAAAATTCGTCGGGTATTGCAAAGGTAAATAATTATCATCAGTGGGATTACTTTATTGGACAAAATTATTGAAATTTGATAGGTTGACCTTGACTTTGAAAAATGTGTAGTGAAATTGATTTGATAAGTTCACCTTGATCTTTAAAAATTTATACAGTGAACTTGAATTTATTGCTGTTAATATTGTTTACGAGCTTGCAAATGGATCATTCTTAGGCATTTATATATGAACTATTTTAATAACAATTTGTGTGAGATTAAGTCAACTTAAGTGCAAATGTACATATATCACAGGCTATGATCTACATACACGTGGACAGTTAACCTGAATTGAACAAGTTATAGTATATCATTTAAAACACCCTTGAAGCTGTATAGATAGAAAATTTGCAACAAATTACTAGACAGTTACTTAAATAAATGAATAGTACCGTTGATGTCACTACTTACTGACATTTCAATTGAAATAAGGGACAAAGAGCATCTACCAAAGGGTGCATTAACAGAATAAGGAACCTGATCGATTCCAAGGCAGGTTCTTTGTCGTTTACTGAATTCGAATGTCGCTTAGGAATCCTAGAATCCTATTTTTGAAAAGTTGGTTCCAGAAGATGCGAATGAACAGAAGATTAGGGGGGAGTTTGAAGACTTGTATTGTGCTACAAAGTCGAAAATAGTAACGCTGATGTCTGGCCATCGTAATTCTAGCAGTTTTCAAGAACATTCCTTTATTGCAAATGCTGCATCCTTGAATAACCTCAGAAAACTTAAATTGCCACAGTTTTCTGGAAAATATTCCGAATTTCCAAACTTTATCGGAAGTTTCTCCAAGCTCCTCGACAAAAATGACACATTATCGCAAATTGAGAAATTTAATCATTTACTTTCTTGTTTAAGTGGTGCTGCATTGCGCACCGTCAAGGCATTTGAAGTCACTGCAGATAGCTATTCTAAGGCTTTAAGCCATTTGAAAGCCAGATACGACAACAAATACTTAATATTCCAAGAACACATCGTCGATTTGTTTAATATGCCTAAAATATCAAAGAATTCTGCAAGTCAACTTCGATATTTAGTGGACGGGACCAATGCTCATTTGAGTGCTCTACTGACTTTAGGCTCATATGAAGATATAACCAACGCTTTAATAATTTATCTGGTCAATGCAAAATTAGACCTTGACTCGCAGTGCAAGTGGGAGGAATCAATGGAACTTTCGGAACTACCGACTTGGAAAGAATGTGCGGATATCCTAAACAAACGTTGTCAGTTTCTCGAAGCTAGAGATACCAAATCTCAACAGAAAATTGAATCGTCGTCATCTCCCAAGTTATTTGACTTGCCTAGAGGAAGGAAGTTTAATTCGAGTTCTACCTCTTTAACTGCCTCCAATTCTGCTTGTTTATTTTGTAAAGAGAATGGCCACGCTATCTGCAAGTGCACAAAGTTTCTTGAGCTTCCAGTGTTGATCAGATTTGAACAAATCAAAAGTCGTGCATTATGCGTTAATTGTTTATCAAAGGGCCATAGTGTTAAAAGATGCCCTTCTCAAAAATTTCGTGTTTGCTTGATGCCACACCATACCCTTCTGCATCGATATGCTACAACTGCCTCGTCGTCAAATGAAACCTCAGATCATCCTAATCATAAAGTGGAACCCAGACAGCAGTCCTCAAGCGTTGATCATTCTTATCTAACTTCATCATTACTGTCAAAAGATCAGGCGAAGAGTCAAGTTTTCCTTGCTGCAGCTGTCGTTGAAATCAAAGACAACATTGGCCGTTATCATCTTGCGAGGGCATTATTAGATTCAGCATCTCAGCTCAATTTCATTTCAGAAAACCTAGCACAATCTCTGAAACTAAAGAGATCAAAGTCTGGTCTAAATATTACTGGTATAGGGGATACTTCTTCTAAAGTTCGTTGGTCAACAGAAGCTGTCATTAAATCCAGACTTTGTGGCTTTGAAACTAATATATCTCTGTATGTCCTTCCACAGATAACTGGATTACAACCGGAACGAACGGTTACAATTGATAACTGGAACATTCCTTCCAATATTCCATTAACGGATCCACAGTTCTTTAAACCGCAAAGGGTAGACCTTTTGATTGGCGCAGATATATTTTTTCAGTTGCTTTGTGTGGGTCAAATTAAGCTGAAAGATAATTTACCAACTCTACAAAAGACGGTGTTTGGCTGGGTTGTCTCAGGAAAGTACTCAAATTCAACGTCTTTGCCTTCTATTTTATCCTGTCATATCAGCTCCGACAAAGAAGAAGCTGAAGCGATTGTTTCAGAAGACAAATCTTTGAATGAACTAGTTGAAAGATTTTGGAAGGAAGAAGATATCGAAGGAAGGTGAAGCTGTATTTCGAGATATGAGTCGCCGTCTACCTGATGGAAGATTCCTACTAAAATTACCCTTTAGAGAGTCTCCACTGCAGCAGTTAGGAAATTCATTCGAGGTGGCACGCCGTCGTTTCGGCTACCTAGAAAGAAAACTCAGTAAAGATCCTGATTTAAAAGCAAAATATTCCCAATTTTTACGAGAATATCTCAGTGCTGGTCATATGGAAGAAATTTCTATGAAGGATGTTCCGCAATCTCACTACTTTATGCCTCATCGTTGTGCTTTGCGACCTGAGAGCTCAATGACCAAGTTACGGGTCGTTTTTGACGCCTCTTGCCGCACTACATCAAACAAATCACTAAACGATTTACTTATGGTAGGACCAACTGTCCAGGATGATCTTTTTACGATTATTTCTAGATTTCGTTGTCACAAATTCGTATCATGTATCATCTATGTATCGTCAAGTACTAGTATATCCTGAAGACAGAAACTATCAACTAATCTTATGGAGAGAAAACCCTGACGATGAGATTCAAATATTTCACCTAAAAACGGTCACCTACGGCACGGCTTCAGCTCCGTTTTTAGCGACGCGATGCCTGCGTCAGTTAGCTGAGAAGTATTCAACAATATTACCCAGAGTCTCGCGAATAGTTGAACAGGACTTTTACATGGATGACCTCCTAACAGGGGCAGATACTCGTGAGGAACTGTATGACATTCGTCAGAAGGTGGACATAATTTTAAAATCAGCTCAATTTCGGCTCCGAAAATGGTACTCCAATGACAGGCAACTTTTATCGGAAATTCTTGAGCAAGAGCGAGACTCCTTTAAAACTAAACTAATCCGACGTCGTCAAAGCTCCAGTTGTCGTTTCGTCAAAAATTACAAAGAGAAGTATTTTATATAATACTGCCCGTCTATTTGATCCGCTGGGACTTATAAATCCTGTCGTCGTTCGAGCGAAAATATTTTTACAGGAACTTTGGCTCCTCAAATTAAATTGGGACGAATCGCTACCTCAAGACCTACCACATCGTTGGTGTCAATTCATGGAATAATTAGAGAAGCTGAACACTATAAAAATTCCTTGATCGGTACTTAGTGTAGAGAGGGTGTATAATTTAACACTTCACGGATTTGCAGATGCATCTATAAGGGCTTACGGTTGTAGTATATATATTCAATGTACAGATGATGCTGGTAACATATCCGTTAACTTATTAGCAGCTAAATCAAAGGTTGCTCCTACGAGAACTACTAGATCATTGCCTTGCTTAGAACTTTGTGCTTCTCTACTTCTCTCAAGACTTGTCGCCAAAGTTCGAAACAACTTTCCAAGTCCCATAAACGAAGAATACCTTTGGACACATTCGGAAATAGTACTCAATTGGCTGGCCAGCCATGCTTCTAATTGGAAAACTTATGTTTCTAACCGAGTATCGGAGATCCAAGCGCTGACAGAAAGGTCGATCTGGAGACATGTTAACTCTAAAGCTAATCCGGCTGATATGATTTCAAGAGGTGTTGAAACCGGGGAACTTTCTAAGTCTATGTGGTTTTCTGGTCCAGATTTCTTAGGGCTATCGAAGGATTACTGGCCCCCTCCCATTTTTAACCCCATTGTCGCTCCTTCCGGCGTCCCTCAGGGCAACCTCGGTCCATTAATTTTCATCCTTACAATTAATGATGTTGATTGTGTCATAAAATACTCAGAGCTGTCCATTTATGCTGATGACATGAAAATAATTAAACATATCTCCTCCACAACCGACTCTCTTCTTATCCAAAATGACCTCGATTCCTTCACCACATGGTGCATGAAAAACTTTCTTGAGCTCAATGTATCCAAATGCCAGTCCATCTCTTATTCCCCCAAGCGTCTTACCAACACCCCGAGAACATACATGTTAACCAACGTACCAGTCCCTATCGTTACCTCTTTGTGTGACCTAGGAATAATCTGTGATAGTGAACTTAATTTCCGTTCCCAT
Organism: Leptarthrus brevirostris; assembly: GCA_964036015.1. Taxonomy (NCBI): domain Eukaryota; kingdom Metazoa; phylum Arthropoda; class Insecta; order Diptera; family Asilidae; genus Leptarthrus; species Leptarthrus brevirostris. Next base: position 3,460,225 of record OZ038376.1, read on the forward strand.
ATTGATAGCATAATTAACAGAGCTAACTCCGCGCTTGGGTTTGTGAAGCGCTGGTCTAGAGAGTTCTCCAATCCTTATGTTTCCAAATCCCACGCAACAACCCACATTAACAGAATTGAATCTGTCCAGCGTAGGTTCATTCGCTTTGCTCTACGTGATCTTCCGTGGGTAGATAGATTCAACCTTCCACCTTATGAAGACCGCCTGAAACTGATTATTATTCTTGTACCTTGATTTCCAAAAAATCTAATTTTACGTCAAAATTGGCTTAAAGTTCTACTGTATTTCCACTACAGGATTTACCTGAATTTAAATGTCTAGTTTAATCAGCTATTGAATAGAGCAATTAAAAAGAAATAAGTTATTTTCTTGTTATATTTGTTGTAGTATATCTACAAAAGAAGATGCTTGTTGCTTGATAAGCAGAATGTATGGAACCTCCATGCAATCATACTCTTTATACTTTTGTTTATTTATTTATTTAAGCTTAATACAAGCTATTGCATAAAATCTGAAACATTGAAGATTGTGCCGACGTCGTGCAGTAAATAATCTCCCTCTCCGGGCAAAAGACCTTAAAACGATCACGAAACGAGTCGCAAAACGATTAGTTAAAGTTAAAGAGATTTAGTTAAAGCTTGGAGGGTTACTCATCCAGCAGTGTGACGTTCATATTCTCATACTCCAGTCCAAGGACTACTGTAAGGAGATTCCGAGTGAAGATTAAAATTTTGCATATGGTTTCTGGAATGCGACATTGAAAATTCTGTGGACGGATGAATCGCAGTTTACCGGGAAAAGTATCACAAACTATCAGAACCTGCATACCTGCATACTATCCTCTTAGGAAGTCAAAATTCTGAGCCAGTATTTGGGCTAGTAATATCGGCACCCGACCATTAATTCTGCTGCAAGTGCTTCAAAGCCAAATTTATGCGGACTTTTTTCTCTTTTTTTCAGCGGGAAAATAGGCAAGGAGTTATTTTTCATACCAGCACATTAAGTATGATATCATTGTAAATTTTTGATATTCTGTATTAAAAGTTGGTATAACAATAATTCAAAGTATACTCAATAATATATCCCTTACTCGATCCTTAAAAAATTAATTAAAACTTCAAAAATTTAAATTATTGTTACCGTTTATTAGTACGTATATCATAAGCATTGTTAACACCATGTCTTGCTTTCCTAATGTATGGAAGTTTGCTACAGTCCCTAAACCTAAGAGGTTTTCTCTAGAACTTTTCGTAGCCTTCCGTCCTAAAGCTTATTATGCTTTTAATCAAAGGATCTTAAAAAGCTTATATTTACACAAATTCTTCATTGATTAATCAGAAATAGCAATCTTCTAACATGTTGGCAATCTGGATTTCGCTCATCTCACGACTGATATTAGGAGAGCTATTTACCAGACCAAATTTACGGCCTTAGTGATCTTACGAGGGCTGATCAAAAAGTAATCATGAAAACGAACTGAAAAAAGAAAGAAAAATATTTTTTTAGTTTTTGAAATTTAGATCACGAACACGATCTTTCTGGACCACCTTGCAGCGCGCCACCACAGCTTTGATGACCTCGTGATTGGTCTTGAATTTCCATCCCAAAAAGTATACTCAATATGGTTTTAAAAGTAACGACTGATATTAGGAGAGCTATGGACCAGACCAAATTTACGGCCTTAGTGATCTTACGAGGGCTGATCAAAAAGTAATCATGAAAACGAACTGAAAAAAGAAAAAAAAATATTTTTTTAGTTTTTGAAATTTAGATCACGAACACGATCTTTCTGGACCACCTTGCAGCGCGCCACCACAGCTTTGATGACCTCGTGATTGGTCTTGAATTTTCATCCCCTGAACGGAAACTTGACTTCAGGAAACAGCCAGAAGTCGTAAAGGGCCAAATCTGTACTGTACGGTGAGTGAGGTGCAATTGCGACGCCGAGAGTGTTCAAGAAAACCACTACAGTGTGAGCTACGTGAGACCGCGCATTGCCATGATGCAGTAAAATTTCTTGTGCGGCGGTTTTTTCATCGCGCAAAATTGAAAATGCGTTGCCAACGGAAATGTTTACAAATGCGGCGGACTCCCTAACCGTAATTTGCCGTTCTTTGCGGACGATAACGGCAGCTGTATTCTTAACAACTTCGATGCGAGACATTAAAGGACGCCCCTCGCGAGGCGCATAGGCGATGCTCCCTCTACTCTCCTCCAATGCTTTATACCATTTGTAGAAGATCAGTTGGTTCATAACATTTTCATCATACACCGTATTTAATAATTCATACGCGTCTTTTTGATTCTTCGCGAGCTTTACTATAAATTTCATGTTACAAAGTTGCTCTAACTTTTTATCTTCTGCTGGAAATGGTAGGTGAATATCTAATACACGTTACACAAATCGTGACATGCGTCCACCAACTGCCCCGGACGAAATGAAATTGATCGTTATAGATGGCTAAAAGAATGGACAACACGACGGTATGCAGTATTACCACCCTTCGCAACACATTTTTCCCAAGGGTCACTATTATCATTACTTTTCGAACAGGGCTCGTAGATTTTTCAAAAGCAATTGACAGTGTCGATTACCACATTCTCTGCCAAAAACATTTGATATCCTTTTGCTTTAAAACGTCAGCCATAAACTGTGTCTTAAGTTTCTTGACGGGGCGAACTCAGAATGTTAGGATAAATAATGAAACTTCGAAGGAAATGCCTTTACTGCCTGTTGTACCTCAAGATTCAATAGTAGGTCGATTGTTCTTTAGTCTTTATATCAATGATTTACCACATGTGGTACATGATGTGATCATCTATCTTTATACAGCTATATATAAGCAGGCACATCGGTTTCCTAGAGGATTGTGTAGCTCGTATAAATGACGATTTAAAGAAAATTAAGACGTGGGCAGAAAACAATGCGCTATTATTAAACCCATATAAATCACAATGCATGACCTTGCATAATTCCAATTTCAATGTTAATGGAATCCCCTCGGTAATAATAAATAGTGCAATGCTTCCAATTCCAAGTAATGTCACCTAGTGATCCAAACTCCAATTGGCAGCTCAAAATGGGAGTATCTCCAAACTTTAAACTAAGTTCCCCAGTCTAGTATCCCAACTTTATTTATTCTCACACCCTTAACCCCCTCTATTCCACATACACCGAAGCACACGAACACATCCATCCCAGCCGACAACCCTACCACCACTGTTTTGAGTTGTGTATAACCAGCGCATCCACCTAACCAATCACTCCTAACTTCTTCCGTGTGCCCACCTAACCACAAGCCATTATCTTCCGACCACCCCAAAACCTCTGCTTCGATTTCCGTCTGTCCCACCACTACTCTGTATTCACCAAACCTTGCACCAGCAACTTCCTCCGCATGACCGCATGCAAGTCATCATCTTCCTCCACTATCACCCCATCTCAAACTTCTTCTACCTCCGCCCATTCAGCTAACCAAAACTACTTCATCCGAACATAACTCATATATCGATCCCCTACAGTTAAATTGACTTTGCGCTTTGCGGATTCCAACGATGGACGATACCTGTTGCGACGCAACCTAAAAATAATCAAATTTAATGAAAATAACAAAATCCAAAGTTTTACCTCTTCTGATCAGCCAAACATCCCTGACAGTCTATCAGCTGATTTGTCAAAACAGCTGATATTTGGCAAGAGCAATTTGGTTAAACGGTGCTCAGCAACCGACGTAAACAAATCTCGGAATTAATATTCGTTTTGAATATAATCCGTGTAACCAAGAACTAAGTATATATTAAATGATCTCATTTAATATATTAATAATAAACCTTAAACTTTAACGTCAATTTATAAATCTTTAAAGTTAAAAGTTTCCCGCCAACATCATAGTTAAAATTTGAATTCTTTGATTCAACATGGCGAAAAAATATCGAATGCTAATTAACATGGCAACTATCTCTCGATTTCAACCAAATTCCATATTTTTGTATAAACCGTTTGAATTCAAACTATAAAAGAGCTGCATGCACATGGGCTCTTTCTCTTTTGAAAGCTAATATTCAGCGAGTTTGGTGAGTAAAATTAAAATATACTTAAAAAATATTCAGAACCTGGCTGTTCGAATATTTTATCTATTTATAACAATATAAAAATATTATCAGAGCCTGGCTGCTCGATTATATTTACTTTGTGTAAACTAACCTATTTGTAACAATTTATTCAGAGCCTGGCTGCTCGAATAAATACAGAAGTTCGTTTTGTGTTCCCACTAATATCTTCCCAATACTTATTCAGAGCCTGGCTGCTCGAATAAGTATTATTCCCAATAAATTGTCAATATAATTGCAGAACCTGGCTGTTCGCAATTATATCACATTAATTAAACACTTGTTAAGAAATAATTCAGAACCTGGCTGTTCGAATTATTTTAAGATAAATATTTTATATATATAATAAGGTAGTTAAGTGCTAAATTAAGAATTTGAGTGAATTTAAAAGTGAAATATTAAAAGTGCAAGTGTTAAAGACTGAAATGAATAAAAACTTATCTTATCAGCAATAAATTCTTTAATTTGCGCGTAACCAGTATCCCTTTTCAGCGGGTAGCCTGAACATTGGTCCTTCGAGCCGGATATTGCTGAGAAAGATTAAAGTTTTAAAACATTGAAGTCTAAGTAGTGACAATTTTGTGAAAACTTAGTGAACATTCGTGAAAACTTAAAAAACTTAGTGAACATTCGTGAAAACTTAAAAAACTTAGTGAACATTGTATCTAAAGGTGAAAAAGCGTGACAATGGAAGTGTTATTGAAAAAACAAGTGACAATATCAAAGCAAGTGTCTCAGTCAATCGTCAACTTCAAGAAAACAGGAGAGGCTAGAAGAACGCCAACCTATCTTCAAGCTAGGATCACACAAGTAAAGGATTTTTTTGACACATTTTCAAACAATCACCAGGAAATCCTCTCCATGGATTGCGAACTAAGTAAAGATCACGAATACATCAAGAACGACAGATATGCAGTGACAGAGGAAGCGTACTTCAACTATTTAAGTGAACTTCAAGATCTTCTTAAGGAAAAACAGCCAGTTCAAGAGCCTACAGAAGTGAAGCCAGAAGTGAAATCAGATATACAACTACCAAGGATAAATCTACCCAAATTTGATGGAAACTACTCAAACTGGAGGGCATTTTATGATTTATTCACATCACTCATTCATCAAGATGCGAGGATTCCAGCTGAACAAAAGCTCCATTATCTAAAGGCGAGTTTATGCGGCGAAGCAGAATGCCTAATCAACAAATTCACCACAATTGCAGTAAATTATCAGCCAGCGTGGGAATTACTACAAAAACGCTACAACAACAAAAGAATCCTGGTCAACAATCATCTCAAGGAATTGTGCAATCAATTTCCAATTCGTGCTGAGACAGCGGAATGAATCAAGAAACTAATGGACAACACTTCAGAACGACTGAATGAACTGAAGGCATTAGGTGTATCTATACATCAATGGGACACCATAATCATCCACATGATGGTTCAACGTTTACCATCAGAAACACACAACCTCTGGGAACAGACGCTTGGGAACACACAGGAATTACCAACTTTGCAAAAATTCATGGACTTCTTAGAAGCTCGTTATCGAACACTGGAAGCAATCATGGGAACTCGATCAACAAAACCTCTACGCTCACCTTCAGGCAACACAACAACTTCAACTCACCATTCTCTACAATCTACAATCTGTCCAATATGCAACGACAAGCATAGGCTTTACAAATGCTCCAATTTTCACAAGATGGATATCGCTCAAAGACGCAACATCACATCAAAAACCAACTTGTGCTACAACTGCTTAGGAGCAAATCACACAACTTCAGAGTGCAAAAGTAAGCACAAGTGCTTCAAGTGCGGCAAGAAACATCATTCTCTTCTACATTCTGACAACATTAGATCAAAGAGCACAAACTCATCATCTCATCAAGGTTCATTACACAACACTCAACATAAGGGGATCGACAGTGTGAACACACAAATCAACGCTTGCAGATTTCAAGCACTATTAGCCACCGCACTTGTAAAAGTTGAAACCACATCAGGGCAATCGCTGGTTTTACGAGCCCTCATCGATCCTGGATCACAAGTGAACATAATCTCCGAACAAGCATATCAACAACTTCAGTTAAAAGGAAATTCTACAGAAGTTCAAAATAACGGACTTGGAAAAACTAAAACGGCTACAGCCACAAGGGCTGTAGAATTTACTCTAAAATCGCTAAATAACACTTTATTTCAGCTTCATACAAACGCGCTTGTTCTGAAACACATCACCGACGTTTTACCTCCAAACAGGTTACAACATCATGCATGGGGACACATCAAAGGACTCCAATTAGCAGACCCTACATTCACCCAACCAGGCAAGGTTGACTTAGTCCTAGGAGCAGAAGTATACGCAAACATACTTCTAGACGGAATCAAGAAACATACACAACCAGGATCACCTACAGCACAAAATACATCATTGGGATGGATTTTATTCGGAACAACGAATAACGCAGATCAACCGAAATCAGTTTTCACCCTCAACATCGAGGACAACTTCCTACAGCTAGAAAATCAACTTAGGAAATTTTGGGAATGGGAAGACATACCCAAAACTAGAACTTGGACTTCAGATGAAATGAAGTGCGAGGAATTTTACATCCAAACACACAAAAGAAGGCCAGATGGAACTTATGAAGTTCGCTTACCGTTTAAGGAACAACAACCGCCAATCTTGGGGAATTCACGCAACATGGCCATCAAACGATTTATACAACTGGAGAAAAAATTCTCAACTAATCCACAACTACATGAGGACTACTCACGTGTCATCAAGGAATATCATACTCTCAATCACATGAAACCTATAGCAATCAACAAATCAGATGGAGCATATTCGGAAGCTATACAACACTTTTATATGCCTCATCACGCCGTCTTCAAGGAAAGCAGCACAACAAAACTTCGGGTGGTCTTCGACGCGTCCGCCAAATCTTCAAATGGTAAGTCTCTTAATGAGCAACTCTTTACAGGTCCAACTCTTCAACCGACTTTATTAGCAACATTACTCAAATGGAGGACCTACAAATATTCCTTATCAGCCGACATCGAAAAGATGTATAGAATGATACATCTTCATGAAGACGATCAGCAGTATCAACGAATTATTTGGAGAGATAGTTCGAATAATGCACTACAAGAATTCACAATGACTACAGTCACCTTTGGAACAGCTTCTGCACCATTTCTTGCCATCAGGACATTGCAACAGCTTGCAAGAGATGATCAACACAAGTATCCACGAGCATCTAGAATCATCATGGAAAATTTGTACGTAGACGACGTCCTAACTGGAGCAGACACCATTGAAGAGGCTACACCTATTCAAAAAGAGCTTACCAACTTACTCAAAGGCGGCGGTTTTAAACTACGCAAATGGACAAGTAATCATCCGAAAATACTGGAAAACATACCACCCGAAGACCGCGAAATCAACTTTCCACTTTCCTTTGAAGACGAAGAAAGGATTAAGGCATTAGGAATTTACTGGCATCCTTCAACAGATGAATTCAGCTTTAAAACCAACATTCGAGAGACACATGGAATTCTTACCAAACGAAAGGTATTATCAGAAATCTCACAACTCTTTGATCCCCTAGGTTGGCTAGCCCCAGCAGTCATAGCAGCAAAAATCATGATTCAGAAACTTTGGCTTTCTGGTCTTACATGGGATGAACCTGTTCCATCTGAGCTTGTCAGCGAATGGAAACACTTCAAGGAAAGCATTCCCATCATACAAATAATAAGGATTCCCCGCTGAATCAACTTAAAATCTACTCATCAACATTATCAACTTCACGGATTCTGTGACGCCTCCATGCAAGCATACGCAGCAGTTATTTATATCAGAATCATCGGAGAAGATGTTCAAATTCATACTCATTTATTAACTTCAAAATCAAGAGTAGCACCTATTAAGACTATTTCTTTACCTAGGTTAGAACTATGTGCTGCAGTCCTTTTGAGCAAAGTGATAAATTCAGTTCGAAGGGACATGGACATAACCAACATACCGAGCTACTCCTGGACATATTCCAAAATCACCCTCAGTTGGATTAAAGGACACCCCAGTAGATGGAAGACATTTATAGCCAACAGAGTAGCTGAAATCCAGGACCATGGTCAACTGAATTCATGGCATCACATCCCATCTAAAGAAAATCCCGCCGACTGCGCATCTAGAGGAATAAGCCCAACAGCACTAGTCAACAACGAATTATGGTTTCATGGACCAACCTGGCTAAGGGAAGACCAGTCTACGTGGCCAACAGTTACATGGGAGGCACCAAAGGAACAACTGGAAGAAGAATCAAAAACGAAGACTCTGATAGCGACCAACTCTAATTCGCAAGAAATCATCGCACGCTTCTCATCATATCATCGTCTTACTCGAGTGTTATGCTGGTGTCTTTCTTGCAAGAAAAGAAGAAGGACTGGACCACTTACCGCGGAAGAGATTCAAGAAGTAGAGACACGACTCATCAAAATAGTTCAATCAGCCGAGTTCCATGATGATATCAAACAATTATCCTGGAAGAAGGAAATTTCTAGTCACAGTCGGATAAAGGGATTGAGTCTGTATTTATCTCCAGATGGTATTCTTCGAGTTGGAGGCCGTTTAACCAACGCATCAATTTCGTTTAATCAACAGCATCCTATTATTCTACCTAAATCTAATCATTTCTCTAACCTTTTAATAGATATACACCACAAACGAAGCTTGCATGGAGGTACACAGCTAACATTAAACTCTTTACGAAGCAAATATTGGATTATCGATGGACGAAATTCAGTAAGATTTCGAATATCAAAATGCGTCACATGCATTAGACATCGTGGGAAAACGCAAACGCAACTCATGAGCAATCTTCCAGCACCGAGGGTTAATCAGGATCATCCATTCAACAATTGTGGAGTCGATTTTGCTGGTCCCATCGACATGAAAATGTCCAAGCATCGCGGAGCAAAGATATACAAAGGATATTTTTGCATCTTCATCTGCCTTTCAACCAAGGCAATTCACATAGAAGCAGTTTCTGATCTAACTTCCACAGCTTTTATTGCAGCATTCAAAAGATTCATCGGACGACGAGGACTCTGCAGCCATATCTACTCGGACTGCCGAACTAACTTCATCGGAGCCAACAAAATTCTCAACAAGGATCTTCAAGAAGTCATTCGAAACGCCAACAAGGACACAGCTGAACTCTACGCCAATGAAGGTGTTACATGGCACTTCAATCCACCAGCTTGACCCCACTTTGGAGGTCTGTGGGAGGCTGGAGTCAAATCCATCAAGCATCATCTTCGCATTCTTTGCCTAAATTCACGGCCGCTTTGTCCACTCACTTCAGACACTTCAGATTTGAATGTTTTAACCCCAGGACACTTTATTATCGGAAAACCTCTAATCTCGCATCCCGAAGGAAACTTAACCGATTATAATCTTTCCTTTCTATCTACATGGCAATACATCCAACAGTTAACTCAGTCATTTTGGAAGAAATGGTCTTCAGACTATCTAGCGCACCTGCAGCAGCGACCCAAATGGCTGAAACAGACAACCGACATAGGAATTGATGATTTAGTCATCATAAAGGATGAGCGACTTCCTCCAACTCGATGGGCACTCGGAAGCATCATGGAAATCCACCCTGGAAAGGATAACCACATACGGGTTACAACCATCAAAACAACAAATGGTATCATTAAACGTCCTATTACCAAATTATGTATTCTTCCAACTTACTAATTTTGGTGACGTGTGGCGTCCTGTTTGAAATTGTCCACAATTGTAACATATGTTTTACTGATACAAGATTTCACTCTACAGAACAAAAAACACAAAAAAAAAAATGTCTCAAAAGTCCGAGTGCCCACCAACTCCTGGAAGATGCATCGACTGGGAGGAACTACTTGCACAACCAGAAGATTTGCTAAGTATGGACGTGGAAGACATCTTCTCGTTGTGCTCGACCACATCACCCCCACCAACGCCCGGAAGAAACATCAATTGGGCAGAGGTTCTTCCTCCTCAAATATATACCATCGACCTCACAAAGGAAGATGATGAGGATGATGGAGACGAAGCAGAGCGGGAAATCTTCGCTTCACAAGCCTCTGTCGATCGTACGATAGAGGACAGAGAAGATGAGGCTGACAACAGCACTGCAGCAGGAGCACCCTTGTCTCCACCACTTACGATCGACTTAACGCTGGAAGACGACGAAGCAGAATTCGATCCACAAGGTGATAAGGCCGTGACCTCTTCACCGCTACCCACAAACGAGCTGGCCTCACAAATACATATAACAACGCGGGAAGGGTCATCATTCACGATCCCAACAGAGGAATATCTCGATATCAATTGGATCGGATTGGAACGTTCGAGACGGCGCAAGAGAACGATTCAACTGCAAGACGGCCGAAGCGTTGGCGTCAAACTAGTTAACCGGGAGTTTCAAGTGGTTCCTGGAAGGTATCAAATTTTGAATAATTTAGAAGTTATATGGTTTAATTTAAAATTAATTATATTTACAAATACATATCTTTTTTATTTCGGGCGGGAGAATGTTGCGACGCAACCTAAAAATAAACAAATTTAATGAAAATAACAAAATCCAAAGTTTTACCTCTTCTGATCAGCCAAACATCCCTGACAGTCTGTCAGCTGATTTGTCAAAACAGCTGATATTTGGCAAGAGCAATTTGGTTACACGGTGCTCAGCAACCGACGTAAATAAATCTCGGAATTAATATTCGTTTTGAATATAATCCGTGTAACCAAGAACTAAGTATATATTAAATGATCTCATTTAATATATTAATAATAAACCTTAAACTTTAACGTCAAATTATAAATCTTTAAAGTAAAAAGGTTCCCGCCAACATCATAGTTAAAATTTGAATTCTTTGAGTCAACATGGCGAAAAAATATCGAATGCTAATTAACATGGCAACTATCTCTCGATTTCAACCAAATTCGATATTTTTGTATAAACCGTTTGAATTCAAACTATAAAAGAGCTGCATGCACATGGGCTCTTTCTCTTTTGAAAGCTAATATTCAGCGAGTTTGGTGAGTAAAATTAAAATATACTTAAAAAATATTCAGAACCTGGCTGTTCGAATATTTTATCTATTTATAACAATATAAAAATATTATCAGAGCCTGGCTGCTCGATTATATTTACTTTGTGTAAACTAACCTATTTGTAACAATTTATTCAGAGCCTGGCTGCTCGAATAAATTATTGTGTTGATTATTAACATTTATTAACATATTTATTCAGAGCCTGGCTGCTCGAATAAATACAGAAGTTCGTTTTGTGTTCCCACTAATATCTTCCCAATACTTATTCAGAGCCTGGCTGCTCGAATAAGTATTATTCCCAATAAATTGTCAATATAATTGCAGAACCTGGCTGTTCGCAATTATATCACATTAATTAAACACTTGTTAAGAAATAATTCAGAACCTGGCTGTTCGAATTATTTTAAGATAAATATTTTATATATATAATAAGGTAGTTAAGTGCTAAATTAAGAATTTGAGTGAATTTAAAAGTGAAATATTAAAAGTGCAAGTGTTAAAGACTGAAATGAATAAAAACTTATCTTATCAGCAATAAATTCTTTAATTTGCACGTAACCAGTATCCCTTTTCAGCGGGTAGCCTGAACAATACCTCTTGTCGCCGCCGCATTTATGAAAACGTACGTCTATTTCTAGCCTATCTGCACGACAAACCGAATTCCGTCTGTATTGACGGTAAAACCAGCCCCAACGTCATGTTAAGTATACATCAAGAAGGCCTACCCACATACCCAACCGTCTTACACCAACTTTTCACTAAGTAACATGAATCATTCAATATCCTTTCCCATAAGGTTTTAGAAGATCTATCCACCTATGCTGCGCACGTCAGTTCTCGCCGCATTTTCCATCTCCAATTCCATTCCGCCAAAGAAGCCTTTTTTACCGATCAGCTCTCTGTTTCTGGTCTCTTTCAAGTAAGTGGAGTCAGGAACTTCCTGGACAGACAATTAGACTTAATCTTTTCTTCAGACCCAGTTAACTCGGTTGTCGTGGAAAGCAACCATCTCCTCTCCTCTCTCGATCGTCACCATCCTCCCCTCTTCCTCGTTTTCTCCTACGAACACCCTATACCCTTTCAAGCTCTGAGTCTTCTCTTTCCTTCAATTTCCGCAAGGGCGACTTGAAAAATTAAATCGCTTGCTACTCAACTCTAACATTGAAACTATCCCTCAACATCTTCCAGTTGACGTTGCTTCAGAGGCGTTCTATTCAGAAATACACGCTTGTCTTACACAATCTATCCCAGTTTTACCTCGTGAAAACTACTATTCTTCTCCTGTATGGTACGACAAAGAATTACGCTCTCTCCGCAACAGGAGAAATAAACGTTGGCAAACTTTTCTTCTATCCCAGACCGAGTCTGACTATTCTTCCTACCTATCTGCTTATATCTCTTTTTCTGAACGCTGTGATATCCTCTACTATGAGTACCTCCAACGGATGGAAACTAGCCTCATATCCGACCCCAAGCGTTTTTATAACTTTATTAATCCACTGGTTACCCGTCTACCCTAAAACTTGATAATACTTCGTCTGATCCTAAGGTTATCGCCAACCTCTTTGCACACTTCTTCAGTAAATTTTTCAGCGACAATTTCCTACAACCTGACCTTAACTACTTTTCATTCTTCGACAAATGCACTCAAACGTCGTTTACGTCTTTCGACCCTGATCCCGAACTATTCGCCGCCAGGATCAACGGGCTTGAGGACGACTTTAACCCAGGTCCTGACGGCATTCCGGCCATCATTCTGAAAAAGTGTGCCATGCATCTAATTCAACCCCTTACCTTGCTTTTCCGCCTCTCGGTCACTCAAGGGGTTTTCCCTCATTTATGGAAAAACTCGTATATTATTCCCATCTCCAAAAAAGGTTGCAAGGACGATGTGTCCAACTTCAGACACATCGCTAAATTATCATCCATACCTAAACTATTCGAAAAATTGGTCTATGATTCCATGTTCTTCCACTGTAAGTCTATCTGCTCCCTCTCACAGCATGGCTTTCTCAAAGGAAGATCTACAACCACCAACCTTACTGACTTCGTCTCCAAAACACTATGTGCCCTGTTATCGCCACCGATTTTAGTAAAGCCTTCGACAAGATCTCCCATAATGTTATCTTGTTCAAACTTGATCGTCTAGGCTTCCCCTTCCCGAATCATCTCCTGGTGTAAATCCTACCTCAACAACCGTCGGTACAATGTTCTTTTCAGCTCATCCATTTCTAACCCTATTGTCGCTCGTTCCGGAGTCCCTCAGGGCAGCCACCTCGGTCCATTGATTTTTCTCCTTACAATAAATGATGTTGAATGTGTCATCAATCACTCAGAGCTGTCCATTTATGCTGATGACATGAAAATAATTAAACTTATCTCCTCCACAAGCGACTCTCTTCTCCTGCAAAAAGATCTCGATTCCTTCACCAAATGGTGCATGAAAAACTTTCTTGAACTCAATGTCTCCAAATGCAAATGTCCATCTCTTATTCCCGCAAGCGTCTTACCACCACCCCGAGAGTCTATATGCTAACCGACGTACCAGTCCCTATCGTTACCTCTTTGTGTGACCTAGGAATAATCTGTGATAGCGAAGTCAGTTTCCGTTCCCACATTGACAGCATAATTAACATAACAAAGAGTTCTCCAATCCTTATGTTTCCAAATCTCTCTACATCTCCTTCGTTAGACCTCTCCTTGAATATGTGTCACGCTCCCGTAAACGTTCTTGCTATGTGTATCTGTGTGTTGTACTAGAACTAGTGATTCTGCCAATTGTTTTATTACTTTCAGCGGCTTGCCAAGGATTTCTTACCGAGGATCTTACGATTTCGCTCTTTTTCTTACTACGCAATGCGATAATCTTAGCGTTCAAAGGCTATAAAATTCCCCTCGAAGCTCTTTTTCATTCTGGACCACTTTAAGAAATTAGGAGGAATTCCTATAACTCTATAAAGTAACAAATAAGAAGAACCTATTTCGTATGCTACTTAGGCGCTGTTTGTTACCGTTTGTTTTCGGTACTTTGCTTACGATTCACCCACTTGAAAATTCAAAAGAAATGAAAATGGACTACATTTCAACGTACATCACCGATAGTAATTAGTGTATTTGAGATTATGTTTATTTTTTTCTTCTTTCTTAGATTTTGAATTATATACTGGATAGGTAAATTTCAAAGCTATAGTAAAGTAACGGAATATAGTTTAAAAATAATTTCTTCTCTTCATTCATTTTAGTAAAGTAATTGAGTAAAGTAAATCAAAGCAATCTAAAGAGATGATAATTAGTTGACGTAAATTCATTGTACTCGTCAAGTCACCTAGCCACTTTAAATTTAGGAATAAATTGCACCGTTCTCACCCGTCCTTAAACCGTTTTTCCACGATGGTAAGAATGTTTACGCAAAAGCAAATAATTGCATCTAAACTCCAAATCTCCTCAATTCTAAGATCAACAATCTAAAAATGTAAAGATAACAACGGACGCTATTGAAATAATCGAAACATCACGTTAAGTCAAAAGAAAAAAAACTGCAATATATACGGACGAACTTATTAAAAGTCGTAGATAGTGAAAGTCTAAGAACATAAAGAATTCAAATTACTGAAAGTAAAGGAGATATAATTCAACACTTTATTAACCCGACAGTATACTTTAAAAGCCAGTATCAGAAGGAAATATTCACCTCAGCGTATCGAACAATTGTAATGTTAAAATATCATCAATATTATTGTCGAACGCACTCAACGCCTACGGGAAGCGGAAAGCTGAACCCTGCACACTGGGCAGCAAAAGCTGGGGAAAAATGTGACCGGCTGAGTAGAGGAGAAGACACAGACAATCTCTTCGCATTCATACCGCCGAACAATAAACATCTGAGTCTTGTCCCCGCAAGAAACCAGCAAAATATTAAAGTGTGATTTTAATGTTTGAACTATTAAAAAGTGAAGAAAAGTAGTGTAATAAAAAGAAACAAAAACAAAAATAGAAGAAGAAAAGAACGCCAAATTGGGGAAAGCAGCGAGGGATTAATCGAGGAAAAGCGGCTAAAAGACGGAAACGTAAAATATATAAAAGATAAGTACAAATTTTTGAGTATAAGATAAATCATAAAAAGGTATATTGGTTTTTGCTGTGGCGGGGTGACGGGGTGATTTCACTTGATTTTATATTTCATTTTCTTCTTTTATTAATGAATTTAATTGCGAATGGTGTATCAATAAACTTGGAATATAATATAGTTTTCTTTTGAGCATACTCGGTTTGTTTATTTTTTTTTTTTGGTATTCATTAGGTTTCGTGATCTATCCTGCAACACTGCAAAAGATCACGTGGCGCCCAATTTCTTTTTGAATATTTTCAGGTATAACCCACTCCCGGGTGGGTTAAGCTGGCACTGTTATATACTAAAAATTAAAAAAGCGACACGGCAAAATAATGTGCTCTTTATGGGTTAATTTTGTGCCCAAATAAAAAATTTTGTGCTCGATAATTAACGCGGCAAATTACAATTGTAATTTCCAGTGGCAGCTATCGGCAAGCTAGCACTGTCTCTCCCTGGCAGGGTTATACTTGGCCTTGGATAAAAAATTATAGCGTTAAAATTAAGTGCTATTTATGTGCTTTAAAATAGCCGGGACCGATTTTCGAAAAAATCATCCCTTGCATAAAAAACAACCCCTGTAAGAAATTGATCATTCTATGTCCGCGGGGAAGTGAGCTTTTAAGCTTTTATTAATTCGTAAACACTTAAAGCTTAAAAGCTCACTTCCCCGCGGGCATAGAATGATCAATTTCTTATAGGGGTTGTTTTTTATGCAAGGGATGATTTTTTCGAAAATCGGTCCCCGGATGTATCACATATGCCAGCCAGGTATGGTCACCTACACAAACAACCCACACAGCATTAAATCCGTCCAGCGTAGGTTCATTCGCTTCGCTCTACGTGTGTAGACAGATTCAAACTTCCACCTTATGAAAACCGTCTGAAACTGATAGACTTACAACCTTTAAGTAAACGTCGTGATGTTTCCGACATTCTCTTCATTCATCAATTATTTAGTGGTGCCATAGACTGCCCTTAAATCCTGCAATCTTTACCCATCTATACCAATCCCCGCAACCTTAGGTCCACTCCTCTTTTCCGACTCGACCGTCATCGCACAAACTACGATCAAAGCGAGTCAATTACCAGGATGCTACGAAAAGTCAACGACCTTTCCTCCTTTGACTTCCATCTGAGTAAATCATCCCTTCGCAAAGCCTTATATCTTGATCCCGCCCATCTTGATCGCCTTTCTTAATTCTTCTTCCTTCCTGCCTGTATCTACTTTAATTAGAGCTCATATTGTAGCTTTTACTATTTATTTATTATGCCATCATTTATAATAGCTTGTAGTGTTAGTATTATGTTATAGCTCGTAATTGTAGTATCATTATGTTATAGCTTGTATTAAGCTTAAATAAATAAATTAATTAATAATTATCTTGAAATTGCACTTAACTAAAATATGAAGTGCTTTGGCAGCATTTGTGTGATTCTAAATAAGATCTTCGCTGGCAGGCTTTGGCTCTCTGCTCACATCTTAATATTACCACATTTCACTTTTGAAAGTCTCGTTTTTCCTAAGCTGGATAATATCTGTGCCCGTAAGATTGAGGTCGCCTTCAAAGACTGTGTTCGATTTTTGTTTGGAATGCGAAGGCTTGAGCATCTTTCACAACTTCAGACTCAATAGCTTGACCGGTCTTTTTCCTATCCATAAACGAAGAGCTTTGGTATTTTTATACATTCAAACAAATCGAATTACCTGAGTTCTACTTCACCACATCCCAAAAAAATACAAACTTAGCAATGCCACGTTTTTATAAATCAGTGATACATGGCTATTACCGAAACTTCAGAGGCAGCCACTATAAATTTGTACTGAGAATTTTTCCGTTCACTCTTATCTTCTCTCTTTTTAACCGACTTCCCAAAAACAAAGGTTAGAAGTTCGACGTGTAGATTGACCGTACATAACTTCGTAACGCATTGACCGATTTTGATGATTCTTTTTTTGTTGGGCAGAGTATGCTCAACGATTGGTACCATGTCAAAAAAATTTTTGTCGGGCGGGGGTGGGGGTGAAACCTAACTTTATAACGCGTGGACCGATTTGGAAGATTCTTTTTTTGTTGTACAGAGTACGATCCCCCATTAATAATAGGAGAATAATTTGGTCCTATGGTGAGGGTGGGAGAGGGGGAGGGGTAGGGATAGTCTAACTAATTTTAGTGGGATGGTGGTGGGGTAGTGGGTTGAACCTAACTATTTAACTCGTGGACAGATTTGAATGCTTCGTTTTTCGTTGTATAAAGTAGAAGACACGAAAAAATGAAAAATAAAATAGTTTTTAAAAAAAAGTTGAACCGACTTCACAAAAAGCGCTAAAAAGCATAAAATAATTTTTAATTTTATATCTATTACGACATTTTGAAGTCGGTGCAAATTAAACAAATAAAACAACTACAGAGCCCCAAATGAAGATAATACATAATACTACTTGAACGTTTCAGCTCATGGGATCATAAGAAAGGACGATTAAATACTTTTGTTGTTTGTTTGATTTGCACCGACTTCAAAATGTCGTAATAGATATAAAATTAAAAATTATTTTATGCATTTTAGCGCTTTTTGTGAAGTCGGTTCAATTTTTTTTTTAAAAACTATTTTATTCTTCTTTTCGATTCCTTGTTTGCATATTTTACTGCACATTATTGTCAAGCAAAAAGCCAATTAATCGTGTACTTATAAAAGATTGTTCAATCTTGTATACTTTAGTTAGAAATAAAATTATTATTATTAAAAAAAAACTTTAAAGGGATTACATTGTAAGTTGGAAACGAATACATAACATGTTGTTTTAAAACCGAAAGGTAAATGAGATTAAAACAGTAAAAACAGCTGTTTTAATCTCATTGACCTTTCGGTTTTAAAACAACACCGGTTTACACCTTGCAATTTCTCAACAATATTGACATGACAAGTTTCATTTTGTAGGTATTTTATAAAATGGAAATGCAATAATCTGCAAAACCATAAGATCTAAGCCTGCGGCAATACGTCTTTTCATTAATTTGAGTCGAGCAAAGAAAATGTGCAAAATGTAATGAACAAAAAAACCAGTGTGAACAAAGCAAAATGAAAGCAGCATATGATCCCCCCTATGGATATTTCTTCTGCCGTACCAAAATCTGCATACGTTTTGGTCTGCTCCAAACTTCTCTAGTCGCGAATAATTTACATTGCTTAACAGAGTCTAAGGCACGATTACCAACTAATATGTACTACGTTAGATGGCCTTGGTATCTGGGCTTCTTTTTAAAGTGCGTGTTATTTAGACACTGGCAACACTAACTCACCTGAAATATTGATAGATATGCAGTATCGAATTTCGGCGATTAGAAATAGCGCGCTTAACGCTTGAACAACGCTGGGAAATATTAAGAAATTATTTCCAAAGTAAGTGCATTGTTGCAGAAACTGTGTGAAAGTTGAAAAGAATCGCACAGTATTTATATTGGGTCACAATAAAATCATTGAAAAGATGTGCTGACTTGATCGCTTCAAGCGTCTGTGACGTTAATTGTGATTTTGAGAAGCGAAAATCCCTTAAGGTGGTTCTAGGGTAAATTTATAAAATTTATATTTATATATTTTCACTAAAACAGCCTACCATATACAGCAAACCTCTCCACTTTCCTTATCAGTAAAAGCGAAAGGACCTTACGATACCCAAAAGAGGCAAAGTTCACGTCCCTCCTCGCGTTGTATCGCAAAACTCCCATTTCTTTAATGAGATGATGGTAATCAATCATTTTCGAAGAAAGCACTGTGAATTTTGATACGTTTTCTTGGCGCTAATGAGATAGTTACAAAAGGGAGATTCAATCTTGTATTTTTAGCAGATAGGACGATTTTTGGGGCCCATTTTCTGTAATGGGTATGCCTTAATAGGATTAGTGGGTCTTTTCATTTTCTATGTAAATTTCAACACAGCTCCACATTTGCGTACGGCAGTATTAAAATGTTTTTCTGTAAATGGATTAAATATTTTTGCAGTACTTTACAATGAGAAGATTAATTTCAGGAAATTGTAAGAGGATTCTAGTAATTGTTGTGAAATTGTTAGATCTATAAAGAATTTTTTTTTAAATGATACAAAAGAAAAATTTTTTAAATGATGCTATAGCACAGCCACGGCAAAAAAGGAGTGAAGGGTCAAAAAGGTCCAAGGATTGAAAGCTCGAGATAACGTGCACGCATCGTTTTGACACCTAAGCTCAGTTGTCCCGTAAGAAAAGGATTCTCGAAATTTTTAGATGTAAAGGGAAAACAGTATCTTCAAGTCCTTGTATTGCTCGTAGCAACATATAGACAAGAAATCAGACTAGCAATACGGCAGACAAGTGACAGAAAATTGGCATTAAGTGAATGTTCCAAATAGTCAATATGACGGGATATTGCAGGATTGCCAATTTGCTTAATAGATTTAATTTGAACTTTCTCTGGCGTGAATAGTGCTACGCCTAAACACTGAAAGACAATATTTGAGTCTAAGCGATTAGCGTCGTCAGATAGAGTTAACTACTTTTTTTTGTTATGTAGATACGGTCACTCCTTTGATAGAAGTAGAATAAGTGTAAGGTGGCTTTCACCTAAGAGATAGCAACAGTTTTGATTCTTAGCGGCAATAAACATGACAAGATTCACTGCTTAAGGGGGGAAACTCCTCCAGAAATAAATTTATTTGCATTTTCCTTTTTCCTTTAAAAATTCATTTACTATTTAAAAGTATATATTTTCAATGTTTTAAGCTCAATAGACAGTCTAAAAAGTACGTAAATAGTCACTGGAGTGATGCGCTCCAAAAGTACCCAGAGCAGATTAAACTCTACAAGAACGAAAACTTTAATCGCGTTTTTCTCGAAACGTATTTCTTCCGCGCCGTGGAATATAAGTTTAAAAAGTAATAAAGCAATCAACTTGAAAATTTGCACAGATATTCTTTAACTTATTGGCCTTTGCACAAACCTAAAAATGTTTATTAATTGTTATAATAAATATTGTTTTTAACGATTTATTTATAAAAAAAAATAGTATTTTTTTTCTTTAAATGCTCGCATTTTTTTGTAAACAATTATTGAAAACCCTGTTGTCTAAAGGAAGTTCCCCCAATGCTCCTTACATGCATTCTTGATTGGCGTCTGTAGAGTTCCCACAGGAGTACACTATAGATTCGAAAGAGCACGCAAATTCAAGAGTGCTTACATGGGCAAAGCTATGAATGGATTTAAAAGTGAGATACTATTGATAAAAAGGAGAAATAAGGTTGGTATACGCACTGAATCTTGTGGTACTCTGGCTTTTATTTTGTAAGGATCAGATGTGAAAACGTCTATTACGGTACAGATTGAACGGTTAGATTCAAGCGAGCACTGCACTTTGAGAGTCCTTTGGCTATGAGTGTAAGATGGTGTAGACGGAGGCGGCTACCTTAAGGTGAAAGCACACTTAGAAGCAAACAGCTCTGTAAGAAATAACACACTTGCAGATATTCCGTGCATCACAATAAATTCCTATCAGTTTCTTTGGTGGGCACAATTTATGCACCTAATAGGCTGTAATTTGTATTTGATGGCCAACGTCATTATTACACCAGTTGTAGTTTTTTTGTTTTTGTTTTACATTAATAAAACTATAAGAAAGAAAGCTGTACATTCCGAACCATAAGATGTTTGAGATAAATGCCACATTAATGATAAAAGGTCATTGCGGGTTGCAGAGTAATGTCGCTAGTTCGGATTCCACAAGGGCTTACAGGAACTAGAGAAAGCGAAGATAAATTGCTTTTCGTGCTAGGCTAAAGCTAAAGAATTCCAATAGAGATATGGTGTTGGAAATTGGAACAAGAGCTGCAAATTACACAGGTCTACAAGATTCTGTTATTGGGCAGCTGGGGGTCCCTTCCGAAGTAATTTTCTGCGTAGAGTCCGAATCAGAAATGGGCAATCAGAAATGGGCAATCACCTCAGGATTTTGAGATATTTGAGGTTATGTACTTGAAAAATGCTTTTTTTTTTTTTTGTTGTTGCTATTTTTGAGGTTATGAACAGGATGCAAATTTTATTGATCTATTTTTCTAATTGCATCATTTACTCTTATCTTTCACAATAAGCTATTGAGCGGCCAACTAAGATTTTTTCTTGCAAAGTTACAACCATTTTAAGTTATGAAGTTTATATTTCATACACATACCTATAAATATATATAATATGTTTATATGACGTATGAACTTCGACCCTGCAAATGGCCATTTGCAATTGTAATTTGCAGCGTAAAATCCGTGTTCGAGGTCAGGATTTTGAGATATTTGAGGTTATGTAGTCCAAAAATAGGTTTTGTGGGTAATTCTGAGGTTATGTACAGGATGCACACAATGTTTTTGGTCTTGATTTTGTAGTTGCATAATTTAATACTACTCTTACTCTTCAAAATAAGATATTAAGCGGTGAACTTCGATCTTTTCTTGCAAAGTTACGACCATTTTGCCTTATGAAGTTTATTTCATATAAATATATATAATATATGTATTATCATCTTATGCGGAGATAGACCTGCATAGAAAATTCAGTTAGTTTGGTTTAAAATCTCGAACGGAAAAAAATTCATAGTTTCTTAAAATCGATTAAATGTAACCGGAATAATCGTACATCTATAGTTCTTGGAAAAGCATTATGAAACTTTTAAAAGAACAAGATTTATCCGTTCACTAATGGTTGTAAAAATCGTATTTCGTCCTTGTCGCTTTCAGCGTCCTCTACTAAGATATCACACTAATTTTACTCTTCCCGTAGCTGTAACTAAGTATACAACTACACATATTACTTTATACGCTTCCCTACGTGCAAATCCATGTAGACCCATATAAATCGGTTCTCTTATCGATGCTTTAAATGGATTTACATCTACAACGGATCCTGTAAGTTTTCTGATGGACAGGCAACTGAACAGTGCTTTTAAGGGGGAAAGAAAACAAGTTGTTGTTCCCCAAGACTTTTGTACAATCCCAACTTTTCCAGAAGACGAGAAAAGAAGGACACATTTTGCACACATATAAATACCAATACAAAAGGGAACTTAGAAAGTATATATGTTTGAATGCCGTGGAGCTGAAGAAATTATAGCCAGCCTTTAGAGTTCCAGTTGATGAGGGTTGTTGCTTAGATATACCCCTAGCAGAAGTCTCTCAGATGGTTTATTCCTTTTAATGCTGAAGTGACTTCGTCTGGAGATGGAGTCATCCTTGTTCCCAGCTGGAGATGGTTACACAGCCCTCGAAATTGATATTGTAATGAATACTGAGGGTTGATGCCTTTTTTATTTTACTTTAATTTTTCTGTGTAACAATACTAATGTTTTGTGGTCATGCACAAGCCAAGAGAGATAGTGAAAGGGGTTGGCCGCTCTAAATTTGGGATATGGATACGAAGCCATTATCAAACTAATTTGAAGTCAGTTGAGGGCAGTAAAACAGAGGAAGGAGTTCTCGTAAATTACAAACTCACAAAATCTATTAGAACAGACAGTTTCTACAAATTGCAGGAATTCTTTGTGTTTTATAGTTCTTTTTGTTGTTTGTTCGCAAAGGACGATGATTCCAACAGGGATATATGTATATATATATATATATATATATATATATATATATATATATATATATATATATATATATATACAGGGTGTTGCAGATCTGACATGCCAAACTGAGTGGGGTAATAGATCTCACCTAGGCAAACAAATAATTGTATGGCGGGGGGGGCAATCTCAACCGTTTGGGAGTTACAGAGTGATTCATAAATTTCAGTTGTTCATGGTATGCACATTACTCTTTTATTTTTATCTTTTGATCTACCTAACATAGCGACATCAAACAAACGCTAAAAAACTACTACCCCAATGACCTTTCCAAAAATGTCAACAATGTTGATCTCACTACTACCACTGCAGGTATAGTCACGGCATATATATATATATATATATATATATATATATATATATATATATATATATATATATATATATATATATATATATATGTATATATATTTAGTGAACTTGAAATAGTTGTAATTTATATAAATAAATATAGTTGTCAGGTGAGTTGCTGTAGTCGTTAGTAGAAAGATGATGACCAGCTTGTATTTTTGGTAGAAACATCCATCATCTTTGAGCGCTGATATTTTTCAGCGATCACCATCCCAAAGAAAATTTTCACTCCTATTTGTGGAAGTAGAACAAGTGTTTTTACTTTTAATTTTTTAATCTTGATGGTCTTGATTGCTTCTCCTACTATTGGCATGATAAGAGAATGCCGGAAGATAATAATAATATAATGTTCATGGACTGGCCAGCCAAAAGTCCGGATCTGAACCCCATAGAAAATCTATGGGGTATACTTTCAAGACGCGTCTACGAAAACGGAAGTCAGTTTGACACAGTCGGTAACCTTAAAGAAGCGATGCAGAAAGAATGGCAAGGAATTTCAATTGATGTGTTACAACATTTAATTCCTTCAATGCAAAATAGAGTTTTTGAACTAATTCAGATGAATGGCGGAAGTACACATTATTAGTGCTGGTCTTAAGAATTTGTTGTTACTAAGTTGAATAATGTTTCATAATTTTGTGATTATTTAGTAAATATTTAATTAGTTTTAAAAGCTATAAGTGCTATAAAAAGAAAAATGAATAAATATTTGAATATTTTTACTCAAAGATGTTTATTATTATTTTTTTAAAGTCAATCTTTAACAATATTAGGTAAAATTTACATTTACTTTTTAAATTTCTTCTTCTCCTTTTGTTGCACACTTTCCAAGAAAATATATAAAAATTTTAAAACACAAATACAACAAAATCTGTTACAGTCCTAACAGTGTTATATGTATTATTGAAATACTTGCTAAAGGACATTTTATTTTAGAAAATTAAAAAAAGAACAAAATGTATTTATACGAGTTTCGCATTTCGTGTATCCAATTTTGTTGGATTAAATCTTCCCGTTTATTCCTTGAAACAAATTTGTTAACTATTAGTTTAGGAAAATAAATGGCAAAACGAAATTTCATCTGTATTTATACGAATTTCGATCAGTGTACACGTCGGTATTCGAAGTCGAAAGTGCAATGGATAAGCAACACATTACGAAAAGTGCTAAATAACATCGCTCAACAGGCTCTAGATTAGAACCGTCACTCGACTCAAGGAAAATGCTGAATTGGACGAACATGGACATGGAATTGGAACACGTGGAGAAAATTCGTGGAGAAAGAAGGTACCCAAATCAAAAAATTATGGCAGCAATTGAAGGCTTTGGAGCAGAACCGGACAAAGAAGAGAGTCGGTGTAGTAGACGCACTATGCCCCACAGGGGGTTAAAAGGAACCGGAGAGTATAAATCTATAATAAGTAATTTCATTACAACCAATTTACGTCTACTTGATTATTTAAACCTTACCAGCGATCACCTTGGCTTCTTCTTGGCTAGATAATCCGACCATATCTAGATAGCTAAAATTAAAACCTGACGGGCAACTCGAGAAAGATCATTCATTTCAAATCGGAATCAGTTTATCATCGTAGTAACAGGAACATGCTTCGTAATTTTTTTTCGGTGTCGGTTCATTTTCAAATCGACAACGAATCGAAATCGAAAGGGAAACGATGTTAGCACAAAGCAGTTATTTGTATACGTAATAATATAAAAAAAGAATAACAAGAAATTTCTCACATATTTATCGAAATGCACAATGTACATAAAAACACTTGTCTCGAGCGAAATTCAAGAAAAACTTTCAAAACAAACCGTTTTTTTATCTCGAGCAGAGCAAGAAATATTTAAAATTTATACTTCTATGATACTGCTGTCAAGTTCGGTGTTTGATTTAGTTGCAGTTAAATTTAGTTTTCGGTTTATTTTAGAGGCGTCCAGCAGCTAAAGAAAAGCCAACCCTTTGGTGCTGCTGTTGAATTTAGCTTTGCTTTATTAGAAACGCCGATCATGTCAACAAATTTTCTTTATTTCTTGCCCCGCTCGAGATTAAAAATCGGCTTGTTTTGAAAGTTTTTAGTTTTTAAAAAAATTTCTTATTGCAAACGCAATTTAAATTTGATATATGTATGCAGTGCCCTACATAAACAACTTATCTCTACCGACACGAACGCCTCATGTCTAACAGCTAAACTTACTAACTGTTAAGAGTTTCAGACATGAGGCGTTCGTGTCGGTAGAGATAAGTTGTTTATGTAGGGCACTGCAACAACACGGTCTATCCACTGAGTAGAAAATAGAGTAACTATTTCATTGAAATTTCTTAAGGCAAGTAGGATAACTATGCGCTAGTTGTCTCATTTTTTTCAGCGTCTCCCAAAATAACTGTCCCTTTGGAAAATTCAAAAACAGTAAAAAAAGTAAGGTGACACCATAAAATTATTTTTATCTGATTTAATTCAAATCTCCCCCCCCCCCCCCCCTGTTTAACTTTTTAAACAATTGCTTTTAATAGCTTTGGAAATTCATTGCACCCGCACGGACGACTTCATCAAGAATATCATTCCAAATCTTTTGCAGAAGTTGCTTAAATTGTTTCAAGTAATGTTTTTATATTATTTAGCTTAGTTAACATACGTCCCCATATGCAGAAATCTAATGTGTGTAAGGCCGGCAGGCCATTCTTCTACTGATATGAAATCCCTTAAATTGCCTTTGAACCACCGGACTTTTGAGCCGGTGACGAATCCTGTTGGTAACAAACGTTTCCGTCTGGATATAATTTTCTTGTCGCTGGGAAAAGATTTTTAATCAAAATATCTTTCAGGTAAAAGTTTTGATTAATTTTTCATTATGTGAATTTTTAGCTTCCCAGTTATAGGGAAGTTATTGTAATGGGTCCGAAAAAGAAAATCGTTGTTTTCAACATAAATTGAAATTTGAAGGTCGCATTGCAACATAATTTGGGGAAGAAGTCTGTGCGTGTGTGGGTGTTTTTTTTTGTGCGACAAGGAGGTGAGGAATATTTCAAATATTCCAATAGCCCGTGATACTGGCATGCACGATTCATCGCCAAAGCAGCGCCTACGTGCTAAACCACACCTCCCTATCCTCTTCAACAACCACGGAACTGCCGTTAGGTATTGCTTCGCAGGGCTGATTAGCCATCATGCTATCAACCTGTCATATTAATCTGGTGTCTAAGACGTTCCAGTTTTCTCAATTCATTTTGGACGTTTATTATAAGATCCGTCACTTCGCTCAAATTTTCCGTACTTTGGAGCATATATTCAATTATTACTGATGGACTCAATATATTTACACGCCATGCCTGGAAACGTGGGCAATGAAATTGAAATTGAGCTGTTATGTCCAAATCTGTGCATTTACTTGCAGTATCCACAATGACCAGTCAAGAATTGCATCAAGTGGTAGTTGTTTTCTCAAAGCTTACGGTTGACCCAAGTTTCGATGATTGGAATCAGCTGATGCGTTTTACCACATTAACATAGAGGTCTACCTCTCTTCATTTTTAATCTCCTTTTTTCTGAGGTTTCCCTGCTCGTTGTGATTCTCGTATAAATGCGTCTCATCTCGTTCGCGAGGATGTCGATCGGGATCATACTAGCGATGACACAAGCTGCTTCGTCAGATACCGTTCTATAGGCACTCGTAGCTCTTAAAGCACATAGTCTGTGGACTGTTGAAAGTTTTCTTCTTGACTCTTGCAACGCTAATGCCTTTGCCCAGATTGGGGAGGCATACAGAAGCCCAGAGCTCACTACTCTCAATGGCAGGACTCTTCTATCTGCTTTGGGACCACCAATATTTCGCAGCATCCTGGAAAGGGCCGCTTGTATGTTCGAAGCACTTTTGCTCACATATTCGAGATGCGATTTGAAGTTTAGCCTATTGCCCAGCATTACTCCTAGGTATTTCAGTGATTGTTTAGACCTGCTTGTTTTATTGCCTACCTTGACATTAATGTATTCCAGCGTTTTCCGACTTGTGATTAAGATCGCCTCCATCTTCTGGTCTGCTGATTCAAGACCAGTTCTTAAGCCTGGCGATAGATTCATTTCTTGCCGCCTCTATTTAGTGGGTGTATTTCCCTGTTGTAACGATCTCAATGTCGTCTGCGAAGCCTATTATTTTCGTCTCCTGGGGGATCTGTAGTCTGAGAAGTTAATCATACATAACGTTCCAAAGGAGGGGACCTAGGACAGATCCTTGTGGTACCCCTGCGGAAACGTCATAGTATTCTGTTCCTGCATCAATATTATATCTAACTTTCTTGTTCCTGAAGTAACTTGATATGATCAGGGCTTCCATTCTAACGAGGGAATTCTTTATGAATTCCCAGTTGTTAAAGGCATTCTTGCCGGCTAGTGTAACCACTGCGCAGTATTCTTCGGTTCCCTATCTCCACCTTTTACCTTCTATGGCAGAAACAGCGATGTCCACTACCATTTTGATTGCATCTACGGTGAAGCGCGCTATTCGAAATCCAAATTGGTGCTCTGATAAAGCACCTTTTTCCTCAGCTACCGGGAGTAACCTGTTGTATATTATTCGCTCCAATATTTTCAACATTGTGTCGAGAAGGCAAATTGGGCGGTAGGATGAAGGTTCTCCAGGTGGTTTATCTCCTTTTGGTAGCAGTACCAGGTGTTGCAGCTTCCATTGTTCCGGAAACACGCCTTCTATTAGGCATCTTTTTATAACTTCTACGAAAATGTCAGGTCTTTTGAGAATCGCTGTTTTCAGAGCTTCGTTTGGGATTCCGTGCGGCCTCGGAGCTTTGTTGTCTGTCAGTATTTCCTCTATATTACTTTCTTCTATAACAGCAGGAGCAGTTGTTGGACGTTGTGGGAAAAGCGTCGTTATGATTTCTCTCAGCATTACTGGGCATGTCATCTGGGGAGGTTTTTGTTTTTTCGACATAACGACTCTGTACGCGGTTCCCCATAGGTTAATGTTAGCCTCTTCGCAAACGCGTTTGAAGTTTTCTCTTTTACTGTCCTTGATGGCATTCTTTAAAGCATTTCTTTCTTCTTTACCGTTCATGACGTTCAAAAAATCTATTTATTTTACATAAGTTTAATCGTTATAGTGTCTAGTATATGTAGTTAAAAGGATTTTGTAAAATCTGATATAGCTTACATATAAGTTACAGCGCATTGAGCGGAACCGGGCGCCGGCTGGAAAACATGTAGCTTAGGCACTCTTGCGCTTTGCTGGACGACCTTCCTCCGCTACCTTATCAATTAACCTGATCAACCGGCAGATCCAGCAAAACGAATATTTTGGGGAAGCCGAAGACTGCCTCTATGGTGCTGGGATAGCTGACTAGATGTAAGTTGTCAAAAACAAACATTAAAAACGATTTTTTATAATTTAAAACTGCTGTTTCGAGAAAAATGCATTTTTATACTTATGGCGGCATTTTGTGCCGTTGTGAAACCAGTCTAATACTAAACAATTTCTTTCAAAATTAAAAGTCTACCACATCACTGGCAGCGTAAAAGTTATTCAACTATAAAGAAAGAGACAATTACCTTAATAAAACATAGAAAAGTAGCCTGAAGAGCTCCACTCAACTCCACAAATATTTGATATTGATTCTGGTTGTCATTTAACGTTTGCAGCAGGCTGGTCGTCCCATCACTCGAAAATATTGAAATGATCCTTTTTCAGAACTTGGTAACGATGTTTTTCCTATCCGTTTCTTTCGATAAACCATCACAGGACAATTGGACGTCTCTCACTCTTATCTGTGACGCAATGGAAATAATAAGGGACGAAGAGAAATGCAAATAACCAGTTCGAAAGGGTATGCAAATTTGAACCGTACGTACGGTTAAGGTTTTAGTTTTCTTCTCAATTGTTTGTGCCCTCGCAAGCCTCTTTTGACGTCTTGTTCGATGTTTTGGACGACTTTGCTCCTATTTTCCAATCCCCGCTTACGTTTCACTTGCTGGCAATGAAGAATTTGTTCGCATTTCTCTAATTGGGTTATCTGCAAATGGCTGATTGCCGCAATTACCCTGTAATACTGCGGCAGGTTGTTTGTTCACGTAGGAATATGAACTCAACATTTTTCATTCCCAACGTATCCCTCTCACTTATTTCTTTTTTCTGCCCCCTGCTCCCGTTATCTTATAAAAACTGTTTTCCAGGGTTTTTTTTCTGATTATTAGGTTATTACCCCCCACACACACACACACGGTCTTAAAAATATGATGAACGCCATTCATCCGGATACCCAAACCTTTCTTGTCTGCATTTGTGAGTTCTTTTAGTCTCCATGGTGTCCCCAACTGTCGGACAAAGAATATTAGAGAAAACGAGCAGAAGGGGAGATTTAGTACTTTCTGTCCTTTCTAATGCTCTAATAAAATCCTTTAATTTTGTTAGAATACTGAAAAACTCTCTTATCAATGTCACCCCCTATGGTAACGCGTGTTAGTGTGTAAGGAACAGAAAATCCTAGTTCAGGGGAATTCTCATGGCTTTTGTGTTTCCCAGTTTCCATTAGTCAACATTGGTTTCAATATTGCATATATTTTGTTCTGTTTTTATCAAAATAATAATAATAAAATGGGGCTCACTCTCCGAAGGGGTACTTGGGCATGCCATAAACGCTTACCGAACCCCATTAAAGAATTCACAGTTCGTGTTGATTTAATTGAATTTTTCCAGCCCGACTGAGTGATCCAGTACGGGTGAAACTGAATCTGGTGATAATCTGCTTTAGGGACTCTGTGTATCAGGGTTCAGTACGGACAACGCCGTTATTTATTACTTTAATATTAAATTAATAATTTATTTATTTACTAGGAGGAACTTCATCTATCTTACTATACAACCTGATGATGATGCTTTATTGTTTTTCTGAAGAACGAATAGAGGAAGAAGCTTTATCAGGTCAATGATGTTTAAACCGCGTTGGTGGGTGAAGGTAATTTAATTTAATTATTACTTTGGTATGTTGTTTTTGCTTCATTTAGGTTTAAAACTATTCAGAATAGTGTAGGTACATGTAAAATATGTGTCACCTATTTCAGGTATGAGTTACGAGTTACACTCGTGAAAAATGCTTTTAAATTTTGTTTATTCTGTATATTAAAACTACACGGCCATGGACTGTGTCAATCAAAAAACACTGTTGTTACTCAACTGAACTTTATTAAGAGTTTATTCTATATATATACAAAAATTGCGTGCAAGCTTGCATTCTTGGTCTGTGGGAACAAATAAGTGCAAGCTTGCAATTTTACGTTTTACAATTTTGTGAGAAAATACGGATAGTGAATTTAAATGAAAGTTAATATTTTTGTTTGCTTAAAACTTATTCTGATGACTAAGTAATTTAAGTGTCTGGGAAAAAATGAATTTTTTAGTGAAGTTAATTTTACAGAGTTATACTATTTCTTTTTGGGTAAAAAACATTGATTTATGCTGCGTATTGATTATGATTTATGAGCTTCTTGCTTACTTGAGGAGTGCGACGTTGTTTGAAGCAATTTCATTTACTTATGTTTTGCGCAGCGTGTCCCAGCTCGTAGTTGTTCCAGCCCTGGTTTAAATAATTAAAAAAAAATTGGTTTTGGAAGAGATTTTACACCACGAAGAGTAACGTTAATTATCTAAATTATTCTAGCGTGCGTGAACAGTTTATTTCAGTTTCAATTATGATGAAATGACAGCAATTGTGCAGGATAACCATAAGCGGCGCAGTGTCTTTCCCTGGAAGTAGTCATTGATTATGCAGGGTGTTTCAGATCTGACGTGCCAAAATGAGTGGGACGATAGATCTAAACTAGACAAACAAAAAATTTTATGGCAGGGGGGAAAGGGGCAATCTCAACCGATTGGGAGTTACAGGGTGATTCATAAATTTCAGTTTTTCATGGTATGCACATTACTCTTTTATTTTTATCAATTGATCTACCCAACACTGCCACATCAAACAAACGCTAAAAACAACTATCCTAATGATCTATCCAAAAATTTCAACACTACTGTTCTAACTCCTACCATTGCACGTACAGTCACTTCCAAAACTGACAAAAATGGTTTGCGATTACCTAAAATTCAGCATTTTCCCAATTTTTTCCCGAAATGCATGTAATTAGTACACCTCTCTTCTATTTTTATTGGATTTCCCATCTTACAACCTTTCCAAAAAGGTGCAACATGGCAAGGTAGACACAGGATTCAAAAAACCGCATCCTTAGAACTCCCTGAGTGCCTAATTAATTATTTTATTTCACTTTAGGCAGGAAATTCTTTAAAGACACAAAATTGTTAAGATAAAAGGTCGAAAATGTTTGTTTTGGATTAACAATGATGACAGTGCAGGTACTGAATGGTTTTGGCAATTCGCATCGAAGAACATTTACTGAAGCAGTCCCAAATTTGCACATTTCGGAATTTTTACCAAAACCAACGCCTTAATAAAATTAAGTTAGAACTAAAAAATAATGCCATTTTAATCTATCCGGTACAGATGTTTACGAAATCGTAGCGTGTAGCACCGACTTCATTTTAGAAAATGCAAAATTAACTACAGATATAAAATTTCTGTGAGAAAATGAAGTCCTGTTACAAATCGCGTAAGACTTGAGATTGCAGTGGAAATCCATTAAAAACTCCGCTTACCTTGTTAGTCTAGCACAAAAGCTGTCTGAAGTTCATTTTGACCTGAAAATGACTAAAAGTGAAAATCATACGATTTTAATTAAAACTCATTACACCGATCCTCAAAAATGCTCGCATGCATAAAAGCCATTAGAAACCGTTTCTTATCGTGTGTAAAAACTTCACAAAAAGTGAGCCACCTTGTGTGTATCTACAAAGTGTTTTGCAACATCAAATCGACGTCTACCTAGTCTGGTGCTGTGGCGCTTTAGTGTGATTTTACATAAACTGCATCCCTTCACCAGACAAGGATTTACGCAAATATGCACGCAAAATCCTAGAAATACAACAAAGTCTTCGTCCTTATATCGAACAGAAAAAAAACAGAAAAAGTTAAAGATAAGAAGAGGGGGAGCGAATAAGTCTTTCGTCTTTCTCCTTTACCCAGAATAAAAGTTGGAGCTGGAAAAGAAAAAAGTCGAATGAACTGTGAGGAAGGTAAGGAATTTGAATGACGTCGGCATACGCACTTCACTTACAGGCCGTTCTAACCCTTTCTGACTGGCTGGTGGGATCATTAAGGAAAGGGGGCGACATATAAGGTGGAAACCAGTCGGGACTTAAGCTGCAAAAAGGGGTAAAAACCAAGAAGGATAAAGGAAAATTATTATCATTACCTTCGACTTGGCGCAATAGAATGGGTTTGGGTGACGTATGCCCGTCGCTAAGATGTCAATGACTGGAGAATCTTAACAAACTCTTGCGTTGCTCTGTTACTCATGGGCTGCTTTCTTCTGGTATACATATGAAAAGTTAAAAGCATTTTATATATATGCACTGGTGAACCAGACAGCCTGTCAGCTATTCTGTAGCCTCTTGCCGGAATAGTCTTGCAAAAAAACCAGGGCACATTTCTGAAGAACACTGGAGATTTCAGTTTAAAATGATGACACGAAACGTAAGGTTTTTCAAAATCTTATTATTATTGTGGGTCAAGAAGGTTAAAACCAGTCCAATTTCTGCTAACAAGGTAACAATTTTTACAAGCGACATACATCTGACCAAAGATTAGTTGTGTTCGACCCTTTGCTAGATAGTATTCGACATGAACCAAGATATTTTTTCTTAGCCCACGGATACGTATGTCTATCAATATTTTATTTGTATTCCTAATAAAATTGTATTGAAAATTTATTGCATGCCAAGACTTGAAATGCTATGTTCCTCTTTTCATTGTTATTTGTGTAGCGCAAGTTACCCCATCCCCGATTGAGAAAAGTTGACCATTTATCAAGTGCAATTGTTGGATCACTGTCCTAAATATCCACTTAACAAAAATTTTTCTTTAATGACTAAATCATAAAATGCACACATAGAAAAAGAAAATGAAAATCTGCACTTAAGTGCTACTTATCAATCTTCCTGGCTACTATTCCTGTCCGCTTTTCGTTCGGATCTTTCCGTTAGACCCATGCTGAAGTTCTATGCCTTACTTTACGACACTTTAGCAAAGGAAGGGAGAAGAGTTGGGTGGAATGATTTAACCGATAAATTATAAAGAAAGGGAGAAAGACAACGTACACAAAGATGATGGAGATGGCGTCCAAGGAGTACACGCAAAGGGAAAATGGTAACTTGTGCCATCTCATAAGACGAATGAGGACGTATATATGACTGGCCTGTACAAGACATAAGCCATTTTCTTAAAGGCGCTCTAAGAACAAAAAAAAAAACTATATAGTGGGAGGAGGGTGCATGAATTTTTCTTAAAAATTTCGCTATCTTGAATATACAGTACCCCAAAGTAAACATATTCTTGCTGCTATATAAACCTAAATTGGTCATTCTGCTAAATTAAGAAATTACCGATGGTTGCAC
The DNA here is from genome assembly GCA_964036015.1 of Leptarthrus brevirostris. NCBI lineage: Eukaryota > Metazoa > Arthropoda > Insecta > Diptera > Asilidae > Leptarthrus > Leptarthrus brevirostris. The sequence goes on from OZ038376.1 coordinate 3,494,054, forward strand.
AAATTAGTTCTATAAGAACTTGAAATATAATACATGACAAGGTTTTTCTAAAAATACCAACGTCTTTGTAGGCTATACAATGTTATTGTTATTAGTTAGGATCCAAATCTTACAAGGTACAAACGCAAACGTAATAACGAAATTTCGTTGTATGTTTTTCTGTCTGTCACAAGTCAATTACTTCTAACCTATTAAACCTCAAATTTGACATGTAGTTTAATGTCTTTAAAACAACCTTTGCGGTAACCCATTTTGGAGGTACAAATTGGGCTTTCAAAAGCAATTTTTAAATTTTCAAATTGTTGATGAAAGTTCATTAGTTTTATATACATATAGCAGTTATTTAAAATAATGAACGGAACCCTCTTGATCAATCTTTTCAGAAATAAAAATTTCCAGTGCGAAAGGAGAGCAAACTGCAAAGTACCCCTTGTCTCGACAAAATCCAGCTTTTTCCTCAAAAAAGGAAATTAATAATAAATAATTTGACATTTTTTGAAATTTCTGTGCTCTTCTTTCATATCTCTCAAGTCAAGTCTTGGATTAAAAATAGTTGTAGTCGAAACAGTCATTTAGATTCTTTGATTTCATTTTTGGTCTCCGGCCGCAACTATTTTAATCTAAGACCTTTGTTATTGAATCTTCCTCTATAATATGTTATGCTTGTTTTCAACTTTTGCGTAGTTGTATGTTAGTTTTTAAACTTTTATTTTTTAATTAGCACGTTTTCATTAGCTGCGCTTGTAAATATAACTATATATCTATATTTATAATCAAATCTAACAAATCGACTTTAACCCGCTTTTAAATGTCGTATTAATTTAAAACAATGCAAGATTATGCAGTTCTGATGACAATAACATACTCTGGTATTGACCTTTGAGGACATTAGCGTGTGTTTTTAGATTTTTCAAACATGGATTTAGTAAACTATCATATATCCTATGACACGACTTAAATGAAAATCTTTTATTTTCAAATAAAAAAATTATTTTAATAATTTTTTAAATAAAACTCACAAAAAATTCTTATTAAGAGAAAGTTTATTTTATTTTTTTGAAAAGAAAGATACTTTAATTTTATATATTTTTGACTCTTAAGAGGAGTTGAATTAAACGACTTAAGTCACGACGAACAACTAACTAAGTACATTCTTATTCTTATATCCAAGAGACAGTTTTCATGAGTTTAAGTTATGATGAATAAGCTTTTCTCATGGGAAACTTATTTCACAGTTTCACTGAGGTGTAAGTTTTCCATGAGCTCGACAATTTCAGGTCGAATGGTATTTGGATATGTCACGTTTTTGTGACTTATGTTATTTGAGGTGTCTGGGAATGTAACTCCTCCCTCCTTAAACTGATGATTCTCCTGAATTATCTTAACTTTAAGCCCTTTTCTTTTATAAAATATGATTAACAAAATTATTATTATTAAAATGATGCTTCCTGTTCCTAAACTGTAATTAACAATTTTATGGTACTTCAACTCCTTAATTTCTTTAATATTATTTTCTTGGCGCAGGGTAATCTTCTCGAAGGTTAACATTTCGTCATGCAAAGTTACACTTTCTACATTTGGAATTACAAATCTTTCTGTAAATTCAGATAGCTTATTACTAAATGTTTTATTACAAATTTTAATTGAGCAATTGACAAAATTTATTACAAAGTTTCCATTTAATATAGGTCTTCTTTCATCGCAAGAACTCTTAAAATTTTTGTTTTTCATATTATTTAAGATTACAAAATCATTTCCTATTTCTATAATTTCTTCTGCTGGACTATTTACTAATTTACATTTCTTTTTCTCTGTACAATGTTTGCTTTGTTTTAATTCTTGTAAACTTAAACTGGTCTGAAACGTGAAAGTTTTATTTTTAATTCTAACAACATATTCAAGTTCTTCGTCAATTTGCTTACTATCTTTATTTGCGATTGGAACAATTAATTTTTTATCTGTTTTTAAGATTCCTGTTGGGATTTTTATTGCAAAAATAATGGCATTGTCCCTGAATTTAGCAATTCCTACTTTAATATTACTTAATTTCTTACATCAATGTCATATTCTCTAATTTCTTTGTCGCTAAGTATGCTTGGATGAACTATTCCTACTCTGGCTGACATTATATTATCTTGAATTTGTTCCACTTGGTCTCTTAACATGTTTATTCTCAGTTGTTGTTCAATGAAGATTTCTTGGTCTAATATTTTCTTTTCAAAATTTTTTATGTTTTCTAATTCGGTAACAATTTTATTTCTATCTGCTTCTATAATGCTTTTTAATAGAGTAATTGAATTGTTGAAATTGTCGTTGATTCTAATTTGTTGATTAATAGTTTTGATTATATTTTGGTTATTTTCGTCTGTTACTTTTAAATGTGATTCAATATCTAGTTTATCGTCTTCGTCAAGTGTCCCGAAAAGCCATTTTAGTCCTTTTCCTACTATATTTATTAAGCCTCTTTTACTTCTGTTGGGTAATAATGTTAGGGTTTTACTTCTAATTGAATTAATTTGTTTTATTAGTGCATTTTTGTTAGTAACATTTAGGATTTCAATATTACGTTCCATAATATCTATAATATCTAAAATTTCGTTGGGATGAATTATGTGAAGGGCTATATCAAATTTATTTACTATTTCTACTTCATCTATTTTTATCTCCGTAAATCCGGCCTCAGAGTGAATTTGTTCAATTGTTAGCGTTGCCTGTGTTAGAGGAATCATTGCTAGGACCAGCATCCATATGACTATGGTTTTCAGTGTTCTTACCTGTTAATTTAAAAGGACGTTTTATATTACTTTCGTGGATGTTAGCTAATTTATATTTCCTAAACTTCGGTTCTTCTTTGTGACGAAGTGATTTATAATTTTTAATGAACCCTGTTGTCCTACTTTCTACATAATTTTCGCGGTTTTTATTTCTTTTTGTTATTACCTGATTTTTCTTTTCATCTATTCTTCGTTTTATAATATCAAAGTCAACTTCGCGATTTTGTACTTCGGCTGGGGTGCATTTTATAGTGGAATGATACGAATTATTATATGATAAAATAGCACTAAGCATTTGTAATTTAATGGGTTGCTTTTCTTCTAAATTTAAAACTCTAATTCGTTCGGTTATGGTATTATTAAGCCGTTCAACGTCGGCATTTCCCGTATGACTATTCGGTTTCGTAATATGAAATTGAATATTTTCTTTCTTGCAGAATTCTTCAACATTTTTGGAACCAAACTCGTTATCAAAAATAAATTTACTGATTTTTCCTCGAATGGAGATAAATTGTTTGAGTTTTTCTACTATTGTTCGACTGTTTCTATCTTCTAGATAAAAGCTTGTTGCAAATTTTGAGAATTTATCGATGAAATTTATAAATGAATGTTTACTATTCACATAAACGTCAACATGCACTACTTCGTCGATTTTCGAAGGTGTTTCTGTTAAATGAAATTTATTTTTTATTGGTTTCCGATCGTATTTGGCTGAAGAACAAATTTCGCAATTATTAATTATTTTCCATATTTCTGTTTTGAGATTTGGATGGTAAATTTTCCTTTTCATACCTTCATAGGTGGGAATGATCCCAGAATGTCCTACTTCATTCTTATGGAATAATGCTATCTGTTTCTTTAATCTTTCTTCATCTTCCACATCTGTGGCAAAGTGACTGCATTTAACGAATTTGAAAATAGTACGGTTCGGATATAACGTAATTAATTTTTGTTGTAGCTGATTGTAGTCATGATCACTTAAATTTGTATAAATTCCTATCTTAAATTTATTACCTAAATATCTTCTTAAAATATCACTGACATTGTCATTAATTAAATCGTTTTTATCGATAAAAATTCTTCTGTTTCTGAATATCGTTTCAAACTCTTTTTCCTTGTTTTCTACAAATATTAGTTGTAGCTTAAACCTATTAACCACAGTTTCGAGTATAGGAATGTGATCTTCTAAATTTTCTTCTTGAGAGTGGATAGTTAATACTTCTACAGATTCTCTTCTACCATTATCATCTTCAAAGTTATTTATTTGTTCACTTTTTTTATTTAAGACTTCGTTAAAAATATTATTAGAGTTTTCAGTAATAGAATTTGTGCCCAAATTTTCGGTACCGGTGCTCAAATTTTCAACACCTTCTGAAAACAATTGAGTTAATGTATCACTTAAATCTTTGTTTTCTAAAGAATTTTGGTTTCTACCATTTTCATTGTTGGTATTGTTAATTGAATTGATTTCTTGCGTTTCGACGTTTATTCTACTCAAAAAGTCTGCGATTCTATTTTCCTTTCCTTTGATATAACCAATTTTAATATTATACTCGCCTAATTGAAGAAGCCATCTTTGAAGTCTAGGGTTAATATCCTTACCTGAATATTTCGTATGCAGCCATTTTATTGGCTGGTGGTCGGTTTGTAGTTCAAACTCTCTTCCAAAGAGATATGGCCTAAAATATTTTACTCCCCAAACTACGGCAAGGAGTTCTTTTTCGATTGTTGGGTAATTTTGTTCATGATTATTCAAGGTTCGGGAGGCAAAGCAAATGGGGTGACCGTCTTGAGTTACGACAGCTCCAATGGCGAAATTACTTGCATCAGTGATAAGTTTAAACTCTTTGTTAAAATCTGGATATCGAAGGATTGGATGATTAGTTATAAGTTCTTTTAGTTTTTCGAAGGCAACAATGTAAGAAGGGTCATTTGGATTAACTTTGGAACCTTTCTTCAAATACTTTGTTAGTGGTTGAGCGATTTTTGCATAGTTTTTTATGAATTTTCGGTAATATCCGGTGATCCCTAAAAAAGATTTAATTTGTTTTTGGTTTGTTGGAAGTTTTAAATTTTGAATGACTTCAATTTTCATTGGATTTGGTCGTACACCTTCTGGTGTTAAAATGTGACCAAGATATTCCGTTTCCTTAAGGAGAAAATTACATTTGTCAATCTGTATTTTTAATTTTGCTTCTCGTAATCTATTAAATATTTTTCGGATGCTAAGGATATGTTCCTCAAGAGAGGTGCTGAATATAAGAATATCATCAAGGTAGACTACACAAATTTTATTTATGTAGTCCCTGAGAATTGAATTCATCAACCTCTGAAAGGTTGCTGGGGCGTTCTTAAGTCCAAATGGCATTCTGACATATTCATAATGTCCGATTGGAGTAGAAAACGCTGTCTTTTTCCGGTCTTCAGCTTTTACGAGGATTTGATGGAAGCCTTTGGCTAAATCCAAAGTCGTAAAATACTGAGCTTTTCCCAATTTATCCAATATATTATCAATATTAGGAATTGGAAATTTATCATTAACGGTGACTTCGTTCAAATTGCGATAGTCAATGACTATTCGCCACTTTTGTTTACCGGAATTATCTGGCTTTTTTGGAACTATCCAAAGGGGTGAATTGTAAGGAGAATTACTTTCTTTAATAATTCCTTGAGAAAGCATTTCAGAAATCTGTGTTTCGATCTCTTGTTCATGTATCTTCGGATACCTATAAATTTTCGAATAAACTGGATTATTAGTCGTTGTAATGATTTCATGTTGCACTTCGTGAGTAAAGGAGAGTTTATCTCCTTCCTTAAAAAATAATTCTTGATAATCTTTCAATAAATTTGCGACAGATTTGTATTCTTCTTCATTCAAATGATCTAGTTTTAGATTATTCATTATATTTCCTTCATTAGTTTCCAGGGAAGTTATTTCATTTATTTCGTAGGGTGATTCATCTTCAAACAATATTATATTCTTACTCGTTTCTAATTGCCTTTTCTCTAAATTTACTATTGCCTTTATTGCTGTTAATAAATTCTGACCGATTATTGCGTCATATTTTCTTCCGTTCAATGCAATCACTTTCCACGAAATCGTACCTTTTGTTAAAAATTCTTTTGGAAGTGGGGTGATTATCTCACGATCAATTATATTTACACCATTAATTGTAGAGTAAAATAAGGGGTTTAAAAGTTTTATTTCGGGAAAATTTTCTAAAACTAAGGGTTTGATTATACTAGTCTCTGAACCAGTATCGATTAGGCATTTGAATTTCTGGCTACCTATCGTAAGAGTTATTATTGGTAATTTCGATCTGAAGGCTCGAGAGAAAAATTTTGTCGTTGAACATTTTCAACCTCCATTGGTTCCACCACATCATCATTGTTGGATACATTATTTGCACTGAAATTGTTATGATTATTACGAAATCTATTTGAATTGGAAGTGCTAAACCTCCCAGAATTGTTATTTATATTTTGTCGCACTGAGTTATTGTTATAATTTGATCTGTCATAATTATTTGAATTATTTCTGTTAAATGTATTATTGTTATAATTGCTGTTATGATTTCTGTTGTTGTTAAAATTATAATTGTTATTAAGATTACGATTATTGTTACTGTTATAACTGTTATGTTGTCCGTATGAATTTATTTTGTCGTTATTAATTGGTCTATTCGTTTGTCTGTTCGTTTGTCGATTAAATTCGCGATTAAAATTTCTAGGAATAATTTTAGATTTTCTATGAACAACACTGACTGCTCTTTCATCATCTAGAAGTTTTAACTCAGCAAATTTATTATAAATTTCAATTAAAGTATAAGTTTTTTCTATATTTCCACGAACTAGACTATCAACCTTTTCCATAACAATTGCTACCAGATGTTTATCGTTATTTTCTGGTGAATAAATTACTGATCTATTTTCTACTTCTTCAAAATTATATAATTCATTTAATTGATAGTTCACCGACTTAATTATATTAAAAAGTTCTCTAAGATTTCCTACCTTTACATTTCTGCATTCATTTATTAGTTCTCCGTAGTCTTTGCGAGGACGAAAGTGTAGTTTTAGCTCGGCCTTTGAAGCTTCCCAAGTGATTCCATCTCCTAGTCTTTGTACGCATCTTTTAGCCTCACCCAATATCTTCTCGTTTAGTACAATTTGAAGAGCATATTGTCGGAAGCCGTCATTGTTGCATAATGCTGCTGCATTTTCTACAGATTTTATAAACTCAGTTAATTTGTAGTCATCTGTTCCGTTAAATGCCTTTAGATGCCGAAAATGGTTGAGTACTTGGTCTGTTGTCAATTGGAACATTGGAGCTCCCGGGTTGGGGTTAACATTTTGCTGCTGAATTCGCTGTTGATTTAATTGTTCTCGTAATTGTTGTATCTCGGCTTGTTGTTGTCGCATTGATTGGACCAATAATGCTACTTCTTCTTGAGTTGCCATATTTTCAATATTTTCTCCTTCGTTTTCACTTGCACTAATTGAATTTCGATTTCTATCAAAACTTTTATTTCTGTTAGATTTTTTATGCATATGATTTTCAAAGACACAAAATTTACAGCGATTTTCTTTTTACACAGACACAATTTTTTCTTATAGGTTCGATATGTACATATTTATATATGTAATTATACACATCACTGGATCTCTTTCTTTTGAGAGAGATCCTACCGACTGCGCCACTTAAATGAAAATCTTTTATTTTCAAATAAAAAAATTATTTTAATAATTTTTTAAATAAAACTCACAAAAAATTCTTATTAAGAGAAAGTTTATTTTATTTTTTTGAAAAGAAAGATACTTTAATTTTATATATTTTTGACTCTTAAGAGGAGTTGAATTAAACGACTTAAGTCACGACGAACAACTAACTAAGTACATTCTTATTCTTATATCCAAGAGACAGTTTTCATGAGTTTAAGTTATGATGAATAAGCTTTTCTCATGGGAAACTTATTTCACAGTTTCACTGAGGTGTAAGTTTTCCATGAGCTCGACAATTTCAGGTCGAATGGTATTTGGATATGTCACGTTTTTGTGACTTATGTTATTTGAGGTGTCTGGGAATGTAACTCACGCGGTGTATTAAGGCACATCAAATTACACCTTATTTGTTATAATGCGATGAGTAGTTTAGGAATTAAGAGGTAACAGTAGTGCGGTAAAAAGTAGTCAGAGTTCTGTTGGCCAATTCTTACCTTGTTAAATAAGTTGAACGATCATTTCAACGTAGCCATTGAGTTTTCATTCCCATCAATTGGTAAAAAGGAATGCTTGTAAGTGCTCGTTTAGTGGTTTGGAACATTTCTTTCGTTTTATATAATTCATGCAAAGTACAGGCCCTTTGCAGGCAACAGAAATTACTCCGCAATGATAAAAGTAAAGAAATAAGCCATGGTGTGTGTAATCTCTTTAAAAACCACGCAAAGAGAGTCGGAGTTAAATCAATTCGTTGAGCGGCAGCGCCACCACGATATGGTTCCCGGGTTCGAGACTCGGTCTACCCGTGGGTTTTTATAAATAAAATTAAAAAATCCACTCCGTCTCTGGGCTGTTGGCTAGCTTGCAGTAATGCAAAAACAAGGCATTCAAGTTTCCTCACTCTCTTTACCATAATTCGCTTACGAACAAAGCCATGCTGCACTGTTTGATTTACTTTTCCTTCTCGGATTCCTGTGGGACTGCTCCGGAGTGTGCCTGTTGAGTGGGCGCCTACTGGATTGGCGCTGTCATTAGCTGTGTTTCTCCTGCTGATTCTGCATTGCTGTCTGGACTCTCCGCTTCACGTTGCCTGTGTTCCTGTTGTCTTTCGACGGCGTTTTTCTGGAGATTCTGGAATAGTTCCTGCTATGGTTTTTGTGGCTTTTGTTGTTTCTTCTGCTGTTGCGAGCGCTATCTCTACCTCAGTGGACTGATCATATTAAGTTTGGACTTCAACCTTTTTTCGCCGTATTTTTCGCCGCTTTCGTTTTGGTATTTGTTTATTTTGCTTGTGTCTTCGCTACTTCCGCGGCTCCCCAATCTGTTGATTGTTTTTGTTTATTGATAATATTTTGTTTATTTTTTCTCATTAATTATGAGCTCTTGCAAGACTTGTTTGAAGGAAATTTTAGACAACGCTATTATTTGCGATGGTATTTGTGGCAATTCGTTTCACCCCACTTGCCTAAAGCAGAGCATGAAATCGACCTCGTCTTGTAGTACGACATGCAAGGAGTGCACCAATATTAAGCCGTGTCACGTGCTTAGATTGATGAAAAGTATCGCCGATAATATTTTTGCGGAGCAAGGACACATTGCCAATGGAATAACTGCCATCAACTCGAGCCTTTCTGGCTTTCAGACTTTATTTAAGGATATTGGCAGCTTTAATAGAAAAACTGAAGACATCATTAGGGCTCTGGACAAGTCCAACGAAAATAATGACATGCTGCTTAGCAGATCGGACGCGTTTCGTGATCGCTCCTCACTCTGTTCAATTTCTTTGCAGTATTTTCGTTTCGTGTGTTTTGTGCGTGTCTCAGCAAAGTGAGTGCCACTCTTTCCCGGTCAATAACTTACCTGACACAGTTTCTCCTTGTTTACATTTTTGTCAGTGACCTTATTTTCAACTGGCCGCTATTTTGTAAGTGACTCAGTTTGTTTTTTCGCTTTTTACAGTGCCGGGAAATGTTTTCGTTTTTCAAACGGAAGTGACTCAGTTTGTTTATTTTGTTTTTAATTTTGGTATTATTGCAACCTGGTGTAAAGCCTTTTGTTTTACTTATTATTGTTAAATATTTCCGACTAATCTTACGCACAAAATGGCCCTTTGCAAGGCATGCTCTAATGAGTTGCTAAATAATGGTGTTGCCTGTGATGGCATCTGTGGAGGTGTTTTTCATGGCACCTGTCTTTCACGTGGTCTTTCTACATGTAAAGAGTGCTCCAACATTAAGCCCTGTTACGTTTTACGGCTCATGAAGGAAGTCGTTGCTACGCTCTCCATGGATCAATCCTACATCGCTGATAAGGTCAACGAGATCTCCACAAACTTTGCTGGACTTCAAATTTTGTCCGATGACTGCGCCAGTCTTAACTTAAAACTGGACAAGCTGCTTAAGATCGCTGAGGGTTTGACCAACGACTCATCGCTTCTTTCAAGCAGGATTTGCGAGCTTTCCTTAAAGCTGAGCGGCCTGGTCGCTTCCTTGGATGACTTCCGCGCTGGTTCACCATCGCCTTCCATCGGCCAACCTGCGGAATCTATCATGCCAATTTTAGACGACATGTGAAGAACTTCGAATTAATTGGCTCAGTCGGCTCTGATATCAAGAGTTTAACCACAAAAAGCTATCTCGGCCCCTCTTTTCCTCGGTCTGACACCACAGATGCTTCTGGTTTGAACTCTTCTTCTTCTGGACCTATATCTTCTGAAGGGGACTGCTCCACTCTCCGGGATGCAACTTCCGCAGTTCCGCCTCAATCTACCGTGAAAGTGATTCCTCCGCATTCCTCCTTGGTGCAGCCTGATTCGGATGGTGAGGCTCCTGTTGGTTTGGTCAAGCCCGTTATAGAGAATTCTTCTTCTTCTGGACCTACATCGTCTAATGGGGACTGCTCCACTCTCCGGGATACAACCTCCGCAGTTCCGCCTCAATCCACCGTGAATGTGATTCCTCCGCATTCCTCCTTGGTGCAGCCTGCCTCAGATGTTGATGCTCCCGCTGGTTTGGTCAAGCCCGTTATAGAGAAGGTTGCTGATGTTGCTATCAATGTCTCTCCGCGAGTGTCATCCCAACCCACTTCCACCACATTTACGATCAACAAACTTGGTACCACCTGGACAGTATCGGAATGGGAGCAGAGACTAAAAAGGCTAGGCAGCAAACATTCATCTTCATCAAGCGAACATACTCCATTCCTTCTAAAGGGTGCACCTCATAACGCCAACGATTCCTGGGCCCACAGCTTTTTTTCCCGGAATTTTGGATTCACCCCCGTTAACGGCCTGAAGTTACTCTCGTCAGACGTAGGGAAATCCAGCAACTTCAACAAATATGTCTGGCTGATGAGTAACCCCTCCAGCAAAATCTTCACTCTCGGGAACATCACAATTTCTAGGTGGACTAGGAAGTATGTTAAGTTTAACCCTACGCCCTCTGCACCTAACCCTAAATTAAATTAAAAAACCTAACCTCACTAACTACCCCAAACGACCTTCTCCCATACCTAAATTTAGTATTCACTCTAATCATAAGAATCTTAGAACTAGTAACAACATAATCACTCCTCACTCTTCCGCACATCTCACCACTAACCCTAAAGCTAGTGATCCTAACTCCAATTGGCAGCTCAAAATGGGAGTATTTCCAAACTTTAATCTAAGTACTCCAGTCAAGTATACCAACTTTATATATTCTCACACCCTTAACCCCCCTGTTCCAGTTTCACCGAAGCCCTCGAACACGTACATTCCAACCGTCAACCCAACCAATACTGTTTTGAGTTCCGTATATCCAGCGCACCCACCTAACCATGCACTCCCAACTTCTTCTGCGTGCCCACCTAACCACAAGCCAACTTCTTCTGACCACTCCACCACCTCTGCTCCGATTTCCACCAAACCTTGCACCCGCTACTTCCTCCGCATGCCCACCTAATTCCATGCCGTCATCCTCCTACACTGTTGCCCCATCTCAAACAACTTCTACCTGCGTTAACCCGCCCATTCCGCTAGCCAGAACTCCTTTATCCGAACATCATTCATTTATCGATCCCCTTCTCCCACCTACAGTTAAATTGACTTTGCGCTCTGCTGATTCTAGCGGTGGTCGATACCTCTTGTCCCGTTTACGGGACCGTCGCATTTATGACAACGTACGTCTATTTCTAGCCTATCTCCACGACAAACCGAACTCAGTCTGTGTTGAAGGTAAAACCAGCACCAACGTCATGTTAAGTATACAACAAGAAGGCCTGCCCACAGACCCATCAGTCGTACTCCAACTTTTCACTAAATACCATGAATCATTCAATATACCTTCCCATAAGGTTTCAGAAGATCTATCCACCTATGCTGCGTACGTCAGTTCTCGCCGTATTTCCCATCTTCAAAAAAGTCGTAACGACTCCTTAAACTACTTTCGTTCCTAACCCCCTTGATTTTCCTATTTCTGACTTCCCCTCTATTGCACCCGCGGTTTCCGATCAAGAACCTCTCCCCAACAGCTTGTCGGTCTATTACCAGAACGTAAGAGGACTTCGTACAAAAACAACAAATATTTTCCTTAACTCTCACAAATTCCCGCACGATATCTTTGCCTTAACTGAAACCAATCTAACACCAGGAATTCTCGACAAGGAACTATTTCCTCCAAACTATACCATTTTCCGTGTTGACGGTTGTATAGGCACCAATGATCCACCTGGTCGCGGGTTTCTCATAGGTGCTCACAACCGTTATGATGCCACCCTGCTAAAGACCTCCGACTCTACAATATCAGAATTTGTATGTATAAAAATAGCACTAAATAAATGCCTTCTGTACATCCTCTGTTGTTACATTCGCCCCTCTCAACCACTAGACGCCTACGAGCCCATAATCGAAACGATCGATACCCTGCTTGAGAACGCTAACGCGTCCGATGAATTTATTTTATTGGGTGACTTTAACCTCCCCCGTATCCAACGGTCATTGTCCGAGGACTGTTCTCACTTTGTCCCCCTTGTCATCGGCCAAAGAAGCCTTCTTTACTGATCAGCTCTCCGTTTCAGGTCTCTTTCAAGTAAGCGGAGTCAGGAACTTCCTGGACAGACAATTAGACTTAATCTTTTCTTCAGACCCAGTTAACTCGGCTGTCGCAGAAAGCAACCATCTTCTATCCTCCCTCGACCGTCACCATCCTCCTTTGTTCCTCGTTTTCTCTTACGAGCACCCTCATGCCGTTTCAAGCTCCGAGTCTTCTTTATCCTTCAATTTTCGTAAGGGCGACATTGACAAATTAAATCACTTGCTCCTCAACTCTAATATTGGCGATATCCCTCAACATCTCCCAATTGACGTTGCTTTAAAGGTGGTCTATTCGGAAATACACACTTGTCTTACACAATCTATCCCTCTCCTTCCACGTAAAAACTACTCCTCAGCCCCCGTATGGTACGACAAAGAATTAGAGAGTGTGACTATTCTTCATATCTATCTGCTTATACCTCTTTCTCTGAACGTTGTGATACCCTCTACCATGAGTACCTCCAACGGATGGAAACTAGCCTCATATCCGACCCCAAGCGTTTTTATAGCTTTATCAATTCTAAGAAGAAATCCAATGGTTACCCATCCACCCTAAAGCTCGAGAATACCTCTTCATCTGATCCTAAGGTTATCGCTTATCTCTTTGCACACTTCTTCAGTAAATCTTTCAGCGACAATTCTCTACAACCCGACCTTAACTATTTTGCATTCATGGACAAATGCACTCAAACGTCGTTTTCATCTTTTGATCCTGATCCTGAACTAATCGCCGCCAGTATTAATAGGCTTGAGGACGACTTTCACCCAGGTCCCGATGGCATTCCGGCCATCGTTCTGAAAAAGTGTGCCATGTATCTAGTCCAACCCCTTACTTTGCTTTTTCGTCTCTCGGTCACTCAAGGAGTTTTCCCTCAATTATTGAAAAAATCGTATATTATTCCCATCTTCAAAAAAGGTTGCAAGAACGATGTGTCCAACTACAGATCCATTGCTAAATTATCATCCATACCTAAACTATTCGAAAAATTGGTCTACGATTCCATGTTCTTCCACTGTAAATCTATCTTCTCACTCTCCCAGCATGGCTTCCTCAAAGGTAGATCTACAACCACCAACCTTACTGACTTCTTCTCTAAAACACTATGTGCCCAGGAACACGGTAAAGATGTTGATGTTATCGCCACCGATTTTAGTAAAGCCTTCGACAAGATCTCCCATAACGTTATCTTGGTCAAACTTGATCGCCTAGGCTTCCCCCCAGATTCATCTCCTGGATTCGATCCTACCTCAACAACCGTCAGTACAATATCCTTTTCAGTTCATCCATTTCTAACCCTATTGTCGCTCGTTCCGGAGTCCCTCAGGGCAGCCACCTAGGTCCATTGATTTTTATCCTCACAATAAATGATGTTGAATGTGTCATCAAACACTCAGAGTTGTCCATTTATGCCGATGACATGAAAATAATCAAACATATCTCCTCCACTACCGACTCTCTTCTCCTGCAAGAGCACCTCGATTCATTCATCACATGGTGCATGAAAAACTTTCTAGAGCTCAATGTCTCCAAATGCAAGTCCATCTCTTATTCCCGCAAACGACTTACCACCACCCCGAGAGTCTATATGTTAACCGACGTACCAGTCCCTATCGTTAACTCTTTGTGTGACTTAGGAATAATCTGTGACAGTGAACTCAATTTCCGTTCCCACATTGACAGCATAATTAATAGAGCTAACTCCGCGCTAGGTTTTGTGAAGCGCTGGTCTAGAGAGTTCTCCAATCCTTATGTTTCCAAATCTCTCTACGTCTCCTTCGTTAGACCTCTCCTTGAATATGCCAGCCAGGTATGGTCCCCTACACAAAAAACTCACATTAATAGGATTGAATCTGTCCAGCGTAGGTTTATTCGCTTCGCTCTACGTGATCTTCCGTGGGTTGACAGATTTAACCTTCCACCCTATGAAAACCGTCTGAAACTGATCGACTTACAACCTCTAAGCAAGCGTCGTGATGTTTCCGACATTCTCTTCATTTATCAATTATTAACTGGTGCCATAGACTGCCCCTCAATCCTGCAATCTTTACCCATCTATACCAATCCTCGTAACCTTAGGTCCACTCCCCTTTTCCGACTCGACCGCCATCGCACAAACTACGGTCAAAGCGAGCCAATTACTAGGATGTTACGAAAAGTCAACGACCTTTCCTCTTTTGACTTCCATCTGAGTAAATCATCCCTCCACAAAGCCTTATATCTTGACCCCGCCCATCTTGATCCTGATCGCATACCTTAATTCTTCTTCCTTTCACCTTCTGCCAGTAATCAATGTATTTAGCTCATATTGTAACTTATACTTTTTATTTATTTATTCTTAATTATCAGTTATTATAGTCTGTAGAATTAGTATTAAGTTATATAGTAGCTTGTATTTTGTATTTTTATTTTTATTTTGTATTTTTTGTTGCAATAGCTTGTATTAAGCTTAAATAAATAAAAGATATCACGAGCTCTCGCAGAGATTTTCTACCATGTCCAACTCCATCGATGACATGTACGGAATAATTGCAAACTCTGAGCTTTCGTCCATTTCCAGTTCCAGCCCGGTTCTGCCAATGTGCGAAGACATACGCCGTAGTGTTAAAAAATTTAAAGTTGACATGGACTCATGGTCATCGGCTGTCAGTGGTAATACTGATCTCATTTGCTCCTTTTCATCGGACGTGAAGGCTCTTCTGGCTAAAGCTGGTATGTCTGCTGTTGTGGGTGAGAGCGAGTTGCGTTCGGTGACTGTTGGTGAGGTGGATGTGTCCCGTGTTACTGTGACTCCTCAGGTGGTTGGCTGCATCTCTTCTGGTGTTTCAGTCCCGGCCCTTGGCTCCCGCTCTTCTAGACAGGGTCCTGAACAGAATACTCCGGAGTCGACTTCTGCCTCTAACTCGGATAGTCCTGATGCGATTGTGGGCAACAACATCAGCACTTTACGGCCAGCTAGGATCCCCAAGTATATCTTCATATCTAGAATCCATCCTGAGACTACTGAGGACGAGGTCATCGACCATATTCTTTCTCGTACTTGCGCTGCACCGGGCACTGTTGCATGTAGTGCTGCACCGGGCACTGTTGCACTGTTACAATTCGATCGTGCGAGAATTTGTCCCAAGAAATCGACTTGGCTTGGCCAATGAGTCCTCAAAAAACGGATTGCGGAATTGTCGATCTACTACGCAAACGTAACTGATCTTCGTTCAATAACGGCTAGGCTCTTTAATGGCTCCAGCGATCTTTGTTACAGCGTTTAGCTCTGAGTACATTGTTTTTCGCCGTGATCGTTATGCTGATTTGCTTGATGCGCCCGTGGGAGGCGGTGTTCTCTGCGCTGTGCGTCGCGATTTTCCATGCAGACTGGTTGACATCCCGAATTCCGATGATTTGGAGATTTTATGTATCGCTATTGGACTGCCCGGCAAAACTGTGTTCATTTCGACCGCTTATATTCCTCCAGGTTCTCCGTCTTATGTTTATGAAAGGTTTGCCTCCTGCCTGGATGACCTCTCACACGCCTTGATGCCTTCTGATGAATTGTTGCTTTTGGGTGACATTAAATGGCTTGGTTCCTCCTTTTCGGTCTGCCAATCAGTTTGCTTTTTCTTTTACAGATAGCCGTGCTTCTTCAGGCTTAACACAGACTTGCAGTATTTCTAATGATCATGGAAGGTTCCTCGACCTCGTTTTTTCTACTGATCCTGCTAGTACACTGGTGAGACGATGCTTAGTGCCCATTGTTCCAGAGTCGGGTCATCACCCTGCGCTTCATATTGCTCTTTTCATTGATCCAGTTATGATGGCTTCTTGTGTACCAGATGATGCTTGTTATAACTTCAGTAAGGCTGACTTCTCCATGATTAACAACTGGCTCTCAGCTTGTGATTGGAGTAGCGTCCTCAATGAACGAGACATTAATGTGGCCGTAAGATCTTTTTATAATTTGCTGTCTATCTGTTTTACTTATTGTGTCCCTATTTCTAAATCGAATAACTTGCGTTCTAGTCTGCCTTGGTTTGATGGTTCCTTGAAACATTTAAGGAATATTAAAAGTAAGGCCTGGAAGAGGTTTTGTTCTTCTAGGAGCGACGCTGACTATTTAACTTATTCCAATTTACGCAGTCAATTTTTATCTGACTTAGTGTCTTCTTATAATAATTATATTAATAGAATGAAAGCGTCCCTACGAGGTGATCCTAAGAGATTTTGGAGGTTCGTGAACTTGAAGCGCAATTCTGATGGCTATCTATCTTCTTTGTCTTTCGGAGGCAGCGAAAGCAATGAGCCCTTGACGATAGCAAACCTTTTTGCCGATTTCTTTAAAACTGTATTTTTGGATGATATCTGTGATATAAGCATAAAGGATTTTACCCATTTGACGAGGTTTACACCGACTTCTCTCGAATCCAAAGACCTTTTACTTGACGAAGTTACGATTTTGAAGAAAATCTCTACCTTGACTGATAGTTTTTCAATTGGTCGTGACGGTATCCCTGCCTCACTCGTGAAAAGATGTGGTTCCGTTCTTGCTCCTATTTTGTGTTATTTATTTAATGTCTCAACTTCCACTGCAAGCCGTTTTTGCAGCCGTTTCAACATGGCTTCATTATGGGTAAGTCAACTACCACCAATTTATTGGAATTTTCAAACTTCTGTATTTCTGCAATTGAAGGTGGTAAGCAAGTTGACTGTATTTTTACTGATTTCAGCAAAGCTTTAGATAGAATAAATCATAGAATTCTTATTCTCAAACTCTCCCTTCTTGGGTTTCCGCGAGTATTTATAAATTGGATTCATTCGTACTTGTCTGAACGCACTCAGAGGGTTTCTTTTCGTGGAGCCCTATCTGATGTAATTTTCAACACTTCCGGTGTACCGCAGGGCTCCCACCTTGGCCTATTGTTATTTATAATTTATATCAATGATGTATCTGCGATACTGTCTAACTCAAATATTCTGTGTTATGCCGACGACGCTAAGATATTTCGCACTGTGTCTGATAATGCCAATTGAATACTCTTAAATTCTGACTTGGACGCCTTTCAGAATTGGTGTTCCATTAACGACTTTCCCCTAAATATTAGCAAATGTACATCTATGTCTTTCTCACGAAAAAGGTCTTCATTTCAATATAACTTTACCATAGAGGGTTGTCCTTTAACAAGAGTTACTAAGACTAGGGACCTGGGTGTTTGGCTCAGTTCTCAATTTTTTTTCCAGGATCATTTTGATAGTCAACAAGGCTAATATGACTCTTGGTTTCGTGAAGAGGTGGTCAAAGGAATTTGATGACCCTTACATTACAAAGCTCTTATATTGCACTTTTGTCCGGCCTATTCTGGAATATGCCTCTCCAGTCTGGTCACCGCTCTATGTGTCACATATCAATCGCATTGAAGCTGTTCAACGGAGGTTCGATAGGTTTGCCCTTCGAGGCCTTCCTTGGAATAACTCCCTTATATTACCTCCTTATGCTGATAGACTTAAACTCCTGCACTTGGACACACTTGAAAAGAGAAGCCGTAACGCCGAGATCCTTTTTGCTTTCGACTGCATTCGTGGGTCCATTGATTCTTCTGTTCTCTTGGGTCGTTTTGGCATATCGGTTCCAGGTCGCTCCCTGAGGAATCACGACTTTCTTCGGTTGCCTTTTCATCGTACTAATTATGGATTGAATGAACCTATAACGTCGATGTCACGATTTTTTAATTCCGCTTTTAATTCCATTGATTTTCATCTATCGCGTAATCATGTGAGGAGTCAGCTTTGTTGAGGTTACTTTTTGGTTTTTGTTGTGCTTTTTACTTTTTATTTGCTTTTTATTCACTTTAGCACTTTTGTTTTCTGAATTTATATTTTGCGAATTCTCTTCTTGTTCTTTGTTTTTATATGATTTGTTATAGTGTTTTTATTTAGTTTTTGTTTAGTTTTTATTTTATTTATTGTTTAGTTCTCTGTTGCAGTAATCAGCACCATTGATGAAATATTGTAAATGAATAAATGAATAAATGCTAACGCGGTTGTCTCCTAGGTTTTGTGTTACATTCCAATTCATTCTTCCGATGTTTTAAATCGCAATTCCGTGCTATTTGAAGTTACACTTCCGGTTTCTCTTAACCTTCGCAAAGTTCGTGAAAATACCCATCATTGCACGTTGATTGGGAAATTTTCTTTCGTATTCCAGTACAACTGCTTTTTCGTTTCAGTCTACTAAATAATAAATGTAAATTATATCCGTGTATTCCTCAAAATTAAAGTCTGCCAATTTTTAATAATTTTAGCTTAAGAACACCCGTAGTTTTCGATTTTTTGTTCAACTATGATCGATATTCTTACTGATTGACTCCTTTTTATAGCAAAATATCCATCAGGTGTTACTAACAGAACGCCAGGGTGTGAACTCTGGCTAACACAAGCTAATATCGGCAATAAAACAAAATTACACTAACATTTTTATGACTTTTTTGCAGCAATAATTGAAATAACTTACCTTTGTACCGTAAACAAACTATTTTAATTCCTTGTCTTAATAATTTTGAACTATTTTAAATGTGAGACCCTTTTTTTCTGTACAAATTTCAGGGCAGGGATGAATTGAGAAGGGGTTTAAATTTTATTCTGAAAATCGATTATTACATGTTTTAACGAGCCGGATTTTCGAAAGGTGCCCTGGTTGGGCCCGTACAGTTTGTTTTTTATTTTTCTGTGTGGGTAGATATTATTGTGGGCTATCATTTTTCGCACTAACATAATGGGGGCAGGACCCTAAAGTTGATCATTAACGAACGGACGGATCAAACAGTTGAACTACCATGTTGTAGATTGTCGGGCTGTGAGTGCATTAGGCAATTCTTTTTTCGACATAGGCTTAGGGTGACATGGTATTTAGCACCTGCCTGGGGGACTGTGTCGAAATAACTCAAAAACGGTAGGTACATAAATGAAAGTATACGCATGTTTGAAATCATTTTTCACGTGAGCGTAAGACCTTTTCAAAACTGTAATTAAATTTTCAAAATGTACCAGAGGGAAATTTACGACCTCAGATGAGGTACTAAATGATATTAAAAAATGCTCAAAATCATCTCCGAATCTTAGAATATAAAACAAAACAGGAATGGCGATAGCGTATATGAATCGTCGAATATCCAAAAGAAAGGGAGATGGAATGAACTTAAGGACCATTTTTTGCCATCTTTCCAAAAACTAGTTTGCAAATTTCAAATCTTATATTCACAGAGGGTTCGAGAAAACATTTCCTATGGGGGCTTATTCTTAATTTAATTTAAAAAATTATAATATTTTGCATTACAGATGATATAATACCGTCTTAAATTATGTCGATAATTAGTTTAATGAAAAAATATAAAGTGAATTAGTGACTTCGAACTACTTTGTACTGAACTTCTCACACAATCGCAAATGCTTTCCAACACAACTTGGACGGTGGTCGCTTAATTTCAGCCGTCGCCATTCCTGTTTTGTTTTATATTCTAAGCTCCAAATAGCTTACAGGCGATCAAAGTTAAAAAAAAAGTGATTTTTCTGGCAAGTCACTAAATTTCAATTGCTCCGTTTAATTCCAAGAAATTTTTTTGTCATATTTTTAAGATTTCTTTTACGAAAATTTGAAGTATAAATTTGTCCAAATCAAAAAATGAATGAGAAAAGAAATTTCTATATTTTCACATATTAGAATATTCTGGTCGAAAACACTGAAGAAAGTGCCAAATAACGGGTTTTTTGAGAATATCTCGAAAACGATTCAAGAAAAGAAAATGGTTGGAATCTACGCCCCAAAATACATCAAAAAAGTCTATGAGAAACCAGATATCGACATGAGGCCAAAATTTGTAAACTAGTGTTATAGGGTCTATCGAGTGACATTTAAAACAAAATAGTTATTTTCAATTGATCTTGACCGATTTTTAAGTTCTCCGTACTGGAAAACTTTTTGTTTGTTTATGCCTTTTAGGAAAAAATAAGAAACATTGTTTGGGGTGGGGCATGACGCACCCCAACAGAATTGTATAATTACTCCCATGTGCAGAAATCGACTGAAATAATTTTTTTTTCATTAGGAGACACTTTATAGCAGACTTTCTTCTCCTGAAATTTACGCTCAGTAGCCATTTTCTAAACTCCGAAGGGGAAGCTGTAGTGCCATCGATCTTTTTTTAAGACTACTTGCTCTGAAAGTTATGAAACAGGAGTGAAGGCGGAAACAGGAGTGAAGGCGGAAACAGGAGTGAAGGCGTTGTTAAACATTGTGGAGTTCTAAAATTTTATTGTTTGCAGTAATAATGTATTCTTTTATGGTCGAAGGCTCTAATTTCTTTATCCTTTAATGGTTTTATTCATTAAAAAGAATCTTAAAATAAAACTGAGGGGGTAAAATCCTTGGCTTCATCCCTTTCTATTTTGTGACCCCTTGAATTCAACCCGTATTGTGGGGGGGGGGGGGGGGGGGGTGAAACGAAACTATGAGGGGTAAACGCTTTTTTCGATCGAAGAATGTGTAAAGTTTTTAAGCCTTTCGAAGTTCGCCCGGATTAAATGTATTCATTTCCCGGGCTAATTATCTGGTGGTGTAAGCACTAATTGGGGGGGGGGGGTGAAATCTTTTTCTCACATATGAAGTTAAGTTCGGCGGCATTTTGGAAAATGATTTTCTCGTCCGGGCTAAATCTGAAGGGGTGGAAAATGAAATTATGTGGGGCTAAAATCTTCTTTTGATACATTAATAATGCGTAGGAAGTTCTCAATCCATAAAGATCAACCTCCATTTTATTTATTTTACTATTTGAAAATTTAATATACTTCAGTTTCATAAAGATTTTTTATTTGCAACCGCTTACAATTGTTTCGATGCACACTGCATCATCCTCAGAGCTCTATTCAAAAACTACTAAATGAAATTTACAGTATTACAATATTACAGAGAATTGCATGCAATAGTCAAAATTTTTTACATAGTATTCCATACAAAAGCTACTATATAAAATTCTTACACAGTATTATAGTATTATGCATTATTAGGTACAATTGTCAAAATGTACATAGTATTCCATCAAAAATATTACACAGTATTACAAGACGAATTACAATAAGCAATCTAACCGTGAGGAAGTAACTAACTCAACTAGTTCATTCGTTCGTTTTTTACCCTTATCTTCTATATGTAAAATGTCTTAGTTGTCAATAGAACAATTGTTCTAATGTTAATAAATGAGAGGCATGTTTTTTATTTTTGTATGAACGCATATGTTCTGCGAAGTTTGTATTAAAATCCCTCCCTGTCTGTCGAATATACACACAATCGCAGTTATCACATCTTATTTCGTATATACCTGATTTTGTTACTGTGTAATACTGTAATACTGTGTAAATTTCATTAAGTATTGTATATTTAATTTTCAAATATTCGTAGTAATTTTATTTACGAATTGTAAATAAATGCAATAAGGGAAAAGTTTTTAGTCCATTCCACTTAATTTTCCTCTGCTCTATATAACAGCTTTGCTTTGTTATAAAATGATTCATGATGTTTGCCTCCAGCTCACAAATAGAAAGAGGTAGTAAAGCAGAAGTAGGCTTCTGGACATATGTATTTCGTATTAATAAGAACATTTGAGGCACGGTTTTCTTACATTTTTAGCATTTTTTACTGTCAAGACAATAGTGATTGCCTCTCGAAATCATTATAACCAAGAAGAATCCATGCAATTAAGTAGAATACACAGGTAAAAAAAAGACAAAAGGAGGAGGAAATTGAACTAACCTACTTATAATTTGCATGGGAACGAAAAATGTTGGGTAAACCCTAATGTAACGTTATGACATGGAAATGTTCAACTTAAATGAGAGTTTTGGTTCGCAATTGAACGCACAAAACCATAAAAAAGTTCTGCAGTCAGATAAATGTGGAATTACTTTCAATAAAATGATGATAGTAATTTTTTTGGTAATGTTCATCCACAGCATGACAAAAAAATTTGCAACATCTTAAAAGACAACTACTTTCTTTACGCAATTTTCAGTGGAAACAGTTACCGCTCTGTAAGAAAATTAATTGAATCCCCAATATAAGTTCAGGTAAAAAAAGCTTTTCCTTGTATCTTTTATTGGAAATCTATGGAAGCCGATTTTCTTCTTTCCTTGTGTTATTTTTCTGTTGTGTCACTGGGAGCACCGTAAAAGGTAAAGAAGACAGACTCTCAATTCAGAAGAACATGAAGAACAAAAAAATGTTTGAGCTAAGCGCCTTATGTCCTTGAATAGATAAAACTTTTTCCATCTTGACGTACACATTGTGCGATATCTTATAGGGAAAAGAAGCCCTCCTTGGGTCATCAATCTCAATTTGACAGGACAATAACTTTAATCGTGCAAGGAAACCTTTGAATACACCTGGTAATGTCATTTTGGCTATTCAAGTAAACTGAACAATTTCAAATTGATAAAAAGAACAAACCTTTAAAAAATCAACGTTTTCTCTTCCTCTCTAGAAAAGTTTCCTCCAAAGTCAAACTATGAAAGCTTGCTTTATTTAAGATACAAATGGTAGTCTTGCGTTAATGGAGATGCAACCATAAATCAATCCATCAATGTCAGTATTTTCTAAAAAAAACTTTATTTTGCTAATAAAGTTTTGAAACAATCGAAAATTCAATTTAGGGCAACAAAGGATCATCCTTTGGTATATTATAAAATTACTTAAATTGTATTATATTTCATAAAATGAACTGTAACAACTTCACTTCAGTTGAATTATAATTATGTGGTAAAGAAAAATCAAAGTCCCTTCAAGCTGCAATGGATCCAAATTTGACGAGACCAGACAGTTACAAATTATAATAGCAAGATTTGTTTCTCATAAAATGAATTTGTATAAGTATAGATGATAATAAGGCGCTCATGCAAACAGTCAAAAATCATTCGACATTAATCTAAAAACGTTAAAAACTGAATCTTAAAATGAGTACAATCGTGATAAAATTGTAATCTAAAATTTATTTTAAATTGTACAGGGCCGTCGACAGGGAGGAGTAGTTCTTGATTTTTTTTTAAATAGCTGATCGTAGAAAACAAGTACGATGAAAATATTCGGGGCCCTCCAATTTTTTCAGGCCCTCAGGCCTACGGATACAAAAATTGGCTCCGTTTGTTCAGTTTACATCCATCTTATTCTCGCCGTATACAGTAAGTACTCTTCTGACTTTTAAATAAAATAATACTTCTAACTACTGCTGCTATATTTTCAAATATTTCAGAATAGACAACCAAAATTTAATTTTCTGAATTTTCATACATTAAATTATATTATATTATAATGCTATAATTACGGATTCAAATTTACGTTCCTAAAACAAAACAATAAAAGTTTCATTATTTATATTTTATACTTTCAGAAATATCCCAGAAATTAGATTAACAAATCTTTTCAATATGGGGTACCTGGTCACCACCGGGCCCGGATTTCCTCTCGACGGCCCTGATGATGTAAATATGATCGAAAAATTCGAGAAAAATTCTAGTACAATAGTTAACCTCAAAATAAGTTCATTTAGGAGTCAAATCATAAACCATCTGTCTTAAGGTTTTTCCTGCAGTGACTATTTTAACACTTCTTAACATATTGCGATACTCGAATTAGAAAAACGTTCGTAAACATCTTAAGTACAGCAGAATATACCTCTCTTTACCTACCTGCTCGGATGAAGGAAGGACATGAGGTGAGACTCCAAGAGATCCGCTGAATCTTATCTGTTAAAGACCAATATTTAATAGAACGCTGGATCTTGTTATCTTAAGAAGCAAACTGCAGATATTAAGATCAGTTGGACATAAGAAAAGCAGAGTCCGCTGTTATTACAGGGTGTTTCCCAGCGCGTGTGCAAAAATGAAGGATCTAATAGATCTAGATGAGAAGCGAAAAAAATATAGAGGAGTGGGGAGTCTATCTCCTCCCCATCCCAGCTATAGGGGTTTGAAATTTTTTTACGATGAAAAAAACCAATCTTAAATTTTAACGTATAACTTCTGAAGTTTTAGCGCTAGAGACATTATTCATATCTCAGTTGACAGGTAATACAATGGTTTGGTTGAATTTTTGCTTAAAATAGCAGGTACTAGCTGGACGTTTGGTCAACTTGAGAACGGTAAAAGATTTTTGCTCGCTTTAAGTTTCCTTTGAAAGAGAACACTTTAGCCACTATTTGAAACCCACAAATAAAATATTTAAAAAATAGAGCAATATTTCAAGATATTTCCCTTTAAAATGAAAAAATGGATTTTTTTTCCGAAAATCTATAGTACAATAGTTAACCTCAAAATAAGTTCATTTAGGAGTCAAATCATAAACCATCTGTCCTAAGGTTTTTCCTGCTAACTTTGGTTTGATCAAGTCTAAATAACAAGCATTCGTTAATAGAGTAATTAAAATTGAACGATGATTTCTGGCGCGAAAACGACATAGCAGTACACTTGTCAATATTCAAATATTCAAGAAAAGGCGATTGTTAGAATACCATTTGTAGAAGGCGTCCAGGTCAGACTTTAAAACAGCGCAGTCGTCACCATAGTACGAAATATTTTAGCGTCATCAGCGAAACACAGTATCTTAAAATTTGTCAGAACATTACATATATGATTGATGTAAATAATAAATAGCAAAGCAGCCAAATAGCTCCCCTGTGGACAACCTCACGAAATACATATTTCATGAGAAATAGTATATGCGATTAGTCAAATAAGAAAAGAGGAGGGAAACCAAGAGAGCAAAGCGCGCTTCAAATATCTAGGCAATGCAGTTGAGATTAGCTCTGACTTATAATTATAGATGATAATTTATTACCTTTTTATGCAGGGGTATATCAATGAAAGATTCTGGGGTTTAGAAAAAACGCAACAATTGACGGATAAATTAAATAAATAACAGGGAACAACTAACAACGATGGATAAATATAATCCAGAAAACAAGAGAGTATGCCCTCTCATAAAAGTAGCAGCTAAACTAGCAATGTGTTTTAATAGAAAAGCGTCGTAATTTAAAAGGTATTGATGCTCAAGAGTCGATGAAAGCGTCGTCAAGTCAATAAAATCCTTAACACTATTATCACAGTTATCGACTAGAAAAGCAGTCTTGAAGAAGTCACCATAAAAGGTAAAAAATAGTTAGGTAGTCCCTCCCGATACAGTTACGCCTTGAGTTTACAAAGCGCCAAAACTGTTTGTGGTAATTTTAGCGCAAGCTTCATTAGTCAAGGTACAATTATAAGCTACTTCTAAACTGGAGATGTATTAATGACGCAAACTACAAAAATTACAAAATACTAATCTAAAACGTCTGCTTTCATCCGATCCAGCGTCCGTTATCCACATGATCTCAAATCACGAAATATCAACCTACAGCTGGTTACTGATCAGTTAGTTCGACGGAACAGTTTGCAGCAACGGCATACTTTGCTCACATTACTGTATGTATTCACACCTGTAATTATTTAAAAATGAATTTGTGAAAAGCAACAAACTTGTCTTGTTCATTAAGAAACAGTCATCACTCCTTGTATCTTCGTAGATAAAAAATCTTTACCAAGAAAAAATCATCCAAATCGAACAACATTACAAAGTAACGCCATCTGCACTCTGTGTACAAAGTTTTTATCATAATATCATTTAGAAAACGTAGTCTGTTAAACAGAATTGAACACATTCAAATGAGTGTACGCGAAGTTAGGCCACACTCCTCCCCCATCCAAAAGTACAAAGTTTATAGAATTTGGGGAAGCCAAGATAGAAAGAGGAGACCTGCAAATATCATGACTCCAAAGAGGGTAAGAGAAATAAAAATAGAGATATCATGAGTTTAACAAAATGCGAAGAAAACACTTTGAACAATGAACACAATCATATTATTCACGAGGATCTTAATCCAAGCAAATAAACCCTAAAATTATAATAATTTTTAAACAAATAAAATAATAGTATGCAGTGTGAAGAGCTCCTATACCTCGTAAATCGACTGCATAAATATCATCTGCTGCTCAATAACACTGGGCATTTTTAAATCATGTTTCATAAAACTGTTTTTATCAGGCCATAGGTTAAAATATCATATTTTCCCATTTCTCTACCCCTCCCGGAATAAAGTACCTTCACGAAATGTACAAAGAAAGGGGGAATAATTAATTTCAATTGCCCTTCCGCTTAAGCCTTTTCTGATTCCGTGTACGCAAAAATAGATGTTATCCATACATTTTTGACAAAACACCTTAGTTGAGATTCTTAAACGCAAGTGTACTGTACAAACTATCAGATAGCGATAGATGTTTCTGTAGGGACTACTACAAAGACATCACACAATTGCGTTCAAAGTACGGATGACGCGCGCCTAAAAATGATTTTATTACAAGGACCGGGCTTTACTATCATCTCTTCTCTCAGTCGAATGAATCCTTTTTCCTTTCGCCGGCATCGCAATTTCTCAGATTTTTTTATATACTCCTGCATCACTGTTATTCATCCTTCGTTGGATGCTTGATATACGCTTGCACAGGAAGAACTTAACGAGTAGATGGAAAGAAAAAAAGCCCAGGAAGAAAAAAGTCTTCTTTCCACTTGATGTAAAAAATGTTCTATTTTCTAAAGGTGGAAAAGTAGAGAACATAAGCTTAACGTACACATGTATACTCTGATAACAACGATTGCCAGTTGTGAATGGAATATCAAAGTCATTCGTTCGGTATTCTCACGTTTTCACTTATCAATTTTCATAAAAATTTTAACTCAAGTGTTTCCACTGATAACAGAATGATGGTATATGCGCCTCTCTCCAATCATTATCCGTACAAAATGGTTCTTTACAAGAAAGCATAGACAATGAATTTTTACGACAGGAACGTGTGTAGATTGGGAGATCTAGGAGTTAATTTATTTCTTTTCTTAACTATTTAGGCTTGTGCCAACTTATCTCGTGTATTGTAAATAGGCGTTCTATAATCAGTTTATTTTTCACAAGTAATTAAAGGATGAAATAAATATGCTTTCAAATAAAATACAACTTGAAAAAGGTAGACAAAAACATTCCATTCTACCGGACCGACTAATTTTGCGGTAAACCGTGATCTATAGGAACAGTCTAACGCTAACCTTTTTACAACCTTTTTCGATTTTTTTTTTATTTCCAATAGACGGACGGTGGTATTTTTTTTGTCATCTGAGCCTTCATTTTTTGTGGGCGGAGAATCAAAGTTGAAGCTTTCTCGAGTTCTAGCGGAGGAAGGGGGATCACGTAGACAAGTTTGAGGTATCTATGGAAAGAGGATAAGTTTAAAGTATAACGGGATTTTTAGGTCAGAAAGTGGTGAATAACTCCACCAAAGCTCGAATGGAACTCGTCGAAAAGGCTCAGAATGGGGTAATTCTTTTTTTAAATTGGTGTCCGATTTGCAAAACGGCGTGAAAAATGAAAAGTCAAGGCAAGACGCAAAAAACAGAAGAAAGCAAACAGAAAGACAGGCCAAATAAAACTAAAAACAAGGAATAAGGTCAAGAGGTAAAAAGAAAGTCAAGTCGAAATAAAAGAAATAAAACAAAAAATAAAGTAAAAACAGGGAACAAGGAGCCAGGCAGTTAAAAGATAGTCAAGTAAAAATAGAAGAAGTGAGTCAGTAAATAAAATAAATAGAAAAACAATAGAGCGAAAACAGGGAACAAATTCAGGCGGCAAAAAGAAAGTCAAGTCGCGAAAAACAGAAAAATAAAAACAAAAAGAGAGCCAAAAGCAGACGACTTCGAGTAAACGACCCTACAGAATCGGTTAGGACCATTGTGCAAAGTCGACTTAATTCTATCCAAATAAACGTTGCATTAGGACTCTAAATAAAATATAAATTGATAGCGTAAATTCTAGTAAGATAAGTAATCAACATCACCCCGAGAGAAGCAAAACCCCTTCCAAGACTTATTTTTTAAATTTTAATGTGTTTAGTAGAGCTATTCAACAATGGCTTTTAGACTTAGAAATGGGAAAAACAAACAGCTAAATTGTCGTAAAAATTAAACACGGATTTATCGACTTCACGTTCCTCAAGAACATTGTCGAATCTAAGGCAGAAAGCTGTTCGTTAAGTATCGAAAATCAGCCTTTCTAAAATTATAACAGTAATCTACAGAATCATAACAATTTGTAATTGTAAACAAACAAAACAGAAAGTATTATGAAGCGCAGGATGATGACCGGTTTCAGTTTCGGTTTGTAGCCATAAGCTACAAGCATCTTCTTACGTCTGTACCACAGGTATCAATAGAGAATACCAGATTCAGAAGTTTACTCGAGTTAATCACAACACTGCGGCATTGATTCTGGATAGAAGCCGCATCGTCATCGATGAAAGTTGAGCAACATTGAGGAGCAGCCAACATGCCATTGCCGTCAAATTGAAGTCGGATGGAAGCAAAAGAACATCGAAAATCGAGCACAGAATGTCACGTCGAAAACATTTCATATAAACTTAGCGAAGCATCTATCAAAAGTGGCATAAACACCACTTTTTGTAATAAAATCGTCATTGATGACGACTGAGAATGGGTAAGGTGACAGTACACATCCTCTCACTCCGTTCAGCATTATGAATGATTTACTACTTTGCAAAGAGGGGGGGGGGGGGGGGGGGGGGGTTAGGTGTCATTGTTCCTACACTGATTACATACACACCTGGAGAAGCAATTAAAGAATTACACTACTTTAAATTTCCAAAAAAATCAATTTTTTCTTCATTAAAATAATTGTTTAGACTTTTAAAAATAAGGTACAAGCGGTAAAATTGAAAAATTCCATGTATTTACGACCCTAATCTGTATAATAGGGAAGGTACGCCAAGTATACTCCTTCATAATTTGAAACTCTAAACGTGTTTTTCTTGAAACTGATATTTTCAACCTGGTGTACATTGTAAACAATTCAATTTTCAACCGATTGACTTGGCAATTTTTAGAAAAGATTACGTTTTCAATTATCTAAAGAAATATGTAGCGGCTTTGTGAATGAAGTAAAATTATTTTAGTTATAACAATTTTTATATATATTTATTGAGGTCGAAAATGAACTGAACGTATCATAACCCTTCGAAATTTGCATAGTTTGCAAAACTCCTACATATTTCTTTACCTAGTACCTTGTAGAAAATAAATTCAATGGTTTTTTTTTATACAACCAGCTTTGGGAATTTCTGCGCGCCATTTAGGCCTCTGCGACAAATGTTGCTACAAGAATATCACACACGAAACGTCTAGTACGCCTCGAATACCTCGGAGTGATTTTTTGTTGTCGACCTTTGCCTACAAAAAACAAATGGCCCATTATAAAATAAATATCTTAGGACTAAGTGAAACTAGATGGAGAGGAAGTGGAGAATTTATATCAACCATATCTGAAACCGTGCTGCTATACTCTAGCCAGGAAGAATTAAATACACCACGCATGGCAGATATAGGCTTGTTGCTAACCAAGCTCGATCGCCAATCACTACTAGACTGGTCACCAATATCCAACCGAACTATCACCGTCAGATTCCGGACCTGGGTACGTAACATCTCAAGAATTTAATGAAATGTGCCGACCGAATAAGCGGATATATCAACTAAGGAGGCCTTCTACCAGCTCTTTCGCGACACCTTTGATAACGCTCCTAAATTTGATATCAAAATAGTCATGGGGGATCTCAACGCTAAGACTGGCTCTAACAACATAGGCCTGGAACATGTAATGGGAAAGTTTGGACTCGGAAACAGGAACACAAATTTATCATCGGCGGATCCTTATTTAAACACAAAAACATCCCAGGTTTGCACAGATGGTGGCCATATTACTGTTGGAAAAGGTGTCTTCTCGATGTAAGATATAAGCGCGGCGCTTACATTGGCAGTGATCACCATTTTGTAACAGGTAAGTTTCGCTTATGCACAGCAGTAGTGCGTACTCTATAGACGTAAAAATCAGTACAGTATTGTGACTTTGATCAAATATTTATTATGACTTTTTAAAGTGTTTGTGTTTCACACTATTCAACCTAATCAAAGTTTGCAGACTGATTCAAGATATTTGGAATTGAATTTAACATTACAGTCTGTACAATCAGAATATGAAATGGGTTTTATTAAGAATTAAAATAATTTTGTAGAAACTATATAATCAGTTAAATATTTTTAAATATGGCAATAAGTGTGATAA
The DNA here is from genome assembly GCA_964036015.1 of Leptarthrus brevirostris. Lineage (NCBI taxonomy): Eukaryota > Metazoa > Arthropoda > Insecta > Diptera > Asilidae > Leptarthrus > Leptarthrus brevirostris. The sequence goes on from OZ038376.1 coordinate 3,524,858, forward strand.
ACATCTTTGCAACCGCTACATGCGATATGTTTAATAAATACGATTTTATTAAATTAGGGAATTGTCTGTCACTTTCTTAAAAACAATTCCTAAAAACACCTTTTTTGATCATTTCTTGTATACCTTTGTAAAAGTTTCTGACCAAAAATATTCAAAAACGTTGTTGACGACATAATTGATAGAAAATGGCAGCATTTAATGGAAATATTTTCCCGAAACAACGGGTTCCAACGGGTTTTATAAAGAAAAGAAGCGAAATAATGAAATGCGTGAAGCGAAATAATGAAATAGGAAAGATCAATAAAAAGTTGTTAAAGATTACTTAAATCAGTGGCACAAAAAGCTCCATGTAAGAAATGGCTAGAAGTATGAAAACTAATCTAGTGGCACATAGAAATCTCTTTAATTAGGGAGCAACCTAGAAAGTCCAAAAGTAAGGAATTGTTTGAAATAATTTTTTTTTTAAATATTAAATTTCACTATTTTTGTAGCTTTACGATATATTTCAGGTATATTTTGACAATGTTCCGTAATTTTTACAAGTAAAAAAATAAGTACTGCAACTTAATGATTCACCCTTCGGTGCTGCTGTTGATAACGAGCCAAGGGAGCTTAACTTTTCTTCATTAGAAACGCCGGTCGTGTTAAGAAATTCTTATATTTCTTACGTTGCTCGAGTTTAACAAGTGTTGTTTTGATTTTAGTTAATGATTCTTGTTGAGAAAACTGTTGCATCGTCTGGGCAGTTATGATTTCCAGAAAGATACCGCTTCCAAAAAAAGTCTCAGTAAAACAAATTAAAAGCAATATTAATTGCAATTGTATTCTGTCATCGAAAACAAAAAGCGTTCTTTAATTCATAAAAATGGAAATCTTATGCAACTGAACTGTTCATCAAAAAATTGTGGCGACTTTGTTAAAAAAACGTCAAAATTAACTGTAAACTTTATGAACCGTATCCCCTTAAGAGGCATAAAGCGAAAAAAGAACTTCATCCGATTCGAGACAACGCTTGAAAGTGGACATACAATTTAAAGTGGATTCCGAACCATAGACATTACTCTGCAGCCGCCAATGTGTAAGCAGACGACTAAAGTTAAAAAGTTTAAAATATTTTAAGGCACCAAAATTTAGGTAAGGTCGATGACAGGTGATGATAATAAACCAAACTTGCTCAATACTGCGATGCGCCCTTATAGTGGATTTCTGTTTATTTTGCAATACAATTCTTTCTCTTCATTACAACACCAGCAGTTAGGATAGAGTTTACAATTGGGTTGAAAAATCACTCAAATGACAAACCCTTCCAAAAATGCATTGCGTTAGATGACACCACAGTCACGAAAAAACGAATTAGTTGAATTTTGTACAAGGAATTTACTTTTTTTCACGAGGGCGTTATCAGAATATCCTTAGTAACCAAGGTATTGAAATATAGACATAGCAGTTGCCAATTGGGTTGTCTTTCGCCTCGCATCGCCGTCAAACACGGATAATTTTGGTGCGACACACCACACGAAAATACTGAAAAGGTTTTTGGTGAAAAATAAGATCAGCCATAAGTCTGGTGAGATTACATTCTCTCTCAGTCCTATCTACCAAAGAAGAACTTTGACGGACCACCTGTTTCGAATTAAATTATTATTTAGTTAGGGCTTCGTGTCTGCCTTGTCGTGTAATTTATCATGTAGTTAGTTTGATGGTCTACATAGTCCAAGTGTCGAAGTGTTAAAGCTGTCTTGTAACGACCGCTTTGAGCCTACAAACAATATGTTTTATTCAAGATGTCTGAATGTTCAAGACTTGATATAAGAATTCCAAAATGGGTTAAAAATTCTGAAGGCAAAAACTTGAATATCAAGGATAATTGGGAAATTTATAGCAATTTCTTTTAAATACAATGAATTTTCTAAAAACATTTTGAGATTCTACGATACATATATGTAAGTTACATACATAGATAAAAATTAAAATTTCAGTTTGAGCTTAAACAAAAAAAGCCGCACATTTGAAGTTAAATAACAACAATTTATTATGTAATTTTTCTGTATTTCACATTATTCACATATAACCCAATTAAAAATTCTGTCTTATGCAATATGTAATTTATTTTCGAAATCGAAATTCGAATTTTACGTTCGAAATCCTAAAATGCTTCACTTTGTTCAAGTTTTTAATGCAATGTTATTTCATAAAAATTAAAAATATAGTAAGCCAACAATATCTCTTTATTTTTATTAAACTTAAAAATATATTTTCAAAACTTAAAAGTTTTAAAATTGAGTTTAAAATTGCAATTAGTACTTTGTAGTACCGCCCTTTGCCTTAATAACGTCTCGAACCCTATGTATGTATGCAACTGTGCACAGTGAATATTCGTAGCAGAAGAGTGCTGTTGCACATTAACAACCGTTAAAAGCAATTTGGACACCTTGGAGACTATTTAGCACGAATTGAGCCGGGAAGATATGAAAAAGAAAACCACGTGCGGCTCTTTTTGTTGCACGGGGTGTATATAGTAGGGCTTAACCGATTTACATTTGTTATATAGATCATAGGTGTCAGAAGGCACACATTAAGATGGCGTTTCGAACAATTTTTTAAATTTTTGTTTGTTTTAAAAAGTAGTTTTAACAATGGATTTGCCTCATTTTTCCAAAATTTATTATTTTAGCGTAACCGTAATAATTCTCTTGAGAATATAAGATTTTTTAAGGTTTCAGTTGGAAAGTTAATGGGAAGACGATTTTTGAAGTTCATATGTATTTCGCGACGGAGGTCTTAAACTAATAAATGTGATGGTATGTTGCATTTCAACAGACTGACTCGATGGAATATGCAAACAGATATATTTTGCCTTCATGTCGCATGAACAACGATCATATAAACCGGTTTTTTTTTAGATTGGAACGTAAACAAGTGTCAACCTGAAACAATGTTCAATATATTTGGTTGAAAACTCTATGATTAATGTAAGTCATGGAAATGATGTGAAACAAATAACTTGAAATAGTTCACAAGCATATATTGTTTTCAATGAATGAAAGTCTTATACTATTCCTATGACATATTTTGCCTTTATTTAGCATTAATAGTAACAATAATCTTATGACTCATTTGGTACTGGTTTCACTTGAAAGTATAAGTACTTACTTGTCACCGATCATCGATTTTCCCTGCTTCGTATCCTACAAAAAGTTACGCCAACGAGTTGGCGTTAGAAGTTAATTTTTGTGGGCGACAACCCTTTTTTTGTTCATATGAAATCTGTCCGCTTTCTCTCCCAGAAGACAGCTCGGTTGAAACCTTAAAATGAAATAAAACTTCTACCGAAGAAAAATTCGCAAATATACTTCCCCATCGTTTCACATTTTCCTCTGTTATTTGCACCCTTATATTCTCTATGCACGGACTAAAAATATCTTGAAAAAATCAGTACTTTACTAATATCCTTGATGTGATATAGTTGAATTGCACTTAGGCGCATTCATGCAGTTTAGTTGAATGAAATTTGATATTAATAATCTACTCAAAATGGCAGTTTCCGCCATATATATATATATATATATATATATATATATATATATATATATATATATATATATATATATATATATATATATATATATATATATATATGTATATAACATCGCTATTGACATTAGATACGTGCCTTGATTTTTATGTATCTTCTTAATTGGTGTAATTTAAATATTTTTTATGGGGATTTCGATACCCCAGGGATTCAATTAATTACAGATATGCTCTTAATATATACAATAGAGATATTCATACGGAGAGAACTAACAAATAAGCATACAGTAGGTACTGTTCAAAAATCTTTGAACAAACCCATGCTACAGTAAAAAAAGTCAAGTGAAGTATGAACGTTTTTCATGTTTCGAGGTAAGTTATATAAAAAAAAATGGTTGTGTTCAAGGCACAATAGTAAAGATCAAAAAGAACATACAAATGACACGTTACGTTACTCTAAAAGAAATAAATATTAATCGAAAGCTTGAATGTAAAAAGCTGTAAAAAAAGAAACTACAAAGCAATTTTGAAATGCTTCCAAGTAAGTGCTAGTTAAGAAAAGTTCCCAATAAATTTTGAAAAAAATGTGAACCTAAACGTAGAGCTAAACCTGAACGAACGAACAAAGTGAACCAAAACGAAGAAAATATCAAACTAGGACATGATCGCCTAAGAGTTCCCAGAGGGTAGATGCAATAGACATGTGCGAAAAGTACCTACTCGTTACTTCGATACTCGTTACTGTGTGAAGGTCGAAGTAACAATACCCAGTTTTCAGAAGTACTCGTTACTTTACTCTTTAATAATGCCCAATTGATACAGAATAAAACTGCCACTTCTGTACCGACTACTCATAACTTGCAAATTCTTTGGATATCTGCCTAGCATTCAAATACTATTGAGTCGTAGCTACGTACGAGTCGTAGCATTCTTCAAGTCCTCTAGTCCAAAAATATTTTTGACGAACGCACAAAAATATTCAACTGATTAGTGTTCCGCGGGGTCAGTCCGCAGATTCATGCAGTACAGTTGTTTGTATTTAATTTTTAATTTTTTGTATTTTTTATGCAATAGCTTGTATTAAGCTTAAGGGGACATTTACATCAAAAAATTCATGTTTTTTTTATTGGCTTAATCGATGGATATATCGATCAAAAATAATGTGCCGAAATTCCAAATTGATATCTTGAGTAGTTTCCGAGTTACAGGTCATTAAAGGGGCGTGCCTCCCGTCGCTTTCTAAGCAGTCGAAAGTCGACTGAAATGTTTAAGGCCAAATATCTCAGCTTGTCACATTTTTTCCTCTCGGCAGCGTTTCTGAGCAAACGGCTACTGCGATTTTTCACAAAAGCGTTCTAATTATTCATTTCATATGTCATTGTGGTATAGGCCTTAAATTTTTTATTTTGATTGTTTTTTTCAAAAGTTAATAAAAAAATAGTACCAAAAAAATGACCAAAAAACGAGGTTTTTTTTCAAATGGCCGCCATTTTGTTTTTTATTGGAATTTTGGCTTGCCAAACGTCTATACCACGCATTATGGTATAAACTTTAAAAAAATGTTGACTTTTTTGTTTTTAGGTCACGTGTGTACCCAGGAAATCTGCCGAGAACACGACGTGTCCGCCGAGAACGGCAATCTTTGACGGCGCGTAGGGGGGGTTGGACTTGGGGGGGATGAATCGGCGACGTAGCAAATGTTACTTAACAAATGTACAAAAATAATAAAAAAAAGTTCAATTGATTAGCATTGTTCATTCACGAGATATACGGTCTCAAAAAAAGCATGAAATTTTGGTCCAACTGATGTAAATGTCCCCTTAAATAAATAAATACAGATGAATTGTTGATTTAGCAACTGTTAGGATAAAGCTTATTAATGTCGCACAAGGTCGGGCAGGTGTGGAACAAGGTCCCTTAATTACCACAAATCGTGCAGGCTCCTTTAATTCGTCGATGCACGATGCTATAATGGAGCAGTTTGAATGCCACATCAGAGTCGCTGTAATCGGACGGATAGCTATAGATCACTTTACCTGTTATGGTCCCCATTACTACCCCAAGATATGCGCGCCATCTATTAACACCTCAGTGATCCATAGGATTTACTCCTACGAAGATCTGACGCAGCAGACGTGAAGTGAGTGTACTAAATATTGTGTGCGGTGGTCGATTCATTACAAAAGCGTTTATCACCTTTCTTTCTTGCTGCATCCACCAGTTCGTTTAATTGTGTTGTGAGGGGGTGTATAGGTGTGTTCCCAGAAGCATCAATGATGTCTCCCAGAACTGTGAGTTGTCCTGTATCGGCCGTTACACCTCGAGAATTAATGAACACCGAATCTACTAACTCAGGATTCAAACTGATCGGAATTGCTGAGAATTCCCCGTACCCAATTTCATTCCATCGCAAATGGAATGTTGGTCTTATTGTGCCCCAGGTCGTAATCGTGGAGATCAGATCATTGGACCAGTCATGCGGATATGGTGGATTGACCGAGAGCAGATAGTCCCCCTGCGATAGTGCTAGATAGTTCACTGCTGCGCCGCTATCCTTTGACAGAACACTCGCTGGAATGCCCGTATCTGAAGACAGCGAAATTTCACGACCATATTTGTAAGACCCACTCTCCGCTACTGGTCCGCAGAGCGTGCTTTCATCGACTCGTGGTCTTTCCTCTCTGCCCCCCCCCCCTTCCAGCAAGCATAAGTAACCAAATAATTGACAACGAAAACACTTCCTTTCAGCGAAAGGAAATACAGTCTAGGACGCCACGAATTCACAGCTTCAGAGTTTCTTGAGAGCCATGCTGCAGTTACATGTTTTACCGTCGAGTCCCACATATACGCCTAAATATTTCAGACAAGTATTCGTCCACTGTATGCCGAGGAAGGAATCTGTTCTTATCTGAAACCCTGCCCACCATGCCGTGGCTTTTGCCTGTTCCTCGTTTTCTCCTACGAACACCCTCACGCCCTTTCAAGTTCCGAGTCTTCTCTTTCCTTCAATTTTCGTAAAGGCGACTTTGAAAAATTAAATCACTTGCTCCTCAACTCCAACATTGGCACTATCGCTCAACATCTTCCAATAGACGTTGCTGTAGAGGCGTTTTATTCGGAAATACACGCTTGTCTTACACAATCCATCCCTCTTCTTCCTCGTAAAAACTGATCCTCCTCCCCCATTTGGTACGACAAAGAATTACGCTCTCTCCGCAACAGGAGAAATAAACGTTGCCAAACTTTTCTTCTAACCCAGACTGAGTCTGACTATTCTTCCTACTTGTCTGCTTACACCTATTTTTCTGAACGTTGTGATACCCTCTACCATGAGTACCTCCAACGGATGGAAACAAGCCTCATATCCGACCCCTAGTGTTTTTATAGCTTTATTAAGGGGGTAGCCAGGTTTCAATGATCTCTTTTTTCAACTACATTTTTTTAACATTAATCTTTATTTGACATTTACAAATTTTTAGTATGTTTTCTAACATGTTAATAACTTCCAAAAAAAATTTTATTTTACTTTTTCATTAACATCCGGTTAATTTATGGCCGATCTGATGACGCCATGTTAAGAAACGGTTGCCATGATTTCTCAACTTTGGGTTATCTAAAACACAAAACAAAAATTGATTATAAAAGAGCACATAAATAGCTATATCCTGAACCTCAGTTATGGAAAAAAATTCATAAATAAACAAATAGTGCAAGTTTTTGTCATTTTTTCTTTTTTTCTACATTTTTTTTTGAAAATCAAGACCGAGGTTCATGCGATTGCTAAGCTTTTTCTGAATATTTAAAAAAAAATTGAATGAAATTGTCCTAGTAGATCGATTGGAATCGTGGCGACAACCCAAAAAAAATGTGTTTTGGGATAAACGCGTTTAAAAGATAAAGTGCGAAAAACACGTCTCATCGTCGAAATATGGGAATCAAATTATCTCACTTTTAATCAGCAATGCCTGCTCGTTCTCGCGGGATCTATCTGCTCTCATCTGTGTACGATGTTCTTTTGAGGCCTCGCAACTGCGGTTTGTAAGATGCGAGCGCAACTGCCGATTGTAAGATGCGAGCGCTCGAGGCTTGGCGGCGTGATTCATTTTTCGGCCACTTCTGATACGCTATGAGATCAAAAGTCGTTTTTATCTTATTTCTGAGGTTATAGAGTGACTAAATATTGAGAAAAAAAAAGTTCAATTTTTTGAAAAATTCAAACCTGGCTACCCCCTTAATTCTAAGAAGAAATCCAATGGTTACCCCTCCACCTTAAAGCTCGAGAATACCTCTTCATCTGATCCTCAGGTTATCGCCAACCTCTTTGCACACTTCTTCAGTAAATCTTTCAGCGACAATTCCCTAAAACCTGACCTTAGCTACTTTTCATTCTTGGACAAATGCACTCAAACGTCGTTTACATCTTTCCACCCTGACCCCGAACAAATCGCCACCAGTATTAACGGGCTTGAGGATGACTTTCGCCCCGGTCCTGACGGCATTCCGGCCATCGTTCTGAAAAAGTGTGCCATGCATCTAGTTCAACCCCTTACTTTGCTTTCAAATGGAGCAGAAAAGGCTGCAAGAACGATGTATCCAACTACAGACCCATTGCTAAATTATCATCCATACCTAAACTTCCTCAAAGGAAGATCTACAGCCACCAACCTTACCGAATTCGTCTCCAAAATACTATGTGCCCTGGAAAACGGTAAAGATGTTGATGTTATAGCCACCGATTTTAGTAAAGCCTTTGACAAGATCTCCCATAGCGTTATCCTGTTTAAACTTGATCGCCTAGGCTTCCCCCCTCGATTTATCTCCTGGATTCAATCCTACCTCAACAACCGTCAATACAATGTTCTTTGCAGCTCATCCATTTCTAACCCTATTGTCGCTCGTTCCGGCGTCCCACAGGGCAGCCACCTCGGTCCATTGATTTTTATCCCCAGAATAAATGATGTTGAATGTGTCATCAAACACTCAGAGCTGTCCATTTATGCTGATGACATGAAAATAATTAAACATATCTCCTCCACAACCGACTCTCTTCTTCTCCAAAATGACCTCGATTCGTTCACCACATGGTGCATGAAAAGCTTTCTTGAGCTCAATGTCTCCAAATACCAGTCCATCTCTTATTCCCGCAAGCGTCTTACCACCACCCCGAGAACCTACATGTTAACCAACGTACCAGTCCCTATCGTTACCTCTTTGTGTGACCTAGGAATTATCTGTGATAGTGAACTAAATTTCCGCTCCCATATTGATAGCATAATTAACAGAGCTAACTCCGCGCTAGGGTTTGTGAAGCGCTGGTCTAGAGAGTTCTCCAATCTTTATGTTTCCAAACCTCTCTATATTTCCTTCGTTAGACCTCTCCTTGAATATGCCAGCCAGGTATGGTCACCTACGCAAACAACCCACATTAACAGAATTGAATCTGTCCAGCGTAGGTTCATTCGCTTTGCTCTACGTGATCTTCAGTGGGTAGACAGATTCAACCTTCCACCTTATGAAGACCGTCTGAAACTGATCGACTTACAACCCCTAAGTAAACGTCGTCATCAGCTACTAGCTGGTGCCATAGACTGCCCTTCAATCCTGCAGTCTTTACCCATCTATACCAACCCTCGCAACCTTAGGTCCACTCCCCTTTTCCGACTCGACCGCCATCGCACGAACTACGGTCAACGCGAACCAATTACCAGGATGCTAAGAAAAGTCAACGACCTTCCGTCCTTTGACTTCCATCTGAGTAAAGCATCCCTTCACAAAGCCTTATATCTTTATCCCGCCCATCTGGATCGCCTTTCCTAATTCTCCTTCCTCTCAGTTTATATTTATCATAATCATAGCTCATATTGTAGCTTACATTATCTGTTATGAATTATTGTTTATTTTAGTTTGTAGTATTTATTTTGTTATTTTTGTATTTTTTTTTATGTAATAGCTTGCATTAAGCTTAAATAAAATAAATAAATAAATAAGCTTAAACCTAGTCGCTCGTATTGTTCGACAACTCTACACGAAACTGGAAATACATCATCTTACTTATATTAGTGTATAGAAAGTGAAGTGAATATTCCCTCAATTATTGACGACGATTTACCAATAGCGGCTCCAGTGAAAAGTATTATTACTTTTTTTTATTACCTGACAAGGGGCATACCTGAAAGGGGACATCCCTGCCTGATACTCCGACGAAACGGAATAGGGGACAATATATGCCCATGATATTTTATGATAAATCTCTATACAGAATACTGATGATCTCGATCCACGTGGACGGAAGCAATAACACGCCGAAGACGCTCAGTAGATACTCGAGCGAGACGCTATCAAACGTCTTTTCTTGATCGAAGCAGATCCTGGCCATTTGTGAACCAGTTTTTTCATGGTAGGCGAAAAGATGTTTCGGGTGTATTACTGAGACAATCACTGAGCGAAGTTGAATTCCCAGTGTCTTGCAAACTAATTTGTAGTTTACGTTGTACAGAGTAACTGGCCCCCGGTTTCTCATCTTCTGAAGATCTCCCTTCTTAGGTATTAGAAGCATAACGCATCTCCGACAACTTTCTATCCAACCACTGCAGAATTAGAGACATCCAAAAGCTCGAAAATCAAAAGATTCTTAAATCGTACAAGGAATTCTGGAGTTAGACCATCATAACCAGAAAAAGTATGACTTGGAAGATCCTACGTTGCGGTAATCATATCATCGAGCGTAAGGGCTCTGTCTAGGAATTCTCTACTTTCATCAGGAAAAGTAGGAACATGATGAAAGAACTCATCGTTGAGCGAGAATTTTGGCTACTTCGATGCAGCACAAAGACGCGTGTAGTAGTTGCGAACATAATTCGCAAGTTCCTCTCCGTATGGTACCTCGCCCAATTCGTCAGGAATCGAGTCTACTTCACAAGCGGTACGAGGACGAGCTGCTTGGAAAAAGTACTCTGTCGGAGACTCGCCCTCCCGCAACTAGCGCGACTGCTTTCGAATCACAAACTTCAAGCTATGCTTGTAATTTTGTGCTGTTAGTCGTTCTTTGCCTCTCGAATTGTGGAGCTACTTTGGTTGCGCGGGCAAAAGCGTACCAATCCGGGTGACTTTGGCCATCAAACTCGATGCATGATATCTGCTCCATTTGAATATTGTCTCAATAAATGAGCGAATCTGAAGCTTTCCAACATCCCATCAATAGCTAAGGTTTGAATAAATATTCTTATTATCAAGCCATTGGTACCAACACTGGATGAATTCTTCGACGAACTGCTCCGAGTTCAAGAAGTTAGTGTTAAAAATCCAGTAAGCAGTTCGCTTTTCGATCAAAGTGCTAGTCGCCACAACAAGAAAGTGATCACTTAATGAACACAGTTTTTGAGTGACAATAACGAGACAGTTAAGAAGGCTATTTAAGACGTAAAGTCTGTCTATCCTCGAACCCTATAAGCTACCATGGATATTTCGGGAAACCCTTGTATACGAGCTTATCGTTGGATTAAGTCAATGTTAGGCATCTACAAGGTTGCTATGTGTGAGTAGGCTCGACAATTCACCAAGTTGAATTCAATTCAATTCTTGATCTACCCAACACAGTCACATCAAACAAACGCTTAAAAACAACATCCTAATGACCTGCAATAAAGAACCATTTCGTCAATTGTTTTCGGCATTTATTAATATGCTTTCAATGTAAGCAACACAATTTGCTTATTAACAAATGTTATCATCTTTATCCTTTAGTACTTTACCACACTCGCGTTGCAACTAGCAACCCCGTTCTATTACCGGTATTTACCTACTTCTCTTATAACAATAAAAAATTTTAAATTAGTATTTATTGTTGAAGAGTAGGAAGAAATTGAAAGAGACACAAGCAATACTAGAAAAAATAAAATAAAAAATTGTGTAATATAACTATCAAAATAACTTGGGATAGGATTTAACAAAAGAAGGAAAGAACTAAATTGGAACCTGAAACATTTATTTAATTAAACATCGAACGCTTTGCAGAATGATTCCCTTGCGACTGCTTCCTTTAAAGACTAACTAGTAACTGCGATTTCTATTTTGTACTCATTTACTTCACATGCTATTTTATTTAGTTGAACATCAAGCCGCTATAATAACTGCAGTTGCGGCAGCAACAAATACAACTTTAACTACGATTTTTAAAGTTGCTGAAAATTTTACAGTACTGACAACATAATAATTCTGAATGGCCTGTAGGAAATTCAAAAAAGAAAAATTATTGGTCTGTCATATTTTAGATTGGAGACATTTTACACGAAGATCGGTTTTTTTATGGTCGACTTTTCCCAGTGGCTAATTTATAATTCTCGACTAAAAATTTGGCGACATTTTTCAGATTTTGATTGGCGGCAAAAAGCGACATTTATTTTGGCGAAATTTTAAGGTATTCCCGTTTTGTCCCCTAAGACGAAACCTGAGGAAGACGCGAAACCTGGGCAGATGTTTGTGTATGCAGGTGACATCAGTGTGAGGGGCGGTTCTGTGGCAAAAGCTGTGTAACCCTTGTGTAGATTTGAATTTTGTTCTAGTCGTGTAAAAGTGTCTTGTGTAAAATTCGTATAAATCCTGTATAATTGCATTGCATGTGTTCCACTGCCTTATGTCTTCAAAAATACTATGTAGTCTAATGTATGCACTTAAGCCCCCTGCATTAATCGATGTTATCCTACACATTCAAGAACTCGCCAGAACTCAGACAATGACTGTACGACTCTAATGATGAAAAGACTTTATTGAAGAGGCGCTCGCACCTCGACACCTTATTGTACTTGTCCGTTTTTTTGCCTCTACCATGAGGAGCATGGAGCCTCCCCGCGCTCTTCTTGTAATGAGGGCTATCGAGGAGCGCTGCACTCTCAAAACCTATATTCATAGCCGCTCTGAGTTGGAGCAGCTGTCTCGAGAGCAGATACAAGCTCTACGTCCTAGAAAACATCAGTGACATCCATTGGTGTAATCGATGACGATCTGGCAGAGCAAGGTATGGCATCTTTCTCCGACACAATCCCATTGCTCACTGCCTTCTTCGGTAGTGGCATCACCTCCTGGTCAGGCTTTCCCTTCACCTTTCTCTTCATCCCCTTTTCTTCCTTTTCTGGCTACCATTGGTGAACACATCCTCGTCCGACGTGTCTATCCGTTCCCGTATTGGGGTAAGACCGTTTATAGCTGGCGTCGGATTTGCCTCAGGTGGTGGTTCCTCAGACACCTTAGTGACAGTTTGCTCCAAGAGAACAGGCGCATCAATGGACAAGGTCCCTGTTTTGGGAACTACTACTGGGGTAATTGTTTCCGCCACAGTAGCCTCAGTTATGTAGCCGCCCTGCTTAACAATATTGAAACTTTTCCTAGAGCTACCAATCACCTGTTGGGCGTAGTTAGTCCCTTCTGCTACCTCTACATTAACAGGCACTGACACTTTTGGCACTGGTTTTATAGCTGGTCCAGTGTTCTTGGCCCCAGTGAGACTTGGCTTCATTATAACTTGGGCGCATTATAATGGATGTTCTTGTAAAAACGATGTTCTTGTAATGATGAATGTCGGGCAGATATGCTGGCACATATCGCGAACAAGATTATTAATGTCGCATAAGATCGGGCATGTGCAGTATCTGTGGAACAGGGTTCCTTCACCAAGCCGTGCAGGCTCTTTGAATTCGTCGATATGTGACAGCTGGTTTGGATGCACGAGGCTGTGACGGAGCAGTTTAAATGCCACATCAGAGTCTCTGTAATTGGACGGATAACTATATATCACTCTGCTAGTTATGGTTCCCATTACTCCCAAGTCTACCCCAAGATGTGCGCGCCATCTATTTACACCTAAGTTATCCATAGGATTTACTCCTACGAAGAGCTCGAGCAGCCGACGTTAAGTGAGTGTACTGAATGTTGTGTGCGGCGGTCGATTCATTACGAAAGCGTTTATCGCCTCAGTGCTAGGTTCCCTAGTAGAGAGACGACTGAAACGCTCTCGTGCTGTATCCACCAATTCGTTTAATTGTGTGGTGTGGAGGTGTATCAGTGTGTTCCCAGAAACATCAATGATGTCTCCCAGAACTGTAAGTTGTCCTGTATCGGCCGTTACACCTCCAGCATTACTGAATACCGAATCTACTTACTCAGGGTTCAACCTGATCGGAATTGCTGAGAATTCCCCCTACCCAAGTTCATTCCATCGCAAATGGAATGTTAGTCTTATTCTGCCCCAGGTCGTAATCGTGGAGATCAGATCCTGAGATCAGTCATGCGGATATGGTGGACGGACCGAGAGCAGATAGTAGTGCTCCCCTGCGCCGCTACCCCGCATAGAACTTACCCACAGCTGCGAAATTAAATTATCTCTTTGACAGAACACTCGCTGGAATGCCCGTACCTGAAGAAAACGAAATTTCACGACCATGTCTGTAAGACCCAAACCACCCTCCGCTACTGGTCGGCAGAGCGTGCTTTCATCGTCCCCCCCCCCCCCCAGAAGGAGACAACGACCTTCGCCTGGAAAAGTTTCACGAAGCCTTCTTTGAAGCACTCCGATTTTAGCAGGTGCGGACGAGGTAATCAAATAATTGACAACGACTGCACGTCCTTTCAGCGAAAGTTGGTGCAGTCTAGTCCGCCACGAATTCACAGCTCCAGAGAGTTTCTTCAGAGTCATGCGGCTATTAGATGTTATATCATCGAACCCCAAATATACACCTAAATATTTCAGGCAAGTATTCATCCGTTGTATGCCGAGGGGAGAATCTGTTCGATTCCGCAACCTCCCACACCATAGGCCTTGGCTTTTGCTTAGGTTAACCCTAGCGCCCGCCAGTCGCTCGTGTTGTTTGAAAACTCTACAGGAAACTGGAAATGCATCCTCTTTCGTGACGAAAATAGACAGGTCGCCAGCATACGCTAATCTCTGCCAGATACCCCGACGAAACGGAATAGGAAACAATATATGCCCATTATGCTTTATAAGAATCACTGAATCTCTATACAGACCACTGATGATCTCAATCCACTTGGACGGAAGCTCGAACACATTGAGAACGCTCAGCAGTTCTCTTGCGAGACCCTATCAAACGCATTTTCTTGATCTAAAGAAATCATGGCCATTTGCGAACCAGTTTTATGACGTAAGATCTGGATGATGTTGTGAGATCTGTCCTATCCTCATTAACTATTTTTGCTTCTTCTCGTGCTACTTCTTGGTTTATTTTGAATTCTACCTTTTGTTTTTTTTAATATAATAAATTGACGAACGAATCTTTCAATTTCACTTATACTTTTATTGTCTTGTATATTAATTTCCCATTGTTTTACTACGTTTTTTTTAAATTTCTTAACCGGTCACTTATCTTCGGCAGTATTTAAATAACAACAAAAGTAGATAATGCTCAACAATCACAACGCTATTTGTTTTTTACAAACATGCTTGAACATGTTTTCGCTTGATTCAGTAGAAAGGATGTAATTGACTTGACAGCATATTTATAGCCTCATGTTAGACTTTTTGTTATATCTAATATTTTTCTTTCAGAACAACTATTTTATTATAATCTGTTCCAAAAGGATTGATAGTACACGTTCTTATGGACTATGTCTGTCTGCTTTTTTCCCATCATTTTCCTATGCATCCATCACTCTTCTTCAACACCCTGTTGCCACGATTTCAATTCAGAACATTTTCTGATTTTTCCTCGTGGACTCGGGTTGCCATATCAAAAGCATGAAAATATAAGAAGTTTCTTGATGAATCCATAAGCATATTAGGGATTTCTTTTATTAAGAGCTGTCCAACATTGAACCAAAATTATATACATATTTCAAAATAAATAATTCAAAACAATTTATAGTAAGTAAAATTCAATTTATATTTTATACTGCTAAAAGATACAATCTGGCTACACTAAATCTTCTTTGCCAACATTCCATTCACTCGAATTCATATTGCATCGGAGAGCTTCGCATGTAAAAACACCCACCACCCACCACTGAGTGCTGATCATTGTCCGTCGTCCAAAAGCATCTGTCTGCTGATTGTTCTTACCACAATCAGTGCCTCTTGGTTTGTCGACCAAGAAACTTTGAAAGGATGGCTGTACATGATTTTGGCGAGTTTGAGAAATTTGGCATCATAACTTGCCATTTACCGTGTACTGCCAATCTTTTTGGAACAGGGTATAGTTTTCCTAGTTTGGGTACAGTATGAGTTCGTTCGTACACTATTGCACAGCACTATATTTGCATTTGTTTTTCGATTTATATAGACCAGTGTCTCAACCACTGTGCAGCGGTACTTAAGAATTGTCGGTAGCGTTTTGGAGTAAGTAACGGCGGTGGAGTAAGTGATAATGTCGGCTTTCTCTCGGAGAACTAAGGCTCGAATCCGACCGGCAGCGACTCAGGGTCGAAAAGAGACCTGAATAAAAAAGCGGGCTGTTTTGTCTAATCCTTAAAAAACAATTATGTTTTACACTGCATACAGAAAACATAAAGAAAAAAAGAAATATTCATATTGAAAATTAAATTGTTCTTAATTCGTATTAACTTTATCTTAAGATCTATTTCGTTCATAACTGCCTAGCTATAACAGCAATCTGTACATACTATGTATTATAATAATTAGTTGGATTAGTGAGGAGTAATGATAGCTTAAACCTGCTTAGTTATACAGGAATAAATCATCGACAATATTTATAGCCGTATTCCAGACCTGATGTAATGAGATCGATGTCAGGGGCAACCCGGACAAAATCGTACTGAGGCCTTTCACCAGGATAAGAAATGCGGAAGCATTGAGTGAATTTAGACTCTTTGGGAAAACACAAACCTTTATAAATTCAAGCCAAATATCCTAGGTGTAACGCTATATTATAAAATATATTGAAATATTTAAATGGAAATGCTCGAGTTCTTAAAATTGCAGGAATTCATACGCACTTCGCCTACACTGGAAACATTTCTGCGTGAATTGGTCATAATCAAAGTTGATATACTAGAACGAAGTTTATAGTGTACCGAATGTTATTACTATACTTTACAGGAATTACTGAAATTAAGTGTGGTGGTCCCCACTCTGTAAGCTCTCATGTATTGGTTACATTCTACGTTCATCATCCAAAGAATGTAACCTTAACAGAAAGCGGTTGTTTATCGTTCGATTAAATTTAACTTTGCAAAGAAGTTGCTTAACCACATCTATTTTTTAAGCACTTTAATGAGTTACAGTACAGTTACTGTTGATAGCCATTTGAAATAAATCCTCATAATGCTTTAAGATTTTCTTTAGTATTATTTTTTCAATTTCTAGTTTAAAACTAATAATTTTCATGTTTAATTTCAGAAATCGAATTTAAGTCGGTTTGTTTGCCAACTTTTCAATTGCAAACTAAATCGAACAGCGTTTTGAATTTTCAAATTGTCGTGAACATTACTTTAATAGCAACCAGGCAAACCGGTCAAGACTGAACCTATTGCAGGCAGCATGCTAAGAAGTGACTTACATCCCAACCAACTCTCAATTTGCACCACACTAAAACTGCTGGTTATATAGTTACTTCTCACGTAAGTCCACTTCCTCCCTACTTACCTACGTACCTTGTGCCGAATTACCTGACCAAAAACCAGTTATCTCACATTATGTCTGCTTAACAAAAGTAAAGAAGACGAAATTGAAGCAGTAACGAACGAGAGGAATACTCAACCAGTCAAGTATAAAAAAAACGTCAAAGAAATGTCGAAAAAAAACCATCATAAGTCGAAAAATATTTTGTTGGTTCATACCAGGTTTGGTCAGTGAGATGAAGAATGGAAAGAAAAGAAAATTGTGAGGTAACCGAACTGTGATGATTGTATCCAAAGGAGATTGCTCTCCTGTTCAGCTCGATCTTCTATCTTTGTTCGTTTCGTTATTTATTTGTGTTTGTTTTGTTTTCTGGGCTTGAGAACTTTGCTGAGAAGTTGCTTAACCACATTTGTGACCCCTTCCCATTAACTGCTGCTGTTAAATCTGTAAACTTTTGCTGCTTAGCGTGTTTCAAATCATTCTATAGAGTTTTGATCGATTTAATTCCCTTGAACAACTATTGTCTTAAAGATGTTTTGAATTTAAAATCCCAAACGCAATGGGAAAAATTGATCACATGCTCAAAAGTTGAGAAACTTAGTTTTGTTTTCTTCTTTTCTTATCTTTTTTACATTTGTTTCTTTCTATCGTTCTATCTCTTTTTATAGGATGTTATAAGGTGATACGTGTTTTGTGAAATATTTGGGAGTGTGAAGAATGGCTAACAGCATTTACAAGTATTATTATACCAACGTTTTAACTGATTTATTTTATGATACGTAAGGACTTGACCTGTCTTAGAAGAGAAATCTGAAAGATCGAGATCGATGGTAAGTAAATTTTTATCATCTAATGGGTAACCGCATAAGTGATTTATCAGCAAAAGAAAATTGGAGTAAAATAACTGAAGCAAAAATAAATTACATTAATTAGTAGGTAAATTTTCTATTTGAAATGACAACGAAGAATTCTTTACGGAATAAAAATAAATAACTGTAAAATAAGTTATTGGCAATTGTTTCATAGAAAACGCGTATTCAGCTACCAAAGGACACTATTAATGACTACAAATATTATCAGTCAATTGGTCCGATACATACATTCTCGATTAATAGTTGTATAATTCTCGATTAATAGTTGTATAGTTCTCATGAAAATTCATAATCGAAATAAAAGGTTGCTGTCATCAGCAGCAGTGTGGGATTGAAAGAAAGACAAGAAATCGTTGATGGAAAAGAGAAGTAAGGTTCATGCAAAGAGTGATCGTCTGGTATGCCGGTCAGCAGTCTTGTATGATATTCAAGTAAATCCTTACTGATTCTTCAACCACAGTACTTATACTGGTGAAAAATATTCAGTAAAAATTCAAGTCTCTTTTCTCGTACTTGAAAATCACCAGTGCCAGTAAATAAATTGGTACTGGCGAACGCCAGTAAATCACCAGTAACTACCAGTAAGAACCGGTAGATGAGTAAGAGCCAGTACAACTGGTTCTGGTGATTTACTGGCGTTCGCCAGTACCAATTTATTTACTGGTAATGGTAATATTTAAGTACCAGTAAAGATATTTGAATTTTTACTGAATATTTTTCACCAGTACGGGTACTGGTAATTTACTGGCACTTACATCAATACATACAATACAATACAATACATCTGACCGGGGGAGATAGAAAACTTTCAATCTCAGCAATCAGCCGTTTGGGAGTTAGAGGGTGATTCATAAATTCCAATTTTTCATGGTATGCATATCATTCTTTTATTTTTATCTTTTGATCTATTTAACACAGCGACATCAAACAAACGCAAAAAACAACTACTATGCCAATGACATTTCCTAAATTGTCAACAATGTTGATCTATTTCGTACTATTATAAGTACAGTCACTTCCAAAAGTGAAAAATGTTTTGAAATTTACAAAAATTCAGCATTTTTCCAAATTTTCTCCGAAATTCATATTATTCATACATCCGTTTTTTTATTTTTATTAAATTTCCCATCTCATTACCTCACCAAAAAGGTCCAACATGTCAAAGTAGGGAAAGGATGTAGAAATTTATGCATAGAAAAGCTTATGGGAAATATTATAAAAATCTACAATTTAAAGAAATTAAACTAAAATTAACCCAAAAATGCTTTTTATTGAATTCGACATTTATTACAATCTTAGTATGTTACAAAAGCTGTTCAAAATGTACTCCACCACTTTCGATATATGCCAATAACCTGCTTCTAATTCCCAGTTTAAGGAGTATTGTAGCCAATCTCTCCCGTATTTTCGTTAATATAACTAATAACTAATTCGGCTGTATTGTTAACAGACATAGAATAAACTTCATCACTGTTTTCCATAAAAACAAAATTCGATGGAATAAGATCTGGAGATTTAACAGGCCAACAAATCGGGGCACCTCGTCCCATCCAGCGGCAGGTAATTGTTCACTTAATATTGCCTCACAATGTTGGAAGTATTCACTGGGGCTCCATCGCGTTGGTAAAAAATTTCCCTAAGTTATAAGGGATGTCCTCTAGTAGATGTAATAGTGTATTTCTAAAAGAGTCCGCATAAATTTGGCTTTTAAGAACTCGCGGCAAAACTTCTATTCAGTGGGTGTCGATAATACCAGCCCAAACAATTGCTCAGAATTTGGGCTGAAATTATTCTATGTGGGTTAGTATCCGACCATGTATGGAGTTTGTGGAAGCTTGTGATACCATCCCCGGTAAATAGCGATTCATTCGTCCACAGAATTCAGCCCCGAAACGCCCCGTTCTGAATATCGCATTACAAAAGCCAAATGCAAAATTTTAATCTTCTCTCCGAATCTCCTTCCAGTAGTTCTTGGACTGGGATATAGGTGGTGCACGTCAATTAGGGAATCTCGTTTCATATTCCACTACAGCCGTTTATACTTTTCAGTGTAACAGACAATAAAATAGTTTTAAAAAAAAAAGTTGAACCGACTTCACAAAAAGCGCTAAAAACCATAAAATAATTCTTAATTTTATATCTATTACGACATTTTGAAGTCGGTGCAAATCCAACAAACCAAACAACTGCAACAAAAGTATTTAATCGTCCTTTCTTATGATCCCGTAAGCTGAAACGTTTAGCTAGTATTATGTATTATTTTCAATTGTGGTTATGTAGTTGTTTTTTTGTTTAATTTGCACCGACTTCAAAACGTCGTAATAGATATAAAATTAAAAATTATTTGATGCTTTTTAGCGCTTTTTGTGAAGTCGGTTCAACTTTTTTTTTAAAAACTATTTTATTTTTCACTTTTTAGTGTCTTCTACTCTATGCAACGAAGAAAGAACCATCCAAATCGGTCCACGCGTTAAAAGTTAGTTTTAACCCCCTATCTCACCCCCATTCCACTAAAATTTTTTTCATGGTATCAATCAAGGAACATACTCTACCGAACATAAAAGGAATCATCGAAATCGGTCCACGCGTTACGAAGTTACTACCCCTCATCCCTCCCCCTCCCCTCACCATAGGACCAAATTATTCTCCTATTAGCAATGGGGGATCACACTCTATACAAAAGCAAAAGAACCATCCAAATCAATCCACGCGTTACAAAGTTAGGTTCCACTCCCCTTCTCCCACCACCACCCCAGCAACATTTGTTTTCTCGTAGTATCAACCAAGGATCATATTCTACCCAATAGAAAAAGAATTATCCAAATCGGTCCACGCGTTACAAAATTAGACTACCCCTCCCCCCCCCCCCCCCACCCACACCTTTCACCATAGGACCAAATTATTCTCCTATTAGCAATGGGGGATTATACTCTATACAACAGAAAAAGAACCATCGAAATCGGACCACGCGTTACAAAGTTAGGTTCTACCCCAATCCCACAAAAAATTTTTCACCTGGTATCAACCACGGAACATACTCTACCCAACAGAAAAAGAATTATCCAAGTTAGACTACCCCTCCCCACACCCTAGGCCAAATTTTTTTCTCCTATTAGCAATGGGGGATCATACTCTGTACAACAAAAAAAGAACCATCCAAATCGGACCACGCGTTACAAAGTTAGGTTTCACCCCCACCCCCACCCTACCAAAATTTTTTTGACATGGTACCAATCGGTGAACATACTCTACCCAACAAAAAAAGAATCATCAAAATCGGTCGACGCGTTACGAAGTTATGCCCGGTCAGACATAAAAAAAAAAATTTTTAAAAAACATAATAAAAAAAAAATACGCGTCGAACTTAGAACCTCTTTGTTTTTGGGAAGTCGGTTAAAAATGTAAATTATATCTACTTATTCCTTAAATGTAAATTTTTCCATTTTTTAATAATTTTAGCTTAAGACCACATGTAGTTATCGATTTGTTTTTCAACTATGATCGATATTCTTGCTGACTGACCCTCTATTCTAGCAAAAGTTCCATCAGGTAGCTAACAAAACGTCAGGATTCGAGGGTGTGAACTCTGGCTTACACAAGCTAATATCGGCAGTAAAACAAAATTACGCCAACATGTTTATTGCTTTTTTGCAGCAATAATTAACATTAATTATCTATGTACCCTAAACAAACATTTTTGTCTTAAACATTTTTGTTTATTTTTGTCTTCATAAAGTGCAATAAAGTAATTAGATAGTCAGGGATTTCTAAGAATGCCATTTAGGCAAGGCAATATTTTGGTAATTTCAAAACATTTTTATTACTTTTGAAAGTGACTATACTTGCAATGGTAGGAGTTAGATCAACATTGTTAAAAATTTTGAAAAGGTCATTGAGATAGTAGGTTTTTGGCGTCTGTTTGATGTCGCTGCGTTGAATAGATCAAAAGATATCAATAAAAGACATAATAGACCATGAAAATTGCAAATTTATGAATCACCCTGTAACTCCCCAACTGTTGAGATTGCAAAGCATTTTCACCTACAATTTCGATTGCGCAGGGAATTACTCGACACATTTTTGTGTGAGATCACTATAACGCTAGCGTTTTCTATTGTAAGCAAAATATTGCGAGCTTATTAAATTGGATCCAAGAATCTTTGAAATCATAAGCCGGTCAGCCAAATTATAAATTATGTATGCTTTCCATTTATGTATACCCGAACCGTAACATCGATTAAGTTTTAAAGTCCAAATCCAATACGAGTTTATGAGAGTTTTAAGCACACGACAGCTAAATAGACCATTTTAGTCTAAACCAAAACCGTATTTTAAAACTTAAAATTTTTAATTCAAATAAATACACTTGGGAGGTCTCATTCGTGATAATATTCAATGAACCATTAAATTCTAATCACATAAAAAGCGTAAAATTTTGAACAGATTGCTGCGAAAAAAACCAGAATATGATTGAGTGTAACAGCTACGTTACGATAAAGTGAATTAACTATTCAATCACTGTTCTCCCATCAGACAACAAACTGATACAAAGTCTGACAATGTCTCGTGAATGGTGAAAACATGTTTAGAAGGAATCTTGCAAAGGTGATTGCATTTTCACCTAATCCCTTTCACTTGAATTAATTTGAATGATGTGTGCAGGCACACATACTCATACTTCTCGGAACAGATGATTAAAGGGGAACGTAATCAAACCACTGTTTATGACTGGTCTGTACACCGATGCCAGCAAAAATCTTTAAATAAGGGAAGCAACGTAGGGCTCGAAGAGTTAAATGTGAATGTGAAAAGGATTTTGAAATATGAGGCTCTTTAGTAATAAATATCCATTACGTTTTCCTGCCTGAAATTCTCTTCGAGTACGCACTTTGTGTGGGCGCGTATATTATGTCTATGTGGCTATGTGTATGTAAGAGGTATGAGGGTTGCATTTAGTTGAATTAGAAGAAAATTGTGTAAAAAGCCCTATCCGCGCAGGAAAATCTATTTTTAACCTGGGCCCACTGTCAGTTATGTGGTTGCTTAATTTCCTTTCATTCATTCAAATATGGGGGCAAATGTATGGTTGTGCATCGCGTGTTAATATAACGCCCATACGCATAACGGCGTTGATTGTGTGTGATACGCACCCTCTTCAACGTAAAGCATACGTAAGCACGCACAAAAACGGAACGCATGATAGCAGCTCCTTCAAAGTCCTTTCAACTCAAGTAGATATGCAATCAGTCTTGCAGTCTTAAATAATTTCCTTACCCCCAATACGTCTTCTCAATGGTAACTGCCCTCTGTTTCCCGATTTATCTGTTTCTTTCGAAAGGGAACATGTGGTAGATGACTGCGTTGAGCACTTTCTACAAAACACCGACGAGGGACAAAAAGATCTTGAAAGGTGTCGTTTTGCACAATAGCAAAGCTCAGCAGCTGCCGCGAGCTGAAAAATCTCTTTTCCCTTGTGATTACCAGTACTGGCTCTATCACGCACTCATGGTTTCAATGCATACGCATCATCCTATATAACCATAATGTAGATTTTTGCTGAGACTTTCTTGTCTAAGCAAAGAGGTTATGCACCTTCTGGGAGCCATGGGACAGGATGTAACAATGTTGTCGTGCTTGTGTGGACGGACCTTTCGTGGTTCTGTATTTCCTACTCCTTAAAATGCAACTTTCCTTGAGGTAGCCCCTGAATTGCTAGTGATGTTCATTTCTGCACTTTCTTAGCTTCTGGCAGCTTGAAAATTTACATGTCAGCCATTCTGTTTCACTCTACACTCTATTTCCTTGGTTACCAGTAAGGACATGCAGTGATGCAAATTTTTTATTCAATCAGACTGTCGACTGTAGATTTTCTTATTTGAGATCCTTAAACGCTTTAGATCTAAAGCTTGTGTTTGTGTCTTACGCCTCCTCTGATTTACTTCTATATTCCTAATCTATGTATATAAAAGATATGATAATGCTGTCTAATTCTTGTTTAGTAATTACTTAATCTCTAAAAAGGCAGATCCTTTCGCATTTTTGTCTTCACTTCAATTCTAACGCTTACATGTGTGCTAATTATATTTTTTGTTATATTATGGTGGGTAGATCAATTGATTCCTTTCTTCTGCCTGTGAAGTGCGCCTTATCACTTATGTTAGAAGGGTTAATTCAATTAAAATTTCAAGTGATTGACAGTGAAATGAATGATCTCAGAAAGAATTAATTGTGTTTTCTTCAGAATAAAAAGATGGAAAAGGAAGTGAAAGAGTACTGTAATTTTTGGTTTAGTAAATAACCACGAACGTGCCAGTGGGACTAGGCAAAATTCGCATTTACATGCCCAACGTAACTTATAAAAGTTGTTCTGAGTTACAATCCGGGGTTGTTTACTATGTACTTACATATAGGGCTAAAAGATTACACAGGCCTGCAAGGTTTTTCCGCCTGGACAATGAATAGTTTTTTCAGAAGTAATTTCTCCCGCTGAAACCGAATCCGGGCTCAGAATTGCTCTATCACGCCAGGTTTGTAAGATATTCCAACCTAAAAGTGCAAAACACGCTTGTTTGTCATGTTTGAGGTTATGTAGTACCGCGATGTGTGGGATCCTATAGTACAAGTCCACCAAGCATTTGAAATTTTCATGCTCATGAATTTCTCGGTATATGAAAAGATTATGGTCACCTTATTCAAGTTACCATAAGGTTTTCGTATACCGAGAAATTCATGAACATGAAAATTTCAAAATGCGATATCTCTGCGAAAAAAATATGAAATTTGAAAGAGGAAGACTAGTACTATAAGATCGTACACATAGTTTTTTGAAAAAAAAACACATCGCGGTGCGACATAACCTCAAATATGACAAAAAACAGTGTTCTTACACTTTTAGGTTAGAATATCTCAAAAACCTGACGTGATAGAGCAATTCTGAGACCAGATTCGGTTTCAGTGGGAGAAATTACTTCGGAAACAACTATACGTTGTCCAGTGAGGAAAAATTTCGCTGGCCTGTGTTATTTAAAGTTGCAGAGTAAAATATTGGTGGTTCCGAATTGACGTTAAACTGTTTCTTCACTTGCAATCTTTGTTACGGAATTGCTTTCCGGCCAGAGAGATATATTTTATTAAGGAAACATTTTAAAATCTTGAGTGGCATATCGTAGGTCTTCTTCAACTTGAAGATTACTCACTTCTCCACTTCTTTTCTATTTTGACAACCCCATAAAAGCTGTCTTTAATGATTGCTTTGTTTGCAAGATTTCCTTAAACTTAGTGGGACACAGCAAAAGAAAAGCTGTTGACTCTATGCCAAATGATTTCAAATAGATCTATAGCATTTTAACTAGTTTTACAAATATTAAATCCTTGAAAAACAACCATGACGCGAAAAAATATATATTTTTGATATTTCATTAAAATATTCGTTTAACTTTATTTCTGAAAGTTCGCTTGGATAATTTAAGGAAAACTACATCAATCTGTTTATTATTATAAATTTTTGAGTTATTGCTACAGGTTGAGTAATTCCACAAAAATGTCCAGAAATAGGCCCTTAGGCACCTAAAGATCTTAAATATGATATTTATATATATAACTAGAGTTCTTTTCAAGCCGTTTTCGAGGTTCATATTTCTAGTTAGGTGCAATTGCTCACAACATTTTGTTGTACCCCGGTACCCCTCGTACCGATTACATATATAAAAACAATACTTTAGCATTTTTAATATTGATTTACCGGTTTTTTTTCTCAAGGCCCGATTTGCGGGCAGTTCCTGTCGTGGCCATTTTTATAACGCCCTATAAATAGCCAATATTACATCAAACCCGTGCATTTAGAGATATTTTAATTAACGAAAAAATCGGAGTGTTTATGCTCCCAATCTGCGATGTGGATTCATCAGTTAATGTCAAATTTTATATTTAAGTTATTGATTCGTTTCCAATGTCAGTACAGTTTGATAGCAACGCCACCATTAATTAAATTAATCAAATCACGTAGTGTAAAATTATTTTCTACCTCCAGGAGAGATTATACTCATAGCTATTATTCAGATTTGCTATTTGTTCATACTTTGATATATGGTTTTTGTATGTTATGGACAATAATTGGTAGATAGTTTTTATATCACTAACGAAATTCTAAAAGTTATTCGAAATTATGCAATCTTTGTTGACGTATTAAAAACGCAATTCGCCCAAATAAAAATGATGATTATTATATAAAGATTATATATTAAAAAATGATGGAAATACATCCGATTCGCGTTTACAACGCTCACGCCGCCGAACGTGTTTCCATGCCAGGGCAGTTTAATAAAACTGTCCGAAGTTTATTCATTATTTACCTCTTCAATATTTGCTGGCTGGTATAGAAATACTTTTAACGCACGTAACTGGTATTTTTCCAGTAGTTTTTCATTACCTATTGCGATATATTCATATGTAACATAAATCTAATTCTGTTTTTACACGATAAAAGGTGATACATACGTTTTCTGATGAAATATTGTGCAAAAAGCTACGAGAAAACTTTTTGGATTGACGCTCTAATGTTTCCTGACATGAGCATTGTACTTAAAATTTAAATCAAACATCGTGTAAAAACAGAATTTGATGTATTTCTGTAAAAATGTAGCAAAAATGAATTCTTTGCTATTAATAATTTGAAAAAAATTACGTTCAAAGTCACACGACCACAAAATATTATGGTTATTAATGCCTAACCTCTGCCCCTTAATGACACAACACCTGTTACTCGATCATAAAAATTAGGGATAAACCTAAGATTTATGGTTCTAGGTAAGTATCGATAAAATTTCATGAATTACTTTGAAGTGATTCAGAAATATTTTGAAAAATTTTAAGAATAAGGGGTGGCGCACTGCCCCTAAGGATAAAAGTCAACTGGCTTTCTTATCAAAATTAACATATTGTGGACCAGTCGTTTTTAGCTATATACAGGTAATTATATTACCGTTAAATTTCTTCTAAATGACAACAATGAACAATGACAACGTGAATAACCTGCGAGCTTTAGAATGGAAACCAAGATAATTTCCCTTATCTGTACACATAATGGAAGGCTATTTCCCAAAAATCAGTCAAAAACTTTATTTTAATAAGAAAATAAAACAATATGAAACATTTAAGTTCTGTAACTTTAAAAATCTACACGGCAATTCATCTTCCACTTAAACTTTATTTTCCCAAACTTGTGTCATTGTCAGTTACAACTTTTATAGTGTCCATCAACCTAGCACTGCAATTTTTAAAAATCACGATTTAAGCTAGTGGATTAATTATCAAAATAATGTCGTGAAAATTTAACGTTGCGGCCAGCACTGGCAGTGAATACAATGAGATTTTTCGAGTAAATTTCGGCTTAATATTTTGTCGCGCGTTGAGTAGGAATTTTTCGTGGCATGGCATCATCAATGATCAATTATTGAGCGTCAAATGATTGAGGGGTGTGCCGTTCTTGGCAACCAGCATTATCCGTTGATATCAACTTTCGTAGTTTGCATTTTTCGCACCGATAAAATGATCTTAATCACGTAAGCGTTAATTAAATTGATTAAAAGTAATCTTTGTTGGTGATAATGCAAATTTGAATACCAAGTTAGTATTACCAGGGCTTATTAAAAACGACAAATTTGAGACATATTTACGACAATTAATTTACTAGCACAAATCGTGATTTTTAAAATTTAGAGTGCTAGGTTGAGAATACTACTTTTATAATTCGTACAGCATATTTCAACACTACTGTTTGGGTACATATAAAAAATTAACCCAATCGAATCTAAATTGTTTGACCTCGACTGGAATAAACTGCCTGAACGAAACAACAACCCTTAAAATCGCAACTAGAGAAGTATGAATGTAAATTGGGTCTTAAAGGTCAGTTAGCAATGCTATGTTTTGTGTTTTTAATAATTTATGCGAATAAATAACTTTAAAGAAAACATTTCGAAAATATCTAACATGATATTTGCGTGATACATGATGCTCTGGAAGCATGTTCGAAGTATTAGTCGGTCTTAACTACTATCTAGTATGTATCAAGAAAGGGAATGGAACTCAAGAGATGATAAAAGAAGTTCTAAATTTTCCACAAATTTACCTAATTAAAACTTATAAAGTAAAAAAAATACTTCCTTAGTAGTCGGGTAAATGCCTCCAACAATGAATTTCCCTATTTTTATGATATTTTCTTAAAAGGCTGCCACCCTTGTTTTAAAGTGGCAGATTAAGTGATCCTTTCCGCTAATATGCAATGTTAGCTTCCATCAAGAACTTCAAGTCAGTCGACATGAGTCTTTCAGTGTTGTTTAATCTTGTTTTTTCGTTTTTTCCTTCCTTCTTTTCAGGCTGTATCAGAAAATTTGTGGTAGGTCGTCACGGCACAAGAACTTTTTGCTTAGGAAGCAAGGGATTGATATATTCAAATAACGAGCTGGGAAAATATTATATAAATTTCAAATCTTTCCAATGCTTTCTAAAGTACCTAAATGTACTTATTAAAATTCGACAATGTTTGTTAAAATGCAAGAAAATAAACCACTTAACTGCACTAAGTATTTTTCAGTCAACCCCTAAATTACGTTTTGTGTGCAGACTAATGACCATTTATCACATGCTATCAGTAACTTGAAAATTCGCTGAAGAAAAATGAATCTTCGATTATAGAGGATATAGATTCAAAGAAGGGGAAAGAAATCTCAATGGGCGAGATGTGGATAAACAGCTAGGGGATGGATCCGGTGATGACAGGACATTTGAGGGAGGATGTACTAAGTAGTTTAACGTTTTACAGAAGAAAAAAATAGCCAGAGCCATTTAGAAAATAGCTAGGAAGTTCGTTTTCCTATGTCAAGTAATATGGTCAAGTATGTCAAGAAATATGAGAGCTATTGTTATATGGGTTTGTTAAAAGCAGTTTATTATGTAAGAAATTAATTTACGTTGCTTCACACAAAGAAATTAAACAAATTAATAAATATATTTTGATATTCAAAAAGATAAATAAATATTATTTGAAACGCTTTTGATTCTTGGCTAATAGTGAGAAAATAACTTCACCCGATTCGATGACAAAGATTGCAAGTGGAGTTTCTTTTTATCACAGACTGCCGCCGGCAAAATTCGAAGCTGCAACTCTCGTGTAGAAAGCCAACATTATCTCTTACACAGCCGGACTTATATTTTTACCTATATGTTTAGGGTTCCGTACCTAAGTAAAAAGAACTTTTATGGTGAGACTTTCTTTGGTGTTTGTCTGCCAAACAAAGAAAATAAGGCCTAGCTTTCAACTGGACAAAAATTGTATTTTTTAACATTTTATTAATTTGATCGAATATGTTTTTTGTTATTTATATTTTTGCATTAATATCCATATAGCTCAATAAGTGTCTTTGTTGTTGCCTTTTAAACTTTTACCAAGCAGACACGGATGTGAAACGATTTACCATCTTTTAGTTTCCCAAGCGTTTTTAACTCGAAAAATTTCATAGAACATTGATGATTTCATCTTTTTGTAAGACTACATTAATAAGATATCGATTTACGAGATTTTGCGTAAAAAGCTGTTCTCTGCTCGTTTTCTTCAAATCAAAGTAGGTAGTGATACATTTCATATCAAAAGTATGCTTCAAAAAATATATATTGCATTGCACTTCTAGCGACAACAAAATATGTACTTGGTTAGCAAAATGTTAAAACCAGATAGAAGCGTTGAAAATTTATCAAAAATATTTCGAATTTACATATTTAGTCGTTTCTTATTTAATTAGTTTTGTCTTTGAAATTCAATTCACATATGTTATAACAAATTAGGCACTCCCAGCAAAAGTGTATGAATGCAACCGGCGAAATCTTATCAAATTAAGTTTTTATGCGCACCTCGTACAATCGCATTTTCTCCGTAACATTGGGGGATATCATAGTGAAATACAAGCCAAAGAATCAGATAAGATTCGAACGATTTAGAAGATGAAAAAAACAAATCAAAATAATACTCTGTGCTACATGAAAGTTTCTTGTCCGTATATCGTTTGTCCGACTGTGATCAAAAAATAGATGTAAACAATATGATTTAAAATATCCTATGTAAAAATATAAATGAAATTTTGAGTCTAAATTTTTTTCTTTTTCATCGACAGATATTTGCTAAAAATTATTATACTTTTGTTAACTTGATCAATTAATTAATTTGAAGGCAATTTTATAAAAGCATACGTCCATCAACCTAGCATTACAATTTTTAAATATCACGATTTGAGCTGGTGGGTTAATTGTCGTCAATTTGTCTCTAATTTGTCGTGAAAGAAAAAAACAAAAAATTACTTTTAATCAATTTAATTAACGCTTACGTGACTCAATTAATTTTCGCTAATTTTTCGTGAAAGAATAAATTTCGCCGCGCTTAATTTTTTAAAAATAACCCCTGGTAATGCTAACTTGATATTCAAGTTAAGCATTACTACCAACTAAAATTAATTTTAATTAACATAATTAATGCTGACATAAATCAAATAATTTGTAGTGGCCGAAAAATGCAGTATATGTATAAATGTTTTGGGCAATATATTGGCGCTAAACGTAGATGGAATCTAGATTCCTACTGAACGTACGACAAAATCCTGAGTCTAAATCTTTTCAAAAAAGTTCGTTGGATTCGCTGCGATGGGCTGGTAGAGCCGGCCGCAACGTTGAATTAGCTTAGAGAAGAGTCGAACATCTGTTAAAAAGGAAAAAACTCAGTCCAAAAATGTATCACATCTAATAAAAAAGTACGGTAATTATGTAGCGCAGTAGCGTTCATAAAAATGTTTAGAAAACTGATCGAACTGCGTAATAAATCATTGATAAACAAAAACTTACTTTCCGGTTCAAAAACCTTTAAATGCTAATAGCAGCTACAGTTTTGCTCTCTCAACAAAAACTGCGGAGAATATTTCGTAGAACTCGACGAGCGCTACCTAGAACTCTTCGGGAAATTAGTTTAACATTTTCTCAGGTGAAATTTTTTTAAAAAATTATCATTTTCTTAATTTTCACATATTATTAGGAACGAACTCTTTAAAATACATTGAGAGAAAAATTTTGGAACTCTTTTTTGCAAAAACAGGGGAGCTACGTGAAGTTAGCGCCGGATTTTTAACAGACTTCCCAAAAACAAAGAGGTTCTAAGTGCGACGCGAATTTGTTTTTTTTTATGTCTGACCGGGCATAACTTCGTAATGTGTCGTCAGATTTTGATGATTCTTTATTTGTTGGGTAGAATATGTTCACTAATTGGTACCATGTAAAAACCATTTTGGTGGGGGGGTGGGGATGGGGGGGGGGGGGGGGGGGGTTAAACCTTACTTTGTAACACGTGTACCGATTTGGATGGTTCTTGTTTTGTTGTACAGAGTATGATCCCCCCATCGCTAATAGGAGATTAATTTGGTCCAAGGGTGAGGGGTATTGGTGGAGGAGGGGGGGGGGGGTGTCTAACTTCGAAACGCGTGGACTGATTTGGATAATTCTTTTTCTTTTGGGTAGAGTATGCTCCCTGGTTGATACCACGAGAAAAAAATGTTGGAGGGGTTGGGGTGGGGGAAGGGGATGGAATCTAACTTTGTAATGCGTGGACCGATTTGGATGGTTCTTTTGCTGTTGTATAGAGTGTGATCCCCCATTGCTAATAGGAGAATAATTTCGTCCTATGGTGGTGGTGGGGGAGGGGGAGGAGTAGTAACTTCGTAAAGCGTAGACCGATTTCGATGATTCCTTTTCTGTTCGGTAGAGGATGTTCCTTTATTGATACTATAAGAAAATTTTTTTAGTGAAATGGAAGTGGGGTTGGGGTTAAACCTAACTTTTTAACGCGTGGACCGATTTGGATGGTTCTTTCTTCGTTATATAGAGTAGAAGACACTAAAACTTTCAACATTAAAACTTTTTTTTTAAAACTATTTTATTTTGGTATGATTTCTACCTGTAATTTCCCAGCACTATTCAAAATTTCTCTATCGAATCTACCCGGGACTCGAATAAAATACCCGAGTTAGATTTCGACTCAAGGATTTTGTCTCGCGTTGAGTAGGAATTTGTCGTGGCGAAAATTAATAATAAAGCTAATTCAACGTTGTGGCCGGCACTACCAGCCCATCGCAGCGAATCCAATGAACTTTTTTGAGTAGATTTAGACTCAGGATTTTGTCGTACGTTGAGTAGGAATCTAGATTCCATCTACGTTTAGCGCCAATATATTGCCCAAAATATTTTTATACTGCATTTTTCGGCCACGACACATTATTTGATTTATGTCAGCATTAATTACGTTAATTAAAAGTAATTTTAGTTCGTAGTAATGCTAACTTGAATATCAAGTTAGCATTACCAGGGGTTATTTTTAAAAAATTAAGCGCGGCGAAATTTATTCTTTCACGACAAACTAATTGAGTCACGTAAGCGTTAATTACGTTAATTAAAATTAATTTTAGTTGGTGGTAATGCTAACTTGAATATCAAGTTAGCATTACCAGGGGTTATTTTTTTAAATGAAACGCGACAAAATTTTTTCTTTCACGACAAATTAGCGACAAATTGACGACAATTAACCCTTCAGCTCAAAATCGTGATATTTAAAAATTGTAGTGCTAGGTTGATGGACGTTAAAAACATGCCATTTGTTCTGATCTTGAACGTTCCAGGATTAAAATTTTATACGTCTTCAAGTTCAGAAAGTAAGAAAAATGAATTGAAAATAAATTTAGAAATTAATAAATTCTGTAAATAATTTAATATTAAATAAAAATATATTAATAATATATAGACATTTTGAAAAGAAATGTGGTTTTTCTGATGTTTTTAGGGTCAAACCAGCTTTAAAAATTGAAAATTTTCAAAACTCCTTCGTCAGACGATAGCGACATGTTTTTCAAAGATTTTGATAAAAGATTTGAGTTAATCGATCAATCGTTTTTCGAGATATCATGTCAACCAATTGTGAAAAGTGATTGAAAACTGGTGTAGAGTTCATCTTCTTGTTGGAGAAGAAACTGCCGTTGTGCTACTTGCTATTCTCGTATTTTAATCCGAGTGCAGTGTAGGATGTCCTTGAATATCCTCGTAAAACAAGTTTCCGGGCTGCCGCGACGGAGCATAAATCGCTCGCTGATTCCTGTTTTTATCTCTCTAGTTCCCCCGACCCCTTCTGGGGCATATGGCGGGAGAAGAATTTTATTGACAAGAATTACAAGTGGATGTACAATTCATTCAAACCTGCGACTCTTGTATGGAAAACCAACACGTTAAGTTTTACATCAAGTGCGACTTTTTTATGATAAACAAAAACTAACTTAATTATATTCCTCTATTCCCAATATTGCGAACATATGAATTTTAAAATCTTAAATGAGCTACCACAGGTTATTTTACATCGATGTAATGTAATTATGTAAAAGTAAATTACTCGAAAGTGGCGATTTATTTTTATTATATTCCAAATAAAGCTTATCTTTTCTAATCAGAGAGTGTGACCAACACACACGTGCACAAATTATCATACAATTTCTCTGTAATACCTAATACATATATCCATACAATGTAAATGAAGGGCAGGGATAAAATCCAAATACTCTATTCTTGTTCTGATATGCTTTCCCCTCTGCTGCCGCAGCTCTACTATACTAGCACTTTAAGTAGCGCAAATTGCAGACTTTTTTATAGCCTTTCGTACAGTCTGAACCAATGTTATTTGAACGATTACAGGTTACACTGCCGCCTAAAATTGCAATCAGTCATGAAAAGTCAATTGATTTTCCATTTAGGAAATTTTTTCTTTTTTAATTTTCTTCTTTTTTTTTGGTAATTTTCTGCGGCCAGACGAGGTCATTAAATTAAAGCGATGCCATAGTCGACCACCCATTCTTATTTTCCACTTAGTTGGAAAATACTGTAATTATCGGGTAAAAATTCTAGAAAGTACTCTTTTGCTAAATTATCTAAAATAACTAGGAAGGTATGTTGTATTGTGCCTAACTTAGAACTTTCTTTCGAAGGTAATTGCACTTTTCAAAGCTATCATGCCCTAGTTCTACATTTAAACGTCATTAAAAACAATTCGAAAGCTAAGATAAATGGATAATTCACAAAAACAATTACTTTTATGGGAAAGCCGAAAAAGGGGATGTCTAAAATGTAATTAGTGGTCGGTTTGTAATAATTTTGGGTTGGGTCTATCGATTCTGAAAACAGAAAAATTTATTTATTTATTCCCGGAAGTTGCAAAATATCAAAAATAATAGTCAGCTTACGTATAGCTGTCAACAATTTATGATGAACCGATAGTCTGCTCTGCATCTCGGGTCGCCAAATAGAAAAAAATTATAATGGGTATTGCGATTATTTGAAATATAAGTAAAGGCGAGGAAAGCAATGTATTGTTGGATTGTCAATGAAGATAAAAAAAACCAACGAACATCTGAGCAGTGATATCTCACGATACAAATTGACTATTACAAATCAAAAAATTTATTACTTATTATTATTATTCAGGTCGTCGGTGGAGTAAGTGATTACGTGTCGGCCTACCAAACTGGAGGTCCCAGGTTCGAATACCACCGACGGCGACCCATGGTTGTTTTCTGTGGACAACAAATTACGATAAAAAAGGTCGTGGAATTGCAGAGACAATGTCAGTGGTTTGTAATCCACTTTAAATTGCAGGCCCACTTGCAACCGTTGTCTCGAATCGGGTGAAATCCTTCTCCCGCCTCATGTCCCACAAGGGGTTACGGGAAGTAGAGAGAGAGATTACTCAGGTTCAGGTCTGATGTTTTCGATTTCTATGGTCGTGATGAAGCATACTCTTATTCATTTAACATAGTCATCTGTACAATAATTTTTCGATTAACCTCCGAACCTGATATTATTTTGTATCTTGCTTCGATCTAGTGAGCGGCAGTAGTGTAAATATCTAAATATTACATAAAAGTTTCTGATGTTTAGAATAACGTGCAACAGCCATACTATTCTGCAGTATTTGGAAAATTAGTTTATACTCACACTACAATTTATAGTCAAACGAAATAAAATTGGTAGGATTAAAGAAGGGCTAGTTTTTCAGTGAGACATTGTTTTATTGAAACTTTTTGTACGATCTTAGTTTTGCGTGTAAAATCTTGTTAAAATATTCATCACTGGTCTATAAACAATCGTTTAATCGTTGCGACGGTCTTCACTTATCACAGAAGAAGGTTAATACCGATTAATGGGACACTCGCAAAGTCTCAAAGGTAATATATGAGAATAACACGCATAAGAAGGATTCAAACAGTAAATTTAAATTAAACTTGGCATATTGGTACCACTTTTTATTCCGGCGAAAAAAAGGAGTTACCGCGGGACAGTGAAAAAAATATATACAGTATATTAAAATGGATGTGGATATATATAGGTGTCTATGCATATATTGCAGCATAACTCTCGAGTACTTGGATCAATATACACTAAACTTGGTATATGTAGAAATTACAACTTGAACAAACATACGGTGGAGTTAGTAAGTGATAACTTACCGGGCTTCTATCCCCGAGGTCCCAAGTTCGCACCCACCGTCGTGACCCAAAGATGTTTCCTACTAACAACTGATAACGATAAAAAGCTATTGGAGGTAAACTGTAGGCCAACTTGCAATCATTGTCTCGAATCGGGTGAAGTTCCTCTCTCGCCCCAACCCCACAAGGGTTTATGGGAACTAGAGAGAAAAGACAGCACTGGGGCGGGGGCATGTCAAAATAATCGAAAACAACCGATATTAGTGTCGAATCCAAAGTTTTCGGGGTCATTGAGATAAACAATAAAACTCCCTACATAAAGATGGTAAAAATTGAACAACAATTAAAGTTGGAAAATCATTTGAATGTTTTAGTTTGTAGTAAGTAATAGATATATTAAATTAACGAACAGTTGCATCAATAAATCATTATGATTATTCATTATTCTAATGAATACCTATCTGTTATAGATATTTCATGGAATTACATAAAAGTCCGGCCCACCATGCACACACCTGTCTTCTTTCAGTATTAAATAGCAGCCCGAGTAGCATCGTTATATAACTAATTGCTGTTAATTTAAAATAGAAGGAGTCATCACGTAACAAAATTAAGGAATTTATAATTAATGATTCAGCCATATCATATTTGCAATAAGAGTAATATGCATGTGGATATGACATGTGTATAGCTTACACGAAGGGAAATCTACATTTCTAAATGGGCATTCTTAGATATAAAATTTTCGTAAGTCTTTGTAGCACATAGGGCTTAAGAGCTAAGAGTACATTTTATTCTAGATGGTACGATTATCCAATTTTATCGAAATCTATGATTTATTTATCCAAATATTGTTTTAGGCTCTTCTTATAGTTTTAGGCTCTTCTTATAGTTTTAATTTAATCTTATATTTATTTATAATAATTAATATTAATGCAGACTACTTAGCTTAGTACAAATTTCCACCATAAAACCATTTGCAATAAATTAAATATTGTAAAAGTAATGACTGCTTTAATGAATATGCCAAGGAAGATTATTCACTTGATTACATTTTAGTTTCAATGATATAACTGCTAATATGTTTGCTATTTGCAGAAATGACTTCCAAAAACCTTAAAGTGTTGAGCTTTCATTGCATCAACCGTTCAACGTGTGCCATTTTTAACGTGTGTCAAATTGCTTGAAATCTAAGTCGTTAATTACACTGGACAACAAGATTCTGTCCGCGGGCAAATCTATCTGAAAATATCTGAAAATCCTGAAGTGATGGCCAAATTATGACTTCGGATTCGGGTTCTACGCAGCATTTAACTTCGGAAATGACCAACAGCTGCCCACGGAAATTCATGGCCCCATATTTTGTTGAACAGTGTTATTCACAACCAAATCCTTTTCAGAAATGGCTAGCATAACTGAAACCATTTCAATTAATTGCAATAATATACCTGTGTTTATAGATATCGAAAAAATGATTAATCATTAAACCGCCGTATGCCTACATTTTCATGAAATTCATTTGAAGTAGTTGTCAGGAATTTACAACAGCAATTAAAATGTGTTTGAGGTGTACTAACAGTGCCCAAAGGCGCTTAAAAGCTTTAACATTAAGCGAATTATTTTGAAAAAAATTTATAATCTAGATTACATTGGTAGGCGCATCAGAGCCAATGCGCAATTTTAGCAGGGGACTTTAATGCTAAGTCCCCCAATGGGGAATGGGGTATACGGCCCGAAGAGGTGAAATTATGACTGAATGGATGGCTGAGCACGGGCCATTTATCGCTGACATCGGAGATAAGCCAACATTACAAAGGCTAGGATATGCATCTATCCTAAATCTGACGCTAGTCACGGAAGACGTCAAAAGTACGATTCAGGATTGGGAAGTGAGTGACACAGAATTACTAAGCGACCACAATCACATAATCTTTGAGGTCGTAACAGCAGAACCGATAGGGAAACCAATAAGTCAGAGTCGTGAAGGGTGGCAACTTAAGAAGTTAGACCTAGAGCTAGAAGAGATAGCGCGTGCTCCCCACGACCGAAGTACAGCAACTGCGGCGGGTTTCACGTAGATGCTGAAGCACGTCAGTAACCATGCAATGCCGAGAAAGAGAGGACAAGCCAAGAAAAAAGAGAAAGAAGGAGAGACATAGAATTTGAGCCCTTCACAGGAAACTAATTAAAAGAAGCATGCGGCAAGCTAAAACTTAACAAAGCGCCGGAACCTGGGAATATGCTAACAGAAGTACTTAACAAAGTAGCGTCGCTAAAGCCAAACTACATTCTAGAAGTCTACAATAGACTTGCCAACAAGGGGATATCACCGACAGAGTAAAAAAAGCACTGTTGGTCCTGCTCAAAAAAGGAAACAAGCCGAGAACGAACTATTCCCTCAAACAATAGCATTTTCCGTGTTGACGGCTGTAGGCACCAATGATCCACCAGGTCGTGGGGTTCTCTTAGCTGCTCACAACCGTTATGATGCCACCCTGCTTAAGACCTCCGACTCTACAATATCAGAATTTGTATGTATCAAATTAACACTGAATAAGTGTATTCTGTATATTCTTTGTTGTTATATTCGTCCCTCTCAATCTCTAGAAGCCTACGAGCCCATAATTAAAGCTATCGACACCCTGCTTGACAATTTCATTGTATTGGGTGACTTTAACCTCCCTCGTCTGAGGACTGTTCTCACTTTGTCCCCCTGAACGCCTCTTCCGCCAAAGAAGACTTTTTTAACGATCAGCTCTCTGTTTCTGGTCTCTTTCAAGTTAGCGGAATCAGGAACTTTCTAGACAGACAATTAGACTTAATCTTTTCCTCAGACCCAGTTAACTCAGCTGTCGCGAAAAGCAACCATCTCCTTTCCTCCCTCGATCGTCAACATCCTCCCCTGTTCCACGTTTCCTCCTAAGAACACCCTCACGCCCTTTCAAGCTCCGAATCTTCTCTATCCTTCAATTTTTGTAAAGGCGACTTTTAAATCACTTGCTCCTTAACTCCAACATTGGTACTATCCCTCAACATTTTCCCATTGACGTTGCTGTAGAGTCGTTTTATTTGGAAATACACGCTTGTCTTACACAATCGTTTCCTTTGCAATATCGCCATTACATTATTGTTTGCAAAGTGTTTTAAATTTACTACTGTTATCTTTTGGGTTGATAAAACGAAAGCGTTACATCAGAAATATTGCAGTGTTACTTCTGAAGTAAAAGAAGTGTGTTAATAGTTGTAGTGCCAAGTAAAGTAAACAAAAGTGGGATAAAGCAATAATGGCCGGAAATAAATATAATTGTCCGTTAAAAATAAAATTATTCGCGATTTTCAAAATGAAATTTCTCAAAAATTAATTAGTGAAAAATATTCTTTAAACAAAAGTGTTGTTTCAAAAATTATCCGTTATAATTAGCCGTTTTCGTATCACTGGATCTACGAAAACTTTACACGCGGGTGGAAGACTAAGAAAAACAACGGTACAACAAGATCGCCTAATTATTAGAAAAATTAAGTGTGATCCCTTCATATCCTCAAAGCAAATTGCCAACGAAATAAATTGTCCTCTTAGTGCCAGGAGTATCAGAAGGCGAGTTGCAGAGGTTGGATTATTTTCTCGAAGGTCTGCAAAAAAGCCGCAAATTTCAAAGAAAAATCAAAAGGCCAGATTGGAATTTGCGAAAGCTTTACTTAAGTTGGACGGTCCAAAAGTGGAACAAGGTGCTCTTTTCTGATGAGTGTAAAATACTACTGAGACGTCCGAAATTGCAAAGGCTTAATCCCAGATTCTGCAATACTAGCTCTACAGAAAGGCGTTCAAGGAACCTCAAAACGTGACAAGCCCTAATTGAAGCGATCGAAACCCTGCTTGAGAACGCTAACGCCTCTGATGAAATTATTCTATTGGGTGACTTTAACCTCCCCCGTATTCAATGGTCATTGTCTGAGGACTGTTCTCACTTTGTACCCCTTAACGCCTCTTCGGCCAAAGAAACCTATTTTACTGATCAGCTCTCCGTTTCTGGTCTCTTTCAAGTAAGTGGTGTCAGGAACTTTCTGGACAGACAATTAGACTTAATCTTTTCTTCAGACCCAGTTAACTCGGTTGTCGTGGAAAGCAACCATCTCCTCTCCTCTCTCGATCGTCACCATCCTCCCCTCTTCCTCGTTTTCTCCTACGAACACCCTCATACCCTTTCAAGCTCTGAGTCTTCTCTTTCCTTCAATTTCCGCAAGGGCGACTTGAAAAATTAAATCACTTGCTCCTCAACTCTAACATTGGCACTATCCCTCAACATCTTCCAGTCGACGTTGCTATAGAAGCGTTCTATTCGGAAATATACGCTTGTCTTGCACAATATATTCCCCTTCTTCCTCGTAAAAACTACTCCTCATCCCCCGTATGGTACGACAAAGAATTACGCTCTCTCCGCAACAGGAGGAATAAACGTTGGCAAACTTTTCTTCTATCCCAAACCGAGTCTGACTATTCTTCCTACCTATCTGCTTATATCTCTTTTTCCGAAAGTTGTGATACCCTCTACCATGAGTATCTCCAACGGATGGAAACTAGCCTCATATCCGACCCCTAGTGTTTTTATAGCTTTATTAATTCTAAGAAGAAATCCAATGGTTACACCTCTACCCTAAAGCTTGAGAATACCTCTTCATCTGATCCTCAAGTTATCGCCAACCTCTTTGCAAACTTCTTCAGTAAATCTTTCAGCGACAATTCCCGACAACTTGACCTTAACTACTTCTCATTCTTGGACAAATGCATGAATGAAACGTCGTTTACGTCTTTCGACCCTGATCCCGAACTAATCGCCGCCAGTATCAACGGGCTTGAGGATGACTGCAACCCAGGTCCTGACGGCATTCCGGCCATCGTTCTAAAAAAGTATGCCACGCATCTAATTCAACCCCTTACCTTGCTATTCCGCCTCTCTGTCACTCAAGGGGTTTTCCCTCAATTATGGAAAAACTCGTATATTATTCCCATCTTTAAAAAAGGTTGCAAAAACGATGTGTCCAACTACAGACCCATCGCTAAATTATCATCCATACCTAAACTATTCGAAAAATTGGTCTATGACTCCATGTTCTTCCACTGTAAGTCTATCTTCTCCCTCTCCCAGCATGGCTTTCTCAAAGGAAGATCTACTACCACCAATCTTACTGACAAGATCTCCCATAATGTTATCTTGTTCAAACTTGATCGCCTAGGCTTCCCCTCCCGATTCATCTCCTGGATTCAATCCTACCTCAAAAACCGTCGCTACAATGTTCTTTTCAGTTGATCCATTTCTAACCCTTTTGTCGCTCGTTCCGGCGTCCCCCAGGGCAGCCACCTCGGTCCACTGATCTTCATCCTTACAATAAATGATGTTGAATGCGTCATCAATCACTCAGAGCTGTCCATTTATGCTGATGACATGAAAATAATTAAACATATCTCCTCCACAACCGACTCTCTTCTCCTGCAAAAAGATCTCGATTCCACCACGTGGTGCATGAAAAACTTTCTTGAACTCAATGTCTCCAAATGCCAGTCCATCTCTTATTCCCGCAAGCGTCTTACCACCACCCCGAGAGTTTACATGCTAACCGATGTACCGGTCCCTATTGTTACCTCTTTGTGTGACCTTGGAATAATCTGTGATAGCGAACTCAACTTCCGTTCTCATATTGACAGAGCTAACTCCGCGCTAGGGTTTGTGATGCGCTGGGTAGGAATTCTCACGAAATTTGTTGTTTCGTTGCCTTGTAATTACGCAAAATTGTAAAAATGTGTAGAGCTTGAATTTAATAAGTGTGTGTTCAATCGGTTGAAGGAAATGCAAACCGTTTTACAAAATTTTTACTCATGGCAGTCCAAACGCTATGAAGTGTCAAAATCACACGCCAGCTCCCAGCCAGGCGACTGAGTATTTAGATGCAAGCTCCGGGGAACGGCATGGGAGAATTACAGATCATGCGCACAAACTTGACATATTTATTCGTTGCTATTAAATATTTTTCTGTTGCCACAACATTTTTTGGGCATGCGCTTAATTTATTGAAACGGTTAGGCAACCAAATTGTGTGAGAATCGCTACCCTGGTCTAGAGTGTTCTCCAATCCATATGTTTCCAAATCTCTCTATATCTCCTTCGTTAGACCTCTCCTTGAATATGCCAGCCAGGTATGGTCACCTAGACAAACAACCCATATCAATAGGATTGAATCCGTCCAGCGTAGGTTCGTTCGCTTCGCTCTACGTGATCTCCCGTGGGCAGACAGATTCAACCTTCCACCCTATGAAAACCGTCTGAAACTGATTGACTTACAACCCTTAAGTAAACGTCGTGATGTTTCTGACATTCTCTTCATTCATCAGCTATTAAGTGGAGCCATAGACTGCCCTTCAATCCTGCAATCTTTACCCATCTATACTAATCCCCGCGACTTTAGGTCCACTCCCCTTTTCCGACTCGACCGCCATCGCACAAACTACGGTCAAAGCGAGCCAATTACCAGGATGCTTCGAAAAGTCAACGACCTTTCCTCCTTTGACTTCCATCTGAGTAAATCATCCCTTCACAAATCTTTATATCTTGACCCCGTCCATCCTGATCGCATTTCTTAATTCGTTTTCCTTCCAGCCAGTTTGTTCCTTAATGAGAGCTCAAATTGTAGCTTTTTCACTTTATTTATTATTCCATCATTTATCATCTAGTATAGCTTGTAGTATTAGTATTATTATTATGTTATAGCTTGTATTAAGCTTAATTAATTAAAGCGCAGCTTAATTAACGCGCCAGCAGGAAAGACAGAAGTAGCGGCCTACCGCGCTGTGAGTGGGAATCTTTACAAGATTACCGAAAAAAAACTAGCAGTAAAACAACTGAACGTCCTGTAAGATATACCTACCGATCACTACTTATTATGGAGAAGTATCAACTGCGAAGGTAGATAGAATATGTTGTTGAAGTCCGAAACAACACCTTCGAAATTACCGTCAAATAACTCTTCATCCGAGGCTGAAGAACCATCGCCTGTGGTCAACATTAACATCAGACCTCCAAGGCTGGTGATGGCGGACTCATTAAAGTCGACGGACCTTGGTAACGCCACAGGAATTTATGGAATACCAGCAAAATTGTTGAATGCAAAACAGGTGTCATTTTGAAAATCTCACGAAAGGCAACTTGAGAAGTGATCATGTGAACTTGGCACCCCTTTTTGTAACCGACTTCCCAAAAACAAAGAGGTTAGACGCGTATTATTTTTGAAATTATGATTTTTTTAGAGTTCCTTGTAGAACTAAAATAGTTCTGGAGTTCTAGACAAAAAATTTGAATAGTTCCGGTAAATTCAGCTTAAAAATCGCACAAAAAGTTTTTGAAGTGCTAACTTCACGCAGCACCCTTTTTTTTAAATAAAATGAGTTCTGAGTCGATAAATCGATAGAGAAAGAAGACTTCCGGAGTTCCTGATAGTTTTTAGCAATAGTTCCGGCGAATTCGCAAAGTTATGCAAAAAAAAGAAAA
The DNA here is from genome assembly GCA_964036015.1 of Leptarthrus brevirostris. NCBI lineage: Eukaryota > Metazoa > Arthropoda > Insecta > Diptera > Asilidae > Leptarthrus > Leptarthrus brevirostris. The sequence goes on from OZ038376.1 coordinate 3,567,942, forward strand.
CAATTCCACTTTTTTCGAAAAATTTCCTAAAAATGTTTTATTGAGTTCTGAGTAATGTTCTGAATAGCATCACAATAGTTGTAAAGCGTGCTGTAGTCAGAACTCCGTTCATAGATAAATTGCTTTAGTTATTTACAATTGAAAGGGGACGAATCGAAAATATCTGAATTTTGCGTTCTCACAACTCGGGAAAAAATACCTAAGGAGTTCTGGGTAGTATTCATATAGTTCTAAAGGGTGCTGCAGGCAGAACTCCGATCATAAATAAATTGCATTAGTTATTAACAATTGAAAGGGGACGAATCGAAAATATCTGAATTTTGCTTTCTCACAACTCGGGAAAAAATATCTAAGGAGTTCTGGGTAGTATTCATATAATTCTAAAGGGTGCTGTAGGCAGAACTCCGATATTAAATAAATTGCAATAGTTATTAACAATTGAAAGAGGGACGAATCGAAAATATCTAAATTTTGCGTTCTTAAAACTCGGGAAAAAATATCTGGGAAGTTCTGGTTACAGTTCTGGGTAGTATTCATAGAGTTCTGAAGGGTGCTGTAGGCAGAACTTCGATCATAAATAAATTGCATTAGTTATTAACAATTGAAAGGGGACGAATCGAAAATATCTGAATTTTGCGTTCTCACAACTCGGAAAAAATATCTAGGGAGTTCGGTTAGTATTCATATAGTTCTAAAGGGTGCTGTAGTCAGAACTCCGATCACAAATAAATTGCATTAGTTATTAACAATTGAAAGGGGACTAATCGAAAATATCTGAATTTTGCGTTCTCACAATTCGGAACAAAATATATGGGGAGTTCTGGTTAGAGTTCTGGGTAGTATTCATATAGTTATTAGGGGTGCACTAGGCAGAACTCCGATCATAAATAAATTGCATTAGCTATTTACAATTGAAAGGGGACGAATCGAAAATATCTGAATTTTGCGTTCTCACAACTCGGGAAAAAATATCTAAGGAGTTCTGGGTAGTATTCATAGAGTTCTGAAGGGTGCTGTAGGCAGAACTCCGATCATAAATAAATTGCATTAGTTATTAACAATTGAAAGGGGACGAATCGAAAATATCTGAATTTTGCGTTCTCAACTTACCCAAACACATTTCTCGAATTAAAAAGCTAACCCTCTCATAATTTTTTGCTAAATATTTACTAATTAGTCTGTAGTTAAAAAAAATGTGTTGCTGTTTTTTTTAGTGGGGTGTTCTGCTAAGTTTAGCTTCATGAAAAATGAATTTACAGAATCGGGACGATGCCTAAATCATTCAGTGCATTTGTTGCTAATTAGTTCTGTACAACAACAACAACCAAAAATGGTGCACAGGGAGTGTATTGTCAAAGAGATATTGAAAAAATTATCATTACTGGAATTTTCACGTTTTTTGCAGTGTGAAAAATGTCGCTGTTATTTTTGTTGATTAAATACTGTTCTATCCACTTTTTGTATTTAAGTTTCGAAATTCACAGCTCGCTCACAGGGCTCGATCTGTTGAATTCGTGTAATTTTTCGAAACGGGTCAATCAATATCAAATCGACCGATTTAATTATTAAAGGTCGCTGACAAAATTTATTTATTTTTCATTTTTTTACCTAAGTTTGTACTATACTCTGAGAGTCGAAAAAAGGTATTCATCAATTTTTTAGATATTTAGATTTGTTGGAGCCGCCATTTTGTATTCGTGCGTCAGTTTATTTTGCATTTTACAGAGGTTCGTGTTAAACGCTGTAACATCTTGGTTTTTAAAGATATCCACTTCAAACAAAAACCTTGTTAAAGAGCATAAAGTGTACAATATCTGTCCTGTATATATTTAGGCCAACTTAACCGTAAATACGAAAAAAAATCGGTAAATATCAACGTTTTCAAACTTAAAGGCTTCCCTTTTAAAATTAAAAATGTTAAAGATAGAACTAAGACTAACCTTAAATTTTTCTGGATATTGGCATTATAGTATACTACTTCCCTAAAAAGTTTCAAGCTTAAGAGTTATATCCTTTTTTTTTAATTAGTCTTCAAATATTGCGACTTTTTGAAAATCTCGCATATTCAATCTGAAATATCTCAGGTTTACACTTTCGAAAAATCGTTACAATATTTTAAAAGAGAGACGAGCGTCAGTTTGTCGTTGTACGTTCAATCGTGGAGGAAAGCAATCGCATTGACAGGGCCGAGATCCAAGCTGAGCATCAGAGCAAAGAAGCCAGGATAAAACAAAGACTTGAGAGAAAAGAGGCTGAAGACATTGAAGCTGCTGCAGGAAGTCTACTCTATGGAGCTGGAATCGATGATTCTGTGTAAGTTGAAAACAAAATTTTTTTTCTTCACTGTTTTAGCTCATAAACTTTAAACGCGTTTTTCTCAAAACTACTTTTTCAAAGTCCGTGTTCACTGCCATTTAAAAACTACTAGAGCGATTCATTTGAAACTTGGTACACATTTTCTACATATAAAATACCTCCCCCCAACGTTTAGTTAAAATTTTTTTTTACATTAAGGGGGTTTCCCACCCACAAAATTGCGGAATTTTTCGTGTAAAATAGCAGTTTACACTTAAGATAGCCACCAAAAATTTTTAAATGAAAAAAAAAATAATCGGAGAACGTTGGGGGGAGGATTTGATAATACTTTGACTAAATTTTAATGGTTTTTGATTTCAGATAATTTCCGACCGAGATACAGTGAACACCGCAAATTGTATTTTTTCAAAGACGTTCTGGGTCAAGCTCTGTCACCGGCTTGTTTTGCAATATTTCTGCATGAAAAAATTACAGAATATTGTTAAAAGTATGCTTAATAATGAACAAAAGGTTTCAATAAATTTGCTCAATCCATTCCTTCAAAAAAAAATTCACAAAAAAGTGTTATTTTTTACGCTGAAACCCTAACTCCCTACTCATCCACAAATTTAAAAAAACTCGCCCATAAAAAACTACATGCATTTGAAAAAATACTTCTTAGAAGTACAAAAAGACTTAAGTTTAATGTTGGATTGTAAAAGAACTGCTTATATTGGAAAAAACTGCATTAGTAAGGCACATTGGTTTAGAATTTGATTTTACAGCCGGGGAATGGATTAGAATAAGTAGTCTAAATAATTACTTGCAACCCATGAAAATGGGTCTTGAAGCTCTCTTCAAAATGAATGCCACAATATGAACAGTTCAGAGGATCATTCACGTTTATTGAAAATGTGGACACGGAAAATATATCCACCAGCTACACCTTATCTGCGACAGCTGACGTATCTATTAATTCCAAAAAACTACGAAAAGGCTCCTAAAAAGGCAGTCATCTGTCAAGAGCTAAAGAAATCCTTATGGAGATTCTACAAACAAAACGTTGAACAAGATGAACCACAATTTGCTTTTAGAAGTAGCTAGCTACTACACCACGTCGTAAAGTCTATTGAAACCAAAAATCGTTGAAGATGTCATATTGATATTTATACGAAATAAACATATTGAAATTATTTTGTATATTTATTTTATTATTTAAAAATCATTACAAGTAGTTTGAAGTGAAGGCAATTCTGTCCGGTTTTAACATTTTTCTAAGGATTTCTAAAAATCCGCGGGGGATCCAAAATCCAAAAGTAACAAAAAGGGAACGTAAAATATGTTCTGTTGTACGATTGTTTAACATGGAAAGTGACCTGTCAAGTAACATCTAAGCTACAAGCCTTTGTCAACCGGTGTCTCCGCCGCACCCTTAACATCCATTGGCCAAACATTATTACTAACGCAGACCTGAATAGCCTAACATACCAAGCCGAAAGTGGCAATGAATAGGGCACACACTGAGGAAATTGTGGAATAACATCAATTAACAGGCTCTTGATTGGAAAACGGAAACACGGAAGATCTCGAATTGGACAACTGCGCAACACATGGAGAAGATCCGTAGAGACGGAAAGTACCTGTCAACAAATCGTGGCAACAGTTGAAGGCGTTAGCTAAGAAACGGAGAGATCCTATGCCCTACAAGGGGTCTAAGGAACCAGACAGAGGTCACCATTCTAGTGCTGTAACTAACGTCTTGCGAAGCCCACAAATTCCGAACAAATTGTATATTTATTTGTCATAACCACTCGTGTGGCATAAATTGAGGAAAACCGATAATTGAAAATAGACCCAATTTCCACTGTGATTTATTGTCAACAGAAAACACTCCCAGCAGCCCGCCAGAAGGCTCGAATAATCAGCATGTTATGTTATTTACATCACATCACATCACATGACAATAGAAACTAAAAGTCATCCTAAACTGAAATTGATTCGCATCTAAAAGCTTATTTAGAATGCTGAAGACTTTTTCGAAAAAAAGTGTAGTGTATATTGAATATGGTCTGGACTTAGGAATTCTGTTGTGTTGTAGATTATTTGGCGCTTCCAGCTTTCTTTAATTCCCATAACCCCTTGCTCGATTAAACGACAACGATTACAATTTAAGGTAGATTACGAACCACTGATACTATTCTGAAACGCCAATGCCTGTAGCGTAATCTGTTGTTAGCAGAAAACAACCATGGGTGGCGCAGGAATAGTCAGAACAAATTGCGAATTTTACAAGCTCAAAGCAATCCACTTAAATTTAATTGTAAAGTTGTCCAACTAATATTGCAAATATCCACTAATCAAAAGAAACTGATATTTTAATGTACAACATGCGAATAGTAAGTAATACGCACAAAAATAAAAATTAACTGCAATTTTAGTTAGCTTTTATTTGAATATAAAACTCAAGCAATCTTCACCCAAACCCTTATTTCCGTAACATATCATGTGAACTCCGCCTCGCGCCGCTAAGCCATAAAAAATGTGCACATCTCTAGTGTAGAGTATGAGGATTACATCACACTGTACAAAAACCTTAGGTAAAGCAAGTTTAAGTAAATTTATTCTGGTAAATGGTTTTAGTAAAAAATAATTTTTGTTCGGCTATCCTTAACAACATTCTTCTGGTTTTTAACTAATTCAAAACACGAGTATGACGTGTTTATTTGCCCATCAACATTAGAATATCAAAACTATGTTAAATTGGACTTAGGCTAATAAATATATAAAAATTCAAACTACCTAAGATTTGTTCTCTAAAAGATCCGCGAAGTGTAAATGTGTAAATTATTTGTCGCAAAACTAAGAGATATTTCACACATCCAGGCAAGCAAATGTAAGACTTCTTACAAACCTAAAATTAGACTAGAGGCAATGATTATCTCTTTAGTAGGAATATTAATTCCACCAAAAACATTTCCTGTAAAAAAGGTTGCCAAGACACACGTTCATACCGCTTTTACTGTTAAAAAGTTATCAGATCTCATGTGGAGCCAAGCCCCTAACTGTACAAGGCCTAACTCTACAACCTGTAACAATCGCTAAAGCAGTTGCTAAAGCAAGATAAGAGAAATCTTAAAATTGTCATAATTCCTTTCCCGAATCAAGATTCCAACCAAAGATTAAAGCAGAATACGATATCCAGCCATTATGTCACTCTACAAAGCCAGAAATAAGTCGGCCCGACAAAACTTCAGGAGTTACTAAACAACCTCAATACCACCAGAAGTAAGTCTTCTTAATTCTAACAGATGTCGTTGCAGTGCGTCGTAGTATTCCTCAAAAATATTGACTCGACACATTATAAAGGTTTGAGCATGTGTTAAATATTGTTGCAACCAAATTCCAATTTTAGTAAATAAGACGAAAAATATTTATATCTACTGACGGATATAATTATTGGCATTAATCGCGTCATGTTAATTATTTGCGGCTTCAATAAATCGGGAAGGTTAAATTGGAGGCAATTCAAACCAAATATGACTCTGGCAGCGCGGATGGGCGGTGTCAAAATTCCAATAAATGTTTTAACATTACTTGGTAACAACGGTGTTGTGTTAAGATTGATGATTCGCTCTAGATCACCGTAAGCTATCCGGCGTCATTCCGATCGCGAAGATGTAATAGTTGACACGTAAAGTGTAAAATAAGTAGAGGAAATTCCTCTGATAAGTTAATTAGTTACCTAATTAAGTAGTGGAATAATGGTTAAGTGCAGTGAAACTAAGTTTATTGATTTGCCAATTGTGTCCGGAACTACCGCGATTAGTCCGGCCAAATTCCTGCCAGATAATTCTGGAACCACGTGTAAGGGCAGCTTCAATAACGGGGTGGAATTCCTAACATCTAAAAGACCCCATCACTTAAGCTAAGCGGAATTTAAGCATCTTCGTGGTCAATAACTTAATTCCCGTATAACAAGGTATAAATTGGAGCAAGGTTAAGATAATCAGATTTCTTTCAAAATTTTTGTGATTTCCAAATTTAACCTGCTGTATCGCTTAAGACTTCTTCGTCTACCGAGAAAGAAATTTTGATGGGAAACCATCCAACTTATACTGGGCAAGTTCAAATCATCTTCACCATCATTGCAACAAGTTGCCGAATATCATCTAACTACAGTGCAACCTCGATATAACAAAACTGAAGAGAATTAGAAAATATTCGTTATACCAAGTAATTTGTTAAAATGAGGTTTGTTATATAGAGGTTAGGTTACTCTACGATTCGTTTTAACAAGGTTTTAAAAACTTAAAACTTAACTTTTATTAACCTCAACATTACGTAGGTACTCATCTGCTTACCCTGTTATAGCGAACGATTTCCACTAAGAAATGAAAACACATTTTAATTTTTTACTTAGCATCAAACAACAATGCTTGTCTTACGAAAAATTTAACGTGTCTGAACCTTTCGAGACATGAATTATTGTGGTATTGAGTGTGAATAATTGATAGGATACGTTATGTAAAGGTTGTAAGTTGACAAAATTCTTTAAATAGAGGTAAATAATACTTTCTATTTATATTCTGCAATGGATGAAAATTCGTTATAAAGAGGTTTTTGACAAATGTATTCGTAATGGAAAGCTATATTTCGCATTAGCTCTTACGGGAAGTTCTAGGGGATTTCGAAAAATTTGTTAAATCGAGGAAATTGTTATATTAAGGTTCGTTATATTAAGGTTACACTGTATATTGATTTAAAATAAAAATTATTGTTCATTTGCTTAAATTAATAACATAGGTCAACTATAACCGGCATAACCAAAAGCTTTTACATCCTGCCGGGTAAGTACTGCAATTTTTCTTTTTCATATTTTCTTATTATATTAATATTATTATATTTACATACATAATCATAATTCCGTATAAACGTTCTTAGTTTTATATTACGTAATTATCGAATTTAAATTGTCAAAAATATGGTTATTTTGTTTAAAATTTAATTGATGAATTGCGATGCGATTTGCTCCGTGAACAGAATACATTAGTGTAAATAAATAGAACCTTGATCGATACATTTTGATGGTCGATCGTAATTATCTTAAACCAGATGTTGTTATTATGAAATTGCTCAAGGTCAATGAAGAAATGAATTTTGCGAACAGAATATTTGAAGTAGGACATTGAATTGTAAGTAGCAAGAGTATATTTAATTGCATTGGGATTATTACAGAGAAATTCGGTAGTAGTTAAGTAATTTTGAAATTTTGTGAATTATTCGAAATATATGAAATTATTGGCATGAATGAGTAGTTAGTGCATTTCGTGCTCCGAGGTTCTGTGAGATTGTGTGAACCGCAATGGCTGTGACAGGCTAAGTTTAAGTTCACAAATAAGGCAACAATACTCAGATGAGAAATGGCATCGATGAAGAGTTATTGGCTGGTGAATCAGTGGGTCCCATGTTCGAGGTCAGCCAGCAACATTATTATTTCAGAACTTTTTTTTGTTCCCCTTATAGCTGTGGAATTGAATTAGATTAAATTAATTAATTATTAATTAATCCTTTGATTATGGTTGTTTATAAATTTAAATTTGTCACTGGTCTTCCCCGATTTAGTTGGATTCGATCTCTTCCCACGCCCACCCGACGAGCTAGAGCCGGCAACCATTGGAGGTATCAGAGAGATCGAGTCCTATTTCAGTGGTTAGTATGTTTTTCTTTCCTCTTTATGGCACCCGTGTAAGCGAATCTTAGGGAAATTATCCTTGCGAAATTTCCGAGTTCATTTTCAAATTATCTAGATCTGAGGCAATATTTTTCTTTTTTTGTCCAAGGGGCCTGGCGCCCAGGGAGCATACTATCCGCTGACTTCCACCTCCGAAATTATGAGCATGGTGTGAGGAATCCCATTCCCTATTATCACCCATGTTACAAACCCCTGACTCTAGAAACCCTACATCTTGGTCAAAAAGTATGGCTTGGCAGTTTCGTGGCCGTCGCACAATCACTCCTATGGGCTTATGGTAAGAAATTAAGTCACTGGTCTTTAATCATGGACAAAAAGTTAGCAGAACAACTTAAGCAGAACAAAAGTTTGATAAATGGATAATTAAGAGCTCATTAAGTGCTATTTTAGTGCCGAAGTGTGAAATTAAATGCTCATCAAGATTTCGTAAAAATCCATGTTCTGCTAGGTTTATGGCAAGTTAGCAGAACAACGCCCCCTAAATGCATTAAAATGGTTGCAACAACTCAACCGCGCATTCATTTCAAAGATGTCGTTATTCCTGTGTGTCCTACTCCTGCTTATTTATATTATTTATAACATTTTACTCCTGAACTCGGAAATATTCTGGGATTTTTCTTAGCTGAACGCGCTGCATTAAATCTGCATCGGTCACCTGTACGAATTGAATGGTTTTGAAAATAATGTTACTTAATTTTTTGATAAATAAATTATTAATGCTGATAAATAAATAAATTGTTTTTATGTAATTTATTTTTTGATCATGTATTTACTTCACCTGTATTCTCTAAAGTCGTTGTTACAACTAGTGAGTAGCTACTGCACGGACGGTTCTGCAGACTCAACTTTGATTGAATTATTTCCTCAAAATTTTCTTCAAAAATGTCGCTGCGACATATTGCGACGGTGACGATATTTTTCTTTATCCTGCTGCATCCACTCACACATTCCGAAACTTTCTCATAACTAGAAAGTCCTCGGAATATGTGTTGAGAAGCCGATGCAATATTTATTCCGCAATCCAGACTTATGCAATTTGTCAACTTTTAAATTATTCCGTTGTCACTTCCCAACGCATCAAATAGGGCGCTTGTTCTCATCCGGTAGGGGTATGGTCCATCAATGCCTTTCTTGAGCACGTAGGAAATAAGTTCTAAGAACGGATTTGAAACTTCTTCTACATTTTCTTGAAGATGTTCCTAATCTAATAGAGCTAGTACTATAATCTGTAATGTTAAAATATCTAACAGATTTTTATAGCAACATGGATTTTTACGAAACTTGGTGAGCACTAATTTTGTGCACTACGGCGCATCTTCAGTATTTAATGCGCACGTCATTCCTCTGACTAATCTACAGCAGCACTCTTAAATTTTTAGCATACATTGATTTTTTTAAATAAATAAATAATTTTTTATGCAGAACTTTATGAGCATTTAAATAGCATTTAATAAATTTAGTGTTCTGACAGTTGTTGCAACCATTTTAATGCATTTAGGGGGCGTTGTTCTGCTAACTTGCCCTAAACTTAGCAGAACATGGATTTTTACAAAATCTTGATGAGCATTTAATTTCGCACTTCGGCACTTAAATAGCACTTAATGAGCTCTTAATTATCGATTTTGCAAACTTTTGTTCTGCTAACTTTTTGTCCATTCTTTAATGTTGTGTCATGCATTAGATGCATGAAACGGCCACACCATACTTTTTTTATTTCTGGGTTTCTAGAGTTAGGGGTTGTATAGTTACCCAGAAAAATTTTTATATACAGACGTGAACCCCCTTTAAGGGGGTTTGGAGGGTGAAAGTTATAGATCCTAGTCTGGACACCAAATTTCAGCTGTCTAGGGCTTTTGGAAGTTTGGAAATTATGTTATGAGAAATTGTTATATAATACAGAACCAGACCCCCTTTTTTGAGGGGTTGGAGGATGAAAGTTACAGATTTCTTAATATTTTCGTTGTTTGTGTGATACTCCTAGCCGGCATACCAAATTTCAGCTTTCTAAGACTTCAGGAAGTACAATAGAGGTTTTGATGATCATAAGTATCAAAATCGACGTATTTCAGGTATTAATAAAATCTAAAGTATAAAAGCTGGACAAATGAAACTTAATGTGTTTCATTAGTCTGGAGACTATACGTTATTCTAAGAATTTGGGATCTCTGGTATTATCCAGACCAAAAATATGATTATGCACTCTCCCAAGCTGTGAATTTACATCACAACATAATACTCACTCTACAACATAATACTTACCCAACGACAAAAACAAATAAATGTCCATCAACTGGTTTCCTTCGTGCAAAGGAACTGCACCTCTTGAACCTCTTGAAAGCTGTATTTTCACAGATCTTTCTGAGAAACATTTCGAAGGTTTTGCTGTGTTGAGTCAGTTAAAGAGTTGAAGAAGAAGAAGGTGACAGTTTAGTTTTTCTACTTCCAGTGTAAAAACAATTCTACAGATCACTCAGTGGAGCAATTATGTGTCCACTTCTCCATCGATTGCAATGATATATAATTAGCAAAAATTTTAAAATTTTATGTGATATTACGGATATCCGTAAACGGCACTAGCTTACGAAACAAAAAGAGACAAAACAAAAGGGCTGGCCGCTTCCTTTTAATACGCGAGCATACAAACTTCAAAGACCCATCTTTACATTTACCAAGAAAAGAGACTCTTTGATAAGAAGTTCTAAGAGCAAGGGGATTGTCAGAAAAAAAAGAAAACGAAAAGAAGAAGAAAAAACAGCGTGAATGATGACTAGAAACTGAACCAGTGCAGATCCCCAGCAAAGTATACATGGAGTAGGGCAAGTAAGCGAATTATAAGCTTTGTGAACGGAGGGTTTTGGAAAAGCGTAAATTGCTTTTCCTACCTATGCCCATACTCCAAACAGCGAAAAATCTGGCAGTAATCATTTTCCCTTAAAGTGCAATTCACTTTGAGGTTGGCAGACGCAGGTCTGGTTCTGGCTTATTTCCGTAAATCTTTATGTAAACGGGGCCATATGGTCCCTTACTGCTGGCCAAAAACGATGAATGACATCTGTACAAATTCTTTACGAGTTTCTTTATACCACATTGGAAATTAATAGTTTTTTATTCAATTTTATTATATAACGTTTCAACGCTTTATTTTTAATCTAAAAGAAAAGGACTTACAGGTGGCCTGACACTAAGTTGTCAGAAGTTATAGTAGGTATATAGCCTCAGTCAGGAAAACGAACCGATTTTAACAACTTAAATAAGTTCATAGTGTTTCACCGCAGTAAACGGAATAAATGCGGTGAAGGCCTACAGCCAAAGCGTTTCGATAACATTAATTTCTATTCAGAGGGCAAAAAAAAAAAATTAAAGCTCTAATTAGGTACTGGGCAGCTTCCACCTAAGCTAAAGGGAACAAATTTACATTGTTTCCACACATTTAAAAAAATTAGTAACTCTGCGAAAGTTAAATGGTGTAAATACACTTCATTCAAAAAAATACTTCAAGTTTTTTTTTTTTTTTTTTTTTTATATATGATGTTGCCAAAGCTCAGGGGATGCCCTATGATGCTAAAGCACAGCCTTGGCAGGAAAGGAATTAAGGATGAGGGAAATGGGTTAGGAGGTTGAGTGAAGGAGGTGTCGATGTACGCCCCGTTTGAAAGTTTCAGGCTCATAAGACGAGGGAAAAACAGAAGATGGTAAACTGTTCCACATTCGTGTTGTTCTGCTAAGAAAAGATTCCCGAAATTTGACGGTACGTCCAAATTTGACCCGGAGAGTAAAGGGGTGGGAGCGACTTGTAGATCTTGTATCGCGCGTTGTAATGAGTCTACAAGGAATCAGGCTAGCGATTTCGTTAGAACAATGGCCATGGAAATAGCGATAAAAGAGTGAGAGACAACCAACATTCCGTCGATGCTCAAGAGAGTCAAGGCCCTCAGAGATTGAGGAATCGCCAATAAGTTTAACAGCCTTACGCTGAACTTTGTCTAACGCGGACAATGCGGTGTGTCCTGCCCCTGCCCAAATATGGGAATTATATTCAAGTCTAGGCCTAATGTGGGACTTGTAGATCAACGCTAAGTCGGGTGGGGTGAAATATTTCTTACATCTCTGTAGAAAACCCAAACATTTCATCGCACTTTTAGCGATTGCAAATATATGATCAGTCCAGCTAAGATTGCTGGATATCTCAATACCCAAGATCTTTAGGGAGGGTGAATTGGGTATATTCACTCCATCGACTGAAATGGGTTGGGGGTGAACTGGGCGTTTTTTAAGGGACATTAAACAGCATTGAGTTTTGGATGCATTAAACGTAACACGATTTGCTCTGCCCCAAGCGAGGACCTTAGAAATGTCGTTGTTTAATGATCTAAACATGCGTTCCCGATTGACTTCTGTAGCATTTCCACGTGAATTCATTACAGAATCAAATGAGTACGCGAAATCAAGGGTGCTGTCGTTACTGTTGTTATTATTAATTAATGAGAAGTTTAAGGGGGTAGCCAGGTTTCAATGACCTCTTTTTTCAACTACATTTTTTTAACATTAATCTTTATTTGACATTTACAAATTTTTAGTATGTTTTCTAACATGTTAATAACTTCCAAAAAAAATTTTATTTTCATTTTTCATTAACATCCGGTTAATTTATGGCCGATCTGATGACGCCATGTTAAGAAACGGTTGCCATGATTTCTCAACTTTGGGTTATCAAAAACACAAAACAAAAATTGATTATAAAAGAGCACATAAATAGCTATATCCTGAACCTCAGTTATGGAAAAAAATTCATAAATAAAGTGCAAGTTTTTGTCATTTTTTCTTTTTTTTCTACATTTTTTAAGCAAGAACTGTTTCATATTGTTATTAAATATTATTTGAAAATCAAGACCGAGGTTCATGCGATTGCTAAGCTTTTTCTGAATATTTAAAAAAAAATTGAATGAAATTGTCCTAGTAGATCGACTGGAATCGTGGCGACAACCTAAAAAAAATGTGTTTTGGGATAAACGCGTTTAAAAGATAAAGTGCGAAAAACACGTCTCATCGTCGAAATATGGGAATCAAATTATCTCACTTTTAATCAGCAATGCCTGCTCCGTACAATATTCCTTCTTCGTCCTCAAAATGCTCGTTCTCGCGGGATCTATCTGCTCTCATCTGTGTACGATGTTCTTTTGAGGCCTCGCAACTGCGGTTTGTAAGATGCGAGCGCAACTGCCGATTGTAAGATGCGAGCGCTCGAGGCTTGGCGGCGTGATTCATTTTTCGGCCACTTCTGATACGCTATGAGATCAAAAGTCGTTTTTATCTTATTTCTGAGGTTATAGAGTGACTAAATATTGAGAAAAAAAAGTTCAATTTTTTGAAAATTTCAAACCTGGCTACCCCCTTAATTGATCTGTGGCTTTCATGACTGATAGCAAGCAAGGTCATTGGCTTTCTGAAAACATTTATAACCAAGTTACAAGCAACTGAATGTTTTTAAAAGTACACTATTTAATTTTGTAAAAAACAAGAGGGAACAAACATAAAGTGTTAAATTTACTGTAGTCAAACAGGTAAAAGTTTTGGCAGTACGAAATAACATCACTTTTCCTTTTTTTTAAACGGAAAGAAGAAATAGTGAGACCTTTGCAATATAAAAACCGGTTAAGAATGAATGTTAGCACGTTTAGAACGTTAGAAACGTTTTGTTTTAATACTTTGTAGGTCCCCCAACATGTTGTGACCAAATGCACTTTATTGAAATCTTATGTACCGAAAATGTCGTTTAAAAAAGTATGCTATTAAATTTTCCATATCAGCAGATTTTTTGGTTTTGTGTGCAGTTAAATATTGAAAAAGTATTTTTGGAAGACCTTTACTAGCTTGCAAAGTAGAACATGCAACAACCGTCATCCAATTCGATGTCAACGATTGCAAGCGGACCTACAATGTCTTTTTTATTTTAAATAAAAAAATCGACAAACTTCTTCACGTTACTGAGGTTTTAGACGACAATTCAGCTTCACTAGTTAATAGTTAGTAATCTAAGTTTGGTCACATGATTACTTCTTTGAATGACCTTCGGATGTCGCTAACTACTATTGACTCGCCGTCACTTTTTCAGTGCCCGACATGTTAAGGAGAACCTAGGATTGCGCACTTTGACTGTCAAAAAGTACTGTAACCTTACTGGTTCAGCCGCCTCTGACATTAAGAGTATTTCATCCCATGGTACATTTAGCTCTGCTTCTCTTTCGTCTACTGACACCTGAGCTGCTCCTGGCTTGGATGCTCTAACACCTCTGACTGAGCCATGCCCTAATGTACTAGGCTCCACTTCCACCACTCCTCAGGATTCTACACCTCAACAGTAACCTAAACAGCCGAGGGTAGGCGCCTCCGTCGTAGTAAGGGTCATGCATCTCGCCCTGCGGTTATTAACAGTCATATCAACATGATATTAACATCATACTACCGTGGCGCCACGATCCCCTCTAAGAACATCACGCAGCGGCTCACTGTGGATGTGGTTCCTGGTGGCTCAAATGGTTTCTTAAGTAATCTCACTACTACCACTGCAGGTACAGTCACGGCCAAAACTGAAAAAAAATGTTTTGAAATTACCACAATTTCAGCATTTCCCCAACTTTTCTCCGAAATTTATGTAATTAGTATACCTCTTTTTTATTGAATTGTACCTTTCCACAAAGGTACAACATGTCCACGTAGGGTAAGTATTTAGAAATTTATACGTAGAAATCCTATCGGAGAATATTATAAAAATCAACAATTTAAGGAAATTAAGTTCATATTAACTCAAAAATTATTTTTATTAAATTCAAAACGTATTGCAACGACTCTTAATAACTTGCAAAAGCTGTTCAAAATGTTCACCGTCACTTTGGATGCATGCCAACAATCTCCTTCTAAGTCCCTGTTTAAGGTGTATTAGCCAACATCTCCCGTATTTTCTTCTCTGCATTCCCAATCCTGCTAACTAAATCCTCCCTAGTGTTAACAGGGCTTGAATAAATTTCATCCTTCATTGTTCCCCATAAGAAATAGTCCAATGGGGTAAGGTCTGGAGATCTAGCAGGCCAAGGAATCGGTGCACCTCGTCCAATCCAGCGGTTTTCAAATTTTTGACTTAGTATTGGGTTCACAATGTTAGCCGTATGCGCTGGTACTCCATCGTGTTGGTGACAAATTCCCCTAAGATTATCCATAGGGTTCTCCTCTATTAGATCTACCAGTGTATTGTCCAAAAAGTCCGCATAAATTTCACTATTAAGCACTTGCGGCAAAAAGAATGGTCCTACCAAATGGTTGCCGATGATACCAGCCCATACATTTACACTGAATCTTTGCTACAATGAGGTCACCTTCGCCCTGTGTGGGTTCGTTTCCGACCAGGTTTGAAGGTTACGGAAGTTCGTGATACCATCCCTGGTGAATTGAGATTCACCCGTCGACAGAATTCGGTCCAGAAACGCCCTGTTGTCAATGTCGCGTTCCAAAAGCCAAGTGCTAAATTCGAGTCTTCTATCGGAATCTCCTTCTAGTAGTCCTTGGACTGGGTTATGGTGATGTGGACGTAATCTCTGTGGATGAATAACCCTTCAAACCTTAGATGAAGACACCCCTAATCGCATTGCGACTCGTCTCGTGCTTGTTTCACGGTCTTGCATCAAGATGGTGATTATTTGCTGCACCACCTCGGCAGAAGTTCCCAAAGTTTCGGGTCCTGTCTCCATGTCGTGTAAAGTTACACTTCCTGTTTCTCTTAACCTTTGGAAACCCCTTGTAAATACCCCTCTTTGGGGTGCTCGCAGATTAGGGAATCTCCTTTGATATTCCAGTATAGCCGCTTTCTCTTTTCCGTCTACTACACCATAAATGTAAATAATATCCGCGTATTCATCAAATGGATATTCTACCATTTTTTAATCATTTTTGCTTACAAACAGCCGTACTTATTGTTTTGTTTTTCAAATATGATAGGTATTCTTGTTTACTGACCCTCTTTTATAGCAAAATTTCCATCAGGTACTAGTAACAAAACGCCAGGATACAAGGATGTGAATTCTGGCTTACACATGCTAATATCGGCAATAAAACAAAATTACACTAACACTTTCATAACTTTTTTGCAGCAATAATTAAAACTAATTACCTGTTAACCCGAAACCAACATTTTCGAACCTTTATCATAAGAATTTTGTTTACTTAAAGAATTTGCTACCTAAAGTGCAATAAAATAATTAGGTCAGAGATTTCTAAAAATGCGGTTTTTGGTTTGGGGTAGTAGTTTTCTAGCGTTTGTTTGATATCGCTTTGTTGAGTAGTTCAAAAGATAAAAATAAAAGAGTAATGTGCATACCATGAAAAACTGAAATTTATGAATCACCCTGTAACTCCCAAACGGTTGAGATTGCCCCCTCCCCCTGCCTTACAATTTTGTGTTTGCCTGTATAGTATAAATAATAACATTGAAATATTAAATAAGGGTGATGAACCGACCTGATCATAAGCACATAAGATTTAATTTTACGTGCCGCTGGAGGGGATAAGTATTCCTAAGCTGAAAAACTTGGAAATCTAATACAAGAACTAGATTACACTCTGCAAGAATCCCATAAATCCTATAAATGGCCAGAACTGAAAAATCTGATTATCAACAGCTACGAGAGTAGCAATCCTGTCGGACACAGAGAGGCTGGTAGGCGTGTGTCCTGGTGGAAGAGGACGTGTGGAAGTGTGCTTACACAGAGAGCTAAATAAGCTAATTAAGAAGGCCTTTTAATAAAGCGAAGCGCTGAGGTATCTAGGATGCATACAAACAGGCCCTAACAGAATAAAACAGCACGAATCCAAAAAGTTCAGTCAGAAGATCACTTCAATAGAATAGGCTTCCTCCAGAAGATTGATGGTTCTTATACCATCGACTCAGAGGAGACATTAAAACTATTCTTGGAAACATATTTCATTTATAATCAACACGTCGACTGAGGAGCATCTCTGGGAAAATTTTAACAGCTAGGAGAGACATCAACTCCTTTAAAACCTAGAATCTCCCGGTGGCAACTGCATATTTTCAGCTCTTCTGCAGCATGGAATAGACCATCTGTGACAAATGTTTATCAAAATCACCACCTACCATGAATATAAGTGAGGGTGGCCTTTATCACTAAGCGCGGAACTGCCGTCGGTCCGATGGATTAGACAAATGGGGGATATATGGGTAACGGTCAGGGCTGCCAGAAAATGCCCCAGACAGGAGTCATATCCTCTCTGCTGAGGATACTTGTAACTGATGATCTCCTGTTAAGTCTGACTGATGAGACTATGCAGATAGCATGTTTCCTTCACAAAGAAAATGAAACTGAGGGTAGAAGCTCCCATCCTTCAAGTTACCATGGCGTGCTTGCCCTACCGCAGCTACGGAGGCCCTTCTAGACCTCCCTCCCCTCTAGTGCAATCAGGCTGCACAGAATCAATTTTATCAAGGCAGGTAATCTGACTAGCCATAGAAAAATCGTTGAAGAATTCAAGGATGCTCCTTTAGTCAACTCAATCTCAGATCAACAAGGTTTTGAAATACCCCTGAAGCTGAACCTTAAAAGCAGAAAATACTGGCTTAACATGGTCACAGCTTGGAAAAGGGGTCTCTGGTTTAGTATACAGATGGTTCCAAATTAGGTGACGGAAGGAGAGTCTATGGTCCCACATTCCAGTGGCATAAGAAACTCGGATCTGCACCAATAATCTTTGAAGCAGCGATAAACGCCATTGAATATAATGTGGGCAGTCAAGCGGCACTTAATGCTCTAGGGTTAAATCCTTTTATTAGAATTGTCTAGGACTGCGTCAATGTAATTAAAAAAAACTGGCCCGGGCAGTAATCAAGTTGGGCTAGGTGTAAGGGCACTAGGGCATTGAATGTATTGAGATGGCGGATCGCCCGGAAAAAAGGCGCAGATTCTCAGTTCATCGGACCTGAGCCGTTTTGTGGGTACTGAAAAAGCCAGCACTCACTGGACAAACACTCCGGGATTAAGAAGGAAGGGAAGTGAGAAAACTTTAATACCTGTTTTTGCATTGCCGCGAGCTAGACAGCAGCCCAGAGACGGAGTGGATTTTTTAATTTTATTTTAAATACCCATGGGGAGACCGATTCTTGAACACCATGGTGTGGTGTTCCAATTGATCTAGCTCCGTCTCACAACAAGGACAAGGACACCTGCCGCTTTTGTTTGGAAGAGGAGGAGACAGCGGAACATATTACTTTTCACTGAGGCCCTCAATCGAATCAGGCTCAGACATCTTGGTGAGGCTTTCCCAACATTGATAGTCATAGCTAGGGCAGCCCCCAAGGACATCTAGGGCCTGATTAAGAAAGTAAAGTTCGAATGCGTGGCTTAATTTTATTAAAGGGATCTCGTTACAAACGATATCTTTGGCCGAAGTAACAGACGGGTGACATAAACCATCAAATCCACGTAAGGCCTAAGTGATCCATATTGACTGACGCATTGCGTTGTCATAGTTGTTGTTGTCTAACTTTTACAAAATTCAAAAATGCAGGGCCTACAGGCCGCACATTACACTGAACAGAAAATTTGCAAAAATGTATTACCTTATTTTCTTATTTATTCTCTTATATGAATAATTTCTTTGCGGCTTACCATCTTAGGAGGCATTTTATACACGTAAAAACATTTATTTCAGCCAAGAATAATTGTAGTGTTCGTTTCAACCACAGAATTTGTTTTTTTTTAATCACTTCGTACGTTTTCAAATGAGATCCGAGAAAATTAAAAGAAAAATTCACTTTTTCAATTCAAATCAAGAAAATTATATACTTATATTATGACAACGTGGTCTTCGTTATAAACAAGACTGAAATATTCTTGGCTCAAAGCAAATTACGAACAAAAATAAATAAACATATAACAATGTTGTCTACCACACTTATATTTTTATAAACGAACACGGAGTGTAGACCGGTTTCAGCCTTCGGCCATCATCAGTACACTAAATTTCCATTGCAAGTAACACTTATTGCAATGGTCTGCATAGCGGGGAGTGGTAAAGCTCCGTTTGATCATTAAAGCAGGCATTGTTATTATTTTTCAGATCTCTGTAAATTTCAAGTGACTCAAGCAAGTTCAATTTCCTGTCCTTGTCACACATATGCAAAATTTTTGGAGTAGAGTCAGGGATATGTTTACTTTCCAAAAGATGCTTGGCATAATTAGATTTAAAATTATTTTTTTTAAGGAACTGAAGTGTTCATTTATTCTTTCTTTGAGAGCTCGTCCTGTTTGCCCAATATATACTCCTTCACAAGCACATTTTAGACTATAAACCCCGTTTTTATTTATTTTTTCTGTTGTGTCTTTAATGCTAGGTAATAAACTATTCATGTTTCTTATGGTTCTAAAACCAACATTAATATTTTGTTTATTTAATTTTCTAGCGATTTCTTCTGATATTTTTCCACAATATGGTATACTAGTCCATTTTTTATCAATTTGTGCGCTTTTTCTCATGCTAGTTATCTCTTTCATAACTTTGTATTTTAATTTCCTCTTAAGAATTCCATCAATGAAGTTATTATTAAGCCCATTATTCCTAGCTATACTTTTAATAGTTCTGATTTCTGCTTCTCTGTCATTGTGATCCATTGGTGTGAATATTGCTCTATGTATCATATTATTAAAAGCAGACTGTTTGTACCTAAAGTGCGTGAATGACTCTTTATGTATGACTGTATCAATAAAAGTTTCTTTTCTGTAAATTTTAAATTTGAGTCTATCACAGTCTTTCTTTATCGTTAGTTCTAGGAAATTAATTTGGTTGACTATCCTTTTCTATCTCCACTGTAAATTGAATTTTAGAGTTCATGAATTTATGTATTTAAAAAAATTATTAAGTTATCTCATACTACCCGTCCGCAGACATAACACATCATCAACATAACTATACCAAAACTTGACGTTATCTAATATTCTATATTTTGTGTTAAACATTTTTTCTTCCAAGTTGTTCATGTACATATCTGCTAGTACAGGAGAGATTGGTGATCCCATGTCCAAACCATCATTTTGTTTATAAAACTCTTTATTGAAAACAAAATAATTTTGTTTTAAAACAAGGTCCAGAAGGTATAAAAACTCTGTTTGTTGGTTTGGATTCAGATGCGAATTTTTGATGACTTTTTTACATACCATCTTGCAATCATCAGAAGGGAAATTTGTAAATAAGTTGATCACGGCAAATGATACTAATTTAGCATTCTTAGGTACAATCAAATATTCAATTTTATGTATGAGTTCAAAAGAGTTTTTTAATCGTGTAATTAAACGCAGGTGTCATGTCTTTTAGGATGCTATTTAACTCTTTAGATAGTTTGTAGTTAGGGCTATTTATGCTAGAAACAACTGGTCTGATGGGTATTCCTTCTTTGTGTAGTTTAGGGTAGCCTGATAGTTTTGGCGGTATTGGGTTCATAGCCTTTAAATATGCAATTTTTAAATCTGTCAGTAAATTCTTACTATCGTCGAGACTTATCCTAATATCACGGTTAAATTTTTTGGTTGGATCACAGTTCAGTTTATTAAAATTATCACAGTTTAAAAAATTATTGACTTTACTTTGATATATGTCTTTTGTCATGTCCTGGAATTTCCTTTGTCTGCTTTAATTAAAACTAAGTCATTGTCAAGAATTTTCTTATTTAGAATTTTTATGGCATTTACCTCGTCCAGATTCGCCTTGTTATTTTTAAAATTCCTGATAAGGGCAGCGCATTGTTCTTTTAACAGGCTACTCTCTTGGGTTTCGGGCAACTTATTAATGGCCACTTCAGTTTCTACCGCTAAGTATTTAAGGTCTTTTTTCGTTATTTTTTGTTCTGGGGTATATTTTTTATTTTTCAAAGCAAATTGTCCTGATTGAAGATTTTTTTCTAACAGTAGGTATAGTGCATACTGAACAGGCCTGATTCAGACCACAATGCTATTAAAAACTTGCGATTCACTTTTCGTTGTTGTTCTGTATTGTTGTTAAAGGTGTAAACCACAAGTCATTATTGAAATTTAAACCCTCAACGTTACCAATTTGAGGGCATAAAAGGCAGTGGCCTAAATTTTGGTAAACATGAAACAGTAGGGTCAAGTTTGTCCCCCAGTGTATGCCACGCTAAACAAAAAACAATACCTTGCGAAACGAACCTATAATTAAGTCCCCCGCTCTTTTGTACTACAAATAAACCTATTTTGGAGTAATTACCTCTTTTGCAAATAGAGGTTTAAAACCGATAACAAAGAATTGAGGTAAAAACAGGAACACTGACGAATCGCGTAATGTAATAGGAACAGAGCCTGTTGAATGCTAATGATTTAGACGGAAACTGAAAAGATTGGTTCACATACATTTAAATACCCGTAAATGTAATAGTATTACTATCTAGAAAAAATGTGACAGAAATATTATTATTTATTCATTCAAACCGTTGCCGTTCATATCTCGGGATCTTATTATGGAGAAAATCAATGAACTCCAATTGAACTGGTCCGGACGGTATCCCTCCAGTCTTCATTAAGTCCTGTTCCGATGCCCTTCTTACTCCATTAGCGATTCTCTTCAACAAGTCCCTTATAGCGGGTAAATTTCCTGCATTGTGGAAGAGCTCTTTTATAGTCCCTGTTCATAAGAAGGGCCATAAGAATGTTATAACTAATTATAGACCAATCGCGAAGTTATCTTGCATACCTAAACTATTTGAATCAATTGTGTATTCGCAGCTTATGGAGCGTTGTATTGGCTTGATCCCTCCCAATCAGCACGGGTTCTTGCCCGGTAGATCAACGACTACTAACTTACTGGAATTTACCTCCCACGTTATTTCTGGCCTCCAGCGAGGCATGCAAACTGACTGTATATACACGGGTTTTTCCCCTGTTCTTCTTGACTGGATTTTGTCCTGTCTAAGAGACAGGACATATCGTGTGTCGCTCCGTGGCTCTACCTCTAAAATTTTCAGAGCTTCATCTGGCGTACCACAAGGCAGTCATCTCGGCCCTCTACTATTCGTTCAAAATTTTCCATCTGATCTCGCACTCTAATGTTCTACTCTAATAATCTACGCTGATGGCATGAAGATCTTCTCTTATGTTAAGGATGGTGGGGACGCCGCCCTTATTCAAAAGGACTTGGATACGTTTCTTGAGTGGTGCGAGCATAATGGCTTACATCTCTATTTTGAGAAATGTGAGGCTATGACCTTTTCTCAGAGCCCTAACACACAAGTTTGGGATTACAACTTCATGGTCTCCATCGCGTACTGTCCGTAACCGACCTTGGGGTGAAGCTTGATAGGAAACTTGACTTTACTCTGCATATCAACTATATCTAGAGGTAGTTTAGTCCTGGGCTTTGTTAAGCGTTGGTCTAGAGAGTTCTCGGATATACCAACATTGATTCATTTGTACTGCTCCTTAGACCTATTCTT
This sequence comes from Leptarthrus brevirostris, assembly GCA_964036015.1. Taxonomy (NCBI): domain Eukaryota; kingdom Metazoa; phylum Arthropoda; class Insecta; order Diptera; family Asilidae; genus Leptarthrus; species Leptarthrus brevirostris. Next base: position 3,590,492 of record OZ038376.1, read on the forward strand.
GAGTATGCATCTCACGTCTGGTCCCCCTACTACGTTGTTCATTCCAAGCGTATCGAATCGGTGCAGCGTAATTTTCTTAGATTTGCGCTAAGAGGGCTCCCATGGGACGATCCGTTCAGACTCCCGCCTTATACCGATCGCCTCCGCTTGCTCGGTTTGCCCTCGCTTGAGAAAAGGCGCAAAGTCGCTGACTTGGTCTTTATTCACCAGCTCTTGAACTCTAATATAGACTCAGGTTCGCTTATTAGCAGGGTTTCCTTCAGACAGTCTCAACATAACCTTCGAAGACTTCCTTTATTGCATGTTGAACCATCTAGATCAAATTATGGCATGCATGAGCCAATTAATCGTTTATGTAGGGCTGTTAATGCATGTCCTAATTTTGATTTAACTCTCAGCAAGTTTTCGTTTAAGAATTATCTATTGTCTGTGCTCACGTGACTTCCTGTTTTGCATGTTGTGTGCTGGGTTCCCTTACTTGTTTTCTTCCTGCTCCTTTTTTTACTTGTTATTTTTTCGTTTGCATGTTGGTGTGGGAGCCTCATTTCATCGTTTTGATGGAATAAGTGAATTAATTCTGGACTCCTGCCTAAGAAGTGTGCCTTTTGTGTAAGAAGGGTTAATTCTATAAACAAACGAAAAATGCAAAAATGTATGTCTTTCTTAACTAAACTCTATGTTGGTATTTTAAATGTTATTTTAACTTTACCCATCAACAATTAAAGCTTACGAAAATATGAAGGAGTCTGAATATTACGATCTTGCACGAAATTCACTCTCAAATGGATATGCATCCATTGATTCCACAAGACGAGCTACCTGCGTTGAACCTTGTTAAGATCTTTACAATTCGAGCTATAAATCTTTGTTTTCTTCATTTCTAAAAAAGTACGATTGCGGCTGTATTGAGACATAATGAACTCTTTAAAATACTTCAGAAACGAAGATGCAAAATTACATGTACAAATAAATCTCAACAATAAAATATTAAAAAGTGATAAAAGCCTCACTTCTCGCACTTAGCGCAAGTTCCTTAAACTCAAGGTGTGGCTTAAGGGAGGCCAACAAGGTGACGGTTCAAAGAAAAAACATTTTTTTTTTCATTTTTTCGTAGCATGACATGTCTATAATGCCCTCATAAAATATTAAGTTGATGATATTCAAAGAATTGAAAAAGTTATGGGGACTTAAGTGAACCTACATACATGTGTCTGCAGCCGTCTGGAAATTTATGATCCTTTCTAATCCTTCTCTAGGTAATGTTTTTAATTATAACTGATAAAGTAGGCACGTGTAATCAAAAGGTAGCTCGTTAAAGTAGGTTCAGTCAAGCGTAGCCGTTTTTATTTTTTAGTTAAAATTTTCAAAGATAAAGTAAAAAAAACTGTCTGAAAATTTGAGAAAAAAACAAATTTTTTTTCAGTTAGCCGCTATTTTGATAAAAAAAATTTTAAAAACCGCTAGGCTTAACTGAAACTGCATTTATATATTATTAAAAAATCATAAATTTTTTGTTTTCTTTTTACTTCACAAACCTGAATAGCGAAATCCATATTTTTGCACCATTAAATAAAAAAATTTATCTTGGAAAAAATAAGTTTTAATAGTTTAACGTATATATCTTAATATGCAAAACCAAAAAAGAAATTATATATATATTAAATATTTGCTTTAAAAGATCTCAAAAATAGGGTTTTTTTCTAAGCTGTTGGTCCCCCTTTACCTCCATGTTCAACTCAACTCTTTTACACCGTATTACTGTGCTAGTTTAAGCTTAGCCTAAGCCTCCAAGATTGACCACTCAAACTCAGTTTAATTATATGTCACTCAATTGTCTTTTCCCATTTGACAATTGCTAAAATAGTCTGTTTTGAGAAAATAATTAGTTTAATATTACAATGAAAGTCTTTGAACATTGTTTAAATATTTATATTGCACTTGCCGATGAAAACTTTTACAGAAAATCAAAGTATATAGGGGAGACCGCGCTATTTGATACATTTGTCATTAACTTGGGGAAATGGGTGAAAATTGCGTTTGAAAAAAAATACGTTTTTGCGTTGGTTATTTTTGTGAATTTTTATTAAAATAAAAAAATTAATGAAATTAACCGCCGCGTGACGAACTTCTTTCTTTCCGGAATCCACCGGTTGTCGCTTCCTTTTATATGTTCTCACCATTTTGCTGCTAAAAAGTAACACATAATGCATAAAAACATGAAAATACACAATTTACAGCTGTATTAAATAGCCCCGTGCAATTTATATCGAATAGCCCCGAGGCATGCCGAAGCACACCATCGACTGATCAACCATTATGCCCAATACAAGTGCACAAATCCCGCCCATCATAATTTAGCAGACACTTAACGCATAAGAACACAACTTACCTTTTTCTTTCTAAAAAAAATTTTTATTTTTACTGATTTTCACTGCACTCGATTTATTTCGCACGATGTGAAAAAACACAAATTTCACCGAAAAGACGCTTCCACTATGATAGCTAACCTCAAATTTTGTGTAGAGGTAGTGTTTGCTACGCGTCACTTTCTGATAAAATAGCTTGTGTCAAATAGCCACGGTTTACAGTAAATTAATTTACAGTAGAATATCAGTTCACAATTTCGCAGTGCTGCCATCTTAAGAAGTACATTTTAAGCTTCAACATTGTAAAACTCAATTTGGCTTAAACTCAGCTTAAGGCCAGAATTACAATTCCGACTGATCAGTTGACTTCAATCACAAATCCAAATTTGAAATTAAATTGCAGCTTCAGCTTTTGTCATTTTCGGATATATTTGCCTTAGAACAGAAAACGAAAGGAAGTGCAATACCGTGTATAAACCGTGTACGTGTTTTCCGGTTTTTTGTTTGTTCGGAAATGTGTGGGATGGGGGATAGGAAATACATTTTCGAAATGTCAATTTGACGTGGGCTTTCTGAAGAGTGCGAATTCAAGTGTTTATTGAATAATATTCACTGTTCAGTTGTTAAAAGTAGTGTAATTTTACAAATGAAGACAATTAACATTTAAAAGACTGTTTTGGTTTAGTTTACTAAGAATCTGACGTGCTTTATTTGAACATTCGTCGTGATGAAGTGTGGTATTTTGTTGCAAAAATAATATATACAGACCCCGTGCAACAAAAAGAGCCGCACGTGGTTTGCTTTTTCATATCATTTGTTGATGTGCAATAGAACTCTTCTGCTAAAAATATTCACTATGTACAGTTGCATACATGCATAGGGTTCGAGACGTTATTAAGGCAAAGGGCGGTACTACAAAGTACTAATTTTTTTTAAACTCACTTTTAAAACTTTAAAGTTTTGAAAATACATTTTTAAGTTTAATAAAAATAAAGAGATATTGTGGGCCTACTGTATTTTTAATTTTTTATGAAATTACATTGCATTAAAAATTTTAAAAAAATGAAGCATTTTTTGATTTCGAACGAAAAACTAAATTTTTTTTTTTTTAAAACAAATTACATATTACATAAAACATACTTTTTTAATTGGATTATATGTGAATAATGTAAAATACAGAAAATTGTTGTTATTTAACTTAAAACTTGCGGCTCTTTTTGTTGCACGGGGTGTAGTTACTAGCTTTGAAAACAAGCGGTTCTTAAAGCACATTCTATGTTTTGGGCAGGAAATCATTTATATTTTTTTTTAATGTAAAAATTGGCAGAAATTATTTCCAAAGAGGTTGTGACGACATCCAACAACATTGTGTTACATACATATGTATCTACCTTTGGCATACGTAATCGTAGTAGGAAGTAATGTGCTGTGTATATATATACATACATATGTATCGGATATTTTTCTACCTACATTTATGGTCTCTGTTTTCTCGCTATCCATTTTCGAAAATTGATGACTTAAAACGAATGAACGATAGATTTGTTTGGGCCATCCTTACCGTACGTTCAAATATTAATCTATCCGATGAAAAAGTAAATCTAGGTGCTGAGAAACCTGCGACTATAAAACTCTTTTAGAAAGATTAAGCGGGTACAACATAACCCAAAAATAACGCTGCAGAGAGCAAAACTGGTCAGAAAGAAATCTTAAGCAATCACTGCATATGGAACTTCTTTTGATTTCTTTATTTATTTCACGTTTTAATTCTTTCATTATCCTCGTCTCTTATGAATGATAAAAAAAATTTCGAGATCAAAGGTAAAAAACTCCTGCCCAGATTTGAAGGTATTTATACTTTGGCGCGCTTGTCAGAGTATGCTTTTGGTTTGTCTATTGTCTGCTGCTTCAATCTGATGAAGGTCGAAAACGTGCTTATTCTCTCAAAGGAAACATAAAGAATGCTTATTTATTTGGCCCGAGATGAAAAGTTCTTGATTTATTGAAAAGTCTTAAAACTGTTAACCATGGAGTAAGCTACATAGTAAAATAACATTGTAATGATTTGATTTCATTTTTTAATTATTGTATTTTATTGAGAACCAAACGAAGTCGTGAGATTTTTGGCAGCTTTGATTGGGATTTCTGGCTTCTATTAGAAATATCTTAGTTGATTTGACCCTTGAAGTCAGAATAATCCATTTATAACCCGACGTAGATGAGTTAAAAAATATTTTCCATGTACCCGAGATACATTAAAATACATTCAATTCTTTGACTATTAAGATCTCAAAGACCCAACAATTTATAAAAAAAAACATTTTGGCTAACTCTTAATTTAGGTGTTTTAAAGCAAGTTGCATCGCAAACAGTGATAGATAAACTTATTTCGAAGACGTATTATGCCATAATTATATAGATGTGAAAAGTAAATTTCCAGTCTGATCGTCTCTTAAGTTTGGTTGCAGGGTTATGTAATTGCGAGATTATTATATTTCTTTAGGCGAATGCGAAATTTAAACAGATTTTCTAGCCTGACTTTCCTTTCCTTAACTTAAAGGCCACTATACCAGAATACATAAAGAAGCGCACCAGAGACTGTTCATGACAAGAGATAAATACACCTCTATCAAACGAAACCATTTTCAAATTACGCTGGTCGCCTTTCAAGTCAGTTTGAATCTCATTATTATATTTTGATTCCAATCTGGTCAACATTTTCAAATCAAACAAGTCAAGATTTTTAAGTTCAAGTATTGAAATTAAACTAGTCCAAATTGTTAACCTAATCTAAATGAGTTGAAAACTTATAATAGTTTCAATTGAAAATTTGGGCTAGTTTGATTTCAATATATGTAGTTTCAAAATTTTTTAAGGAATTTTTCTGAGCTGGCACTTATTTGGGGGCATTTTGAAATTTGTTTATTTTCTTTTTTACAGGTTTTTTGCCTTCAAGTTAAGAGTCATTTTATTTCTTTTATGTGTCATTTTGTAGAATTTTACGGTAGCTAGTAGTGCTCGCAATTTGATTCGATTACCCGTTTCTTCGATTATCTGGGAACCCGAATTTCTTCACTAATTGATTCTTAGAATCGATTCCTCGGGTAATCGAATAACCCAACTCCGTAAGTAAATCGAATAATCGAAGAAACGAGGATTTGCAGAATAAAACCAGATAAAAATGGAAAGAATCATTTTAAGTACGTAAAACGTCGTTCTATTGTCATTTATTGTTGATAAATCACCGCTGGGATTTCAATTTTGGTACTTACCAAGGTTCAATACATTCGATTAAAATCAGTGAAATTTATAAACTTTTTTTTCACTAATAGTAAGAAATTTTTAATATTTTAATTCTGATTTACAATAATATGTTGAAGAGATAAATTATTAAGAATGTCTCTAATACGAAACAAATTTTTCTTGATTGTGTAGGTGCTACACTTTTTTAGCATTTAGAAATCCAGGAGTTTAACCTGCCTAAATCAAAGAATCGATTATTCGATTAATCGACTTGTCCGAATCTTAAGAATTGAGGAATCGAATACCCGGGTAATTCAATTCTGTCTTAACGATTCTAAGGTTCGAGTAATCGACCAAGTAATTCGATTTTTGTTAGCACTAGTAGCTAGCAGTTTTTAGGAGTTTGCTTTTGTAACGACTACAGCAATAAAGAGTCATTACATATAAAAAAAAATATTATTTGACGTTAATGACTGCAGACCGCGGGACTTTAATCGGTTCGAAATTTTTGTGCGATCGTCTAGAATATGTTCTACGGCTCTACGGAGAGGGTATTTGCCTGGGAGCAGTGGTTCCCGAAGTAGGAACTTCGCCCGGTGCTGCACCTACCCTCTGGGAACACTCAGACAATCATGTTCTAGTTTAATTTTTTTCTCGGTTTCGGTTAATTTTGTTCGGTCGTTTAGCGCTAGGATTAGTTTCGACAATTTTTGGGAACTCTTCTTAGAGCTGGCACTCGCTTGGAGGCATTTTAAAATTTCTTGTATTTTCTTTTTTACAGGTTTTTTACTATTTTTGCCTTCAAGTTTTAGAGTCGTTTTTACGTACTATTTCCAGAGTAACGTACCGTGTTATTATTTATGTTCTGTTTGATCGTTAACCATTGTCTTTTTTGTTTTGATTGTTGTACATTTTTTAGGGTAGCTAGATGTTTTGTAGGATTTTTACTTTATAACGATTTTGCCAAATAAACTACCATAATACATAAAAAAAAATTATTATCATTGTTATTAAAAATCTTCCTGCTCCCAAAAGCTCAATTAGAAGCAATACTTCCGAACGTTGAGCGGAATAACTTGTATCATTAGTTATAATTCCTTTGCAATACAAAATATTTTTGAGATAACCTCGAGATTCTTTCTCCGCTTCATGAATCTGAAGCGGACAAGATACTTTGGTCAGAATTGTTACTTTCCTAACTAATTTTTTCAAAAAATTTTTAGGCTCTATTTTGAACGCTCTAAAATTATACCGCTATCCAAAAGATCTTCTAATACTACAGAGTAAAACCCAATTTTATTTTACTTCTTCTTTAAAATGCCTTTTTCAGCTTTCAACAAACATAAATAAAAAATAAATAAACGGTTTTACAAAATCAGCCGAAAAGCAAAAAGTAATACTTATTTTATATGCCTAGTACATTTCGAAGTCAATGTTAAATAAATACACGAAAATAACTATCCTTCTGCAATCAAACATACCCTTTAAACTATCTGTTAAAATCAGCCAAAGTAATCGCGGCGATAGGCGAGGTAGTTTGTAGAGCAACTATATTTCACTGTAGGTAGGAAGTTGTCTTCTTTATTAATTTGGGATCGACTTCCAAATGTAAAAATAGGCATAATATAATTTTTTGTTTTTTTTCCATATTAGTACGTTTGAGTTGAACTACTAAATTCGGTTGCGAATTAATAAGAAACTTATTAAGTGCGAGTGCCATCTTCGTCAAAGGGAAGGGCTTTTATGCTCTATTTAAAAGCACAGTCTGGTGAGTCCGTTTTTTTTAACTTTTTTTCCATCCAACATTCAATGTAGTACAATCATGCTTCATTGAATGCGTTTAACGGGTCTCCACTGCTGAGCATTTGGCTGCCTTCGATGAGATCAAAGTTCAGCACAGCAGGCATAACACTGCTGCTGGCTTTGTTCTCGCAGAGGCGACTTTGCTTCGAATTTGTGGACCCCGTTCGTCAGTCCTTGTGTCGGTGTACGTTTTCGTTTTCTTGGGCAAATTAAGACCGGGACTATGCAAAAAATTTTAATTAATTTTTGCAACATTCGTGGCTTAAAAAGTAACCATTTTTCGGTATACTGCCACTTTATCCGGCAGTTTTGCACTAAGTGAAAGCAAGCTTGTTTCCGATTCTGATATTAATCAGTATCACATTCCTGGATATCACTTAGTGCCGCTCTTCTCTCCTCAGAGGGGAATCGCGATTTATATTAGAAATGATGTGCCATTCTCCCATCTCCCTCAATTCTCTTCTACTAATCCAGAATTTAATTATGTCTGGATTAGATTTAAACTTGATCGGCATATCATTCACTTCTGTTTTTTATACCGCAGCCCGAATATGTCTATCACTGACACTGTGTGCTCTTTCGATATAACTGTCTTCCGATATCGATAAGATTTTGGAAATATCCCCCTCTTCTGAAATCCTTCTTGCGGGCGATTTCAACGTCCAGAACACACAGTGGCTCAGGCATTCATCTACCACAAACCCGTCTAGAAGACACGTCGAATTATTTAGTGAGTCCTTTAATTTGCAACAACTGGTTGAGTTTTCGACTCGTGTTCCTGATACTGGCACACCGCACATCTTTTGGATCTATTTTTAACATCGCATCCAGACAAGTACTCGGTTTCGGTAACTGCTCCCTTGGGCAATTCGGATCATTGTCTTGTCTCCGCCCAATTCTTCACCTCCTCTCTACAACCACTAACCTAAATTCCACCAAAAGGTTAGTGTGGCATTATAAAAATGCTCATTGGGCGGAAATAAATATCTCAGAGAGCTGGATTGGTCTAATTGCTTTTCTATGAGAGACGTTAACAAATGCACCGATACTATCTTAAACATCCTTTGGTTGAGGAATAAAGCGATGCATTGCTTTATTCTTCATAGCTTCAAAAACACCAAAACTGACTGTTTCGCATCCATTAAAAACAAGGAAGCAGCCTTCCAGGCATAGAAATTGTGCCCTTCAGAGGAATTGAGACGTATCTGTAGGGATGCGCGAAATATTTGCAATTCCGTAATTAGTCGGAAAAAGTTCAATTTCGACCAGAGCGTTAGACGGAAGGCATTTTCTACTGAAAAGGGTAGTAAGGGCTTCTGGTCTATAGGAAAAACCGTAAAGAACAATTTCACCTGTTCGTCAACACCACCACTCATTTATAATGCGAAAGTTTGTTACTGACTCATTGGACAACGCCAACCTGTTTGCTGCTAATTCGTAGTTGCCACCTTAATCGCAGCCACTTCCATCTCCGTCACAGTGCACTAGTAGGCGAAAGCCGCTACACTTTAGCACTCGGGAAGTTTTTAGGGTACTTTCGAAACTCGACGTGCCCAAAGCTACAGGGCCCGATGGCTTTACGTCCCTGATTTTAAAATGCTGCGCCTCTGCTTTGACTAAACCTCTGTGCAAACTTTTTCACCTGTCATATTCAACAGGAATGTTTAAAAGTGCATGGAAACATGCTCATGTCCAGCCGATACTTAAAAAGGGAAAGGCATTCGAACTCTCTAACTACAGACCAATTGCACAAACTTCGATCATATCTAAAGTATTTGAATCGCTCATCAACTCTCAGTAGATGAAATATCTAGAAAATAATAATTAACGATCGCCAGTATGGTTTCCGCACTGGCCGATCAACCGGAGACTTACTAACGGCTCTAACGGAGCGTTGGAATCATTGTCTCCATAACTTTGGTGAGTCCGAAATCGTCGCTCTTGATATTTCAAGGGCTTTTGACAAAGTCTGGCATGCTGCTTTTTAGACAAACTTCAAACATTTGGTCTGCACCCTACCCTCGTTAAATGGATAGAGAGTTTCTTGTCAGACCGTTACATTCGTGTATTAATTGACGGAGTTACATCTGATTCCTACGTAATAAGTGCCGGTGAACCTCAGGGCTCAGTCCTTTCACCAACTTTATTTCTTTTTTTTTAATTAATGATCTCTTATCCCTTACTCTCAATCTTATCCATAGTTTCGTCGACGACAGCACCCTTGATTTCTCGTACTGATTTGATTCTGTGATGAATTCACGTGGAAATTCTACAGAAGTCAATCGAGAACGCATTTTTAGATCATTTAATAACGAGATTTGGGGCAGAGCAAATCGTGTTTCGTTTATTGCATCAAAAACTCAATGCTGTTTAATGTCCCTAAAAAAACGCCCAGTTTACCCCCAACCAATTTCAGTCGATGGAGTGAATATACCCAATTCGCCCTAACTAAACATATTGGGTATTTAGATATACAGCAATCTTAGCTGGTCTGATCATATATTTGCAATCGCCAATAGTGCGATGAAATGATAGGGTTTTCTACAGATATGTAAGAAATATTTCACTCCACCTGGTTTAGCGCTGATCCACAAATCCCACATTAGGCCTAGACTTGAATATAATTCCCATATTTGGGCAGTGGCCGGACACACCGCATTGTCCGTGTTAGACAAAGTCCAGCGTAAGGCTATTAAACTTATTGGCGATTCCTCAATTTCTGACTCTCTGGAGCATCGACAGAATGTCGGTTGTCTCACTCTTCTATCGCTATTTCACTCAACCGCCTAACCCATTTCCCTCATCCTTAATTCCTTTCCTTCCAATGCTGTGCTTTAGCATCAAAGGGCATCCTCTGAGCTTTGGCAACATCATATATACAAAAACAAGCACACTCATAAAAAAACGTACGAGTACGCCGCGCAGAAAAGCGGAAAAACGGTGCAAAGAGCCGGAATCAAATCGTAGTTAGACATTGTTTAATGCGTGAATTAATAAACCTGTTGCGACGTGTCAGTGAGTGCGGAGACCCGATTTGATACACGGGCGTTCATCAAATAAAGTGCCCCCTACCCTCTCCCCATACTAAGTATGTACATTATTTTTATCACGGTACCGACCAAGGAACATACTATTTGCCCAAACAAGTACCCAAGACCATATGAGCAACACTTTTCATGGCACAAATCGATGAACATATCATTATTAAAATCGTTGTACGCGTTATTTTATTACTTCCCAAAATACAGGGTAGCTATTTTAATGGTTTCGAGAATAGAAATTAAAAATGTAAGCATATTTTTATGTTTCAAGGTATAGTAAATACTTTTGAAAAGAAAGCTGTATGTGGGCGAGTGTATATACATATACGTACGTGGTCTATTTTTCCTGCATGGAATCTCGCGAGTAAAACATGATATCGACTTCGTTAGGGAGCCAATCAAAGCGTATTAACATCAATATGATCTGAAAGAATTTTTTTTCACAGCCGTCTAACTTACAAACAAATCTTGTGGTAGATTTTTTATCCCTTCATATTGTCGTTTTGATTTGAAACTTCGCGAAGCTGTAAAAGCATTCAGTACAGTTTTTTTTCTTACTTACAATCAAACCTTGCAATCGAATTTATTCACCCATTTGGCGTTAACCGATTGAATTGAAATTTACTATACACATGTGTAGTTCCTATATGACAAAACAATATAAGTGACATGCAGCTGATCTCATGATATAGACGGAAAGTAGTCGACGGAATTCCTTAACGGCTCAGTCACCCTCTCGTGTTTGGGCTTACGATTTTATAATGAAACTAAATTATCAACCTAATAATCTACATTATTAATCCACATTATGGCACTTCTTTTGTGTGTTTTTTTAACCATATTTTAGGTAAGTGGGCATACTACCACGTTAAACTGGCTAGTTATAAGAAAAGTTTGCACATTTAATGTAGTTTTCGAAATGGAATAGCAACAATAGTACATGGTGCTACTACGTTAAAGCTCATTTTAAAATTAGTTGAATAAGAAGATTGAATGAAAGCATTTTTTATAGTACGGATATTTAATAAAAAATACAAAAATACAAATAAAATTACAGAATGTGTTCAAATATTCTGCCACTAACTTGAATACAAGCACGGCATCTTTTTAAAAAAATACCTTTTTAGTAGTCTCGCACTTCTTGAATTATTTATTTCTTGTGTTCATGATGTTTAATAGTATTATCGTACAATATTAATTAAAGTTAGTGAACTAAAAAAAACGAATAAAAATAACATTCTATTATATTTATAATTTTATGATTTAGCAAAAGCAAGTTAAGATATGCGAAACCTAACTAAATGTCGACCAAACTAAATTTCGCATTTAGTATTGATAACGCAGTAAACAAATATATGTATGTTAGTCCAATCAACACAATATTTTAACAATTGAACTTAATAATGTACTAAGACAAAAGTTGACAGCAATTTACAATAAAATATATACAAAAAAAATTTGATACGACGTACTTCATAGTTGATTTAAAAACGGTTTTTTACACAAAAGGGTATAGTACTTAAATCTAATCCTTTTATAACGATATTAAAAGCAAATATCTCGTGATTTAAGGGTTAAAATCAAAATGTCCTAAAATAATTCTTATTGCATTTTAGGGGATCTATCAAAAGGCTCTCCACTCAATAGAGTAAATGAACAACAATTGTAAATACATTTTTCATGAGGCGGATCCAACAAAAATTTTCCAAAAATTTCATCATTTTTGTTTGTGGGGCCAACCATCAGTCTACATCCGTCAACGGCTGCTAGTTGCTACCTCTATTAATTTTTTACTAGGTTTCTCTAAGCTGGACAGGATAATTTTTGGTTGCAATTATGCAATGCATACATGGCATTCCAAGTGTCACAGGTTGAAGTCTTCGTTTTCTGAGATCTTTGCTTTATAGATTTATCATGTTTTAAAGGCACTTACCTATAAATTTTTTTGCTATCTTTTCATTAAAGCGATGTTCGTGTGAGGGTTATTAACTTTTTATTAGCATTTAATTAATTGCGGAGTTTGTAACAGTAATAGATAATACTGTTATGTGATAATAAATCTATTTATTGCAAATGGTTTTATTACGTTTTATAACAAGGGTATAAAACGATGGGGTTACAAAATAGTAGTATATATAGTACTCATTTCATTTAGCTTAACGATGACGGGTTACTATTATTCGGTGATTTCAGAAAAAAATAAGTTTCTTTCCGTCCCCACTTACGTTACGGGTAAGTTAAAAGAATCTGTCGCATATGCTTTCTTTTTATTGTTTTCCAAATCGTTACGTAATAGTGTGTCGCGTTGAGAGTATACCCTGCTTAATAGTGCAAATTTTATTTAACTGAATGAAATTGAGAATTGTCATTTAAATTCAATAAGTGTGAACAACAAAACAGAGATGGCGCGGCGCGGTCCATTGCTTTCAACCAATTTAACTTCTTTTCAACTAGAGTGCTTAAAAGAATTTCTCGAGGAAAATTATTTTCAGACTTAATGGAAGCTCTTTTATAGTTCTTGGAAATATATTTTATTTGAAAATTATGTACGAAAAAACTTCAGATAATTTGCTGCAAATAATAACAATACATGCATTATTGTTGAAGAAAAAAGATTTGCTTGTTATAAAAATAAGGAACATTAAAAAAAAAGATCTCGGAATAATTCTAAAAAATCTCTCTAATTGGGATATTCTCCAATCTTCCGAATTCATGATCTTTACATTAAAGAATTCTTAATTAAAAAGCTTTTACTGAAGATTATATCTTTCAAAAGAAACCTTTGTCATTTTGATTTCCCCTTGATAGTCCCTTTTGGTTTTGCATTATTATGGAACAGATATTCTTTTGAAAGTAATCCCAGCTTTTGTTCCCCAAAAGCAGTGTGAGATGAGGTGTTTTAGTAACTCAGACTATCACAGGCTAATAGGATATTTAATTTTGTATCCAATACCATATCAAATAATTTTTTTTTCAAAAACTTAATTAATGTTTTCACTAAATAACTAGTCACTTAATTGTTCAATTCATTATCAATTAACTTTTTGCAGTTGATCGGAAATTCGCGTTGTAAAAATGCCTTGACATATGCATAAGTACATGTATGTTGTATGTAGTATAATAACAACATTAATAGCGTCAGCGCAACAGCGCATAGAGCCATAATATTGTAGATCATCATCACCACCACTTACTACATGTAATGTGGGCATCAAGCACAACAAAGAGAGATGCGTGCATCTTCGTGCCTACGAGGAAGAAACTAATGGAGATGCCTTTACGTATATGTATATGCTAATTTTCCCTGGACAGATCTTAACACGAGTGACGTCAAATTAATCTAAGCACTGTCACTTTTATGTTTACTTGACGTGAAAAACTTGCTGAAAGATTTAAAAGTTCGGATTAAATTATTTTGGTGTCTTAAAAATTGTAGTATAGGAGATGTGAAAGAAGAATTGTATAACTTTAACTAAAATTGTTAGTGAAATAAACAAGAATTTAGTGAAAACTTAAAATGTTGGGGGGTTGGGGGTGAAACTTAACTTTGTAACGCGTGGACCAATTTGGATGGTGGATTTGAATGGTTCCTTTGCTGTTATATAGAGTATGATCCCCCATTGCTTATAAGAGGATAATTTGGTTCAATGGTGGGGAAAGGGAGGGGTAGTCTAATTTCGTAACGCTTGGATCAATTTCGATGATCCTTTGTCTGTTGGGTAGAGTATGTGCCCCGATTGATACCGCGAGAAAAAAAATGTTGGTGGGGTTAGGGGGAGGGGGGGGCGGTAGGCGGTTGAACCTAACGTTTTAACGCGTGGAACGATTTGGATGGTCCTCTTTTTGTTGTACAGAGTAAAGACACTAAAAAATGAGAGACTACTCTCACATACCTAATGATAATAATTTAATTATAGTTTCTTGATTCTACTTTTATTATAGAAATATATATTACACACAAGCCGTTGTGCCTAAAACACAAATATACAAACACAAATAATATACATAGTCGGCGGTGGATTAAGTGATAACGTGTCGGCCTACCAATCCGGAGCTCCCAGGTTCGAATCCCACCGGCGGCGGCCCATGGTTGTTTCTCCTGACAACAGATTTCAATAAAAAGGCTATTGGAACACATTATTAGAATAAAAGAAGAAAAACTTTGATGTGCTACGAACGGATAGCAAAACTCAACAAAAACGCGCCAGTTTTTGCAAAACTAACGGTAGCGCGCAGAGTTCAAAAGAATACTGTTTTTACCGTTGTTGATGTTGTATTCTTTTCAAAATTAAAAATTGTATAAAGTAGGTAGGTGTTATGGTTTAATTAAGGGGGGGGGGGGGGTGTCAAGGGTTTGCACTTTCGAAAAATCGAATTTTTTTGCCTTATCTTATTGTTAAACATTTCAAGAATATATTCTCAAAATTTTAAGTCGATCTGAGCAAAACTCTTGAAGTTATGGTCTATAGTTAGTCCCCTGTCCTTTAGTGCAGCTGTCGAGCAGGTATACAGCTTATTCACTTCTATTGTTCTGGTCAACTATCCTGTTTCGTGAATATTCTATTTAGTTCCGAGGGTTTCGAGCAAAGAAGCCAGGATAAAACAAAGACTTGAGAGAAAAGAGGCTGAAAACATTGAAGCTGCTGCAGGAGTAGTAGAGTATGGAGCTGGAATCGATGATTCTGTGTAAGTTGAAAAAAAAATTTTTTTCTTCACTTTTTTAGCTCATAAACTTTAAACGCGTTTTTCTCAAAACTACTTTTTCAAAGTCCGTGTTCACTGCCATTTAAAAACTACTAGACCGATTCATTTGAAACTTGGTACACATTTTCTACATATAAAATACCTCCCCTCAAGGTCTAGTTAAAAAATTTTTTTTTACATTAAGGGGGTTTCCCACCCACAAAATGGCGGAATTTTTCGTGGAAAATAGCAGTTTACACTAGATGGCCACCAAAAATTTTTAAATGAAAAAAAAAAATAATCGGAGAACGTAGGGGGAGGATTTGATAATACTTTGACTAAATTTTAATGGTTTTTGATTTCAGATAATTTCCGACCGAGATACAGTGAACACATGTGCATTATGCCCACACACATGTCGAGCACATTATGACATTAAATTCGATAAGGTAAAGTAGTGGAGCTAACCGGACTTAAAAAAAATGACCTCCTCATAAAATATATTTATATTTTTTGAGTAAATTTTTTTTTTCAAGCGGCACGTAATAGCACATACTGGGCACATTTCAGCACATTTTTTATTTATTAGAAATTCAAAAATGGCGGGGCCATCATAATGCACATAGTGAACACCGCAAATTGTATTTTTTCAAAGATGTTCTGGGGCAAGCTCTGTCACCGGCTTGTTTTCCAATATTTCTGCATGAAAAAATTACAAAGTATGCTTAATAATGTACAAAAGGTTTCAATAAATTTGCTCAATCCATTCCTTAAAAAAAAATTAACAAAAAAGTGTTTTTTTTACGCTGAAACCCTTAAAAATTAAAATTACAAAATAAAATTAATTTCGCACGATGTGTTTCATAATTTCTGTGACTGTTTTTTATATGTTAACATCATTTCACACTCACACATTATTCACATTTTTTCCCACTTTTTTGCACTGGAACTTTCCGGGATGCAAGATTTTTACACTCCATTCCACTTTGTATCTTTTAAAATAATAGCAAAATATCAAGAATGTGTATAAGTCAACAGTGCATTGCATAAGATCCTTCAGTTTTAGCATAACTTTTTTAATTTACTTTTTGCTATTTTTATAAAATATACAGAGTGGAATGAAAATATTTAAAAAATGATGTCTTTTTCATTCAATTGAATTCTTTACCTTATTAGCTTTCAACCCAACACGATGAATTCGGAAAAAAGAGTATTTCCTTCTTCCCAATCTCTCGTTCATTTCCTCTCTACTTGCAAGTGGAAAAAACGGAGCATTTGTAGTACCACCGTTTGGTCTCCGAAACTATAATAAATAAATAGAAAGGCGCAATTTCGCATGCAGATAGAGTTTTGTTCCACAGACGGCACAAACACATGTCGAAAATGGTATTGTTGGTGAGACAAAATGAGGAACTTCAAAACACTTTTTATTTAATCTCCTTCGAAAGGTCCAAATATATTTAAAAATATGTCTTTCAATTTTCACTAGCTTTCTTGACAAAAATGTTTTTTTGCTATCGCTATACATTACCGAAAGTATTGGACCAAATATTGTGAGAAAAAATCTTGGGAAAATATAAAAAAAATATATTAATTATTATTACTTTTTGAGTTATTGATAAAATTTCATTAATTTCGCATAAAGATTCAGAAATAAACTGGAGTCGAGGTAAGACCGAAAAAACTACCAATAGGCAAGTAACAAGAGAGAAAGATATATGACTTCAGCTTAATAATTTATTTGCCTACACAAGGGCTAAGGCCCTTAAATAATATTCTCTAGAGAAGTACGTAGGAGTTTTTTGATTAATTGATTATTAACAACTTAGTACGTTTTTTAGGCCAAAAAAATTCTTTTCTGAAAAAAAAAATATTGCAAATCCCCTACGTACTTCTCTCATCATAAACTGAAAATATTTTTTTATTATTTCTATTCCTACGGTCTGGAAACACTAGAAAGATCGGGGTGCCATTACATGCAGCTCTACCGCCGCCATTTTGTATATTTAAAAGATAAGAAATAAATTGTATACTCTTGGAACTGTAGCAAATAAAATCCTTTATAATAATTTGTCAAAAAACTTGTCAGTTCTTTGCAAATGAATTTTGGAAAGTCGATCATTTTTTCAGCCGCTAGTTAAATTTACGTTAAACAAATTACGAGTGTTCTTGGCTTTCATATTAACATTTTAAGTTCTATGTTTTCTTCATAAAAACAAGAGGAGAGGTTTGTATAAAAGAAGAGCTGTTTTTTTATATTAACTACTTGCGCTTCAAGTTTTCGAAACCCAAATTAATATATACATATGTAACACTATAACGATGAATAATTCTTTGGAGCGACGTACGACTTCTCTGTCAAATTACCATTTGCCCCTTAACTGCTGACGAACTACGCAAGCGCAAAAAAAGCTATGAAACTGCAGTATTGCAACGTATAACAAGTTCAAAAATTATAAAAATACTGTCTGCAACATACAATTCCTATCATACTCATATAAATGCTCATACAAACATAACATTTGACGAGGTACGCAATCCTATTCGAACAAATTTTGCGTGTTTCTCTGCAGATCATGGGTTCTGCATCAAAATGAAAAAAGTAACCCTTATTACGCCTTTCAGAGCTGCTTATTTCAGCAACACTATTTAAAATTTAAATTTGGAATAGTTTTAAATAATGCTTGACCACCTTTATTACAAATGAGGTATCTTAGAAAGGACTTTACTTGCACATCACAAAATTCATTCATTATCTTTTATGTCGCGTAGTTTTCGACTTATGATGAAAAAACCTTCCCAAGTACGGAGCCCTCGGTGCTCGAGTTCGACTCGCACTTGGCCGGAATTTTTTTTAACATAAAGTTATGCGGAGGTCCTATATCTCGCGAAGTCAGTGAACAAGTTGATGATCGTAGAACGGCGAAGATTCGATTGGAAAAAGATAATTTCGCTAAAATGTGACGCGATAAAAAAAGTACTAGTACGAATAGTATTATGGACAATTATTCTCACTTGAATGCTGGTTTGCACTGTTGTGAACTGGACAAAGTGATAGTGTATGTGTTATTAAAAGTGTATAGATAGCATGTTCGCTTTTCCGCTCGATTAGAAACTTGATAGAAACAAATTTCGGAAATTACAAATTGTGTACAGAGGAAAACCAGTTCTACATGTGAAATAAACAAAAAGCCGAAAAAACAGGTAAGGTGGAAAAATTACGACGAATCCAAGTGGTTCAATATGAATTTGAAAGGAATACCATACACACTACGGTTCATGGAAAACCATTTGTTTGTTGCACAGCATTTATCACCAGCGTAAGCAATGATTTCTTCTTAAATTTTCATTATTTCACATTCTTCCTACATATCCAAGAACACTATTTTCTGAACTAAGCAGATTTCTTTGAAGTGCGGCATTATGATTCGCACGTTGTTTTTGGCCAGATAAATATTTCAGATGAACAAAATATTGTAATTAGGTTCAGCAAGTATGTTTTACTAAAGGAAATTAAATGTTAGAAATTTTGTTTTGGACGACAGAGCAAATTCATTAAGAGTAACACGTTTGCCATAGTCAAATATGAGATAAATAAAGCTATTTAAAAAGACGAATTTTTGTACTTACATGCTATTTGAGGTATTCCAGTGCATATAGAATGTCTTGGCACAATTCGATACTGTTGACAATAAAACGGTTTCAAGACAAACTAACATAACAACTGTCAGGCATGATGTCGCTTTAAATCCAGGTAAACCACATAAACGTGGTGGTGGTGGACGTTTAGTACTTCCTCCAGACATAATTACCTTTTGATCATTTCATAATCAACGATCGACAATAAATGTATTTCGGTTTTCGATATAGATTCGAAAGATAATCGTGTTGTTCGAAATATTTGTTTGATGCCAAGTTGGTGATATTGTTGCACGTTAATGAAAAGAGAAAAAATCTTTGTTAGGTGGATGATAACGTAAGTTTTTTTTAGTTTATTGTGAGTAATGTTAGTCTCAAGATTTTTAGCCTGTTTACAACAATATCATGCAAATTAGTAAATGTTAATACATTTGTTTTTTATATTTTAGATTTGAATTACTGCAAGACCAAAGAGCAAAAGCATTGGTAAGTAAAAATGAAACTTACAGGTATCGACGTGCCTCTTCAGAATTAGAGATAAAAGAAAAACGGAACTATAGCAACACAGATTAAATATCTTGCAATAATTTTTATTTTATAGAGGAAACACTTCACACACTTCACTTTATTTTTTAGATATTTGCCTTATTTTTTCACTTTATGAAATATTTACTTTCTGTTGCAAAACTATACATAACCGACAGATATCAAATACCACTTTTCCTTTATTATTTTTTATATTTGCGGTCATTGGTTGTCCTGTTAGATATCTTATTCGATTTAAATAACATTTTTATTAAAGGAAATGTTGCTTGTTTTTAACACTTGAACACGACAACATTACTTCTATTTTGCTTTTGGAATACCTATAAGCTTAAAGCTTTTCAGTTTAGTCTTCAATGACTACTAACTTAACACAATATATTTTCAAAGTATCTTGTTATTTATATTTCTCTTTTATTTATAACATTTGTTATTAACGGGTGTGTTTTATCAGTACAAGATTTATGTACGGCCGTTGAAAGAAGCAAAATATTGAAAGTAGGTGAACAAACAATTCACGTGGTTTTATAGTCTGTTTAGTCACATTTTTTCGAGTGCATTCAATTTTATATTATAATAAAGCCGGATAGTACTGCATGCTAAAATATCTCCTAAGGCTCTTCTATGAACTATACACCCTGTGTCGTTTCAAAACCTTGTATATGCATATGTGTCGTATTCACTTTTTAAGGAGGGTTTAGACTTTTAGAGAGTTTAGTAAAAGAAACCTGGAGGCGAATAGAATAAAATTCGTTTGAGGGGAGAATTGGTAAGTGTAACCTTTTAATGCTGCTTAATATGTTTATCTCTTTCTAACTAATATCCCCTTAAATTATATCAGGCAGTAAACTTCTCTGGGGGAAGGTAGTTTTTATTTAAGACCTGACACGCACATTACTAGTGTTTTAAGTTTTGTTCTAATCACAAAAAGAGATATCTCTCTCACTAATCCGATCTAAAAATGTCGTCCTGTAAACAAAATGTGGAGTACAATGCTGGGAATATGTACACAGCTTACAATTTAAAAAGCGACAGGATACAGTGTGTCACATCGTTTTATATATAAAACATCCAGAGAAAATTTCATGCTCAGCTTTGAGCAAAAGGTGAGACAGAATTGGTTGAGAAACGGAAACGAGCGAATAAGATGGGAGCGCTTTGTCGTACTCGCAGAACGATAAGGATGTTTTGTTAACCCTCTGCTTCTTCTCTTTTCCTTATTTACTTTTTTATTTGTCAATTCTTGTTGGCAATTTCAAGGCGGCCTGCAATTTGATTTTACTTCCTTTTTTTATTATTCACTACTCTGTTTCCTATGTATGCGTGCATGGAAGTTAGGCTTTGGATATATTAATTTACGATACACTTGATTTCTCTTTAATCGAATACAATAGATTGATGTTGATGCAAAATTTATAGTTCCTTAGCGTACTATAGTAAATGGCACATGCAGATAGCTTAGAAGAAAGAAACGAACTTTGCAAGGTTTTAGATTTTGTCTGCGCTCTTATGGACGCGTTTTTCTTTTCTTCATACTTCTTGGTATCTTAGAAACGGTACACACAAACATTCAAATGCCTACAGAAAGAAACTACCACATAACCAGGCATGCTATCCTATAAAATCCTTTACGTTCCTCACTGACTACACACTCTTAACGAATTGAGATCACTTTTTAATTATTCTTTAATTTAAGAAGACTTAGCGAAAGGACAATCGTCACTTTTAAATATCTAGGCTTTGGGTCACTATCTTATAATTTCGACATCGAAAACGCAGTGAGGTAAAAGTCGACTTTCGGTTAAATAAAAGTTGTATTTATAAGAAATCACATAGTTATCACTGAACCATTCGTACTTTTCGCCGAAAGCGCATTTTTTTTTCACTGGGAAACATTTAAACACAAACTTTCATCGAATTTCAGTCAAAAACTCAAAACAAACATTTAAACGCAATGTTAGGAGACATTCCGTCTTAAACCTCCCTTTTTCGACCGCTTCGTACTAACGCAAAAGTAAATATTTTCTGTGCTTGTTTGTTTCTATTTTGCTAAACCATTTCTTGTCTAAAATTATGGCAACTTTTTCGAGAAAACAAAACTTGGCCGTCCGATTATTTGAGCTAGATTAAACACACCGACACATGTTTGTCCTGCGGAGACGATTATCTTGAAAACAAGATTTTTTCTGATATATTTCACAATTGCAAGTTACTTTCATTAAGTAGACACAAATTGCACACACGACAAACTAGACGACCCCCACGGCTCGGTGTCTCAATCACATTTAACTGAGGTTGAAACAGAAACTGTTTGATTGAGCCAGCCAGAGCTAGTCTTCTCCAGAGAAACATGGAAATATCTAATGAGATGCGGGAGTGCAGAGAACGTTGTTTGTTGGGAATGTGCGATGGGAGACACAAAGTACATCGGATTTACTTCGCACACTCAACCGTCGGAGGGGAAACAAAACTGCTACCGGCTGATAGTGGCATCGGTAAAGTAAGTAGAAAGCAACTAGTCACATTCTTCATTTGCTTTTTCGCTGACATAAAGGAATTATTTTCGGTAATATATAGCCATCTTATTCTTTCCTCTTGATCAGAAACTTGAGCGGGAAAAACCTGTTTTGTGCTTTCACGAAGTTTTCGATGACTGGCGCTGACGTTCCTTATTTCCGATTATCATTTGATTTGGATAAATTACATTTTCCAGAGTAGCTGTGGCTCTATACTATAGGCTATGTAACTGTTCTTGCTCCTTGTGAATTCTACAAAATCTCCACACAATGACGCTGGAGACCGTGTAAAATTACTTCTTGTGGAATTTAGCCTTTTTACCTTCTTTGTCCTATCATTAGAATAGTTGTTTTGTGGCAGTAAATATTTCTGTTAGGATAATTTTTGATTCCACAATTATTCAGAATAATTAAGAAAATTGATTTCTTGATTAGTAAGATTTGCAGAAAAGGACAACATATTCAAAGAAGAAACTTACCCCCTCCCTGATTCACTCAGGCGCAGCAGAATTCAGTTACATACCCCGCCATCACCCACCTTTTAAAATGCTTTTATCAATTAGCCGGTGGCATCACCGTCATCGTACATGTGCAAAGAACTTTGCCGAGACCAAACTATACTAGCAAAGAATCAACGCCAGGTAGAATATTCCTTATGCACTCCCTCGTTTCTAGTTAGCTCGAATGGCATAGAGTACATTGTTCACCTTTGCTCTTTCTCCTGCTGGATAAGGGAAAGTCTTTAGTATTCGTCGAACGACGGTGGATGGTTTTTGTTGGATATGGTGTCTGTATTTAGTGTCCTTTTTTCCAAGCAACTTTAATTCGGAGGAAGACAGGCAAGCAAAATCTTATTCAAGCCATCTTATTTCACCCGCCATGCTGCCAATGCAATAAAACTGAAAGAAGCGTGTCGTGTTCTTGTTTTGTTGAAGCATCGCCATGGCGGCTTGCTTACCTAGTTATTTCGCTACTTCTGTTCTTGCGTGTCACGGCAACATGAAACTTAATAAATTTTATAGCCGAAATCATCTTACCGAATGGTCAAAAAAGTTAAGAAAAAAACTTTAGACAGTTCCTAGCTCAAGCAAATTCATCAAATTGTTCATATCCTAGACATCCTAATAAATAATTTAGGGAAAACTAGAACTATTAAATTATCATTAACATTTTGTGCTCAGAAGTACAAATTCGCATATGCAAATTTTTCAACACAACGGGGGCACTGTGAATTTGTTAACTCAGGAAAAGTAAAAATGTACAAGCGTAAAATCTTAGAATAAAGAAGTGCTTGCTGTAAGCTTAGAAAACTTCGGCATACTTTTTTAAGTAGTGAAATGACCATTTCTTGTGTGAGTGCATCATTGAAGTAACACAAATTTAGAATTTTGGTAAAGGGGTCGGGAAGATTATACAAACACCCTCAATTAACTATTTAATAATTCACCCAGTTGCTTCCAACTATTTATCACGCACATTTTAATCTTTTAGGAATTATTATTTATATAAAGGGAAAAGAAAGTTATTCTCTACTGAATCGTGCATGCCCGCATTCAAAACATAACTAAGACCTGCCTTGGAATGATTAAAAATGAAAATATTTCAAATGTAAACAAACTGGAAATTGTAGAAAAACTTTTATTTATTATCACTTCTTTTACACTTTTTTTGACAATGTACAATGACAATAAACAATCATAAGAAGTTAGTCGTAAACTAAACAGAGTGGTATTTGGCGAATCGCAGCGATTATTTCACAGCTAAGCAGAGTACTTTATTGTGAAATTAACTTGTTCTCACCACTTTAAGTTCTTAAGGTCTTTGTACACTTGTAAACAAATTTCGGCTTGTGTCTACAGTTAATAGTCCGGGCGCAATGGGGGGGGTCATGTATGCAATTTGGGGTCCCCGCGGTAACTTGTCATATTTTTATGTTTTTCGGCGCGGAGAATCGATTTTTCGAGGTTACCAGGCTCAAAAATTTGTTGTTTTCGAGATATGGCCCGATTTTAGTCAAAATTTGTGGTTTTTCTGAATTTCCAAAAAAAATAAAAAAATTTAAAATTATTAACCAACTTTATGTGAAAGATCTATTGATTTTAAACAATTTATGTTTGTAGAATTTTTTTCCTAAAGTCCTTGGTTTAGATGTAATTTGCAAAAAATGCCTCACATTTCTTATAGAGTATTTTAAATGGGATAACTTATATGGGGCAAATTCCTCAAGTGTACCAGGTGAAGAAATTCGATGTCTCCGATTTTGTTCAAACTTCACCAAAATATTGTTACTGGTATAAGTAATTATCGTGCTAAAGGATTTAAAAAAAAATTTTTCTGCAAAAGTTATAGGGTTGTAAACTTTTGCATTTTTGCACTTTTTCTCGTGATCATATCTTTTTTGAAAAATCATAACTATCGCCACCATTGCAGTAGAACAGTGATCTTTAGTGATTTGTAAAGGTCGTTACATGCGGTTCCGAATAAAAATATAATTTTCCAAAAAACAAAATTTAAAAAAAAAAATTTTGACTTTGAAAAATATTTTTTGGTTTTTTACACAATACTTGATCATAAATTTTTTTCATATTTTTTCAACTGAAAGTGTCATCTCAGCTTTAAAATCATCTATCATTTAGAGTGGCAAAGCAATGTTAAGTGTAAATTTTTGATTTTCGAAAGCCCGCGCACGCCTTTTTTGCTTGTTTTTTGCTTAGAACAGATGAACATAACATAACATAAGAAAATGTAGATGGCGCGTTAAGGAGTATTCTCACTGTCAGTATACAGTTAGATATCGCCAAAAATAGTCAAAATGCCAGACAAGTTGAAAGATATAAAGTATTGTTGCAATCCTTTGAAAGTGAAGAATCATAGGTGGAAAAACAAGGGTATAAGAAGAGTGACTTCACAAATTCATAAACAGTTTCTGACCCTTCCTGTCATCATAAAAGTATGTGGATCATGCAGAAACAAAGTGAAAGTAAGTTTGGCTTAATTTTTTATGATAATGGGGATACAGTGAGAAATCGACTACCGGTCTCTAAAACAGTACGAGATATATGAAAAAGTAAATGAAAAGATATGTATAGGTGTATTTTTTCATTTGCCCCAAAAGTCGTTAATTTCCGAGATATTCTAGCTTCAAGATTACAATATATAGATGTACTATCCGTGGAAATGACATCACCTGGCGGTGAATATCAAAGCATTGCATCTCGTCCAATGTGGAACTAAAAACAAACAAATACGTATCGAATATTTTTCCTTATTCTACAATTTAAGCATTACATATCTCGTACTTTTTTAGAGAGCGGGAGTCAATTTCTCACTGTATCCCCATTATCATAAAAAATTAAGCCAAACTTACTTTCACTTTGTTTCTGCATGATCCACATACTTTTATGATGACAGGAAGGGTCAGAAACTGTTTATGAATTTGTGAAGTCACTCTTCTTATACCCTTGTTTTTCCACGCATGATTCTTCACTTTCAAAGGATTGCAACAATACTTTATACCGTTCAACTTGTCTGGCATTTTGACTATTTGTGGCGATATCTAACTGTATACTTACTGACTGTGAGAATACTCCTTAACGCGCCATCTACATTTTCTTATGTAATGTTATGTTCATCTGTTCTAAGCAACAAACAAGCAAAAAAGGCGTGCGCGGGCTTTCAAAAATCAAAAATTTACACTTAACATTGCTTTGCCACTCTAAATGATAGATGATTTTAAAGCTGAGATGACACTTTCAGTTGAAAAAATATGAAAAAAATTTATGATCAAGTATTGTGTAAAAAACCAAAAAATATTTTTCAAAGTCAAAATTTTTTTTTTTTAAATTTTGTTTTTTGGAAAATTATATTTTTATTCGGAACCGCATGTAACGACCTTTACAAATCACTAAAGATCACTGTTCTACTGCAATGGTGGCGATAGTTATGATTTTTCAAAATAGATATGATCACGAGAAAAACTGCAAAAATGCAAAAGTTTACAACCCTATAACTTTTGCAGAAAATTTTTTTTTTAAATCCTTTAGCACGATAATTACTTATACCAGTAACAATATTTTGGTGAAGTTTGAACAAAATCGGAGACATCGAATTTCTTCACCAGGTACACTTGAGGAATTTTGCCCCATATAAGTTATCCCATTTAAAATACTCTATAAGAAATGTGAGGCATTTTTGCAAATTACATCTAAACCAAGGACTTTAGGAAAAAAATTCTACAAACATAAATTGTTTAAAATCAATAGATCTTTCACATAAAGTTGGTTAATAATTTTAAATTTTTTTATTTTTTTTGGAAATTCAGAAAAACCACAAATTTTGACTAAAATCGTGGTTTTTCCGTGCCGAAAAACATAAAAATATGACAAGTTACCGCGGGGACCCCAAATTGCATACATGACCCCCCCATTGCGCCCGGACTATAAAGGAATATTCGCGAGAAATTGTTTGGTTCAAGATTATTTGCGGCAAGTTATTTAAGCACTGTGTACACAAGTTAAAACTTGTGCAATTTTTTTCGTTGAGAATTGAGCAGTGTAAAAATTTCGTGCCATTAGAGAAGATATGCCGCTGCAATAGGCGTAGCTACTTTGATAAAAAAAAAGTAAGTTAGTGAAAAGTATGGGTTAGGGAATGCATATTTCATAAACAGGAGTAAGGGTTCCACCAATGCCTGCTTCGAGAATTATGAAGTGAGAATCCTATCCTACTACATTTCGAAATGTTATGCTTATGGCGCAAGAAGACTTTGAAGTTCTTTTAAATTTGGTAGCAGAAAAAAAGGGCAAAAGGATACTAAGTTAAGACCGTCTATTCCAGCAAGTGGACGTCTGCTTTTGACATTTCGGTTTCTAAATTAAACTTGGGAAACAATTCATATTTTTGAATCAAATTTTTTATTTCAAAAATCGTCCAAGCTCGTTTTCCGCCATTTGATCACTACTGAGACTCTTAACATTGCGTAATCAACAGTTTCTTGTCTACACTTGCAAAAAAAATTCTTGTTGCAAACAATTGCAATATTTGCACCATCTTGCGCAATCTACTTTTTGAACCACGTACACTAGCAGATTTTGTTTTTGAAATCAACTTGCGTAATTTTGTTTTCAAGTGTTTAAAGTGTTTTTTAAAACATGCATTATATGCATTATAATACCAGATGCACCGGGTGCCAGGTTCCTTGGGAATCATTATTCCACAGATATCACCACCGATCATATCAATCATTCCAAATCAATACTACGGCATAAAAAAATAACCAGCTTTTATGAATGAGTGTCAACAAAGATGAAAATTTTCCAACGCCATCTGTCCATCAGAACCTCCTAATAAAGGTACGGCTATACTCGTCGGCAGGTTTAGGAGGGATTGAATCAGAAGAATCGCAATAGCACAACAATCAACGATGCTACTATATTCGCACCGAACGGCAAGTACTGATTTCTTTCAGCTTATTTCTGCACAAACTTACAACTGCGAATTAAATCCTCAATCAACGCACGAACTCCGCTGCCTCAACCTATTCACGAACTTAACCGCCATCCCTGAGCCACTAGTTACCCTACCCGATCAAGTGTGGAGGTCAAGCCCTCAAGTTCCACCACCGGCTTTATGGATCTAGTCCACGGTTCAACAAGCGAATTAAATGCTGACATTTTTTCTTCAGCTAATTCCGCCATAAGGAACGCACTGACACGCTAAAAACGAAAATTGGAAATGCACAATAAGGAAAACTTACGAAGTCATATCAATAATCAATTCCAGCTTTATTTCAACGCAATATTGAAAACCTTATGACTCTAAGTTAATTTTTAAACGATAAATTACTAAATTCAGTGATTTATGCTGAAACAACAATAATCCTAATGACAATTATAAGCTTTGTATTATTAATTTCCAGCTTAGGAAATTTAAAATTTAACTAAGTATCCCTTACACTAACCTGATCTCTACGCTCTTATGATTCCGACTAGGAATTTCTAGAGCAATGAAAAAAAAACAAACAACATTGGTTTATTAGTTCAATTTCTCAAATTTTTTGTGCTAACCAACAAACTTGTCTATCTCTGGATTGCTTCTAATGTTTAGTCCCTGATGCTGACATTGAATTAAGCAATAAAATTTATGGTGTACTCTTGAATCATGGAGCATATGCATAAACTTTTTAGCTACAAAAACATTACCAATAATCTCATGTCCTCCTGTTTTTAAATTAGTTGATCTTCAAAATTACATTTTTTTTCGCAATTCAGAGAATTGTCGATAATTATCATTAATAATAATAAAATTCCTATAAAGCTTCTTAATTACTTTCACTTAACTAACTTTCAAGCGACTACTAATAATTCAACTGGATGGTCACATCATTTTAAAAAAAATCCTGACTTTCCAACAATATCCAATTAAATAATATTTCATTAATTTTCATTAATAGTTTGATCTACATCGTTTGATAATTTCGTTAAAGGAAAAAATGTTACGAACGTTATTTATTTAATTAAAAATTTAATTCTCTCTCCTGTATGGAAAATTCTCCAAGGTATTTTTTTGATAACTTTTGGTATCTTGTTATAAAAAGGTAACAAAAGTTTCACTTACCGGCTGGAGTCCAAATGCATTTGGGGTTGGTCGCCTGTTAATTAAATTTAATACTTGCTGGAATTAAGATGTCTTGGTTGCAATTATTTAGGAGAGAGAATTTCTTCCTGGCTGAACTAACTGAGTTTAAATTTTTTTTTTAGAAAAATACAATTTTTTTTTAAACAAAACTAGGTATTTTTGGTGAGATCTCCGTCGTTGCGATTTGCGGAAAGTCTTTATTAGAGCTGTTATTCTCCATGTTACTTCCATGATATAAGACTATAGTTGCAATTTATTTTTCTGGGTTTCCCTTTAAAAGAACACTCAGCAATGTCCTTGTAATTCCCATCCAAGGTGAACAATTTCTCAAGTTCAAACAAATCAATTCTGTTAGCACACAGAATTTTGGACTTTGTCTACGGCCTGTCTAAATATGGAAAACGTATATTTACGTGGACTTGGAGAATAAGACTATTTGACTAACTCACCTATACGTAATTGGAATTTCCTCGAACTGATAAAAGTTTTTAAAATTTTGCACGTTCTTACTTGCGGCCACTTCTAATTTTATGCCCCTAGCTTTTAGTTCCGGGCTCTAAATTTTATTTCGGGTTTTTTTCTATTTTAGTTAATTCATTATAAAATTAGCATTACACCCTTAAATTTTATCATCACATACCTTCAAATAAATTCATGTGCTCAATAATATGTTTGCATGGGTTCCACTTGTCGCAAAAATTTCTTTATTGGTTTAAAGTACTTTTTTCAAATTTACTAAATACCTTGTTTTAAATATTTCAGTTTTAAGTTGACTTCAATACTCTGCAAATTTTATTTGTCTCACTTTATTGGGAACTCACATGCACTTACTTTGTAAGACGAGACAATATGAAAGTTGGCAAGATTCTCGAATTCAAACGGATCTCTAATGTACAAGCACGTACCGGTGTTACTAGGGATATATAAGAGTTCTAGTGTTGCCAAGCTTCCTATTTACAGTAGTAATTGCTTTCTTTTTCGTTTGTCGGCAATTTGTAAAAAAGAAATTTGTAATGTGAGACTTGTCATGAACGCGCCTTTACCTAAAACGCCATTCCTACGTGAAGGTGCCTTCTTTATCTCAGAGGTTGGCGGCCCTGATTTCTGCCACGATATGAAAATGACATTTCCTCAAAGAAGTGACAGCCATTTTCGAATCGTGACAGCAAGCAAGACGTCAGACAACTCCTGGAGCAAATGGAAAGCAAAGCTTTTGTTATTCAGAATGACAGCGCTGACTCTGAATTAATCAATTTGGCGGGGAACATCAACTAGCACAATTTTTCCTTGTGAACGTCATTTCAAGCCAAAATAACTCAATAGCTTCAATTATATTCTTCGCTGCTATTGGTGTGCTGGAAATCTTCCGGGTTGACAAGAGTTATTGGCTTTACAAAAAAGGCAATAATTGCTGGATATTCGTTCACGTCCGCAATTAGCGAAATCCCCCCATACCTGTTTGATGAAGGCCTATTTCCTTTCCGTTTGTAAGGAAACACGAAAGGCGGAAAAGATACAACAAACAAACGGCACGATAGATTACCTGCCCTACTAACTAAAAACGGCAAGTGACACAAATGTCCCGCCAGAGAGAGTCCACGTAAATATCTCCCTAATAGACCTAATGGGCCCCAAAGGATTAACAATAGCCCACTCTGTGAAGAGCTCCGTGCCTGAACCGAAAACCCAGGGATTCCCTGAACTAAGCTCAAGCGGGTCTAGGCGCAGTAAGTACCTGCAAAAAGAAAAACGTTGAGAACAGGCACAGGATATAACCCGTATGTATATACTCATAATATTTTACCAATAATAATTAGCAGGGTCATTAACCTCGGGCATGAGGAACATCTTAAGTTCAATTGACGGATAGAAAATTTCAGAACGAATTTCATTGCCCTGTATAGACTAACGTAATAGATTGGAAAGAAAGCTTCGTTAGTTAGTCTAAATTTTCCTTTTTGTTTGGATCAGCTAAGTGGAGTACCAAAGTGAGGAAATTGTGCACAATCTCGTCATAAGGTATCAGTACGTATACGACAGGTGTTTGCATTAGGTGAACGTATATATTACTTTTAATCGTTTTTGCTAAACGTAATTTCATTTTGTTTGACAATCCCGGCATTCCGCAATTTTAATGATTGAAAGGACTGACCAAAGAAACATAGTGAGAATTTTAATCATTGTTCCTTCTAGTTAGTTATTATTAAATAGTTTAAATTTGGTATCATTAGGCATTTTTTTTTCGCAGACCACCGTAGACGTAAAACACTCATTGAAATTATTAATTGTAATTCCCTTAGATCTTTTTTTTGTTACACCTGTAAGAAATATCTATTCTTAAATTCATTTTGTTTGAGCATCATTATTTTTTTTTCTCAATGTTATTGGATACCTTCTTTTGGCTATAAGTGATCATGTAATAGACACTATCGGGTTAAGTTATTCTTTCGTTCTTTTAAATTCGAGCAAGTTACTTTGAAATGTATTTATAAATAAGATAGTGTAATCCAGACTAGATTCACTGAATATTTGTGTTTGTTTGAATTGCATAAACAATTACGACCAATGTAGTTAATATAATATAAGGCATTAGAATGAGATGTAATTAATTTTATTACAGGAACCCCCCCCCCCCCCCCCCTCCTCCAAGCATCCTTTCTAGGATGGGCCTGCATCCTAGCCAGATGCATGATAGAGGTGGGTTAGTTCCTGAACGGTCAGTAAAGGAGGTAAATTTTCTTTTTGTACAATTTTCATGACAGTTCAGTGCGGCTAGGAACAGCAGGTGACACCAGACCTGTTGTTCTTTTTAATCCTTTGTGGCCGACCTGAAAGAAGGAGTCCACAACCTTCTTTCGCCACAGGCACGCTGAATTCTGTTGTAGATGTGTGAATAGGATGTTCAAGGACTCACACCCCATACCGACGAGCTAGGACGTGCTGCCAGCTAGCGCGTGCCACTTGAACATCCTGCGGCAACTTCACGTTGTTCTTCCGCACACACATTACATTATAGATTTCTGATGCTAAGGAAATCTATAAGCCATTTGCAAAATTCTAAGGTAATACAAAACTTCAGTTTCAATATCAGTTGCGTCGTAATATTCTCTTCTGGGAGCCATAAGAAATTATCGAGAAGTATTGTTTCGAGTTGTTGGTGGATTAATTGGGACTAACTCGGAACAGGACCATAATTCGATAATTATCAATTCGCGCGTCTTTATTACCTAAAGGATCAATTTTTTTTATTACAACTTTCTTAACTTGTGCTGTTAAGATGCATGCTTACTTCAATTTAGCAATTTAATTTTGAAAGGCTGGCTGTAATTTTCTGGGTTAATTACATTAATTATTATAAGTAGTTATACCCAAATCTAAATGCATGTCATGTTTACCATTGTAACAGTTCTACTTCGCTAAATTTATTTGTGAATAAAGACACTTTTGTTTAAGAGCAAGTATACCGGAGCGGCAGCGCGCGAGTTACATCTGCATCCACATCTTATACTTACCCTACAAATTTACCTAGATCTTAAGTCATCATTATCAGTTCAATAACTTTAAGTTCAACTTGCAACATTTCTGTAAATTAATTCGCTTCCTTCCAGACAAATTTCTTGGAATCCGCTCCACTTTTGTGGAAGGTAAAATTTAGTTGACACAGCATTAAAATTTAATAAAGCTCTTAATTTTCCGCCTTGAGTAGAGTTGTAATCAGTTATTCTTGTATCAGAAGTGACTTGAAATCGTTGTCAATATTCACGTAATAAATATCTTTGAAATTTAAAATTTCTTTTTTTTATTTGTATTCCGGACGAATTAGTTATTTGTCGCAGTCGGTAGGATAGGCGAACGGTCCTATCCTTGTAAAAATAGTTACTAAAGCGCATTTTTCGGTACAAGATAATAGTGTTCAAAAGTTAAAAGAACATCAACAAGTGCTATGATTCACAAGATTAACTTTATTCGGTGTATTGTGTTTTAACAACCGAAAGACTATCGGAAAGTGTGAAACAATATTGGAGGATTACCAATAGCGGTGATACACCAGTTAAAATTACGTTGTGTTCACAATCAAAGAAAAGGTAACGAAAGAATATCGTTCTGAAAGTAGTGTGCAACGTGAAAACTTAAAGGACCGGAGAATTTCTATTCGTCATCGCCTATCGAATTTAAAATGAAGATAATCATCATAACAATCATCGTTTTGGCATACATTCCAAAAGTGAGATTTGAATATCCTTATAATCCTAATATTCCTATGTGTGATCCTGATAAGAAAAAGTGTAAAACAAGCAAATTCATTTCAACACCATATTCAACTCTTAGAAGAATTTTTAAAAGCTCGGATTCAATTTCGGAAAATTTAGATCTAGACTCCGTGAATAGTAGGTCTGTTCACGTACTTTTTGATCAGAAATATTCTGAGTAAAAATGTTAAATAGGAGAAGTTACCAAATACCAAGAGTACGTGAACAAGTTTGAGTAGTCTTGGACAAAAACTAAAGCAATAACTGTCAAAGTGACAATTAGTGGCTTTATAACAAAGCTTAACAAAAGTACTCAACTTATTTCTTCGGGTAAATTTGGACTAACATTTTTAAGTAGGGGAAATATTACGTCAGCAAATTTTCCCCCATTTCATGAGTACGTGAACGCGTTTGGGTAAAAATATCATAATGCATTTACCCTCGAACTTCAAGTTCGCCAAATTTAAGTGAAATTAAATTGTGTTCAGTTGTAAAAATGGCTACAAGTAATAGTGTAACTCAACAACCAAACCATGTTCCCAGTGTACCAACAGATATATTTAATTCATTTAGAATACCGGATGCAATCAAAGACTTGCCGCGTTTTGATGGCAATCCAAGGTTACTGCACGAATTCCTTAACAACGTAGAAGAAATTTTAACTTATTTAAGACCAATTGATGGGACACCATACTCGAAAAATTCTTTTGCAAGCTATTCCAAATAAAATCGATGGGCAACGAAGCTTTGAATATGTATGGGACACCCCTAAACTGGGAAAATATAAAAACAAATCTTATACTACATTACTCTGACAAGCGTACAGAGACATCACTAATTAGGGACCTACATACACTGAGACAAAGTAGTAAGAAAGTTCAAAAATTGTATAGTGAAATAATAGAGTTACAAGCAACTTCGTATAATAATATACTAATACATGAACTTGATTCAAACGTGATTAAAGCAAAAAAAGATCTCTTCGCCGAAATGTGTTTAAATACATTCTTAACAGTATTAAAAGAATCTCTAGGTTCGTATATTCGCGCAATGAAACCGGAGACGCTAGCAGAAGCACTATCATACTGTATAAAGGAACAAAACATCTCATACATGAAAATATACCCCAACCAAAACCAAGTCTTTCACAAAAAGGTATCAACGCCACAATTCTCACAAAGATATTATCATTCCTTTCCACGCAATTCTTCTCCAAGACATCAAACTTTCTCGACTCAACCAATCAGACCCTCATATAACTCTACAACTACAAATAATTTTAATAATCCAAGCCAGAGGAATATCTCTCACCAGTCCCAAACGTTTAACAACTTCCGTAACCCAGCCAACAGATTCAATTTCAACCCCCTAATCATTCTTGGTATACACAAAAAACACCTTCCAAACCAGAACCAATGGACACCAGTTCAGGCCATACAAACCTAAGACAGCCAACTGCCTTCCGACCTCAATAGAGATTCTTCCCGAATAATAATAACTCTCCGATCTAGCAACCTCAGAACTTTATCAGCAACTAACAGCCAGAGATGCCAGACGGTATAAAGCAAAAGGCGCCGAGCCGTGGCGCTGAAAGCGCCCAAAGGCGCCGCGCCATATTTGAAATCGCCCAAAAATCGCCTTAAGATTTTATAATCAATCAAATCTTTCAAAGGGTTGGTTGTACAACTTTAATGTAATATTTATTGCAATAATCACAGCAACAGATACAAGTAACACAAATTTAAAATTTTGAGAGTCGTCGTGAAAAACAAAAAACACTCTTAATTAAGTATTTAGTAATGGAAGTGACTATTTCCACTTACGTGTACTTTTGTCTAAGTCTAATAAATTGTTGACGTTAAACACGTAAGTACACGTAAATACACGTAAGTGCAAAGAGTCACAGTCTTTAATAATTGAGCCACTCACTAGAAGACAAATCGATTAATTCCGTTTTCATTTTTTTCTTACCATCAGAATATAAATGCTTTTATCCAGATTCCTTGCAATAAAACGATACATCGTATTTTTCTCAATTTTGAAGTAGAAATTTAATTTTTAATCGGCTTACTCTGCACGATAATAAATTGCAACGTAATCTATTCACCTGCAGGAATTTTAAAATAGTCTTTCACGAAACTCAATATGAATATAAAATAAACGAAATATCACTAATTATTAAACAATCTTTTCTTTAACAGACACATAACACAACGAAAATAACATATTCCTTATATTAAATAGGATAATTACCAGTAAATGCTTCTTATCCAGATTTAATGTTGTAGCACTTATTTTGATATAAATTAACAAATAACAATAACTGCATACACTTAGCTTAATCAGCAAAAATGTTGAAAAGTTAACTGAACTTACTGAAACTGAACATCGATACGATATAACTGGCAACTGCTCCCGTTTAACGGCTTAATAAAGAATGCTGTAATTCAAATTACAATAGGCAGATTTAGCAAATGCAATTAGCAAATTTAGCAATTTATTTAATCAAAGATATGACTTTTATAATTTATAAAAATTGTATTACACAAAAATGGTATAGCAATGTAAATGGCGTCACAGCACAGTCACTTTATTATATCTAATAAACTAATAAATTAAATTGGCTTCGCCAAAATCACGAGAAGCCGCCGCGGTGAAATGTGGAAAAGCGAAATTAAAAATCACCAACTTTTAGACGTGTCTGAATTCAGAAAAAAATAAAATTCTGTTACCAATGAGGCGTTCAAAATCACCAGATTCGGTGACAAAGTCAAGTCGCCAGTTTGGACTCGTTCGGAGTTCAGTAAAAAGTTATTCGCGCAAAATTAGAAATTGAGATAACTCGACAGCAAAATTGTTTCTACTGTGACAGAAAATCGCCCAAAAGCGCCCAGCAAGAATTAAAAAATCGCCCAAAAAGCGCCTAGTCGCAGAGAGCAAAATTTTGGCGCCCGACTGATGGCTAAAGGAGCCCAATCGGCGCGAAATCGCCCGAATTGGCAACTCTGCTAACAGCTAGAGCAAGTGATAGAACCCCGCGCTGTGGGCTACCCCTACAGGCTGCTCTTACAGTCTCGTGGTGGAATGAGCATAATCCCGTCTACTCCTGGGCCCGTATTTGGTTTCTCGACTCGATTGATCGAGTCGACAAAATTCTTCTGTCGATTGGTGTACTATTTGGTATTTGGCAACTCGATCGAATCGACAAAAAAGAGTTACCATTTGCAGCACCAACTTGTTATCTAAAGTATGAATTGTAACCAACGTATCATCTATTTGAACTGTAAAATTTGTTCTGCAATTGTTAATCTGAAAATTTAAAAATATTCCTCAGTTAGTTCGGTTAATTTCAAACAAATTTTGTATACATTTTCTACAGGACGAAATGAATGAAAGAGTTCATTTCAAATCACTACGAGATTCATTCAACCCCTTATCATTACGAGACTCTAGGTATAAACAACTTTTTATAATAATCAAAATACCTAACTACTTTGTCATGTAGATTTGTTAAACAATTTCACTTATTTAAAAAGGCTTTTTGCTATCTGCTAGACCACTTTATAAGTGTGACCCCAAGTCAGTAATGAGCTGCATCAATACTGCCTATTTTTTGCAACTGGATCATTTCAGGAGACTATTAGAGAATCCTACTTAACTGGAATTTCGCAACCGATATTTACATTTTTACATCCGCTTCTTGCCTGACATTATATTATAGCCGACAACGTCAATCTCATCGAGATTGTCGATCACCGTCGACTGCAACCTTGTCGATATCGAGTTACCAAATACAAATTTCTCGATATCGACAAAGATCGACATCGAGTCGAGAAACCAAATACGGGCCCTGGCGATATGAAGGGATCGAATGACTTAATCGCCACGTTTTACTTTATCATATGTGACAATATTCGATAAGTTTACTGCCATAGGGGTATCCGCCCGCTCCACCGTTCAACCGACGCAATCACTGATTGCTGTCGGATTATCGGAAAAGTGGTGTGCTTATGATCAATTCCACTGTCTCTTCTATCGACTCTGTGTAAGTGCCATCACTTCACATCAGAAAAAAAGAAACAGTGGGGTTGTCCACGAGAATTTTCCTGAGCCTAGCGGTTTCGTATGTACCCTCAATGGATTCACAGAATTTTCACCATCACGTGCGTTTGGCTCTTCTAATTTCCTTGCTGGCTCGCTTTAAATGCAGCCCAGTCCTCAGCTATTTTAGTGGTTTTAGCCTTGTTGAATAGCTTACGCGAGTGCTGCCTCAGCGAGCTTATATTCTTGTCCCACCAAGCATAATAAGATTTCCTGGACGGCCTTCTAATCGAACAGCTATCTCTCAAGGCGGTTTCGATCGCTACCGATAGCCTAATCACCACTAAGTCAATGGATTTAGATCTTGCAAGTGATTCACCGTCCGGTCAAAACTTTCAACTCATCCCTTGAACTTATCCCGGTTGGTTCTAGCTGGGATCCTGAAAGGATTCGTAGATTATCTGGAGAGTTTGATACTGAAACGAATGTAGCAGTGGTCCGAAAACGACCCTTTTCCGACACTATGCACTATTGTTCTATTCGCATACGAATGTCACATCTAAAATCTCTGATCTGTTTGCCGTAATAAATGTGGGCCTATTGGTCTGTTACAGATGCATAGATTTGTTGGTAAAATAAAATAAAAGAGTGACTTACCTCGTTCATTTATATCTGTACTATCCCAGAAAGTGTGGTGGGCATTGGCAACTCATCCCAGAAGACTGTAATTGGACATTAAAAATATATGAATGAGTTTTTTAGCCAAAATGCAAGTTCCGGGCTTACCTGCACCCTTTATATAAAATAAAGTGTACTTTTTGTGCTTTAATCCAAGTATGGCATCATTAATGACCCAAGGTTCTTGGATTAAAGCAATATCAATCGCCTACTCATTAAGGAGGAGAAATAAGTCAACAGATGTGAGTTTGCTGTGATGGAGGTTTATTTGCACCACCTGCATAAGCCTGTGTGAAATGCACTGACCAGACCCATGAGGTCCAGGCGCAGGGGATTCTGTCTCTATCGCAGCTTCCCCCGCGATGTCTGCTGTAGTCCTCTGATCAGCAATACCCTCTTTTGCCAAGTTATACTCAACTACCAGGTCATCAGGTTTCTCCGTTAATTGTAAAAGGACATTCCTGCATGTCGATTTTGGTTCATCCATCCGAATACTAGGTTCTACTATCTTAGGACCGCCAGAAGTTCCTTTGCAGATAGGAGAGGCTGTAGTAGCCAAATCCTCGCACTTGGACTTTGGGGAATGTCCGTGCAGGGGATTTCCTGCAGCGAAGCCCCCTCCCACAATTTGCCCAATTTAGGACCTGAGGAACTCGAGCAAGAACTGGCCTTTACAGGCAAACAGTTTCGTCCCTCGAAGCCTGCCAAATGTATCGTATTGCGGAATCCGATCCGACACAAGGAAGTTCCCCCGACGGACGCTAAGATGTTGATGTTATCGCCACCGATTTTAGTAAAGCCTTCGACAAGATCTCCCATAACGTTATCTTCTTCAAACTTGATCGCCTAGGCTCCCCCCCCCCCCCCCAGATTCATCTCCTGGATTCGATCCTACCTCAACAACCGTCAGTACAATATTCTTTTCAGTTCTTCCATTTCTAACCCTATTGTCGCTCGTTCCGGTGTCCCTCAGGGCAGCCACCTAGGTCTATTGATTTTTATCCTCACAATAAATGATGTTGAATGTGTCAACGAACACTCAGAGTTGTCCATTTATGCCGATGACATGAAAATAATCAAACATGTCTCCTTCACTAGCGACTCTCTTCTTCTGCAAGAAGACCTCGATTCATTCATAACATGGTGCATGAAAAACTTTCTAGAGCTCAATGTTTCCAAATGCCAGTCCATCTCTTATTCCCGCAAACGACTTACCACCACCCCGAGAGTCTATATGTTAACCGACGTATCAGTCCCTATCGTTACCTCTTTGTGTGACTTAGGAATAATCTGTGATAGTGAACTCAATTTCCGTTTCCACATTGACAGCATAATTAACAGAGCTAACTCCGCGCTAGGTTTTGTGAAGCGCTGGTCTAGAGAGTTCTCCAATCCTTATGTTTCCAAATCTCTCTACGTCTCCTTCGTTAGACCTCTCCTTGAATATGCCAGCCAGGTATGGTCCCCTACACAATCAACTCACATTAATAGGATTGAATCTGTCCAGGGTAGGTTTATTCGCTTCGCTCTACGTGATCTTCCGTGGGTTGACAGATTCAACCTTCCTCCCTATGAAAACCGTCTGAAACTGATCGACTTACAACCTCTAAGCAAGCGTCGTGATGTTTCCGACATTCTCTTCATTTATCAATTATTAACTGGTGCCATAGACTGCCCTTCAATCCTGCAATCCTTACCCATCTATACCAATCCCCGTAACCTTAGGTCCACTCCCCTTTTCCGACTCGACCGCCATCGCACAATCTACGGTCAAAGCGAGCCAATTACCAGGATGTTACGAAAAGTCAACGACCTTTCCTCTTTTGACTTCCATCTGAGTAAATCATCCCTCCACAAAGCCTTATATCTTGACCACGCCCATCTTGATCCTGATCGCCTACCTTAATTCTTCTTCCTTTCGCCTTCTGCCAGTAATCAATGTATATAGCTCATATTGTAGCTTATACTTTTTATTTATTTATTCTTAATTATCATTTATTATAGTCTGTAGAATTAGTATTAAGTTATAGCTAGTATTTTGTATTTTTGGTTGCAATAGCTTGTATTAAGCTAAAATAAATAAAAAGCTACGAGTCCTCAATGAGCGAGACCGAACCGACAAGCTCAAAACACCCAATAATTCTGGGGAATTAATCACACCACGCAGGCAGCCGAAAGAAGATGATGCAAGACCCATTGCGTCTGACCTCAAGAAATTCCAAGGAGAGGGGCATAAGCCGATCAGCATATGGAGGTAGTAGAAGAGGATCAGCCCAGGGAAGGTCACGAAGGGCGAATCTAACAAATCTGTGCTGTACAGCCTCAATAAGTTCAATATGAACCGCATAGAAAAGTGATCAAACCGCACTAGCGTTCTCCAAGATTGGTCTGACAAAAATGCAATGGAGGAAGATCTTGAGTTCTAGCAGGCAAAGAAATTTCGTTAGAATATTGGCCGTGAAAATAGCGATAGAAGAGTGAGAGACAACCGACATTCCGTCGATACTCCAGAGAGTCAAGCCCCTTAAGACATTAAGGAATCGCCAACAAGTTTAATAGCCATACGCTGGACTTTCTCTAACGCGGACAATGCGGTGTGTCCGGCCCCTGCCCAAATATGGGAATTATAATCAAGTCTAGGCCTAATGTAGGACTTGTAGATCAGCGCTAAGTCAGGTAGAGTGAAATATTTCTTACATCTCTGTAGAAAATCCAAGCATTTCATTGCGCTTTTACCGATTGTAAATATATGATGAATCCAGCTAAGACTGCTGGATATCTGAATACCCAAGCTGTTTAAGGAAAGCGAAATGGGTATATTCACTCCATCGACTGAAATGGGTTGGGGGTGAACTAGGAGTTTTTTAGGGACATTAAAAAGCATTGAGTTTTTGATACATTAAACGAAACACAATTTGCTCTGCCCCAAGCGAGTACCATAGAAATGAAGTTGTTTAATGATCAATTGACTTCTGTAGAATTTCCACACGAATTCATTGCAGAATCAAATAAGTACACGAAATCAAGGGTGCTGTCGTCGGCAAAACTATGGATATGATTGAGAGTAAGGGGTAAGAGATCATTAATTAAAAGAAGAAATAAGGTTGGTGAAAGAACTGAGTCCTGAGGTACACTGTCATTTATTTCGTAGGAATCAGATGTAACTCCATCTATTACTACACGGATTGAACGGTCGGACAAGAAACTCTCTTTCCATTTAACGAGGGTAGGGTGCAGACCAAATGTTTCAAGTTTGACTAAATGGGCAGTATGCCAGACTCTATCAAGAGCGACGATTTCGGACTCACCAAAATTATGAAGACAATGATTCGAACGCTCCGCTAGAGCTGTTAGTAAGTCTCCGGTACTGGCAATCGTTGACGTGATAGTTATTTTCTAGATATTTCATCAATTCAGAGTTGATGATTCAAAAACTTTAGATATGATCGAAATTTGTGAAATTGGTCTGTATTTAGTAGAGTCGGATGCCTCTCCATTTTTAAGTATCGGCTGGACATGAGCAAGTTTCCATGTACTTGAAAACATTCCTGTTGAATATGACAGCAGAAAAAGTTAGCGCAGAGGTTTAGCCAAAGCAGAGGCGCAGCATTTTAAAACCAGGGGCGGAAAACCATCAGGCGCAGTAGCTTTGGACACGTCGAGTTTCGAAAGTACCTTAAAAACTTCCCGAGTGCAAAAGTGTAGCGGCTTTTGCCTACTAGTGCACTGTGACGGAGATGAAAGTGGCTGCGATGAAGGTGGCAAGCACGAATTAGTAGCAAACTTAGCAGCCCTTGTCCAATGAGTCAGTAAAAATATTCCCATTATAAATGAGTGGTGGCGTTGACGAACAGGTGAAATTGTTCTTTACGGTTTTTACTAGAGACCAGTAGCCCTTACTACCCTTTTGAGTAGAAAATACCTTCCGTCTAATGCTCTGGTAGAAATTGAACTTGGCCCGACTAATTATTGAATTGCAAATATTTCGCGCATCCCTATAGATACGGCTGAATTCCTCTAAGGGGCACAATTTATATGCCTGGAAGGCTGCTTCCTTGTTTTTAATGGCTGCGAAACAGTCAGGATTGATGTTTTGAAGCTATGAGGAATAAAGCGATGCATTTCAATCCATAGGATGTTTAAGATATAATCGGTACTTTTGTTAACGTCTCTCATAAAAAAGCAATCAGACCAATACAGCTGTCTGAGATATTTATTAAGTCCCGCGCAATCAGCATTTTTTATAATCCCACACTAACCTTTTGGTGGAATTTAGGTTATTGGTTGTCAGAGAAGAGGTGGGGAATTGGGCGGAGATGAGACAGTGATCCGAATTGCCCAAGGGAGCAGTTACCGAAACCGAGTACTTGTCTGGATGCGATGTTCAAAATAGATCCAAAAGTTGCGTGTTGTGCCCCAAAGTATCAGGAACACGTATAAAGTATAAAAGTACTAAAAGGCTTATTTATATACCTCTTCCTCCTAGAAAGTTTAATAAAAAAGTTCGCGCTATCTTTAAGTTCGGCCGTTTTGACAAATGATGTGTTCTTAAAATTTCAAGATCGAATATCTTGAAATCTAAACCAGATATCAAAAAAATTTATTTAGTATTTTCGTTTTATTTTGTGGTGTTTTATCGAAATTCATAAAAAGTTTGCGTCTTAAGCCTTTAAGGCCGTTTTAACAAGTCGTGATGTGTTACTAAAATTTCAAGATCGAATATCTCCAAAGCTAAGCCAGATATCAAACAAATTTATTTATTATTTTCCTTTTATTTTGCGGTGTTTTATCGAAATTCATTTTAAGAAGTGTTCATAGATAATACAGAACAACCCCGTTATACACTGTTAGAAAATTACGTACGTTGATTGTTATCTCTTATTGAGGTTGTTTCAATATTGAGATTTTTAAAGAATTAATAATTGTCCAAATGTAATTCTTTTTCTTTATAAAATAAAATATAAAATTATTTAGTATAAGTTTAAAAGACAAAATAACACCAAACTCGCATAACGAGGGTTTCTTACAATATTAAAAAAAATTAACAAAGTTATTTATTCTTCTAATAATATATATCAGACCTTCTATTACTACGAATTTAGTATGAATTATTTCAGACTTTTCGAGTTGCAAACTTGCTGATAAGAGGGTTGGGGGATGGTATGGTAGGCGGCGAACGAAAAAGGGCGAACATCAATTCAAAAAATTTTCGACCTTTACTTGCCGTACTGTACACATTTTTCAATTTGAGAGAAGACTATTAATCACGTATTAAAATAGCGGACAACAGACATAGCAATATGAGAATACATCAGCTGCATTTTTAAGTACCTCTGAGCTTAATTAATTTTCGAAAATCACTACAGATTCGGCCGTCTTGACAGAATAATCGACCTGATTTTCAGAACCAATTGCTACGCCCTTGATCTATAAATATATATTATATATAAATATACATTTTTCGGAAAATGACGGCTTTAAAAAGACAGCAATTTTCACGAATTTTTTTAAGGGTTGAAAAACAATCGAATCATTTGGGGTTTTTTACAATATGATTGCATTGTATTACAAATTTTTTTTAGTAGAAATATTGTTCTTTGGAGCCGTGGTAGCCTTCGGCATCAGAGATGTTCAAAAATAGCACCTCTAGTAGTGCCAGGTGCGAGTCCCAAACCACACTTAGTTCCCATGCACAAGATCCCAGACACAAATTAGCAGACACCGGACTCATCTTATTTCAAATTTCAAGTAAAATGTAGAAGTAAGTCACGTTTTTACAAATAAGCAGTTTTTGGTTTAAACTTAAAACTTGTAAAGCAGAAAAGCAGTTGTAATTCATTCTTCGTCATAATCAGTCAATTTTGTGAAGATCTAAGTCGTAAATAAATTTAATTATTGTAAACTTAATTTTTTTTCAAACGCTAATCAAGAAAAATCCTAAGTGGCCCAGTCGGTAGGATACTATTAGTATCCCTTTGATTAGTTGTTGTGTTGTGTAAACTTTCAAACGACATTTTATCGCGAGAAATTTACAGTATCGACGGGTAATCGATAGTTCTGGCACAACCTATTTAATTTTCTTACAATACGGGAAGAACATTTTCTGTTGTGAAGTTTATCGACGGATTATCGAATAAAAAATTTCTCCACAAGAAAGTGATCATCTTGGTGGATTTCAATCCTTCAGTTGGCGAACCTATTTGACTTCCAACTCTACAACGAAGGGTTATTGTTGGCAGAAGAAAGTTCATCGAGGGAAAACAACTCAAGGGAAGAAAATGCTTTACTCATTAATAATTGCAGCAATTGCGTAAGTCGAGTGAAAGTTTCTATTTCCAGTCCTCATTATCTATTTAACAAAACTAAATATATTGGAAAATTTTTTTTAAACTAAAAATCAAAACAACACTTGTTAAACTCGAGTAACGTAAGAAATAAAAGAATTTCTTAACACGATCGGCGTTTCTAATGAAGAAAAGTTAAGCTCCCTTGGCTCGTTAGTGGGACAGTGAAAGTGATCATAAATTGATACATCTGTCTAGTTCCGTGTTAAATTTTGTTAGATTTTCATCTAGTTTTCGTTTTGTTGCGAAGGCGTCCAGCAGCTGAAGGAAGGTTAACCCTTTGGTGCTGCTGTTGATAATTTATAACTTCGTGCTATACGGAATAAAATCGAGAGTTCCGCAAATGAGGTACTTAACATGTACGGGACTCGAATGGAGTGAAATAAAAACAAATCTAATACTTTATTATTCCGACAAAAGGAA
Organism: Leptarthrus brevirostris; assembly: GCA_964036015.1. Classification (NCBI taxonomy): domain Eukaryota; kingdom Metazoa; phylum Arthropoda; class Insecta; order Diptera; family Asilidae; genus Leptarthrus; species Leptarthrus brevirostris. The sequence goes on from OZ038376.1 coordinate 3,634,698, forward strand.
TGAAAATGAAACCTCTCTCATAACAGATCTACACGACGTGAAACAGTAGAACAGTAGAACAGTTCTATAGTGAAATTATTGAGATATTATCAACCGCCTGTAATCACCTCCAAATTCATGAATCAAACGCCTGTAATCACTTTCAAATTCATAAATCAAATGCCAGTGTTTTAAAAGCTAAACGAGACCTCTACGCGGAAATGTGTTTCAATGTCTTTTTAACCAGCTTAAAGGAGCCACTAGGCTCTACGATAAGAGCTATGAAACCAAATTCTTTAGCGGAAGCCTTTGCCTTATGTGGAAAGGAACAGAAATTTTTTTATATGAAATCAACCAACTTACCCACTTCTAACGCTAAACCTAGAATTATACGACCTAAATTCAGTCTTCATCAACCATTACATTCTCCACAGATTCAGCAAAATCCTGTGAGATATAATCAACCAAACAACCACATTTCTGGAAGCCAGTTTAGATGCCAGTATCCAAAGTAACAACCACCCTTGCAATATCAGCATCAGTTTAGACCCCAGCATATAAACCAACCCCAACGTCAAAATTTACCAAAACCGGAACCGATGGACACTAGTCCGAGAAACACCAGAAACGCCCCCACGAGACAAACAACTCGAAATCAACCCCAATTTGGTTCACAGTCCAACAATTTCTTTAGGACTAATAGACCCCCAAATTTCGTAAGCAGGGAATTGCATAACATTGTCGAGCACACCCAGAAAATTTTACCTACCAAACTTTTGTAGATCAACCAGAAAACCCCAATAACGTCTTAGTTGATTCGTCAGATCAGAATTACAAACCCGAATTAGATCAATATTACGACCACTACAATTCCGACCATGCATGCGAGGTGACTGATGAAAATTTTCACCATTTCGCCTCGACCAGCAAATTGGATACATAGACATAATCAAACATGGATCTCTTCTCCCGTACATTCAAATCTCATCCCCATTCAACAGACCATTAAAATTTTTAATTGATATCGGAGCTTCCTCTTCGCTCATCAACCCAGAATTTGTCCATCCCGATGACTACACAATAACAAAACCAACCATTATCACAACAATTCTAAACACCCTCGAAATTAATAAGCAGGTAGTCTTACCCAATTTTTCTGAATTTAAGCAGCATGGAGAAACGAGGTTTCTCGTATTTCGCTTTCATGGATACTGCGATGGATTATTAGGATTAGACACCCTGACATCTTTAAGAGCCAAAATAGATTTACAAAACAAAAACCTTATAACTAATAATTCAGTATTACCCTACCCCTACATTTTAAACCGAACTTTATGTCTAAACAATATAAAATTCCGGCCAATTTCAAACAGATAGTTGAACTTCCAGTGGATATCCAAAATGATGTTATCTTCATTAACACGACCATGCTGAAAAGGAATTTGTTCCTACCTGAAGGCATATATAATATAACACAAAAAATTGGTATGCAACAGTCGGAGTGACCAACAACTCAATTAAAACCAAATCCTTTTCCTGGAACAACCCATTAAAGTCGAACCATTTTCAAGTAAACATTTTTCTGAAGTAAACAACTTCAACATACGATATAATAATCTTCAGTTCACCAATTCGTTCAAAATATCCGAATCACTACGAATCTCCCACCTCAATACAGAAGAAAGAAAAGCTATCTCGAAGATTTGCAAACAAAATGAAGACATATTCTTGAAGGAGGATCAAAATCTCACATTCGCAAATCGAATCAAACACAGTATAAGAACTACTCATTTTATCCACAAGAAAGAGGTCCAGACACAAATAAGTCAGATGCTGAATCAGGGAATAATTAGACCCAGCTACTCCCCGTGAAGTTTCCCAACAGAGATGCCAGACGGTATGGAGCAAAAGTCGCCGAGCTGAAGTCGCCCAAAGTCGCTGCGCCACTATTTGAAATCGCCCAAAAATCGCCTTTTGATTTTATATTCATTAAAATTTTGGTTTAATGTAATATTAATTACAAAATAACAACAACAGATACAAGTAACACAAATTTAAAATTTTGGTAGAGTTGTCGTGAAAAACAAAAAATACTCTTAATTATATAGTAATGGAAGTGACTATTTGCACTTACGTGTACTTACGTGTACTTTTGTATGGTGTAGAAATTGCATAGAAATTACAATTATTATCTTATTGGTTTTTTGTTGTTGTTGCAAAACAATTTGCAACAACTTTATCGTTGAGAAATATCAAAATATCGGTTTGCTCTAAAGATATGTATATGCATTTGTTTAATAATTTTTTTCAAATGAAAACGCATCTCAGCGGGTGATTTCATATATCTTTTTAGCGAATGAATAATTTGAAATTTCACAAGAACAACTAAAAAAGCAGATGAAATAAAGAACAATAAATTTTTATTTCAATAGAAATCTATATTTAGCTTTTGCAAACTGCCACACGCAAACTAGGACCCATACAACAAATAATGAAACGGTGTCAAAGATTACTATTACTAGATAAACGGCTTCGAACAAAGTAGTGAACAATTTTTGGTTGCTTTTGTATATTTCCCGTATCGGGCAACCCTGCAGTCAGAATAAAAAATGTGTTTTCCGGGAGAATTTGTGGATAAGAGACACGTTTACTTTTCATATATTCATTTACAAATATCAAATGTACTTTGTTCATTAAAAGATCAGAATACATCGACAAGATTTGGCGGTACTTTTTTGACAGGAGTATGTGATTCTCTCCGGATTAGAACAGAATTTTGACAGGAATAAGTGATTCTCTCAAATAATTTTGACAGGAGTAAATGACTGCACACTACCTGTACTCTTTATTTGCATGTATATTTTTATGACTTTAAAATATGGATATATTTCGTTTTACTGTGGTGCCAGTGTTACTTTTTCAAACTAGCTGGGTATTTTAGAGCCGGAGCCGGTTATCTAGTAGTAAGTAATCTTTGACAGTGTGTTCAATACTTCGAGTATTGAAAGAAAAGTATCGAGGATCGGTAGTATCGGGGGCCGGTAGTACCGATTACAAAACCTCGAAGTATTGAAAGCAAAGTATGGATACTCCGATATATCGCTACAGTTTCGCCCATCTCTATCAGTTTGGACTTGTTCGGAGTTCAGTAAAGAGTTATTCGCGCAAAACTAGAATTTGAGATGACTCGATAGCAAAAACTTTTCTACTGTGACAGCAAATAGCCCAAAAGCGCCCAGCAAGAATTGAGAAATCGCCCAAAAGCGCCCAGCAGGAATTAAAAAGTGCCTAGTCGCAGAGAGCAAAATTTTGTCGCCCAACTAATGGCTCAAGTAGCCCACTCGGGGAGAAATCGCCCGAATTGGCAACTCTGTTTCCCAATCTGGATCGTCCCTAAAAAAGCAGACGCCAGTGGTAAAAGAAAATGGACTACAGAAAATTAAACGAGAAGACCATCTCTGACAAGTACCCTATACCCAACATCAGCGAAATTCTAGATACGCTCGAAAAATGTATGTACTTTTCCACATTAGATCTGGCAAGTGGTTTCCACCAGATCGAGATGGACCCGCGAGACATAGAAAAAACAGCCTTCACAGTAGAAGGAGGCCATTTCGAATATTTGAGAATGCCTTTTGGAGTGAAAAACGTCCCCAGTACTTTCCAAAGGGTTATGGATAGTGTCCTCAAAGAACTTTAAGGAAAAATCTGCTTAGTCTATCTTGATGACATTATCGTTTTTTCAACGTCGCTTTCAGAACACATGGAAAATCTAAAAAGGGGTTTGAAAAATTACAGGAAGCAAACTTTAAAGTCCAACTGGACAAATGTGAGTTCCTCCATAAAGAAATCGCATTTCTAGGGCATATCATAACTAACCAAGGAGTTAAGCCCAATCCGGAGAAAATAAAAGCGATCAAAGATTTCCCGATACCTCAATCCCAGAAGGAAATTAAAGCCTTTCTAGGACTCTTAGGGTATTACCGGAAGTTCATCAAGGACTTTGCAAAAATCACCAAACCATTAACTAATGTCTAAAGAAGGGTAAGACTGTGGAGCTGAGCGAGAGATACGTGAAAACTTTCGAGAGGTGTAAACACCTTTTGATGAACGATCCAATCCTCCAATATCCTGACTTTACCAAACCTTTTGTTCTGACAACGGACGCAAGTAATTACGCCATAGGCGCCGTATTGTCACAAGGGCCAGTAGGTAACGATAAACCAGTTTGTTACGCCAGCAGGACATTAACAGATTCCAAAAGGACCATAGTCTGGTTCACTAAATAGTTCCGTCCATATGTCTTCGGGCACAGATTGAAAATAGTAATAGATTGTGGTTAATGAATCTAAAAGACATTAACTCAAAATTAATACGTTGGCGTCTTAAATTGGAAGAATTCGACCATGAAATAGCCTACAAAAAAGGAAAACAAGATTCAAATGCAGATGCTTTAAGCCGACGTCCAAACAAACTTAACCCTGTGAATACAGAATTAAATGCTAACGAGACAGTTCATAAATTGAGTAGTACCCATGATAATTCAGCCGCCTCTACAATCCATTCTGCCGTAGAGAATTTAAACGATCATATCCCCATTTCGGAACGTCCCTTGAACGAATTCAGTCTACAGTTTGTGTTTGAAAATTCTAATAGATTACCCATAATATCTACTAAAACAATCTTTAAAAACAAACAAAGAAAAACCATTCGCTTGCCCGAATACTCGGAGCAAACCATTATAAAAATCTTTAAAGAATACTTCCCACAAAATAGACTTTCCGCTATATTTGCCAAAGATGATACTTTTAGATTAATACAAGCAGTCTATTTAAAGTACTTCTCCAGACGTAAAACCTTCAAATTAATTCGGTGCATGGAAATTCTAGAAGACATTACAAACAATGACGAGCAAGATAAATTAATCAATGATTACCACACTAAAAACAACCCCGCGGAATCAATGAGACCCTCCTACATCTGAAACGAAAATAATATTTCTCCTATATTAAAACCAAAATAACCCAAACTATAAATAACTGTAGACAATGTTAAACTTTAAAATACAATAGAAACCCGCCTAAATTGCAATATGAAAAAACCGAAACCCCAACCAAACCTTTAGATATCCTTCACGTAGATATCTACGCGATAAATGATAAACATATACTCACCATCATTGATAAATTTTCAAAATTCGCTGCTGCCTGTACCTTAACCACTCGCAGTAGTCTAGCCTGCACGGCACCCCCAAGAAATTAGTTTGGGACCAAGGATCCCAATCCACCGCAAATATTTTTAAAGATTTTTGTAATCAGTACAATATAGATTTCCATTCAACATCCTGTCAACAAACCAGTAGCAATTCACCCGTGGAACGTTTACATTCCACTTTAACTGAAATATATAGAATAATCTACGATAAGAGTCAAGTAAGGGACCACGATGACATTTTAAACGAAACCCTGATAACATATAACAACGCTATATACTCCTCAACTAAATATACCCCCTACGAACTCTTCTAAAGTAAAACTTACAAATTCCTGAATAATGTCACTTTTAACAATGAACACGAGTATCTACAAAAATTAAACCAATTCCAAGCAGAACTATACCCCTTGATAAAAGATAAAATAGAAGAAACTGTAAGTAGAAATATAGAAAAGTTGAATAGGGACAGAAAACCCCCAGGAGAATACGCAAATAATGAAACAATATACAGAAAAGAAAGTAGAAGAAATAAGCTAACACCTAGATTTAAAGTACAGAAAGTTAGGGAAAATAGAGGGATTACAGTTATTACAACAAAAAATAAAAAATTACATTAATGCAGAATAAAAAATAAATGACATTTACAGGTTACTAATGACGAACGTTAACAGACCGAGACTAGAAATCTAGGACTTGAACAATAGTTGCGGACTGTTACCTATTAAACTGGGACCAGCTGGGGTTATTCAAACTTATAAGAGTTTAATTTACATAATTGAACTAGAAAAGTACCAAGACAGCATAGAGAAAATAACAAATTCAATAGATGTCTTAGATAATAAAGATGAATTCGAAGATATGATAGAAGTTACAAAAATCAAATTTAAGGAATTAGAACAGAAAATACATAATCTCCTCCCAAACCACAGAAAAAAAGAGGTATACTTAACGCCGCAGGTACATTGATTAAAGCAATCACGGGAAACATGGACGCAGAAGATGCTTTACAAATCAATAAAGAAATAGAATATATTAAATTTAGCCAACATAGTATCACAGATAAGGTTAACCAATTAGTCCAGATGAACAATCAAATGTCAGAAAGATTCAATAATATAACACTCCATATTAACAGCCAACAGGAGTTAATAGAATCATACCTAAACCTTTATCAAAAACGAATAGGTAATAAAATCCGAACAGAAGAAGAATCATTAAAATACTTGCAATATATTAACCAAATAAATTTCAATATTGACCTACTCCACACTTAGCAAACATTGCAGAAGCTTTAGTGTTAGCAAGCCTAAACATTATATCTAAGCAAATCCTGAGTCCAATTGAACTAAGTGAAATTCATAAAACATTTCAAGATCATCAAACAAATCGAATCAGACCAACAAATTTACGAATTCCTTAATTTAAAAGCATACTATAATAATTCAAACATAATATTAAACGCCGAAATCCCTGTCTTAACAAATAAAACATATTCCATATACCATTTGATACCACTTCCAATTAATAAAACACTTACCCTCTGTTATCGGCAATAGTGTGGGGATTCATGTATCCTTGCTGCCATCAAGCGGTAGCATGAGGACATGAATTGGATTGAGGTTTGTGAGAACCCCGACTAAGTCTGGGCTCACAACCAAAAGGGATAGGGAGAGGGTCAGGGATTACCAGGGTGAGCGTAAAAGTTGCCGTGCGGGCTGATGTATATAGCAGACGAAGTCACTCACCCGAACAATTTAATTGCGGGCACTCTTTATGTCCAAGGCAGGAATAAAAAGGAAGCACAATTATGAAAGGAATAAAAGAAAGAGAAAGGATAAAAGAGATAGACCTAATCATGCCCCTGACGAAAAAAGCAACCTCAGCCTCAAGATGATTCGAGGCTCATAAGGCTATCCCACCCCATCCTTCGACTATGCCGAGCCTTTATCATATAGCATAGTCCCTATTAAACTCGGACAGTTGTCTGGACTAAGTGTTAGAGAGAGGGATCGCCGGGAGGAATACGGACAGCGTCTACCACTTCATCATACTCTCTCAGCCACTGAAGAATTAAAAAAAATCCGAGAAATCATCACGAATATATACCTTTATCAAATTTAGAACGGCTGATTGAATATGAAATTTACTGTCCAATTAACTCAAAAACAAGGGTCTAGAATTCTTCCCTTACACTTCGCTTATACTTTTATTATTTTCCATAGGTTTTATCTAATTCGAAAAGTAAAAAATATATAACGAACATTTCAAAATTTATCTTAAGCTGCGAGGTACCGCAATAATAAAAAATATCTCCTAAGATTAATTATAAATGAAAAATATATTGAACGTATTTTGAACACATTTTTAGAATAAATCTTAATATAAAGAAAAATAAATTTCAATTGTAATAAAGTAATAAAGGATGTAAGAAAACGTAGTTTTATTTAACTTAAAAGGCACATCCCAATATTCTTCAGTATTTATATATGTATTTACTTCATCTATAGTTATTATAATATATCTTTCCGCCTTTTTGGTTAAAGGTGTAAAAATATGAATTGTTTTCAGATTTTAGTTTCAGCAACTGATATTTGATTACATTTATAAATTTGAATTCATAAAAAACCTATAAATTGAAATTTTACTTAAAAATAAAGAGAAAACAAGCTTAAATACACCAAATTTGTAAATAAATCTGCCTTCAGTGTATTAATTTTAACAATTTTCCCCCTGTGTGTTTTTTTTTGTTCACGTATTTACGTGTCTACTATACTTATTCTAATCCACTGATCTTGTTTAATTCACTTCATAATTGATCAATCATTTGTGTCAGCATTCAATTGCATAAATGTACTTCAAATAAATAAGTTTGTGGGCGGAAGTTAAGAAATCTGAAAAGTTAACATTAACAACCTAAATATAGTAAATAAATACTTTTAGTGCTAATTTAATCCATACAAATATATATCCGCCAATTGAAATAAGGAAATACAAAGCGGAAATTAACAAATAAATGATGTCTAAAAGATACAGTTGTTCAAAAAGCTTTTTGAATAAACGCGAGTGCATAAATAGGATGTATTATGGCATGCCTTTTTTTGTGGCATAAAGGTTAAGTGTCTTGGACACTTTTATTTTTTTAAATAAAGAAAAACATTAATTTAAGCTTATCCTTTTTTCAAATGTATCAATTTATAATTTTAATAATCAACTATTTAATTAGTTCAATTTTGTCATAGTAACGGAATTTTATATTTCCTCGTCCTGTTTTGTTTAGATATACATCTAACTAAAGAAATCCCAAAGATACCAGGGCACTACTTTGTAGTAAAAATTTCGGTATGGATATGGATAACAATTCTATGACTATGTATATATTTATTGCGACAACTAACTCGGACGAGTTGCAGAAACTTAACCAGTTTTTGTTCCCTACATTTCCTGGGCTCTAGAAAGGCAGCTAGTTTTGTTGATGTAACAGTTTCATCACGAAATTGCCCGAGAAATGCGGTTTAATAGAATGTCCTTCCTAGCACCTTATTTTTGTGTTAAATGAATTTCTACGAAATTCGTCTTTTCACTTTCTTGGCTTTTCATTCATGGGATTTTTTAAGCAGAAAGTTTTTCTTACGAAAATCGTGATTAACACTTTTAATTACCTTGAACAAAAATTAGCGAAACTTTAAAAAAACAAAATTATCACTAATAGTAGGAAGGAAATGAAATGTTCACCATATATTGTGTTTTATATGTTCAGACAAAGAAAATCATTATTTTCTAGAGAGTGAAACACCTTTACTGAAAATCCGTTCGATTTTCGAGCCCGCTAAGTATTTGACTTCACTCAGACTTGGATGGAGTTCATCGAAATCGCCATAAGTTAATAATTTGTTTATTTGTTTATTTGTTCAATACAGATTCATCCAAAATGACTATTACAGCAGTATATATATAAATTATGAAACTAAAACTAAAAATAACTATGGGGCAGCAATCAACAATTTTCAAATCACCCACATTAGCTTAGGCACTGCCTGAGTAAGCCCTTCAGCCGCAACCTAGAGAAGTCCATGTCAAAGTTGGTGAAGTGTTGATTGAAGAGGCGAGACATCGACGTGATGGGCTCGTGCATCCCATATAGAGTTCGATGACCAGGGACGTGCAGGAACTCTCGATTTCTTAAGGAGCGTTGCGGGATCGAGATATTAACCGCCTCCAGTAGTTCGGGTGAGTTTATCGTTCCCTGCAATATATCAAACAAAAATACTATTTTGGAAATATTGCGCCTCTTTTCTAGGGTGTCGAGAGAAATCAGACACAAACAATCGGTGTAGGAGGGGAGAAGCAGAGGATTAATCCAGGGAAGTCCGCGGAGAGCAAACCTAAGGAATCTACGCTGCACTGCCTCGACGCGGTTGACGTGCACGGCAAAGTAGGGGGACCACACAGGGCTAGCGTATTCCAAAAATGGCCTAACAAAGGTGCAGTAGAGAAGTTTGGTTAGGTAGGGATCATCAAGCTCCTTAGACCATCTTTTAACAAAACCCAACATCGAACTAGCCTTAGTAACGATCGAGCCCACATGATCCTCGAAAGAAAGACGATAGTTAAGGACCACGCCCAAGTCCTTCATCCTGTCCACCCTACCCAAGACAACACCATCGACAGTGTAGTCGAAGAGGAAAAGGTCATAACGGTGCACTTGTCTGTGTTTAACGGAAGGCGAAAAATCTTGGCATCGTCTGCATAACACAAAATTTTGCTATGGGATAGCAGAAGCGAAACATCATTTATATATATGATGAACAGGAGGGGGCCAAGAATACTACCCTGAGGCACTCCGGAGGTGACAATGATTTGGTTGGAAAGAGCACCACGGAATAGGACCCGCTGTGTACGACCAGACAGGTAAGAGGACAGCCAATCCACGAAGCCATGCGGAAACCCAAGAATAGACAGTTTATAGATTAGGATTCCATGGTCAATCCTATCGAAGGCCTTACTAAAATCCGTAAATACGCAGTCCACCTGCTTCCCCGCTTCGATGATCGGCAGAGAATGGTTAACGAATTCAAGAAGGTTCGTAGTCGTCGATTTACCCTTAAGGAAGCCATGCTGGAAAGACCGCAAAAAAGGACTGCAGTGAAATCGGAGTATGTCGCTGACGAGAGACTCAAAGACCTTCGCAGTATGGCATAGGCTGGCAATCGGTCGATAGTTGGAAACATCAGCTTTGCTTCCTTTCTTATGGAGCGGGATCAACACCGAGGTCTTCCAAAGTTCGGGGAAGCGACCAGAACGCAAGGACAAATTGAACAGATAACAGAGAACACCAGCTAGAGGCAGTTGGCATCTCTTCAAGAAGCAAGCGGGAATACCATCGGGACCACTCGAGAAGCCGTCTGCAAATTAGATAGATGTTCAGCAACACATGTGCGTCAAATACTAAGTCCTTAGACTCAAGGGAAGTAGGCGGGAGCCGCATCAAATGGTCGAAGTCAGAGGTGGATATATCACAGGTGGAATCACAGAAAGAAGTTCGGAAAAATTCCGCGAGGAAATTAGCAATTGTAAACGAGTCATCGCTCTCACAGTCATGGTACCTCAAGGAGGAAGGATAAGCGTCACAATTACGTTTCGAATTGATGAACCTCCAGAACTGTTTAGGGTCGTAACGCAGCGTGGCTCTCATGTTAGACAAATACTCGGCGTAGGAGTCCTGTATCCGAGCGGAGAAACGCTGGCAGAGATCAGAATAAACCAAGTAGTCATCGTGGCATTCAGAAGCACAAAACCTCTTCCAAGCTTTGCTCTTTAAGTTCCTCAGGTGTCGTGAGGTACCGTCAAGCCAGGGACGAAACAAATGTGGTGAACCCGATCGAGAAGTGCCGATGGGGACAAATCGGGTGAAACAAGCGTAAAGGACATCGTAAAAAGCGCTCACAGCCAGGTCGACATCACACTGCCCCAGCACGCTCGACCAATCACAAGAAAGAAGCCAGTTATTCATGGGCATGAAATCAGCCCGTTTAAAGTTAAAATAGAGGTCACCTAATAGGGAGGGAAACGTGTCAGCGGTGTCGAAAGACATGACAATCAGAAGTGCGGGGTGGTGACTTGATTCAGGAACCAAGGGGTTCGGGCATCTCATAACAGTCGTACAGTCAGGATCAGACAAGAACACAAGGTCCAGAAATCTGCCTGAATCATTAGTAATGTCACAGCATTGAGCCAGGTTAGAAGCGGCTACAGAATCCAGAAAGGATAAAGCAAATTGGGGAGCAGACGTGAACGAGGGTAAGAGACCATCAGCGTCAGGAGAACGTGCCCAACCAATGCAGGACAAATCAAAGTCGCCGCAGAGTAAAAGGTCGTCCGAGGGAAGCATGGAGTCTGACAAACTGTCGACAGACGCCGCAAGCAGCTCATACACAGTGGAGGGTGAACAAGGGGGAACATATGCAGTTAGGACAAATAAGCTTCTGGTGGGAAATTTTAGAACCACGCATAAGAGCTCAAGATCGCGGGAAGCCGAAATGTCCACGACCGAGCACGGGAGACCCCCCCCCTAACCGCGCACAGAACTCCACCACCAACAGGTGAACATGGGTCAGATAAGTGTCGATCCCGACGAAAGACCTGGAACTCAGGGCCGAACAATTCAGAGTCAGAAATTCCGGCACACAGCCAGGTCTAAGTCAGGCAGATAATGTCAGCATTGGACGCAAAGGAGGAGGAGAAAAGCTTCGCGGTTTTAGAGCGCAACCCGGTCACGTTGGCATAATGGAAGGAGACCCGCCTGGCAAGTTTTTTGGCTGCGAAGTCGGAGCCGCACGGGGCTTCGGGATGAACTCACGAACAATAGCACCGGAGGGCCATATACTTGGAGAGATAACCGCCAGGAAGGCGCTCTCTGGGACAAACACCTTGAAGGAAGCCGTGTATGAACGGCCGTTGGAAGGACTGATTCGTCTACAGGCAACCATATCACAAGGAACGCCCGCTTGAAGAGAGATATGGTTGACAATATCGCCCTCAAGAGTATCCCGGTGGACCCTGGATACAAAGATACATTTAGGCCGCTGTGCTGGTCTAAGTGCGGTGACAGCAGGACGAAAAGGTGAACAGTCGCCCACTCCAGCCCGCGCAGGGCGATCCATGGGGCCGTTGTTCAGAGGTTCAGACAGCAAGGCGGGGTCAACAAGAACCTCAGACTGAGAAGGTGTAAGGCCACTCACCCCCGAATTATGAGAGGGGACCATGTCTTGAGACTCCACGACAACAGCAACAGCGGGCTGACCAGTAGCGGCACCGTTGCGGTGCTTACGCCTGCGGGGTGCCCGAGAAACGTTAGAAGGCTGGCGTCTGGTACGGCTTAGTGTGGGTGCGGTGCAGTCTTCAAGGTGAACAGGGTCAGGCATTAGACCGTCGGAAACAACTCCGTGCAGCTCAGGAATAACAAGTGGAGAGGCGGCACTCACGACTGCAGGGGAAGGGCAACCAATGGGAAGGTGAGGAGAGGTGTGCTGAGGACCAATGCGGGACGCGTCCGGAGGAGAGGGATTAGGAGGGATCAAGAACCGCGTAGATAATAACTTAACATCAGAGGCAATGGAACCCAGCAGCTCGGAGTTGGCGGAAACGACCGAGGACCAAGCACCGAGATCACACTTCACCTGTTTGACCCCGCGACGAATATCGTCAAATATTGGGGTGATGGAAGAGGTACCCGCAAGAGGAACTGGGCAGGGGCTGGGGCTTGCAATCACCGCGTGCACATCGTCCAGAGAACCCGACAATAACGATATGCGGGAGGAAATCTCATGCGACCTCTCCAAAAGAACACCCGAATTGGACACGACAGAGTCCACAGAACCAATCAATCTATCCATCTTGGCCGCCAGAGAGGTAGCGTCATCAGACAATATTTCCAAGCTCCCCCAGCGATTCGCGAAGGATCCAACCTTGTCAGGGACAAGAGACAAGTCGCCAGATAGGGCCTCCATCATGCTCCTGACAAGCCTCAACACATGGCAAGGTTTGATGTCACAGCATTCACTACATGTCTAGGGGCGCGAGGATCGGGTACCGCGCTTCAAGCAATTCTGATGGAAGGTCAGGCCACAGACGCCATCGCAAGCAACAGCATCAAGGACTATCTCACCCGAACAGGAACCGCAGACAACCATGGTCGAAATAGAGACAAGAAAAAATAAAAATAATTAAATAAATGAAACAAAAATGAAACGGAGAAAAATAAATGAGAATAAAATAAATAATGGTCAAAAAAGTAAGAGTCAGTAAAATAAAAATAAATAATACGCAAGTTGAAATGAAATAAAATAAATAAAGGTCAAAAAAGTAAAAGTCAGAGAGGACAATGAGCTAACGAATTGTAGAAGACAAGAAAAAAGCAAGACAGGACCGAATAAATATAAATAATAGATACAGACACGAAAGAAACGAGTAGGTAAAAAAAAACAAAAATAAGAATGAAACAGAGAAAAGTAAATAAATAGACAAACAGCCAATAAACAATACGCAAGTAAAAATGAACTAAAATAAAATAAATAAAGGTTAAGAAGTAAAAGTCAGAAAGGACAATGAACTAAAGAATTGTAAAAAAAAATAAAAAATAAGAATAAGAATGGAACAGAGAAAAAAAAAATAAATAGACAAACAGCCAATAAATAATACGCAAGTCAAAATGAAATAAAATAAAATAAATAAAGGTCAAAAAGTAAAAGGCAGAGAGGGCAATGGACTAACGAATTGTAAAAAACAAGATAAAAGCAAGACAAGAACGAATAAATAGAAATAATAGGTTCAGAATACAGGACGCAATGAAAAAGTATAAAGAACAGAAACGAAAGAAACGAGTAGGCACAAAAAAAAAGAGATAGGAATGAAACAGAGAGAAATAAATAAATAGACAGACGGCCAGTAAATAATACGCAAGCAAAAATGAAATAAAATAAATTAGGGTCAAAAGAAAGTAAAAGTCAGAGAGGACAATGAGCTAACGAATGGCAGAAAAACAAGACAAAAAGCAAAAACAAGACCAAGTAAATAGAAGTAAAAAACAAAAAGTATGATTAGAATAGTTCGAGGAACGTAACTAAAAAGATTAAAAGCAAGCAGCAAATAGCGAGGAAAACACGGAAACAGGATATTGTAATAAATAAATAAATAAGCAATAAAGCAGAACAAAAACAATATAAAATAGCGACGAAACAGAATCAAGAGGAAAAAGCAAATAACTCGAAACAAAAAATCTGGAATAAGACTAAAGTAAGTTGGTGGACAAGATAAAATAGAACCAGAAGCAAGCAAGCAGCAAGAACCGACGAAAAGAAACAAAATACCAGCAGGACAGACAAGAGCAAAACGAAATAAGCAGCAAAAACGACGAAGAAATAAAGGGTTTAAAAAGATTAAAATTAAAATTAAAAGCCGCACAGCAAATAAGAAATGAAAACGGCCAGAGCAGCGAAGAAAAAGATGGGAAAACCAAGGAAAGGTGAACAGAATGGTGAAGAACTCGGCAAACGAAAACGCAAAACCAAACAGACAGAGACCAACGAGCCAAGAGCTGTCAACCGAGACACAAATAAGCAGGAACGGTTTACAAACACAGAAAGAACCAAATTCGAAAATGAACGGCCCACCAAGCTGAAACCAACAAGCAAGTGGGAAAAAATCACACTTGAACCAGAAACACAAACACAGAAAATCACTTAAAAACCCAACTCCAAGAACGATAAAAAGGAAAAAAGAGTCGCAAATAAGCAGACCCCAAAAAACTAAACAACAATGTAATCAAACGAAATTAAAGATCGACAAAGTAAAAACGAGCAGCGGAGCAAACAGAAAAACACGTCCGACTACGACCAACGATACGGAAAACCTTAACCAAAAAAACCAATTACTAGAAAAGAAATTTTTAAAACCATAACCTTTGGGCGATCTCAAAATTTTGATTCATGTCAATGAATTAGAAATTGAGCAAATAAAATCTGAATTGAGAAATGATTCGATTTTCTGATGACGAATTCGCTTACAACCCCTAAATGATCTAAAAGAAGTAATAAATGTTTGGGAAAAAGAAAATGTTGTCCACTTGTTAATGGACTTAAGCGAGCTTTGACCTATTTAAAAATAATTTAACAAATCCATTCGTTAAATATTATGAGATATCGGCGCTTACGTATGTTTTGAGAAAAATTTAACTTAAAAAAATGTAAAGAGAATTGTAAGAAAACTTCAGGTTCACCGGAATATAGTTTCCAGAATTCAGGCTTCTATATTCCCGAAACATATGGTTGGCGTTTCTTTCATCTGGTACAACCTCAATATCCTCAGGATTATTTTCTGTGTCTTTTTTTTCAATTGTGTTCACGCAAACGTATCCTTCCTTCCTCTGAACTATAACAAAAAAAACTTTATCTCCTCCGACACTTCCAACAGCAAAACCAAAAAACGTCTGTCCCCTTCCGAACTTCTTGCAGAAAAAAAAGTGATCCACTCATAACCTCCACAACCACCTCCTGCCGCAAAAAAACCCCGGTTGCTGACGTTTCCCCACCAATATGGCGTAGGTGGCCGCCATACTGGTGGGGAACCCGCCATATTTCAGAGTTTCTCCGAAAGGTCGATGCTAAAATTTAAATTCAAAAACATGACAAACCGACTTTTGTGACCGGATAAATAATTACTTGCTTATTTTGTTTATAAAAGTTGTCCAATATTTGTTGAACTTGGGTAAATGCCCATTATAATTTGTTGATGATCCCCTGCACACCACAAGATATTTGCATGAAAGGATGGTTCCTCACAAAATTTTTCCATATTGAACCCATCAAGAATGTCGTTTAACATATTTGTACATTATGCTTGCACGGTTATAAGAAAACGTACTGCCAACTTTGAGCCCAATAAATTTCCTTGTTCGGTCTTCATTGCAATACACACTTGCTGTTGTAAGATCTGATACAAATTCCTCTTCAATGTCCAATCTTTTCCTAATTGATGAAATAGAGGAATCAATCCAATGATGTCGAAGAACAACTGTTTTCGTCAAGCTACAGACTTCTTAAGTGATATATTTAACTTAAAAGATTCAATAAACAAACTTTATATTTATCTGTGATGTGCAAATCAACGGGAATAAATACGTAAGTTGCCCGATTCCCACTCTCAAGTTCGAAGTATTTTATGCGGCCTTCGTGTTCATTTGGGTAAACTACAGGTTTGCCCTGTTTTTTTTTAGTCTTAATTAATGCCATTGTTGCTTTCCTTTTCTAAGCAATTTTTGAGTTTGATAGTTTTTCTAAGAACTATATCACTCCAGTTGTTTTAATGCCGTTTTTGGTTACTCTTAAATGTGTTCCTATCAGTTAAAATTACCTAGAATCTGCCACAACTCGTTTTATTCAACCCGTACTACTCAACTTCTCGGCACCTTGTGTGTGCCCTTGCTCAGCCGTTCCACTTTTCTGTGCCAAATGTTCCGTTCAAAATACTCATTCCTGACCCAGAGTACTGATTGTGAATTGTGCAGGCAGTGGCGCATAGAGCTGGCAAGATTTTTCTTAGAAAAATTTGGCTATTGGGGCATTTCACGCGAAGCGGACAACCAACAATTTTGAAGAAGTTATGTATGACCTGTTTCAAAGGCAATTAATCATATTAAGAAACTTATATAAAAATAATTAAAATAGTGATTCTTATAAGAACTTGCATGCTCTTCACAGTCGTGATATCGAATTCGAAATTGGATTTTTTTTTCATGTAAAAAAACCAAAATTAATACTTAAAATTAAATTTTGACAAACTTCGGCATTTTTAATTTTTTTTTTAAATAGCTCAAAAAATAACTTCAAATGTACAGTAACTGCTTGTTCAGTTCCATAATGGGATCTGCATTTGAACACAGTGCAGCGCGTAGTCGGCGTTTGACCAGTGCGATTGTTTTGTATGGAAGCATTAAAAAATTTAAGTTTAAATTCTCTATCTCCGAAACGAATGCAGATCCCATTCTAAAATTTTACACATATTATGGAAAAAAAATTTTGTTTTCAACTCTGTAATAACTGCCAAGAAACACATTTATTTGTCTCTAAGATAACACTATTTACTTTTTTTCTATCACTATGAATAATACCAAACATTTTTTTCAAAAAACCCGCTCCTCAAATTTTGTCAATTCTTTAAAGGCTTAGAAAAGGTCAACTAGGCTTCATAGAAAAAAAATAAAAATGCACATTCATTCAGGACATATAAAAGTACAATTAAACCAAATATAAACAAAATCCAGAACCTGACATTTTTTTCGCTGTCCGCTTCGCGTGAAATGCCCCTATTACTAGATATTGTTCATTACCAGTTGAATACTGATAGATTGGAAATTAACAATTTCTAGTAATTGGTTTATTTTTATATTATCCCTGTTTTACAAAAAAAAAAACCACTTCAGTTATATTGCATTAAATGCATGACCACACGGAAAGACAAGCCAAATCTATTGCTGAGTTGCATATACATGAAATTCTTATATTTTTTTATTCTTTATACGGCGTCGGAATAGCTTAACCTTACTCAATGAAATTTCTGTCAGAAAGGAATGCTTCAGAGCAATGGGAAAGAGAATTTTTTCTAATTAGAAAAATTTTCAGATTACAGGAAATTTCGGTATCTTCTTCTTTCCAATTTAAGGCTGGTTGCCGTACAATATACCATGTTCTCATTACCAAAGTTTGCTCACACAACACCTCATTACCAAACCATATGCTATCCTTACCGAACTCGACATACAATATTTCATTTTACTGCAGAGAAGCCATTAACACACCAGAAGTTAATGAACCCACCTGTATACCAAACATTATCAAAAACGAACCAGCAACTTGCAACTTAAGAGAAGGAAGGCAAATCCCAACAATCTATCAGCTGGAACCTAACTACATCCCCATCATCAACATTCCAAACACAGCACTAAAATGCACCTGCAACATCCCGCAAATCCAACTTGAAGGGACTATGCTCATCCATATTGAAAATTGCAGTATCGAAATTAATGGGATAAGTTACATCAGTAAAAGCAATGTCTACTGGGACAATATATCCATATATCAATCGATGCTGCACCAAATAAATTTCTCAAAAATCATCGAGGATCTCAACCTAGAAAAACTCGGCACTTACCACTTCAAGAAACAACAAGCCATCAAACTCCTGCAGGAACATGCCTCGCAAAAGGACAATTTAATATACGGAATCATAGTCTTCATTGGTATTTTCATAATAATCTTCACCATTGGAAAATTAAGGAAGCCCATTAAACTTCACTCCGGAAGCTTCAAGGATTCAGCTTTTTTGGCAGTCGCTCCATTCAAAGGGGGGAGGAGTTACAGTCCCAAACCACACTTAGTTCCCAGGCACAAGTTCCCAGACACAAATTCCCAGATACCGGACGCATCTTATTTCAAATTCCAAGTAAAATGTAGAAGTAAGTCACGTTTTTACAAATAAGCATTTTTTGGTTTAAACTTAAAACTTGTAAAGCAAAAAGGCAGTTGTAATTCATTCTTGGTCATAATCAGTCAATTTTGTAAAGATCTAAGCCGTAAATAAATTTAATTAAAGTAAACTAAATTTTTTTCAAACGCTAACCGAGTCAAATCCTAAGTCGCGATCAGTCCTGAAACAAGTTAGAACAAAATCTTTTAGATTTCCTTAAACTATAGCATTTCAACTTCAAATCTAACATTTTTAAAGAACAAATCTGATTTTATCAAAATCAAAACTATACTTTACCAAAAACAAATCTGATTTCATAAATTCAAATGTGATTTTTTATAAAACAAATCTGCTATTCTCTATTTCAAAACTGTGTTTACCAAAATCATATCTAAGTATCGTTAAAGTTATAGCGCCAACTGCCCTGTTAATAACAGTGTGTCGCCCTCGTGT
This sequence comes from Leptarthrus brevirostris, assembly GCA_964036015.1. Classification (NCBI taxonomy): domain Eukaryota; kingdom Metazoa; phylum Arthropoda; class Insecta; order Diptera; family Asilidae; genus Leptarthrus; species Leptarthrus brevirostris. Next base: position 3,653,862 of record OZ038376.1, read on the forward strand.
GTTGAGCTACTTAAATCCCTCCTTACAGAGGCTTTTATCTTAAATTTGTAAAAATGTGTTATCATTGGAGAATATGGAGGTAGAAATTGCCTAAACCTAAATGGTAAAGAAGATACTAGATCTCTTAATTCTTGCGTTTTATGAATTCTGGCATTATCCATAATAAGCCAGGTTTTCACGTTCTGTTCATATATTTAGTAGTTCGCGAAGAAAAATGCAGAATTTGTGTAAGGAGGGATTTAAGTAGTTCAACGCACTGTTATTAACAGGGCAGTTGGCGCTATTACTTCAACGGATTGCAGCAACTACGTAATGCACATGTTGTCCAATATGACGAAAGCAGCGGCTGGAGAGCAATTACGTAAATTTTTTTTTTGATAAATAACTTTTTTTACAGTAATTAAATAAAATTTCTGTTGGGACAGATTTGTTATTTATAAAGATAGAATTGAAATATAATAAAATAGTTTTTAAAAACAAAGTTGAACCGACTTCACAAAAAGCGCTAAAAAGCATAAAATTAATTTTATATCTATTACGACATTTTGAAGTCGGTGCAAATCAAACAAACCAAACAACTACAACAAATTATATTTAATCGTCATTTCTAATGATCCCGTAAGCTGAAACGTTCAGGTAGTATTATGTATTATTTTCAATTGTGGTACTGTAGTTGTTTTATTTGTTTAATTTACACCGACTTCAAAATGTCGTAATAGATATAAAATTAAAAATTATTTTATACTTTTTAGCGCTAGTCTTCTACTCTATAGAACGAAGAAAGAACCATTCAAATCGGTCCACGCGTTAAAAAGTAAGGTTTAACCCCCTACCCCACCTCCATTCCACAAAATTTTCATGGCATCAATCAAGGAACATGCTCTACCGAACAGAAGAGAAATCATCGAAGTAGTATAGATATGCCGGTTCTGGCCCATGAGAAAATCGAGCTCAAAATGTGCTATGCCGGTTCTGGCCCATGAGAAAATCGAGTCAAAAATGTGCTTTGCCGATTCTGACGCAATCTTGGATTTAGGGTATTCGGTCTTGTAGGCTACAATTGAGAGATAAGGAAAAGAGATAAGGCTTGTCGGCCATCTTGGATTTTCGGTATTCGGTCTTGGAGGCTACAATTGGTCTTCTTCTTCTAAAAAATGTGCTATGGCGGTTCTGGCTCATGAGAAAATGCTATGGCGGTTCTGGCTCATGAGAAAAAAATCGAATCTCGGATTTTGAGTATTCGGTCTTGGAGACTACAATTGGTCTTCTTCTTCTTTGGTTTGATGATGGAAAGATAAGGATTGTCGGTCATCTTGGATTTTCGGTACGAAAAAAAGTATGAAAAAGTAAGAAGAAGATGCGAAATGACCGCATTTGTGGTTCGAGCTTTTTGTGTCGGCTTGGGTGATAAGGCTTTGTAGATTAACCTATGTTAAATATAATTAGTAATACAGGGGTATTTACATTTTGACTACCAGGCGATCATGAAAAGCTTTTGTTATGGTCAAGACGATGTGATCGCACATGTAGCTTATCATTAGACAGCGGCATAATATTCTTACTATGACCAAAGCATGGCTCGCTAGAGTGAACAGCGTTATCAGTAAATTTTGCCCCGAAAACTTATGAGTAACTTAAAATTCTGTTGTTTATATGCTTTAAACATGGCTTGATTACGAAACATTTTGCACAGCTGATTGTGTTTCATGTGCTTATGATTGCCTGGTATTAGCCGTCGTATAAAATGCGCTAATCGTGTGTTATGATGAATATGCGAAAAACCCTCCGTGTGCTGAGTTTAATGAATTTGTGGTTTTGGTGTAGGTTTTGGCGATAAGGCAGATCCTCGGTCGAGAGTTTAGCACTTTGGCGGTTGATAAGAGTTTGTTTTTTGTTTTGATTGCGCACCTGTCGGCCATCTTGGTTTTTGGGTATTCGGTCTTCTTCTTCTTCTCTGGTTTGCACCTGAACCTGGATCTGAACCTGGACTTAAAAATAGCATCAACAATTTTGTCTAAATTCATTGATAAATAATTAATAAATATCTGGCTCAATTTCTTTTAATATAAAAAATCCGCTGATAAGTAGTAGTAAACATTTGGATTCAATTCGTTAGCGTAAAAAATTTGCCGATAAGAGTTGAATGGCCCAGAATGTTTTGGGGTGATAAGAAAAAAACGATTCGCTGTAGTAACCTCGAACTTTAAAAGATTGTCATGCAATTTCTTTTCCAGATCTAAATATAGACATTAATTCGAGGTCATATTATTAAATAATTTCGTGTTTTATGCAACTAGCAAGTAAGTCATTCTACCGATTACGTCATCTTGACCTTGATTACTAGTTAAAATAACATCATTGAGGAATAGCCAAAAGAATTTCTGTAATTAATGGAAAAAATCTGATGTTTAAAAATAACATGCATCGCTTTGCATAAATCCGTTGATAAGTAATAAACGTCTAGTCAAGGTAACTAGAATGGCTTCTTTCGGTACTTTGGAAAAGAAAGAAAATAAATATCTTTTCAAAGATGCAAAGAAAATAAATATCTTTTCATAGCCTTAAACTTCGTTTCTTTATGGTTCAGCCGTAATAATCTTAATAAGGGAAACCATTGATTCGTAATTATGCTTTAAATTTATACCAAACTAGCAGCTAACCAACCCATATAACAACCTTAAACTTAAGATAGGAAGAAGAAATTAACAGGATCATTAAAAATAAAAATTAATTGGATCATTTTATTACACTTAACCTCTCCGAATTCTTTATTTTTGTGTCTATGAAGGAGGGTGGAACAATTTTAGGATTGTGAATGCGAGTATGAATCCTAATGATATTTTAGAGGAATACATGCCTCCAGAAGATGGTAACAGGAGTCTAATGTTATGGTTGAGATCTGACGAGCCGATTTCTTATACATTTCATTTTGAGTTCATATTTCAAGAGTTTAGAAAATTAAGTGATATAAGTGAGCATATGCAAACCAAACATATACAAGCATACTGCTATAAAGTTCAATATTGCATTATTTTGTGAATTTATGAAATATGCTAATACTGATGATGTAGATGAAAACGAAGTAGCTTTAGATATAAAATCTTTTCAGGCTAAGATGAACATAGCATAGATAGAATGATGAAACAAATTATTGTAAAATCTGAAGAATTTCAAGAAAAAGACAGCGGCTGGGCTCTTCTAAGAATCATCCACATTGAAGTGGAAGTATGATTATCGTTTATTTATTAGAGCCTTAATCTGAAAAAGAATTTATATTGCAAGAAATCAAAGTATAGAAATACGATTTTTAAATTCATATAGATTAGATTTCTCTGGCGCAGATAAATTAGCGAATAATTCATCTGATGAAAACTTAATATTAACCAGATCCTTTTATAAAAATGACGATTTATTTAATTTAATGAATACCTTAATTGCTTTGAAAAATTTAGTGAAAATTCATTGCCTATGCAAAAGTAGTTTGATAATAAATTTACAGATACGAAGTGTTCTGATAATGATTATGCGCATTTAACAAACGTTTGGAAAGCATTTGAATGTAAAATATTTGTAGACTATTTATATTGTCATTATTACATAGCACCAGGATTATTTTGGGATGCTATGCTTAAGTATACAAAGATTGAATTACAATAATTATTAACTGTCGTTAATATGTATAACTTTATATATTCTCGCAGGCATTCTACTGCTAATTATAAGCATATGGAAAATGTTATCCCATCACAAAGCTCAACATATTTAATTTACTTCGATACCAATAATTTATATGGGTGGGACATGTCTGAATTCTTACTATATGAGAAATTTCAAGGGGATAGAAAATACGGATATCGATATAATGAACATTCCTCAAAGTTCAGAAATTGAATATACATATATATTTGAAGTAGATTTAACTTATCTAGAATCACTTCATGACTTACACAATGATCTACCATTTTGCGCAAATAATATAAAAATCCCCTGAATTAGGCTCAAGGAAATTGATATATGACTTAGAAGATACATTTCATTACATAATCCATTATAGAAATCTCCAAAAAGTAGTTTAAAGTATGAATTGAAGTTTTCATGCATTCATAGAGCTCTTTGATTCAGCTCTTTGATTTGATTAAAACAATATATTGATCTTAGTACTTTGCATAGATCAAAAGCTGTTAACACTTTCCGATCTTAAGCTCTTATGATGGAATTTGAATTTATCACGATGAATGACACTAATTTTGTGTTCTTAAGTATATTCAAATGTTCAACAGGTGCTTACTATTGGCAAGACTTATTCTAATATCACCATTAAATCTTTTGGTTGGAGCACAGTTCAGTTTACTAAAATTATCACAGTTTAAAAAATTATTAACTTTATTTTTGGTTTGTCTTTTACTTTGTTTGCATTAGCAAGTATAAACATGTATTTGAAAAAGGGTATACCCCAAAAAAATGTGATTACAAAATACCAAATTTCTTCGAAATAAAAACACTCGTAATTCACGTAATCAATTTTTATTTAAAATCGGCAGAGTTCTATTAACTCTTCCTGACATATCATTATTTTATATAATTAATTTACATATTTCTAAATCCTGGTATTTCGTCCATTTTGTTTTCGATAAATTTTAAATTGCAATCTTCATCCATCTCATACACAGTGTTGTTGATCTCCACTGTTTGAACCCCTGTACCATAAAAGCCCTGAATTAGGCTCAAGGAAATTGATAGCTGACTTAGATGATAAATTTCATTACATAATTCATTATAGAAATCTCCAACAATGTTTAAAGCATGGATTGAAGTTTTCATGCATTCATAGAGCTCTTCGATTTAGACAATCGAACTGATTAAAACAATATATTGATCGTAATACTTTGCATAGATCAAAAGCTGTCAACACTTTCCGAAAAGATTTTTCAAATTAGGTAATAATGCTGTCTACGGCAAAACAAGCGAAAATGTTGATAAGAGTAGCGATATTAAGATAGCTACGGAATGGGCAAGTCGAGGTAAACATTAGGTCTTGTGCTTTAATTGTAACCCCAATTTTCATAGTATTGCGCAATTTACAATAAATATGGCAGCAGTAGAATTAAGCAAAGTAAAAGTGACTTATAACAAAACAGTTTATTTAGGTTTTGTACTTCTTGAAATATTCAAATTAAAAATGTATAAATTCCATTACGAATTCAGTATGAGGATAGAGTTATGTTAAATTATTCGGATACAGATTCCTTTATTTATACGATTAAAACTATTGATTATTATAGTGATATTTCAGATGAGAGAAATGAAAGATTTGATACTTTAGAATACAGTTCAAACAATCCTTTCAGTCTTACACTAAAATATAAAAAGAAATTAGATTACATGAAATATGAGCTTAATAATAGCATAATGTTAGAATTTATAGGTTTAAAGTCTAACATGTATTCTTTATCTATACGAAATGTTGAATCTATAAAAAAAGCGAAGGGTGTTTAAAACAGTTCTGTTAACAAGTTAACTATAGGTAATAATAGAGATTGCTTGTAAAAGAAGAATAATTTTAATGGTGATATGCTTATATTTAGATCTAAGTTGCAGCAGCTTTATACACAATATATAAATAACGTAGTTTTGAGCTCATCAGATGGCAAAAGATATTTAAGAGAGGATAGAATTGAAACGTATGCTTGGGGGGCATTATATAAAAGTATAACTTTATAAATAAAGGAATCAGAGGGTGACTAACACAATGTTCTCGCAATGTTCTTAAAATTAACATCCCATTTATCTTCTTACGAGTAGACAACAGGAAAGAAAGAAAGATATTAAGAAAGCTACATTGTAAACTGCTGGCTCCATTCAATCATTAGTAAAATTTGATTTTGTAAAATATTAATCCTTGAGTGTTAATTACACTGAATATTCAGAAGTTGGAATAAATGATTAATTTTTAAATTGTAATAAGTTTTATTTTCAAACATTTTTATACAATGACATTGAGCATTCTTAACTGTTTTAGAATTTCTAAAGCTCTTCTTCCTGACCTCCTGCTTGATGTTAATTTTAATTCATCCACCAGTATATTGGGGTCTGTAATATCTTGAATTTCATCATCGCCATTGGAGTCTTCATCACAACTTCGGTCATCATCCTCAACCGCGGAATCACAACTTCGGTTATTATCTTCAAACGCGGCGTTGTCATCTTTAACTGAATTTGGGTTCACATCTTCATTTACTCTTCTATCAGCGATGCTAAAATATCCATTATTCTCACCCTTTAAAGATTCTTGAGAATGCCCCCGATTTTTTCTAAGGGGTATAATTTTATTTCTAATAGTATTCCTAACGCGATCAAAACCGGCTTCATTGATGGATGTTAATAAATGGGTATTTTCATCTGATAAAATCTCTTCTTCACGATTTTTATCTTTCAATAAATGTGTTGACCGTCTCTTATGTCTTAGAAGACTATCTTTCCGACTAAAGAATTTGTTGCATTCTATGCATTTAAACATATTGGTGGTTATCTAAACACTAAAAACGACCTGTTGAAATCGATATTTATAACTTATTACTCCCGCCAACGCCAACAACAAAACCAACACCAACGCCAACATCAACACCAACCCTAACACCAACACCAACGCCAACACCATGATAAAGCTGTTCATAGACATGGTAAGAGCTGTTTGTAAACCTGGTAAAGCATAGAATTGAAACATATGCATGGGGGGCATTATAAATTGAATCAAATGAATATAGAAAAATAAAAAATTGTCATTGATAAGATTACGTTAGAATGTATAGGATTGAAATCTAAGATCAATTATTTACGAGTATAAAGCAAGAAAGATATTAAGAAAGCTACATTTTAACTAACTGTTAGATTAACTAGAAATTGTGAAAATGAGAATCATTAATAAATTTATGTAGAAGGAAAAATAAATGACTAAATTAATAAAATGCTATTTTAACATTAGCAGAAAGACTTTTAATAGTATAAAATAGACATTTAATTCTTATTTATAACTATTATTACTTTTCTAGGAAATTTCTTAAAAGGTAAACATTTTCCCTTATGAATTAAACAGCATCGCGCATTATTCAAAAATTTAAGCGAGGATAAGCTTGGACACTACAATTCTTCTTTCATATTATATACTATTACACCTTCACCAAATGTTTTATTGATTCAGCAAGCCTTTCACATAAAGTACTTTGTTTCTTATTAAAGGAGTCACTATAGCACGTAATTGATGTTGATGATGTTGATCGTTCCAATTGAATTATCATGCAACCACTTCGCTTCTTTTGTCTTTGCAGTTGTTAAATCATTAAATCTAAATGGAGATTGAAAAATTAAGTGCTGCATTTGGTTTCCATTTGTCAAAATTGCCCATTCCTTTACAATGAACTTCGTGTTTAAATCCTTTTTACAAAGGCATACAAAAAGAAATGTGTTTGCGGTAATATTACTGTGAGTTTTAAATTCTATACGAATATCGACGTCTGCTTTGAAGTATTTATGTTTAGGTTGAGTTTTTAAAATTTCACTGTTATTGTATTTATCAATACCGGGATCCATTTCAAGAGTTCAATTTTCAAGAGTTTACGTTTATATGAGTTTATTGAAGCATCGTTATTTGATTCATCCTTTATTTGTGTTACAAATGTCTCAAGCGGCTTGGTGATGGGCTTAAAAGTTTGCTCTAGCTGAGTCTCTGTTTCCATTTTTCTCATCTTAAGAGCTTCAATTTTTTTCTGATGGCATTTCACACCCTCTCCAATGATCTCATATAACCGTAAATTCTTGAAAATGGATCCTGGGATTGATAAATATAATGACAGTAAAATTTTAACACGTCAACCTAAGCATAAATACTTCAAAGTACTTCAGGTAAACTTGGAGATTATTCTGGAATTTCCGATAGCTAGCTCAAATAATACTGAGGATGATGATGAAGAATTCGCTACACTCACACATTCATTTACATTAACATGGACACGTTCCCTTCAATTTCGAAACACGAAAACTGGAGCTTAAGATTGATAAATCCTTTGGGGTTTTCTGTGATGGAAACATCTTCAAATTGATGGAGACCCTATCATATCAAGAAAAAAAAATATATAACATGACTTCAGGTTTTCCCGAATTGCTTTTCATTAAAATCTTCTCCTCCATTAAAAACTATACTCATTAGATGATATGAACAGCTGCAGAATCGTTATGAATGATACCAATGCTTATAAACTCGATTATAAGGGATTAATTTTGTTCGGAAATTCACACTTAAAATCTATAAGTGACAGATGTAAACATAAAACTTGCCTGTGGTAATTAATCCATTCTGCGCATAAATCCTATGCTATTCATTTGATTAAATTTATAATGCCCCCCATGCATACGTTTCAATTCTATGCTTTACCAGGTTTACAAACAGCTCTTACCATGTCTATGAACAGCTTTATCATGGTGTTGGCGTTGGTGTTGGTGTTAGGGTTGGTGTTAATGTTGGCGTTGGTGTTGGTTTTGTTGTTGGCGTTGGCGGGAGTAATAAGTTATAAATATCGATTTCAACAGGTCGTTTTTAGTGTTTAGATAACCACCAATATGTTTAAATGCATAGAATGCAACAAATTCTTTAGTCGGAAAGATAGTCTTCTAAGACATAAGAGACGGTCAACACATTTATTGAAAGATAAAAATCGTGAAGAAGAGATTTTATCAGATGAAAATACCCATTTATTAACATCCATCAATGAAGCCGGTTTTGATCGCGTTAGGAATACTATTAGAAATAAAATTATACCCCTTAGAAAAAATCGGGGGCATTCTCAAGAATCTTTAAAGGGTGAGAATAATGGATATTTTAGCATCGCTGATAGAAGAGTAAATGAAGATGTGAACCCAAATTCAGTTAAAGATGACAACGCCGCGTTTGAAGATAATAACCGAAGTTGTGATTCCGCGGTTGAGGATGATGACCGAAGTTGTGATGAAGACTCCAATGGCGATGATGAAATTCAAGATATTACAGACCCCAATATACTGGTGGATGAATTAAAATTAACATCAAGCAGGAGATCAGGATGAAGAGCTTTAGAAATTCTAAAACAGTTAAGAATGCTCAATGTCATTGTATAAAAATGTTTGAAAATAAAACTTATTACAATTTAAAAATTAATTATTTATTCCAACTTCTGAATATTCAGTGTAATTAACACTCAAGGATTAATATTTTACAAAATCAAATTTTACTAATGATTGAATGGAGCAAGCAGTTTACAATGTAGCTTTCTTAATATCTTTCTTTCTTTCCTGTTGTCTACTCGTAAGAAGATAAATGGGATGTTAATTTTAAGAACATTGCGAGAACATTGTGTTAGTCACCCTCTGATTCCTTTATTTATAAAGTTATACTTTTATATAATGCCCCCCAAGCATACGTTTCAATTCTATCCTCTCTTAAATATCTTTTGCCATCTGATGAGCTCAAAACTACGTTATTTATATATTGTGTATAAAGCTGCTGCAACTTAGATCTAAATATAAGCATATCACCATTAAAATTATTCTTCTTTTACAAGCAATCTCTATTATTACCTATAGTTAACTTGTTAACAGAACTGTTTTAAACACCCTTCGCTTTTTTTATAGATTCAACATTTCGTATAGATAAAGAATACATGTTAGACTTTAAACCTATAAATTCTAACATTATGTTATTATTAAGCTCATATTTCATGTAATCTAATTTCTTTTTATATTTTAGTGTAAGACTGAAAGGATTGTTTGAACTGTATTCTAAAGTATCAAATCTTTCATTTCTCTCATCTGAAATATCACTATAATAATCAATAGTTTTAATCGTATAAATAAAGGAATCTGTATCCGTATAATTTAACATAACTCTATCCTCATACTGAATTCGTAATGGAATTTATACATTTTTAATTTCAATATTTCAAGAAGTACAAAACCTAAATAAACTGTTTTGTTATAAGTCACTTTTACTTTGCTTAATTCTACTGCTGCCATATTTATTGTAAATTGCGCAATACTATGAAAATTGGGGTTACAATTAAAGCACAAGACCTAATGTTTACCTCGACTTGCCCATTCCGTAGCTATCTTAATATCGCTACTCTTATCAACATTTTCGCTTGTTTTGCCGTAATTGTATTACCTAATTTGAAAAATCTTTTCGGAAAGTGTTGACAGCTTTTGATCTATGCAAAGTATTAAGATCAATATATTGTTTTAATCAGTTCGATTGTCTAAATCGAAGAGCTCTATGAATGCATGAAAACTTCAATCCATGCTTTAAAAATTGTTGGAGATTTCTATAATGAATTATGTAATGAAATTTATCTTCTAAGTCAGCTATCAATTTCCTTGAGCCTAATTCAGGGCTTTTATGGTACAGGGGTTCAAACAGTGGAGATCAACAACACTGTGTATGAGATGGATGAAGATTGCAATTTAAAATTTATCGAAAACAAAATGGACGAAATACCAGGATTTAGAAATATGTAAATTAATTATATAAAATAATGATATGTCAGGAAGAGTTAATAGAACTCTGCCGATTTTAAATAAAAATTGATTACGTGAATTACGAGTGTTTTTATTTCGAAGAAATTTGGTATTTTGTAATCACATTTTTTTGGGGTATACCCTTTTTCAAATACATGTTTATACTTGCTAATGCAAACAAAGTAAAAGACAAACCAAAAATAAAGTTAATAATTTTTTAAACTGTGATAATTTTAGTAAACTGAACTGTGCTCCAACCAAAAGATTTAATGGTGATATTAGAATAAGTCTTGCCAATAGTAAGCACCTGTTGAACATTTGAATATACTTAAGAACACAAAATTAGTGTCATTCATCGTGATAAATTCAAATTCCATCATAAGAGCTTAAGATCGGAAAGTGTTAACAGCTTTTGATCTATGCAAAGTACTAAGATCAATATATTGTTTTAATCAAATCAAAGAGCTGAATCAAAGAGCTCTATGAATGCATGAAAACTTCAATTCATACTTTAAACTACTTTTTGGAGATTTCTATAATGGATTATGTAATGAAATGTATCTTCTAAGTCATATATCAATTTCCTTGAGCCTAATTCAGGGGATTTTTATATTATTTGCGCAAAATGGTAGATCATTGTGTAAGTCATGAAGTGATTCTAGATAAGTTAAATCTACTTCAAATATATATGTATATTCAATTTCTGAACTTTGAGGAATGCTCATTATATCGATATCCGTATTTTCTATCCCCTTGAAATTTCTCATATAGTAAGAATTCAGACATGTCCCACCCATATAAATTATTGGTATCGAAGTAAATTAAATATGTTGAGCTTTGTGATGGGATAACATTTTCCATATGCTTACAATTAGCAGTAGAATGCCTACGAGAATATATAAAGTTATACATATTAACGACAGTTAATAATTATTGTAATTCAATCTTTGTATACTTAAGCATAGCATCCCAAAATAATCCTGGTGCTATGTAATAATGACAATATAAATAGTCTACAAATATTTTACATTCAAATGCTTTCCAAACGTTTGTTAAATGCGCATAATCATTATCAGAACACTTCGTATCTGTAAATTTATTATCAAACTACTTTTGCATAGGCAATGAATTTTCACTAAATTTTTCAAAGCAATTAAGGTATTCATTAAATTAAATAAATCGTCATTTTTATAAAAGGATCTGGTTAATATTAAGTTTTCATCAGATGAATTATTCGCTAATTTATCTGCGCCAGAGAAATCTAATCTATATGAATTTAAAAATCGTATTTCTATACTTTGATTTCTTGCAATATAAATTCTTTTTCAGATTAAGGCTCTAATAAATAAACGATAATCATACTTCCACTTCAATGTGGATGATTCTTAGAAGAGCCCAGCCGCTGTCTTTTTCTTGAAATTCTTCAGATTTTACAATAATTTGTTTCATCATTCTATCTATGCTATGTTCATCTTTGCCTGAAAAGATTTTATATCTAAAGCTACTTCGTTTTCATCTACATCATCAGTATTAGCATATTTCATAAATTCACAAAATAATGCAATATTGAACTTTATAGCAGTATGCTTGAATATGGTTGGTTTGCATATGCTCACTTATATCACTTAATTTTCTAAACTCTTGAAATATGAACTCAAAATGAAATGTATAAGAAATCGGCTCGTCAGATCTCAACCATAACATTAGACTCCTGTTACCATCTTCTGGAGGCATGTATTCCTCTAAAATATCATAAGGATTCATACTCGCATTCACAATCCTAAAATTGTTCCACCCTCCTTCATAGACACAAAAATAAAGAATTCGGAGAGGTTAAGTGTAATAAAACATATATTTGGATAATAACAAACAAAATTCTAATAACCGCAATTTCCTTTTAAATGAAGGCTATTTAGGATATGTTAAAACATGAGTGGAAATGAAAAAGTATTGAGAGCCGCAATTTCCTTTTGAATCTATATATATTATGAAGAACATGTTTGGAAAATTTGTCATCCAAAATTTAAAAAACAACAAGCCCGGAACCTGATATTTGCCTAAATTACATGACAAACTCAAAGTAAACTGAACTCGGTGAGATCACAATTTGGGTCTATTTTCTTTAGTTCTTCACATGATAAATCTCTTTAAAGTATCGAAAGACGAAATTTTAGCTACCTCGATTTTGTTTGTTCTAGTCTAAATTCACGGTTTTGATGCTATTTTTAGAAAGTGCTACAACGACCGCAATGATCCTGTTAATTTCTTCTTCCTATCTTAAGTTTAAGGCTGTTATATGGGTTGGTTAGCTGCTAGTTTGGTATAAATTTAAAGCATAATTACGAATCAATGGTTTCCCTTATTAAGATTATTACGGCTGAACCATAAAGAAACGAAGTTTAAGGCTATGAAAAGATATTTATTTTCTTTGCATCTTTGAAAAGATATTTATTTTCTTTCTTTTCCAAAGTACCGAAAGAAGCCATTCTAGTTACCTTGACTAGACGTTTATTACTTATCAACGGATTTATGCAAAGCGATGCATGTTATTTTTAAACATCAGATTTTTTCCATTAATTACAGAAATTCTTTTGGCTATTCCTCAATGATGTTATTTTAACTAGCAATCAAGGTCAAGATGACGTAATCGGTAGAATGACTTACTTGCTAGTTGCATAAAACACGAAATTATTTAATAATATGACCTCGAATTAATGTCTATATTTAGATCTGGAAAAGAAATTGCATGACAATCTTTTAAAGTTCGAGGTTACTACAGCGAATCGTTTTTTTCTTATCACCCCAAAACATTCTGGGCCATTCAACTCTTATCGGCAAATTTTTTACGCTAACGAATTGAATCCAAATGTTTACTACTACTTATCAGCGGATTTTTTATATTAAAAGAAATTGAGCCAGATATTTATTAATTATTTATCAATGAATTTAGACAAAATTGTTGATGCTATTTTTAAGTCCAGGTTCAGATCCAGGTTCAGGTGCAAACCAGAGAAGAAGAAGAAGACCGAATACCCAAAAACCAAGATGGCCGACAGGTGCGCAATCAAAACAAAAAACAAACTCTTATCAACCGCCAAAGTGCTAAACTCTCGACCGAGGATCTGCCTTATCGCCAAAACCTACACCAAAACCACAAATTCATTAAACTCAGCACACGGAGGGTTTTTCGCATATTCGTAATCAAGCCATGTTTAAAGCATATAAACAACAGAATTTTAAGTTACTCATAAGTTTTCGGGGCAAAATTTACTGATAACGCTGTTCACTCTAGCGAGCCATGCTTTGGTCATAGTAAGAATATTATGCCGCTGTCTAATGATAAGCTACATGTGCGATCACATCGTCTTGACCATAACAAAAGCTTTGGGGTTGCGAGAAAATTGCTTTCTTGTACTTAAATTCATGATCGCCTGGTAGTCAAAATGTAAATACCCCTGTATTACTAATTATATTTAACATAGGTTAATCTACAAAGCCTTATCACCCAAGCCGACACAAAAAGCTCGAACCACAAATGCGGTCATTTCGCATCTTCTTCTTACTTTTTCATACTTTTTTTCGTACCGAAAATCCAAGATGACCGACAATCCTTATCTTTCCATCATCAAACCAAAGAAGAAGAAGACCAATTGTAGTCTCCAAGACCGAATACTCAAAATCCGAGATTCGATTTTTTTCTCATGAGCCAGAACCGCCATAGCATTTTCTCATGAGTCAGAACCGCCATAGCACATTTTTTAGAAGAAGAAGACCAATTGTAGCCTCCAAGACCGAATACCGAAAATCCAAGATGGCCGACAAGCCTTATCTCTTTTCCTTATCTCTCAATTGTAGCCTACAAGACCGAATACCCTAAATCCAAGATTGCGTCAGAATCGGCAAAGCACATTTTTGACTCGATTTTCTCATGGGCCAGAACCGGCATAGCACATTTTGAGCTCGATTTTCTCATGGGCCAGAACCGGCATATCTATACTACTCATCGAAATCGATCCACGCGTTACGAAGTTACTACCCCACTCCCCAACCCCCCTTATAGGACCCAATTATTCTACTATTAGCAATGTGGGCTCACACTCTATACAAAAGCACAAGAACCATCCAAATCGGTCCACGCGTTACAAAGTTAGGTTCTACCCCCCCTCCGCAAACCAAACCAAACATTTTTTTTCTCTTGGTATCAACGGGGAGCATACTCTACCCAACAGGAAAAGAATTATCCAAATCGGTCCACGCGTTACGAAGTTAGACTTCTCTTCCCCCCACCCCTACCCCTATTATTCTCCTATTAGCAATGGGGAATCACAATCTATACACCAGAAGAAGAACCATCGAAATCGGACCACGAGTTACAAAATTTCCGATAGTGTTATAAATTTTAGGGGACACTTACTTGTATACTCCAGCCAAACTGGATCTCGTCCAATCCCGCCTTCTAGGCACCCTAAAACTACGTGTAGTTTCGGTTTTAACACGTTTATTGTATTAATTAGGCTTGATTATTATTACTTAGATTAATTCACTAACTATGTCTTGTAGTTTGCAGCGCTTAACAATTTTCCTAATTTACATAACGTACATCACTAACTTTGTTTTGTAGCTTAATGTAAGACACTTGATAATTTTTTACATTAATTGCATCCACTATGATTTGTTACTCACAAAAATTTTTGTGCTTTAATTTAATTCGCTTTCATCTTTTACATTTTTTACCCACGACCAGTTACCTGTTTATTTGACTGAACTTTTTGATCAAGGTTGAACGCTTTGAGCTTTCGCTCTAGATCGTATAACTGCCGTTCAGTCGTTAATCATTAGGTAAGCTTTTGGTCGTGTCTGTGAGAGCTTTTTCCTCTCACTTGCTGGCCTGATCAAGTTCAAGCACCATTAGACCTTGAGTACGGCGATGTACTTATCGGAATTTGATGGCGAGGCGCTTTTGGCTTGAGAACTTTGATTCCTATCCAGGTGCTTCGATTGCTTTGATTTCTAGGAAAATTTACCCGTTAGCCACTTCGTGAAAGGGGATATACAATTTCCTCTGGAATTCGTTAACGAAATGGCTACTTGCTGATAAATTTTTATGTTCCTTGTTTGTGGTCATATCCGTTATGCGATGTTGTTGACAAAATATCCAGCATCGGATTTCGGATCTGACCTGTAACATTCCTTCTTCCTAGAAAAATTGAAAATGTCTGGTCGGGATATTTTCCTAATAAAAAACGTGTACAGAGAGGAGTTGTCCTTTAGTTGCCTAACTATCGCGGCTTTTGTAGTATTTGGTATCATCTTTTAATTTTTGTTCGACACCATGAATTTTACGGAGGTAGTGACTCGTGCGGGGATCACCGTGGTCTTCAATCATACATACATACGGGTCTACGGGGTTTACGTTTCATCGGTTTCCCGGAACTGGGATGGACCGATTCGGATCGTGTTGTACCGGGCCGAGGAATCTTCCGTGACCACTTGGTCGGCTCCGGCGAGGTCAAGAGTGTACCACCGGGTGAATTTCGTCATCAGTACCGGGGAACGGTGGTCAGTTTCCGGTAAGTTTGTTTTTGGCAGATATTGGTAATTTGTATATTTATGGTTATTTTTTCTTTCAGATGTTGTCTTGTGAGGAGGTGGTGATAATGGACTTTTATACGACAATAATTTTTGAATAAATTTTGAATAATTCTCTAATTGAGTGTGTTTCTTCCTTTTCTTCCCTTTTCTTTGTTTCTGTTGTTATGGTTGTGTTGTTTTTTGGTTTGTTCTTCGTTGTACTACTTGGTAAAATCTGCGTTGAGAAGGAAGGATTTTGTTGTTTCTTGGAGGATTTTTAGTGGGTTCTTCGTTTTTTTTTTTTTATATATGATGTTGCCAAAGCTCAGGGGATGCCCTATGATGCTAAAGCACAGCCTTGGCAGGAAAGGAATTAAGGATGAGGGAAATGGGTTAGGAGGTTGAGTGAAGGAGGTGTCGATGTACGCCCCGTTTGAAAGTTTCAGGCTCATAAGACGAGGGAAAAACAGAAGATGGTAAACTGTTCCACATTCGTGTTGTTCTGCTAAGAAAAGATTCCCGAAATTTGACGGTACGTCCAAATTTGACCCGGAGAGTAAAGGGGTGGGAGCGACTTGTAGATCTTGTATCGCGCGTTGTAATGAGTCTACAAGGAATCAGGCTAGCGATTTCGTTAGAACAATGGCCATGGAAATAGCGATAAAAGAGTGAGAGACAACCGACATTCCGTCGATGCTCAAGAGAGTCAAGGCCCTCAGAGATTGAGGAATCGCCAATAAGTTTAACAGCCTTACGCTGAACTTTGTCTAACGCAGACAATGCGGTGTATCCTGCCCCTGCCCAAATATGGGAATTATATTCAAGTCTAGGCCTAATGTGGGACTTGTAGATCAACGCTAAGTCGGGTGGGGTGAAATATTTCTTACATCTCTGTAGAAAACCTAAACATTTCATCGCACTTTTGGCGATTGCAAATATATGATCAGTCCAGCTAAGATTGCTGGATATCTCAATACCCAAGATCTTTAGGGAGGGTGAATTGGGTATATTCACTCCGTCGACTGAAATGGGTTGGGGGTGGACTGGGCGTTTTTTAAGGGACATTAAACAGCATTGAGTTTTGGATGCATTAAACGTAACACGATTTGCTCTGCCCCAAGCGAGGACCTTAGAAATGTCGTTGTTTAATGATCTAAACATGCGTTCCCGATTGACTTCTGTAGCATTTCCACGTGAATTCATTACAGAATCAAATGAGTACGCGAAATCAAGGGTGCTGTCGTCGGCAAAACTATGAATAGGATTGAGAGTAAGGGATAAGAGATCATTGATGAAAAGAAGAAATAAAGTTGGTGAAAGAACTGAACCCTGAGGTACACCGGCATTTATTTCGTGGGATGCAGATGTAACGCCGTCAATAACTACACGGATTGAACGGCCTGACAAAAAGCTCTCTATCCATTTAACGAGGGTAGGATGCAGACCAAATGTTTGAAGTTTGGCTAAAAGGGCAGCATGCCAGACTCTATCAAAAGCCTTTGAAATATCAAGAGCGACGATTTCGGACTCACCGAAATTATGGAGACAATGATTCCAACGCTCCGTTAGAGCCGTTAGTAAGTCTCCGGTTGAGCGGCCAGCGCGGAAACCGTACTGGCAATCGTTGATAAGATGGTTATTTTCTAGATATGTCAACAACTGAGAGTTGATGAGTGATTCAAAAACTTTGGATATGATCGAGGTTAGTGCAATTGGTCTGTAGTTAGAGGGGTCGCATGCCTCTCCTTTTTTAAGTATCGGCTGGACATGAGCAAGTTTCCATACACTTGGAAATATTCCTGTTGAATATGACAGGTGAAAAAGTTTGCGCAGAGGTTTAGCCAAAGCAGAGGCGCAGCATTTTAAAACAAGGGGCGAGAAACCATCAGGCCCAGTAGCTTTGGACACGTCGAGTTTCGAAAGTACTCTAAAAACTTCCCGAGTGCGAAAGTGTAGCGGCTTTTGCCTACTAATGCACTGTGATAGAGATGGAAGTGGCTGCGATGATGGTGGCAAGTACGAGTTAGCAGCAAAATTAGCAGCAAACAGGTTGGCCTTGTCCAATGAGTCAGTAAAAACATTCCCATTATAAATGAGTGGTGGTGTTGACGAACAGGTGAAATTGTTCTTTACGGTTTTTACTAGAGACCAGAAGCCCTTACTGCCCTTTTGAGTAGAAAATACCTTCCGTCTGATGCTCTGGTCGAAATTGAACTTAGCCCGGCTAATTGCTGAATTGCAAATATTCCGCGCATCTCTATAGATACGTCTCGATTCCTCTGAAGGGCACAATTTATATGCCTGGAAGGCTGCTTCCTTCTTTTTAATGGCTGCGAAACAGTCATTATTGAACCAATTGGTGTTAGTTGGTTTGATGTTCTTGAAGCTATGAGGAATAAAGCGATGCATTCCAAACCATAGGATGTTCAAGATATAATCGGTGCTCCTGTTAACGTCCTTCATAGAAAAGCAATCAGACCAGTCCAGCTCTCTGAGATATTTATTAAGTCCCGCCCAATCAGCATTTTTATAATGCCACACTAATCTTTTGGTGGAGTTTAGATTAGTGGTTGTCAGAGAGGAGATGGAGAATTGGGCGGAGATTAGACAATGGTCCGAATTACCCAAGGGAGACGTCACCGAAACCGAGTATTTTTCTGGATGCGATGTTAGAAATAGATCTAAAAGGTGCGCGTTGTGCCCCGAAGTATCAGGAACACGAGTCGGACACTCAACCAGTTGCTGTAAATTAAAAGACTCACTAAATAACTCGACGTGTCTTCCAGACGGGCTTGTGGTAGAAGAATGCCTGAGCCACTGTGTGTTGTGGACGTTGAAATCTCCAGCAAGAACGATTTCAGAAGAGGGGGATAATTCCAAAATCTTATCGATATCGGAAGACAGTTTATCGAAGGAGCACACAGTGTCAGTGTCAGACATATTCGGGCTGCGGTATAAAAAGCAGAAGTGAATAATGTGCCGATAGAGTTTAAATCTAATCCAGACATAATTAAATTCTGGATTAGTAGAAGAGAATTGAGGGAGATAGGAGAATGGCACATCATTTCTAATATAAACCACGATTCCCCTCTGAGGAGAGAAAAGCGGCACTAAGTGATAACCAGGGATGTGATACTGATTAATATCAGAATCGGAAACAACCTTGGTTTCGCTTAGTGCAAAAACTGCCGGATTTTCCGCGATCAAGTGGCAGTAAACCGAAAAATGGTTACTTTTTAAGCCACGAATGTTGCAAAAATTAAATAAAAATTTTTGCATAGTCCCGGTCTTAATTTGCCCAAAACAAAACAAACGAAAACGTACACAAACACAAGGACTGACGAACGGGATCCACAGATGCAAAGCAAAGCCGCCTCTGTGAAAACAAAGCCAGCAGCAGTGTTATGCCTGCTGTGCTGAACTTTGATCTCGACGAAGGCAGCTAAATGCTCAGCAGTGGAGACCCGTTAAACGCATTCAATGCAGCACGATTGTACTACATTGAATGTTGGATGGAAGAAAATAAAAAATAGATAGGAACGGACTCACCAGACTGTGCTTTCAAATAGAGCATAAAAGCCCTTCACTCCGGCAAGATGGCACTAGCACTTTGATTTTTTAAAATTCGATTCGCTTTCGCAACCGCTTTAAAAATTTATTGGGGGGCAAGACACGGCGGCACATCCGTCCCCGTCAGTAGTTCAGCTCAAACTCGTTCGTTGTATTACTTGGGTGAAATCTGCGTTAAGAAGGAAGGGTTTTGTTGTTTTTTGTTTCTTGGAAGGGGAGAATTAAAGTTTAAAGATTGGTTTCTTAATCGGCGTTGGAAAATTTTATAAAAAAAAGGTGAAAAATTTTGTTGCATTTCAATAATTTTATCGGCGTTGAAAAACTTTTGAATGGTGTTGGTGAATTTAAACTTTAAAAATTTTAGTTTTTTTTTTTGGTTTTTTTTTGTTTTTGTTTGTTTTTTTTTTGTTTTTTTATTGGGGCAAAAATAGACTTTAAAGGTTATGAAGCTCGTTGCCTTATTATATTTTTCCTTTTGTGTGTATCTCGTTGCAAATGTTTCCTATACGAGTTGAATGGATTTAACTCTGGGAAGCGTTTGCGGTCTTTGGAGTGTTTGTGTTTTCGGGAGCGTTTGGGATTTGGTTGTTGTTTTGTGGGGGATCGCATGGATTGGCTGCATTGGTACATCGTTATTAGGGGGCGGTGTGTTTCGCTGGCGGATCCATAGCGTTTGCGGTCTCTGGAGTGTTTGTGTTTTCGGGAGTGTTTGGGATTTGGTTGTTGTTTTGTGGGGGATCGTATGGATTGGCTGCATTGGTACATCGTTATTAGGGGGCGGTGTGTTTCGCTGGCTGATCCATAGTGCGACTTTAGGGGCCACATGTTTAATTATAATGTACTCTGTTACGACCAGTATTAGCATTCCTGAGAGAGATAAGGAAGTGGTGGATAAAGTATGGCGTGTCTTGGCCTTAATGTTAATGCTAACTTTCTCTACCTGGGTGCGAATCTCGTCTAGGGATTTTGTGCCTTGGTGTATTAATTGGTTCGTATTGTCCCCAAGGAGCAATAAGGAGTGTTCCTCTGCATGTGGTTCCGGGAGTGTGGGTTAATTGTGCCCTTAATTGACATCTGGGGTTTTCTTCTAGCGGGTTAAATAATAGTTTGATAACAAATTCAGTGGACAGGGTTTGCTTTCGTTATCGGGGTGTTTAGTCTGCCAATATATGTGTCTTCTTCTATGTTTTTGGACACCTTTTGATATTTGATGGTTTAAGAAGTAAAAATTCCTGGGTATATATTTGACTTGCTATGTGTGAGTAAGCAATTTCTGGGATAAGTGAATGGTTATTTTCCGTATGGATTGGGAAACATCGGATTTGTTGCAGTTTAAATTTAGGAATGTCGAATATAGGGAGGGTGAGTCGAATTACAAGTTTTTCTAATAATAGATGGGTTCGAATTTCGGTCATTTGGTAAAGAATCGAGAGGCAGTTTTGGGGATTCTGGCAGGCTCAATGGGATTTATGGTAAATTTCGAACAGCCCACCGGGTAAATTAATAATGGATGGATTTGGTTATTCCTACTTGATATTATTATATCTGATAGGGCCTGTTGTCTAAACTCTAGTTCGACCATTTGGAGAAGGAGGCTAGAAATAATTTCCTGTCTTAACTGTCTAGCTTATAGTTCATCCGCCAAGTTGTGCAGATCATTGATTTGAAGAGTTATTTGCCTTTGACGTCCTTTCACTGACGTTAAGGGTTTCTGAATTCTATCAAAAGTTGTCTTTACCACGCTAATCTGTTGTTTCTCTAGGTCGGCGAGTGCTTGGGTATTTGTTTCAAGTTCGTCCAAGTGACTGTACACCTCGCGTTCGTTTCCGCTGTCCATCGTTCCGAAGAGATAATGCATGGCATTTCCTATACCATCGAATATTGATCTGGGTTTCCGGGATTTCGGTACTGCCTCTTTGGTGACGTTGGTGCGTCTTTTTATGTTTTCCATCAGCGCATGGAAATTTTTTTTCTGCATTTCGCGCAGGACTGTTGCTGCTGAATGATTTCCACAGAGTTGGTGTACATAATGCTCTGCTCGCTCTGCCAACATTGTTTGGTTTTCCAATTCAGACAGGTCCAGTTCCGTTATGACGTTCCAGGTGTTATGATATACCATCAGGAGTTATCGTATATGGCTCTATCTCGCCTTTTGCCACAGGGGACAGTAATAATCCGAGTATAATGATTGCCAAGGACATGTCTATAGGGAGAGGAGAGATTTGGATTATATAGTTTGTACTAATGAATTTGTTGGATTAGTATTAAAGTTTAATAACTATTACATTAAATGGAGGGGTTTGAAGTGTTAAACATTTAAGGTATATTTATTTGGTTTAGTCATAATAAGGCTTCAGGCTGTTATTATGGACTGTGATTAATCTCTTACCAACTCGTATCGTGGTATTCACTGAGCTGTGGACGCCCGTTACCAAATAAGGTCCCACCCAGATTTGGGAGAGTTTATGTTTTCTGTTTTCGCTCTTGAGGAAGGATATATGGAAGGATAAAGGGCGAATAGTTTTGTTGTAGTAACCTTTCGAGCGTTGTTTGCTGGCCAATATGTTTTTCCGAGCCGTTGCATAAGATTTTTGAAGCTTATACCGTAATATGTGGTAGTAGCTCTCGTGGTTATACACGGGTTCTGGGTCTCGTTTAAGGTTGGAGGGAACATCCGCTGTGAAGCCGTAAAGGAAGTCCATGGGAGTTAGTTTCGTCCCTTCGTGCACACTGTTGTTGTACACGACACGAATGCAGCGGTTCGCAGGTAATGGTCCTAAGATTTGGGATTTTCGTCCACTATGGTTCGGAGGTATTCGATTAATGGTCTATGTGCACGTTCTCGTGCGCCATTTGACTGTTAGTGATTAGCTGAAGTTTGGAGTTTCTTTACCCTTAGCAATTTACATAGCTGTTTGAATTAATCACTCAGAAAGTTGCTTCCCTGATCGGTGACTTTCTACTATTTCGTCAAAGAAAATGTGCGCTACTGTGACAGCTTCCCCATTTGGTATGGCATACCAGTCGACGAGCTTTGTAAGGTTGTCCTGGAACGTTAAGATATATTTACTTCCGGACTCTGTTTCCTCAAGTGTCAAGGTAGACCTTGTCAAAAGGTTTTTCTGCAATGCCCGTCATAACCATTGGCATCCGGAATTGTGGTGACGCTTTCATCTTTTGGCATTTGGAGCACCGCTTAATGTATTTTTTTATGTCACTAAGCATGTGCCTCCACCAATATTTTTTTTCTTATCCGTTTGTATGTTTTTATTACGCCCTGATGGCCGCCGAAAGGAGAATCATGGTAGTCTTGTAATATTGTCTTGATTTCCTCGGGGTTTGTAACAACTTCAGAGGTTTTTGGTTCGTTTATGTCTGGACGGTTTCCTGGTGGGTCTATTGGCTTTATTTCTTGTTTGGTTTTTGGCGTTTCGTGATCGTGGTCGCTCAACGAGTGATCCCGTGTCTCTGGGCTCTTGGGTTCTGTTTGAGCATGTTTTGCTTGAGCCCGGGTTACCGCGTTGCATTTTAAACGACTGTTGAGGGTTGCACCGTTTTCTTCCTCTGAGTACGAATCCATTTTATGGTGGACTTGGGCCTCTACTAGAAGAGTGGTGCCTTTGGCTTTTTCCCGCGGGATGCGAGTAAGTGCGTCGGCATTTGTATTATATTTTCCGGGTTTGTATTCGATTTTATAATCGAATTCTGAAAGTTTGTGGTGAAATCTCACCAAGCGCGAAGTTGGGTCTTTGACGTTAAGGACGAGTTTAAGAGGCTTGTGGTTGGTGTAGACCGTGAATTTTCGGCCTTGTAGGTAACATCTGAAGTTACGTGTAGCCCAGACTATGGCTAGCAACTCTTTCTCTATAGTAGAGTAGTTGCGTTCAGCTTTATTTAGTGTACGGCTGGCGTAGGCAATAGGCTGGTCACGTTCGACTTCTCCTTGGAAGAGGACAACTCCTAAGGCCTCGCTACTTGCGTCCGTGGTTAGGTTGAAGGGTTGGGTGAAATCGGGATATATTAGAAGTGGAGGGGAAATTAGGGATTTTTTGATAACGTCAAAGGCCTCGTGACATTTGTCAGTCCAAGTAAATTACACGTCCTTGCGGAGCAAATTCTTGATTGGACGTACTATCTTCGAAAAATCGGGTGTAAATTTCCTGTAATAGTTGGCAAGTCCCAAAAATGATTGGACTTGTATGACTGTTCGGGGAAGGGGAATTTTTGGACGAATGCCGTTTTGCTGATGTCTGGAAGTGCTCCTTTATTGGAACACTTACGGCCTAAGTATACCATCTCTCGTCTTAGAAACTGGCATTTCTCTGGTTGCAGTTTCAGGTTGTTTTCTCTCAGTCTGTCGAAGACTTTGAGGAGCTTTTGATTGTGGTCCGCCAGGTTTTTCCCGTTGATGACTATTTCGTCTAGGTACATGAAGCATTCTAGGTCTTGTAAACCTGTTAATACGAAATTCATTAGTCGTTGTAAGGTAGCCGGGGCTCCTTTGAGCCCGAGCGGCATATGCTTGAATTCGTAGTGTCAATAGTTTGTGCTGAAAGCCGTCTTTGGTCTATCTTTGGGGTCTACTAATACTTGGTGATAACCATTGGCCAAGTCGAGGGTAGTGAAGTATCGGGAATGACCTAGTTGGTCGAGTATGTCCTCGATACGAGGTAGCGGATAGGCGTCGCCAATCGTTTTTTCGTTAAGTTTGCGAAAGTTGACAACGACTATTACTATTTTCTTCCATCCAACATTCAATGTAGTGCAATCGTGCTTCATTGAATGCGTTTAACGGGTCTCCACTGCTGAGCATTTGGCTGCCTTCGCTGAGATTAAAGTTCAGCACAGCAGGCATAACACTGCTGCTGGCTTTGTTTTCACAGAGGCGGCTTTGCTTTGCATCTGTGGATCCCGTTCGTCAGTCCTTGTGTTTGTGTACGTTTTCGTTTTGTTTTGTTTTGGGCAAATTAAGACCGGGCCTATGCAAAAATTTTTATTTAATTTTTGCAACATTCGTGGCTTGAAAAGTAACCATTTTTCGTTTACTGCCACTTGATCACGGAAAATCCGGCAGTTTTTGCACTAAGCGAAACCAAGGTTGTTTCCGATTCTGATATTAATCAGTATCACATTCCTGGTTATCACTTAGTGCCGCTCTTCTCTCCTCAGAGGGGAATCGCGGTTTATATTAGAAATGATGTGCCATTCTCCCATCTCCCTCAATTCTCTTCTACTAATCCAGAATTTAATTATGTCTGGATTAGATTTAAACTCTATCGCATATTATTCACTTCTGTTTTTTATACCGGAGCCCGAATATGTCTGACACTGACACTGTGTGCTCCTTCGATAAACTGTCTTCCGATATCGATAAGATTTTGGAATTATCCCCCTCCTCTGAAATCGTTCTTGCTGGAGATTTCAACGTCCACAACACACAGTGGCTCAGGCATTCTTCCACCACAAGCCCGTCTGGAAGACACGTCGAGTTATTTAGTGAGTCTTTTAATTTACAGCAACTTCCTGATACTTTGGGGCACAACGCGCATCTTTTAGATCTATTTCTAACATCGCATCCAGAAAAATACTCGGTTTAGGTGGCGTCTCGCTTGGGTAATTCGGACCATTGTCTAATCTCCGCCCAATTCTCCATCTCCTCTCTGACAACCACTAACCTAAACTCCACCAAAAGATTAGTGTGGCATTATAAAAATGCTGATTGGGCGGGACTTAATAAATATCTCAGAGAGCTGGATTGGTCTGATTGCTTTTCTAAGAAGGACGTTAACAGAAGCACCGATTATATCTTGAACATCCTATGGTTTGGAATGCATCGCTTTATTCCTCATAGCTTCAAGAACATCAAACCAACTAACACCAATTGGTTCAATAATGACTGTTTCGCAGCCATTGAAAAGAAGGAACCAGCCTTCCAGGCATATAAATTGTGCCCTTCAGAGGAATTGAGACGTATCTATAGAGATGCGCGGAATATTTGCAATTCAGCAATTAGCCGGGCTAAGTTCAATTTCGACCAGAACATCAGACTGAAGGTATTTTCTACTCAAAAGGGTAGTAAGGGCTTCTTGTCTCTAGTAAAAAGCGTAAAGAACAATTTCACCTGTTCGTCAACACCACCACTCATTTATAATGGGAATGTTTTTACTGAGTCATTGGAAAAGGCCAACCTGTTTGCTGCCAATTTTGCTGCTAACTCGTACTTGCTTAATCGCAGCCACTTCCATCTCCATCACAGTGCACTAGTAGGCAAAACCCGGTACACTTTCGCACTCGGGATGTTTTCAGAGTACTTTCGAAACTCGACGTGTCCAAAGCTACTGGGCCTGATGGTTTCTCGCCCCTTGTTTTGAAATGCTGCGCCTCTGCTTTGGCTAAACCTCTGCGCAAACTTTTTCACCTGTCATATTCAACAGGAATATTTCCAAGTGTATGGAAACTTGCTCATGTCCAGCCGATACTTAAAAAAGGAGAGGCATGCGACCCCTCTAACTACAGACCAATTGCACTAACCTCGATCATATCCAAACTTTTTGAATCACTTATCAACTCTCAGTTGTTGAAATATCTAGAAAATAACCATCTTATCAACTGTTGCCAGTACGGTTTCAGCGCTGGCCGCTCAACCGGAGACTTACTAACGGCTCTAACGGAGCGTTGGAATCATTGTCTCCATAATTTCGGTGAGTCCGAAATCGTCGCTTTTGATAGAGTCTGGCATACTGCCCTGTTAGCCAAACTTCAAACATTTGGTCTGCACCCTACCCTCGTTAAATGGATAGAGAGCTTTTTGTCAAGCCGTTCAATCCGGGTAGTAATTGACGGACTTACATCTGATTCCTACGAAATAAATGCCGGTGTACCTCAGGTTTCAGTTCTTTCACCAACCTTATTTCTTCTTTTTATTAATGATCTCTTATCCCTTACTCTCAATCCTATTCATAGTTTCGCCGACGACAGCACCCTTGATTTCGCGTACTCATTTGATTCTGTAATGAATTCACGTGGAAATGCTACAGAAGTCAATCGGGAACGCATGTTTAGATCATTAAACAATACATTTCTATGGTCCTCGCTTGGGGCAGAGCAAATCGTGTTACGTTTAATGCATCTAATACTCAATGCTGTTTAATGTCCCTTAAAAAACGCCCAGTTCACCCCCAACCCATTTCAGTCGACGGAGTGAATATACCCAATTCAGCCTCCCTAAAGATCTTGGGTATTGAGATATCCAGCAATCTTAGCTGGACGGATCATATATTTGCAATCGCTAAAAGTGCGATGAAATGTTTGGGTTTTCTACAGAGATGTAAGAAATATTTCACCCCACCCGACTTAGCGGTGATCTACAAGTCCCACATTAGGCCTAGACTTGAATATAATTCCCATATTTGGGCAGGGGCAGGACACACCGCATTGTCCGCGTTAGAGAAAGTTCAGCGTAAGGCAGTTAAACTTATTGGAGATTCCTCAATCTCTGAGGGCCTTGATTCTCTGGAGCATCGACGGAATGTCGGTTGTCTCTCACTTTTTTATCGCTATTTTCATGGCCATTGTTCTTACGAAATTGCTAGCCTGATTCCTTGTAGACTCATTACAACGCGCGATACAAGATCTACAAGTCACTCCCACCCCTATACTCTCCGGGTCAAATTTGGACGTACCATCAAATTTCGGGAATCTTTTCTTAGCAGAACAACACGAATGTGGAACAGTTTACCATCTTCTGTTTTTCCCTCGTCTTATGAGCCTGAAACTTTCAAACGGGGCGTACATCGACACCTCTTTCACTCAACCTCCTAACCCATTTCCCCAACCTTAATTCCTTTCCTGCCAAGGCTGTGCTTTAGCATCATTGGGCAGGGGATGCTTTGGCAACATCATATATAAAAAAAAAATTATAAAAAACGACGTGCAACCTGAGGTGAGTTCCAGGGACTCTTGCTCGGTTGGACTATGTCATTATCCAACATTTCTCGGAGCTGCTTGTTGATTACCTTGCGTTGGGTTTCAGGCAATCGGTACATCTTTTGATTAATGGGTGCTTGGTCTTGCACCAGGGGAATGTCGTGGGTGATGGCGTTAGTGTGAGTGAGCCTATCACCTTTTAAGGAGAAAATATCATCGTACTCGTTTCGTTATGGCAGATGACTCTCCCGCGCTTAGAGTGTCGTCCAGGTTGAGTTCTTGTATTAATCTGGCGAGGCGCGGGTTATTTTGGGGTTCGCCCGGATCGTCACTGTTCGGGTATAGGTATTTAATGTGTTGCAGAGTGGCCATCTTATCGGCTCTAGTAACTTTGTTCTTGTTTATTTTATTTTTCTTGTTTTTAATTTTCTTAAAACTATTGTTTGTGAACGTTGGAGTTTTGCCGTTTGTATATTTGTGCTTGAGCTTCTTGGCGATGGAGCTTGTCGATTTGTGCTTTCCTTGGGTGCCTTAGATGTTTGGACGTGTTTTTACCTCTAATTGGCTTTGGGGCTACTGGGTCTTTGTGACCGGTTAGAGTAGACCTTTTGTGGGGTTGGTCAGCGCCATTATTCCGGTTCATGGGCCGTATCTCTCTTTGTTCTGGTGTAGTTTCATCTAGTTTTGTTTGATCCGATCCGTTGGCGATAGGGATGACGGTGAAGTCTTTAGTGTGGACAAGCTTTATGTCAAAGCTTGTCAGGGCTACTTGAAAATTGTTAGCGTTGAGGATTCCAATGGTCGCTACCTTGATTCCTGATGAGAGTAAGCTATTTGCCAGGAAGACTCCATCGTCTATCTCCTGGGATAGACAGAGCATTTCTTCAGACAACTGCAACGCAATTTTAACTACGATCTGGGATCTTGCAGGTATGCAAACAGGTTCGTCTAAGACTATCTGGTGCTGCCTTATTTCGCAAGCCGGATCCTTGGTAGTTATTTTATCCGAGTGGTGTTCTTGTGTGCTACAGGCAGCATTCTCCAATTGAGATGCCTTGAGGACACTGCAAGTAGACAGCTTGACCTCTGAGGCCTCCGTGCTACCTGTTAGTGTTTCTTCTTGGACTGCGTTCTGTGAACACGCTTCGTCCGATGCAAATGTTAGGGGTACAGCGAACTCTTCAAGGTTAATTTCCGTGCGAGGAAACCGGAGCGCCATATTTGGACCTTCAACATTACAATTCTTTGCTAGGAAGTCATTTCCTAACAAACTGTCGTCCGTGAGACCTGGAAAGTTTTGAGTGATCCGGAAATTGCAGGGTATTTTGTGCTTCAGTGTG
This sequence comes from Leptarthrus brevirostris, assembly GCA_964036015.1. Classification (NCBI taxonomy): domain Eukaryota; kingdom Metazoa; phylum Arthropoda; class Insecta; order Diptera; family Asilidae; genus Leptarthrus; species Leptarthrus brevirostris. The sequence goes on from OZ038376.1 coordinate 3,682,808, forward strand.
AAGTTTCCCTGGCAGCTTCCCAAGGTTTTTCCAGTACCAAACGGAGTAGTGTATACACCTCCTCGGTATTGACGCCGTCGAGGGACTGTAATGCCTTTGTCTTAATAATACTAACCTCAGCGCCAGTATCCACTACTAATTTGGTTTGGCCGTGTAGGCCGATGTCCAATGGAAGTTTTACGGTAGAGACACTAGTCACCTCAGGGTGACCCTTGTTTGTTTTGTGGAGGGTTTATAGTCGAGCCGGGGAGTTTTGGGTCGACTGTGTGTCGTTTCCCTGACTCTGAGACTCCCATTTCTGTTTTTGTTGGCAAACGTCATTAGTGTGCGCGCGTCGGCCACAGAAATTGAGGCTTATGTTATGCACTCGGGGGGCGCCGGAGGGTCGCTGTTCTAATGCCGGCCTGTTTTCTCTTGGGGGCCCTCTTTCATGGCTTGTATCTTGGATTCTAGCAGAACTATTTGTTCGGCAATCGGGAACATCATGACCATAATTTTTGCAATTCACGCAGAAAGGTGTGTTTTTGCGCCTTAGACAGTCGGAGTACGTATGACACGATTTTTGGCAGAAGCTACATGTAATGTTCTGTGCCGGTGTACTGGGGTTCGGTCGTCTGTTTCCAAACCTGTGGTCCCTTTGCAAAAATTTAGGGCGTTGTGATGGGTTCGGAGTGTATGTTGGTTTTGGTAATTTAGTGGTGCTGTCTTAGGGGGTACCTGTAAAAAGTTTATTTGACCATGGGCTAACGGGCTGGTCCCTGTGTGTGTGTCATAAGTTTGTGTGTGTGGTATTGCTGGCATTTGTGAAAGTGGGGATTGTACGTTTATTGTATTAATTAGGCTTGATTATTATTACTTAGATTAATTCACTAACTATGTCTTGTATTTTGCAGCGCTTAAAAATTTTCCTAATTTACATAACGTACTTCACTAACATTGTTTTGTAACTTAATGTAAGACACTTGATAATTTTTTACATTAATTGCATCCACTATGATTTGTTATTCACAGCACTTGAAAATGTTTGTGCTTTAATTTAATTCGCTTACTAAGAGTTGGACTTTAATGTATCTTCCGTGTATCTAGACTCACAACTTCCGACCTATTTTCCCTCGTTTTGCTCGCGACCAGTTACTGTTAGGTGTAAAAACAGACTCATCTTTTACATTTTTTACCCACGACCAGTTACCTGTTTATTTGACTGAACTTTTTGATCAAGGTTGAACGCTTTGAGCTTTCGCTCTAGATCGTATAACTGCCGTTCAGTCGTTAATCATTAGGTAAGCTTTTGGTCGTGTCTGTGAGAGCCTTTTCCTCTCACTTGCTGGCCTGATCAAGTTCAAGCACCATTAGACCTTGAGTACGGCGATGTACTTATCGGAATTTGATGGCGAGGCGCTTTTAGCTTGAGAACTTTGATTCTTATCCAGGTGCTTCGCCATCATTTTCCATGTTCTTTCGACTTGCTTTGATTTCTAGGAAAATTTACCCGTTAGCCACTTCGTGAAAGGGGATATACAATTTCCTCTGGAATTCGTTAAAGAAGTCGCTGATAAATTTGTATGTTCTTTGTTTGTCGTCATATCCGTTATCCGATGTTTTTGACAAAATATCCAGCATTGGATTTCGGATCTGACCTGTAACAATAGCTCCCACAATAGTAAAGATGATGATGAAGAATTCGCTACACCTACACATTCATCTACTCTAACAAGGACACTTTCTATCGACGATTTACCCAATAACCCTTCAATTTCGAAATACATGAAATTATATGAAAACAAGAGCAAAAAGATTGATAAATCCTTTAGGGTTAACTTTGATGGTATACAAATGGAAAAATGGCAACGTGTCCATGTTAATGTAAATGAATGTGTGAGTGTAGCGAGTTCTTTATCATCATCCTCACTATTATTAGAGCTATCGGAAATTCCAGAATAATCTCCAAGTTTACTTGAAGTACTTTGAGGTATTTATGTTTAGGTTGACGTGTTAAAATTTCACTGTCATTACATTTATCAATCCCAGGATCCATTTTCAAGAATTTACGGTTATATGAGATCACTGGATAATCGTTCTCTGGTTCAGCCTTTATTTGCGTAACAAGTGTCTTAAGTGGCGTTGGTGATGGGTTTTAAAAGTTTGCTCTAGCCGAGCTTCTATTTACATTTTTCCTATCTTAAGAGCTTCATATTTCTGTATGGGTCGGTGTAGCAGTAGCTACAAATTTAATACATTATATTTTAAGTAAAAGTTTATTATTTTGATTATATTATTAATAAAATATTAGTATTAAAAATCTACTTCAATAATATCCAATTAGACTGTACTGTCAAAAATATTTTAATCAACCTGTACACTTCGATAAAATTTGAATAGTGTGAAACACAAACACTTTAAAAATTATCCTAATCATTTATTCATTGACAATAAAATACTGTACTCAATACAAAGAAAATTTTAACAAACTATCTATGTATATAACGTAAAGTAGGATACAAAAATATTGTAAATAATTTTTAGTCTAGCCAGAACAACCGGACTGGTAGTATGGAAATTAAATAAAAAATTAAAAACTAAAATATTTATTTTTTATTATAAAATAAAATGTATCTTACCCATTAGATACAAAGAGGACTTAGGATTTTGGAGGCTCAAAAATAAAGGGACTACGCCCCCACGTCAACTTATAATTCCAGAATCCTGACATACCTCATTGGTGACCCCGACTTTCCGGTCACAACATTAGTGATCTCGGACTCAAGCAGCGACTCAAAGCTGCCATCAACAATCAACAGCAGCGACTCAAAACTACCCTCAACAATCAACAGCAGCAACTCAAAGCTGCCATCAAAAACAACAGCAACAGTAAGGACATATTTAATAAGAGGTGCCCCCCACCAGTGGTAAGGCATCCTCATTATTTTAAATAGAAGTCATCATCAAATCTACAATCAACAACAACAAAAGCAACAATCCATCCGTCAAGCAACAAGTTCAAGTCAACACATCTTTAGGAAGAAAGAAGAATCAACATAACTTCAACAAAAATTTAATATTGGTATGTTCTCGTTTTTTAATTAAAATTAATATAATTTGTACAACATAAACATACACAATTCCACATTACAACATATTTTCTTCTCTTTTTCTCAACTTTGAAAATTTGTATATTTCTTTGCAATAAATAATATATCTTTAACTCAAGTTAAAATATATTTTATCATAGTATAATCATCTAAACATTTTTAAATATTAAGGGGTTGTACTTTCATTTTGTGATTCGCGAAGTTAAGTCTCGTTAATATCAGTGTTTTTTAAAAAAAAGGTGAAATTTTATTTTCAAACAGTGAACATCTACAATCATGATGACTAGTGAAGACGAGTCAAATTTTTCACAACAAACATTACATACAAATGCTACAAATTTCAACGAAAACAATTATGTAGCCTCAACTGCAATCAAACTACCAAGCTTTTGGACTCCATATCCAGAAGCTTGGTTCATTCAAGCCGAAGCCCAATTTGCTTCTAAAAGAATAACGGTTGACGAAACAAAATATAGTCACGTTGTTCAATCTTTACCAGTGGAAGTTATAACAAAATTTTCTAGATTTCTTACAAAATCCTCCACTGTTAAACAAATATGAATGTTTAAAGAATACTCTGATCAAACGTTTTACCGAATCAGAAGAAAAGAAGCTAGAGCAACTTCTATCTACAACTGAAATCGGAGATAGAAAACCTTCAGAATTTTATCGCTCTATGGAAATTCTAGCAGGCAATTCATCCACATTTAGCAAATCATTAATAAAGAAGTTATGGATGAGAAAATTGCCGGCAAATATAAACATTGCTTTAATATCTTCCGGAAAACAAGATATTAAAGAACTTTTAGATTTGGCAGATAATATATATGATATTTCCAAAATTCAATTTATATCGGAAATAAACAAAAATCTACCAAAACCAAATTACAATTTCCTTTTATCAAAAATAAACAATTTAGAAAATAAAATAGAAAATCTCGAAAATTTGATAAAAGGATTATCATGTCAAAATCAACCCTCTTTCTCACGGTCTAGAAACAGATCGAGAGATTATTCATTCTCTAGAAACAATTCACATAATAGACAATTTTCAAAATCTAGAGATAACAATTCTTATTGTTGGTACCACAATAAATATGGTACCAAAGCGAATAAATGTATTTCGCCGTGTTCTTATAAACCTATTGATAATCAAAAAAACTAATTAATCCGTCAGTGAATAATATATATAACATTAACATTTCTAAACGTTTATTCATTTTTGACAAAGAAAATAAATTCAAATTTCTAATTGATACAGATGCTGATATTTCAGTAGTACCTAATGAATTCTTTAAAAAATTTAACAAAGACCCTAACTTATATTTATCCGCAGCAAACGGTTCTACCATTAACACTTATGGTACAAAATTACTTAAAGTAGATTTCGGTCTTAGGAGAGAATTCATTTTCCCATTTATAATTGCCAATGTCAACAAACCCATCATCGGAGCAGACTTTTTAACAAAATTTAATTTACTCGTCGATTTAAAAAACAAAAGATTACTCGACGGTACAACAACATTAAGTGTTAGTGGAATAACGGTAAACGCAAATACTCCAACTCCTCGTTACTACGCAATCAGTAATGGGTACGGTAAAATTTTGCAAAGATTTCCCACATTAACACAACCACCTCGTTATGATATTCCAGTTAAACATAACGTTGTACATCGCATAGAAACTAAAGGACTATTACCTTTTTCTCGTCCAAGACGTTTAGATGGACATAAATACAAAATTGCAAAATTAGAATTTGATCACATGGTTAAATTAGGTCTGTGCCAATTATCATCTTCTTCAGTATCTTCTGCACTGCATCTAGTAGCAAAGAAAAATACTACAGATTGGCGACCATGTGGAGATTATCGCAGACTCAACGCAATCTCTGTTCCAGATAGGTACCCATTACCACATATACAAAATTTTTCAATGAACTTAAACGGTTGCACTATTTTCTCAAAAATTGACTTGGTAAGAGCTTACCACCAAATTCCAATGGCTAAAGAAGACATACATAAAACAGCCATTACAACACCTTTCGGATTATTTGAATTCACTAGAATGCCTTTTGGTCTAAGAAATGCTGCACAAACATTTCAACGATTCATGGACCAAATCATTAAAAATTTAGATTTCGCTTTTGTCTACATTGACGATATTTTAGTTGCCAGCAAATCTGAATCCGAACATCAAAATCATTTAAACCAAATTTTTAAACAACTATCAGATTTTGGAATCAATATCAATCCATCCAAATGCATTTTCGGAGTTGGATCTTTGGACTTCCTCAGTCATAAAATAACAAAAGAAGGCATCTTACCTTCAGAAGACGAGTCCAAATTATTAACAATTTTCCTTCTCCAAATTCCATTAAAAAAATTCAACAATTTATTGGCATGGTTAATTATTACCATAGATTTATTCCAAATCTTGCCACATTACTAAACCCAATTCACGCTCATTTGGCCCTACTTTTCAAAAAGAAACCAAATAACTCTAAAAACTTTTCTTGGCCAACAGAATGTGAAGATCAACTTAACAAAATTAAACAATCATTTTCAAAAGCAACTTTATTAATTCATCCTATTGAAAATGCAAAATTCAATTTAACTGTGGACGCTTCTGCTAGCGCTGTTGGTGCAGTTCTCCAACAATCCAATGCAAATCATTGGGAACCCATTGCATTTTTCTCTAAAAAATTAAAAGACGCAGAAATAAAATATTCAGCATTCGACCGAGAACTTTTGGCATTATATCTAGCCATCAAACATTTTAGACATTTTCTAGAAGGTCGAGAATTTACAGCTTTTACAGACCACAAACCACTCATTACAGCAATATGGTCTAAAACAGAAAGAAGTCCAAGACAAACTAGACATCTGGACTACATAACTCAATTTACCTCAGATATCAGACATATCAAAGGAAAATCAAACACAGTAGCAGATACTTTATCTAGAATTTCAATCGAAAGTTTCGAACATTCAAAACATAGCAATACCAAATTTGATTTAAAAACTATTGCTGAGTACCAAAATAGTGATAAAGAACTTACACATCTTTTAATAACTCAGCATAACAGACCAGATAATTCAAAATATAAACTTGTTAAAATTAAATTAAACACTTCTGAGTCTGACATTTGGTGCGAAGTTTCTACTAAAAATTCACGGGTATATATACCCAAAGAACTTCGAAAAACTATCTTTAATACCATTCATAATTTATCTCATCCAGGAATTAGAACAACACGAAAATCTATTGTTTCTAAGTACTTTTGGCCTGGAATGAATACAGATATTAACAAGTGGACTAGAAATTGTGTCAATTGCCAAAAAGCCAAAGTAACTAAACACACAAAGTCTGAAATCGGTAAATTCGAACTACCCAAAACAAGATTCGAACATATCCATTTAGATTTGGTAGGTCCTTTACCTTCTTCAAATGGATATTCTTATATTCTAACAATAATAGATAGATTTACTCGTTGGCCAGAAGCTTATCCAATCAAAGATATACAGGCAAGCACAGTTATCAACACATTATATGAACAATATTTTCCACGTTTTGGTATTCCTCTAGAAATTACCACAGATGAAGGTACTCAATTCGAATCCAAATTATTCGAAGAATTTACAAAAATCTTAGGATCACATCGAATCCGTACTACTCCTTATCATCCACAATCCAACGGAATGATAGAACGATTTCACAGACAATTAAAAGCAGCCATACGTGCTCGTGACGGCCAAAATAATTGGGTCACACAATTACCTGCAGTCCTCTTAGGTTTCCGAACCACGATTAAAGAAGACTTGCAATGTTCTCCAGCAGAACTTGTCTATGGACAACCTCTTCGCGTTCCAGGAGAATTTATCATTAACAACAACTCAACAATACAAGATCCATCAAATTTCTTAAGTAAAATTAGATCTTGCATAAATAACTTCAAACCTTCACATTCTCGAAAACAAAATTCTAAAATCTACGTACCTAAAGATTTAAAAGATACAGAATTCGTTTTTGTTAGAATCGACAGAAGCAAATCTTCTTTACTAAACCCATATGAAGGTCCTTTCAAAGTATTAAACAAACTGGACAAATTTTATCAAATCGATTACCGTGGTAAAGCTACAAACATTTCAGTCGACAGACTAAAACCAGCATTTATCGAAAACACGGAACAAATAATTACACCAATCAAAAACATTACAAAAAAAGAAAGTTAAATTTCAATTATAATTTTTTTTATTACTAAAAATATTATTATTCATCATTTTCTTAATTTTACGATTCACTTAAAATGGACGTTTTCACTGAGGGGGGAGTAATGTAGCAGTAGCTACAAATTTAATATATTATATTTTAAGTAAAAGTTTATTATTTTGATTATATTATTAATAAAATATTAGTATTAAAAATCTACTTCAATAATATCCAATTAGACTGTACTGTCAAAAATATTTTAATCAACCTGTACACTTCGATAAAATTATAATAGTGTGAAACACAAACACTTTAAAAATTATCCTAATCATTTATTCATTGACAATAAAATACTGTACTCAATACAAAGAAATTTTTAACAAACTATCTATGTATATAACGTAAAGTAGGATACAAAAATATTGTAAATAATTTTTTGTGTAGCCAGAACACCCGGACTGGTAGTATGGAAATTAAATAAAAAATTAAAAACTAAAATATTTATTTTTTATTATAAAATAAAATGTATCTTACCCATTAGATACAAAGAGGACTTAGGATTTTGGAGGCTCAAAAATAAAGGGACTACGCCCCCACGTCAACTTATAATTCCAGAATCCTGACATACCTCAGTCGGCATGAGGATATAGGCAGCATTTATTTCTGTCAAACTTATACATATATACCTAAGCATTTATCACGAGATAATGCTAATTTCATCATATTGTTTAAGCAATATTTATTTAATGATCATGTTGGTACAGATATGACGTTTGAAAAATGTCCCATTGCGTGTGCTGAATGTTAGAAGGATAAATATGGATTTTTGGTGATTGATAAAGACAGCGCTACCGAAAGGGACTTGATGTCTTCATGATACTATAAAAGAAAAGGGATGAACAATGATTGGTGAGTTATACCAACAGTTTGGTGGAAGCGGTTCAGAGGATACTTCTTAAAGGTAATTATTGCTTTTGTAAACTGCTAACTGTTTTTGTAAATAGCTTAGCTGTTTTTGTTAGCAGCTAGCTGTTTCGCCAGCTGTGTTTGTAAACAGCTAGCTGTTTCGCCAGCTGTTTACGTTATACTGTAAACTGTTTCCCCCATCTGTTTTTTTTAAACTGCTAGCTAGATTAATATAGATGAGAAGCTTACCAAGGAAAGAGTGAGGGTGCGAAATGCCATCAGAAAAAAGTTTAAAGCTCTTAAGATGGGAAAAATGGAAACAGAGACTCAGCTAGAGCAAACTTTTAAGTCAATCACCAAGCCGCTTGAGACACTTGTTGCACAAATCAAGGATGAGTCAAAGAGTGATGCTTCAATAAACTCATATAAACGTAAACTCTTGAAAATGGATCCTGGGATTGAACTCTTGAAAATGGATCCTGGTATTGAAAAATATAATAACAGTGAAATTTTAACACCTCAACCTAAACATAAATACTTCAAAGCAGAGTCAGCTAATACTTCAAGTAAACCTAGAGATTATTCTGGAATTTCCGATAGCTCTCATAATAGTGAAGATGATCATGAAGAATTCGCTACACCTACACATTCATCTACTCTAACAAGGACACTTTCTATCGATGATTTACCCAATAAACCTTCAATTTCGAAATACATGAAATTATATGAAAACAAGTGAAGAACATTAGCAAAATACTTTTTAATGTGATTCATTAATTGATTCCAATAATTTCTTTAGTTTCCAATAACAATAATATAAAAAAAGAAATAATAAAAAAACCTTGTGGGATCCGCGACTCAAACCTCGGTCTCCAACTCAGACTCCACCTTATGACTCCGGCTACCAACTTATATGCGAGAACCATCGATATTTCACAATTTCAAATGATTAAAAAAGCAGTTCTTTAGAAAAGTTAAATTTTAATGTTTATTTCACTATCACAATTTCAATGTATAAGTTAATTCCAAGTTATCTTATTCTCTCTAGCTGAACTAGGGTTCAGTTAATTTTCAAAAATTCTAGAAAATTTTCCACTTCTATGTAACGTTATTTTAAAATTATTTCCTTTTATGGTCAAGATTTCTCTTCCCCTCCGTAATATGTCTGTCTCATTATAATTTTCTCTATTTCGCTTCACAGAAAATCGGCCCCTTTTTCTATGTTTTGAAATGAACGAATTTAACGAGAAAGGGACATAGAAAAATAATGATGACAGATGAACATCGCAGGATCATTTATTTATTTAAGCTATTACATAATAATACATACTACAATTACAAGCTACAACACAATACCAACACTACAAGCTATAATAAATTATGACATAATAAATAAATAGTAAAAGCTACAATATGAGCTCTAATTAAAGGAGATACGGGCTGGAAGGAAGAAGAATTAAGAAAGGCGATCAAGAATGGGCTGGATCAAGATATAAGGCTTTGTGAAGGGATGATTTACTCAGATGGAGTGGACCTAAGGTTGCGGGGATTGGTATAGATGGGTAAAGATTGCAGGATTGAAGGGCAGTCTATGGCACCACTTAAAAGCTAATGAATGAAGAGAATGTCGGAAACATCACGACGTTTACTAAAAGGTTGTCAGTCTATCAGTTTCAGACGGTTTTCATAAGGTGGAAGGTTGAATCTGTCTACCCACGGAAGATCACGTAGAGCGAAGCGAATGAACCTACGCTGGAGATGTCGTGTTGTGGTGCAATAATTAGGTAAGTATTTATTTATTTACCTTTATAATTTGATCGTTATTTTTAATAAAAATTCTAGTGTTTGTATTATGTTTCCTAATTACTGTGTCTTAATTGTTTGTGGTGTGAAATTTGTATATGTACATACTTGTCTAAATGGTAAATAACAAATTCGAGTTTTGTTTACATTTCAAAATCTATATAATTTTAACAATTTTCTATTTACATATATACAACAATTCAAAATATACAACAAGTTGACAGATAAAGCGATTCTAAAGTGACCATTTCATTAGATAAGTATTTTATCAAAATTTTTTTTATAACATTTGTTTCTTTGTGATGATTTTTGTCGTTTTAGGTTGATGAGCCTTGTCGTCACGGAACAACAAGAGCAGCAAGATTGATAAATCCTTTAGGGTTTATTTTGATGGTAACAAATGGAAAATCGGCAACGTGATTCTTCCAGTTGATGGAGACAACATCATTGTTAAAGAGAAAATATATAACATTACTTCAGGTATTCTCGAATTGCTTTGAAAAAAACCGTAAAAAACTATACACATCAGATGATATGAACAACTACAAAACCATTATGAATGATATTAACCTTCATAAACGCAATTATAAGGATGATGGACAAATAAAGGGAAACAGAAGCAAAAAGTATAAAACAATCATTAAGAAGATCACCTTCCCAGTAGGTCGAGGCTTAATGCAAATACCAAAGACTAATATTGACTATAATTACTGGGATGATCCTTATGAGAGATTCCCTAACCCTAAAGAGGGGTATTTACACGGACTATCCAAAGGTTAAGAGAAACAGGAAGTGTAACTTCACACGATGTGAAGAAACGACCAGAAACTTTGAGAAGTTCTGCCGACGTCGAGCAGCAAATAATAACCATCGTGAGGCATTACCTTGAGATGAGCACAAAACGAGTCGCAAGGTGATAAGGAAGAGAACTAGAGAAGACTGGAACTTAGAACTTGGCTTCTGGGACGCGACATTGACAACAAGGCGTTTATAGACCGAATTCTGTGGACAGCTGAATCTCAATTCACCAGGAATGATATCACGAACTATCATAACCTCCATACCTGGTCGAATACTAACCGACACATTGTAAAGGTGACCTCATTCCAGCAGAGATTTATTGTTAATGTTTGGGCTGGTATCATCGGCAACTATTTGGTAGGACCATTCATTTTGCCGCAAGTGCTTAGTAGTGAAATTTATGCTGACTTTTTGGACAATACACTGCCAGATCTAATTGAGGAGAGCGCTATGGATAATCTTAGGGGAATGTTTCACCAACACGATGGAGTACCAGTGCATACGGCTAACATTGTCAAGGTAATACTAAGTGAAAATTTCGTAACCGCTGGATTGGACGAGGTGCACCGATTCCTTGGTCTGCTAGATCTCCAGACGTTACAATATTGAACTTTTTCTTGCGGGGAACAATGAACAATGAACAATGAAGGATGAAGTTTATTCAAGCTCAGTTAACAATAGGGAGGATTTAGTTAGCCGAATTGGGAATGCAGCGACGGAAATACGGGAGAGGCCGGCTGCAATACGCCTTAAACAGGGACTTAGAAGGAGGTTGTTGGAATACATCCAAAGTGGAGGTGGACATTTTGAACGGCTTTTGTTACTTATCAAGATTAATTGTAACTACTTTTAAATTAAATAAAAAGCATTTTAGGATTAATTTGAAATTAATTTCTCTAATTTGTTACTTTTTATAATACTCTTCGATAGGATATCTATGCATAAATTTCTAAATATTATCTGTACGTGAACATGTTGCAGTTTTTTGGAAAGGTAATAAGATGGGCAATGCAACAAAAATAAAAAAGAGGTATACTAACATGAATTTCGGAGAAAAATTGGGAAAATGATGAATTTTAGGTAATTGCAAAAAAATTTTTTTTATTTTGGAAGTGACTGTACCTGCAATGATAAGAGTAAGATTAACATTGATGAAAATTTTGGAAAGGTCATTCAGATAGTAGTTCTTTAGCGTTTGTTTGATGTGGCTGTGTTGGATAGATCAAGAGATAAAAATAAAAGAGTGATGTGCATACCATGAAAAACTTAAATTTATGAATCACCTTGTAACTCTCAAATGGTTGAAACTGTCTTACCCCCCCCCCCCCTCCCCCCGTTCCATACAATTTGTTGTTTGTCTAGTTGAGATCTACCACCCCACTCATTTTGGCACGTCAGATCTGAAACACCCTGTATAGCATACCTCTTTTAAAAAATAACCTGAGAAGATGCCTTGTACTTCTATAAATTCTGCCATCTTTATCTCACTTCACTAGTTTACTTACAACCACAAAAAGAACCAAAGCAAACTTGGCTACTCGCCTTATCCTCCAGACGGTTGAACCAAATTCCAGACATTATCATTGGATAATTAAAAAAGCTATGAGATTCTGGCTACTCGCCTTATCTTACAGATGGTTGAACTAAATTCCAGACATTATCATTGGATAATAACTGTGAGATTCAAAATTCTGGTTTTCCTCTATCTTTCGCTATCTTTGGGTTATTAACGCAAATATCCATGCAATTTGTTCGAGGGATCTAAATTCCGCCATCTTTATTGATACTTACCTTACTTCACTACAACCTAAACAAAATCGTAAAAATCAAAACTAATTTGACTGCACGCTTTATCATCCAGACAGCTGAGCCAAATTCCAGCTCTTATTAGCAATTGAACCAAAACCGCAAATTAATTAAACTCAGCACAGGAGGGTTTTTCGTATATTCTATATTATCAAATACGACACATGCAACAAAATCAGCTGTGCAAAATATTTCGTAACCAGCATAAACCAACAACATTTTATGTTACTCATAAGGTAATGAAGTTTTTCGGGGCAAAATTTACTGATAACGCTGTTCACTCTAGCGAGCCATGCTTTGGTCATAGTAAGAATATTATGCCGCCGTCTAATGATAAGCTACATGTGCGATAACATCGTCTTGACCATAACAAAAGTTTTGGGGTTGTGAGAAAATTGCTTTCTTGTACTTAAATTGATGATCGCCTGGTAGTCAAAATTCCACGCTTAAGTGTTGGAATACCTACTAGCTTCGACATGACGAAGAGGTAGCACAGGTTGAGGACAGACTCTATCTAAGGTTAGCTTTTGCTAAGAAGTACTGAAATAGTTCCTTTAAGGGGGTATTCTGGTTCAATTACTTCAAGTGGAGCCCAACTTCTTTATTGATTTTCGGTGAAACGGTTACTTTTTTTACTAAAAACTTTTTGGCAAATAATTGCAAATATAAATACCTACTATCAAAACGTTATTAAAAACTTTTTCAATATATTTTCAATTAATAATAAAACTGGTGGAACTGCATGACGTTTGAGTGAGATGTTCGCACTGCATGCAGAATTCTGGACCCACCGTTCATCTGAAATCAAATTCAAAAATTCAGTATGAAACTAGAATAAATTTAGTGGAAATTTACTGAAAGTTTTTTTTTACCTGGAAAATTGACAATTTGGCGACGTTTCAAACTTAAAAGTCCCTTGTTTTGTCATTTTTTAAGTAAAAAGTATTTAAAAAAACCGATAATTTTTTATAATTCCAAAAATGCTTTCAGTCTTTTGCTGCGAAATGTCATAACCTTCAAAATGAGCTTCAGTTTAAAAAGAAAGGTCAAACCGTGTTCAAGAAAACTTGCAAGCAGTGCCGTAAAAATGACTTTCAAGAAAAACGCATTTAAAGTTTAAAGAAGTTATAACATACATTCTAGTCTGCGATTCCAGGGCCATAAATTATAATATTTATTACATACTAAATATAATATATATTATCTTCTGAAATTTCAACAAAAGTGTTAATTTCAATAATCGTATGCTTACAAATCGGTGCTTTCAGTATCGAGTTGGTAGTAGCCGAAGTATCGATTCTTGTATCCGATACTTGAGAATACCGAGATAGCGGTAATCGATACTTTTTCTGCTGGTATCGTAACAGTTTTTTCTATCATTTGGAAAATAAAAACTTTTTAAAAATTACACATCAAAAAAATTATTAAATAAAAATGAATGTCTCAGTGCGCTTGCGCGTTTTACCCAATGACTTATCTGCCAAAAGTACTTGCCGCAAAGTGAAACACTTTTGTATGTTGATCCTTTTCCCTATAAGCGTATTACATTGAACTCTCACCTTTAGCCCTAAACCTAGTGACCCTAATTCCAATTGGTAGCCCAATATGTTGATCCTTTTCCCTATAAGCGTATTATATTGAACTCTCACCTTTAGCCCTAAACCTAGTGACCCTAACTCCAATTGGCAGCCCAAAATGGGAGTATTTCCAAACTTTCATCAAGTACGCCAGTCAAGTATCTTAACTTTATATATTCTCACACCCTTAACCAAACGGATCCACTTACACCGAAACCCTCGAACACGTCCATAGCAGCCGACAACCCTACCATCTATCTACCTATATCCACCGCATCCACCTAACCACGCACTCCCAACTTCTTCCGTGTATCCACCTAACCACAATCTATCATTTTCCGACCACCCCACCACCTCTGCTTTGATTTCCGTCTGTCACACCCCTCCACTGTATACACCAAACCTTACATCCGCTACTTCCTCCGCATGCCCACTTAATTGCAAGCCATCATCCTCCTTCACTATCGCCACATCTCAAACTACTTCTACCTCCACTAATCCGCCCCTTCCGCTTACCAAAACTCCTTCATCCCAACATCACCCATATATCGATCCCTTAATCTGTCTCTGATGTCGTGACTCTGAGACCGGCTGTGCTATTTCGTAGCGTTTTTGTCTCGCGAATTCATCTTGATACCACCGCGGACGTCGTCGTGCATAATATTGCCTCACATTTTGGAATTTCACGAGATTTAATTAACTGTCGAAGAATTGACAAGTCACGCAACTGCCCTAGCTCCTTCTTCGCGTTTTTCAAGGCTGTCATCCCTGATGCTTTGTTCAACGCCATCGTTTCCCCTAAGATTTGGCCCAATGGAACCATCGTCCGGGAATTTGTTCCAAAAACCATTCAGGCTCTAGAGATGCTCCAAAAAACTCATCAGCGAGATCACGTTCTACTACGCTAACGTTACCGGCCTTCGATCAAAGACGACTTGCCTCTATACCAGCTGTGTTTCGACGTGGTCTGTCTGACTGAAACTTGGCTTTGTGGTATGATCGCCGATGCTGAGCTCTCCGGCCCGGAATATATCGTCTTTCGGCGTGACCGACATCTATCTGCAGTGAACGCTCCTGCTCTGTTATTGAGATCTTGGACTCGAATATTTTGGAACTTTTATGTATAGTTCTCAGATTGCCGGATAAGAACGTGTTTATTGCCACCTCTTACATTCCTCCAGGAGCGACCAGGGATACTTACGACTCACTTGCTTCCTGCATCGACACTCTTTCCTCCTCTTTGCGTCCTCAAGATGAGTTGTTGCTCCTCGGAAATTTCAACCTGCCAAGTATTAGCTGGGTGTCATCAGAAGTTGACGGGTTGATTCCTTCCCAATCACCTGCATCGCAGAGTTCTCTATGTTTCATCGACAGAATAACCTCTTCCGGGCTTGTACAGTGTTCCAGCATCGCTAATGATTCCGGCAGATTTTTTGATTTGGTGTTCAGCACTGACCCATGCAGTACCTTGATCAGGCGTTGCCCGGTTCCCTAAGTTCCTGAGACGACTCATCATCATGCGCTTCAAATTGCTTTGGTCTTCGATCCATTGCCTGCTGCATTTCTGATTCACGACGACTTCTATTTTAATTTTAAAAAGGCTGACTTTTCTGTATTGAAATATTTTTTATTGTATTGTAATTGTATGACAATTTGTTTACTTGTTTCTTGCATTGTGTTCCTGTTTCTCGTTCGATTTCTTCTTTCTCTAGTCCACCTTGGGTCAATTGCTCGCTGAAGTATTTTAAAAACTTAAAAAATAAAGCATGGAAGCCGTTCTGCTCATCAAGGAGCGACTCGGATTTTTATATCTACTCACAATTGCGCGATGAGTTCAATTCCGAAATTCATGCCTCATATAATAATTACGTTAGCAGAATGAGGTCCATTATACGCGGTGAGCCTAAGCAGTTTTGGAGATTTGTTAACTCTAAGCGTACCACCGACGGCTAGCTACCCTTCTTCATTAAAACTAGGTGACACTGAAAGTAGTGATCCCTTGACGATTGCGAACTTTTTCGGCGACTTTTTTAAGACAGCTTTCATTTCTGACAACTGCGATACTTGCTCTAAGGATTTTAGCTACTTGAAATTATTTCCTCCTTCTTCACTGGAAATGAAAGATCTTACGTCGACGATACAGTCGCGAATTACATCAATAATTTGGCAGATAGTTTTTCGTGCGGTCCTGATGGTATTCCTATTCCCCTTTATAAGAACTGTTCTTCTTCCTTGGTTTCTGTTCTTGGTATTTATTTAATTTATCTATTTCCTGTAGAGTCTTTCCAAAATCTTGGAAATCATCTCTTATTATCCCTCTTCACAAGAAAGGCAAGAGGTGTGATATTTCCAATTACAGACCCATTGCAAACTAGTGATGTTTTGCTAAGATTTTTGCGGCATTAGTTTGCGATACACTATACTTTCATTGCAAACCTTTTCTTGGAACTTTCCAGCATGGCTTTATGAAAGGTAGGTCTACTGCGACTAACCTATTGGAATTCTCAAATTTCGGCTTATCCAAAATTGAGGCTGGAAAGCAAGTGGATTGTATCTTTACAGATTTTAGCAAGGCATTCGACAGAATAAGCCACCAAATTTTGATTCACAAGTTGACGGAGTTGTACGAGCCCATAATTGAAGCGATCGACACCCTACTTGAGAACGCTAACGCCTCCGATGAATTTATTTTATTGGATGACTTTAACCTCCCCCGTATTCAATGGTCATTGTCTGAGGACAGTTCCCACTTTGTCCCCCTTAACGCATCTTCGGCCAAAGAAGCCTTTTTTACCGGTAATCTCTCCGTTTCTGGTATCTTTCAAGTAAGTGGAGTCAGGAACTTCCTGGACAGACAATTAGACTTATTCTTTTCTTCAGACCCAGTTAACTCGGCTGTCGCGGAAAGCAACCATCTCCTCTCCTCCCTCGATCGTCAGCATCCTCCCCTGTTCCTCGTTTTCTCCTTCGAACACCCTCATGCACTTTCAAACTCCGAGTCTTTTCTTTCCTTCAATTTTCGTAAAGGCGACTTCGAAAAATTAAACCACTTGCTCCTCAACTCTAACATTGGCACTATCCCTCAGTATTTTCCAATTGACGTTGCTTTGTCTTACACAATCTTGTAATGTGAGTCATGCCGTATCTATTCAAAGTGCATTTTATACCCTGTGGTTGTCGCCCCTGCTAGCTGCCACGGATGTAATCTTTTGGGGAAGAAGAAAATTGTTTCGTGACAGCTGCCAGAGGTGATCAGCAGCAGGAGGAAAGAGAAAAAGAAAAACTTTTAATTTTATCTTATTTTATCCGCGGCATCCTTTATGTAATACGAAAGTAATATTCTGGTAATTTATTGTAGGAAAACAATAAATTCGAGAAGCCATCGTTCACGGTCAAGGTCTCAATCACTACGAAGGTATAAAAAAAGTACCCAAAAAAGCAGATCACGATCAAGGTCTTAATTACCACATGATCGCAAAAGTTACACGGCGAAAATCATAATCCCGTAGCATTTTACCACATCGACGAAGTTGTGTTGGACGTACGGAGATTTACTCCAAATTTGGGCAAATCGATGTTCCTGCTTCGTAAACTTTGGGAGCTCCGAAGATGCCAATTTTGCAAAGGAACAGTACTCCGGTATGGAAATAGATGACAGACGAATTAGGGCTGACAATTCCATTACAGCGAGAGCTCGTACACCTGCCCCTGGAGTATAAGGTTTTTGGTTTATTTACCTATTAATATATTTATACATTTGTGCAATTGATTAAAATAGGCATGGTATAGTTAAGTTTTGATATATTGAACCAAATAGACTATATAGGAACAATAGCGAAAACACTCAGAAGTACAGTGCTTTATAAAGCCTATCGTAAAAGATCAATAGTTCTATTAACCTCAAAACGGATATGGATACAGTTTCTTGATGGCACTTGTTTAAATTTTTCCATAGTTGAGTTAAAACACTTGTTCACATATAATAATATTTATTTAAAAAAAATACCTGAGGATGCCTCAATAGGGCGAAACGCGTCTGTATTTTTTTAAATAAATATTATTATATGTGAACAAGTGTTTTAACTCAACTATGGATATGGATACACTATTCGGTTTCATGTGATCTACTTGTGCATAACTGAGTGTTAGTGGACAGTTTTTATGGCAAGCAAAATAAAAAGGCGAGCTGAAAATGTGCAATTCCTGCAAGTCAGTCAGGCTTTTATAAAAATTGCTATGTAAGCAATGTCACAAGCACGTTAGGTGACGAAATATTGTACCGAATCGCAGATACGCTGAGATAAGGATTACTACAACTTCAAATACGACAAAGACAATCCTGCGGCTCCAAGTCTATGCCGAAATAATTCAAGCGTATTGTTGATCATTAGCCAAAACTTCAGATTCGATTAGGATTTTATCGTATTTTTAAAGTGTGCAGTTCCCGGATTTTCTTACAAAACATCTTTCGCTACTATAAGAGTTAAGTTTGTGTCAAGTGTTTAAATTACATTAATTTCAAAACGAAAAGTCATATTTGTTGTAATATTCAACCTGCGCAGTTCATTGTTTTGTTGGAGTGAAAATTTGAAGTTATTCAATTCTTTGATTCATTAGCAATCCACTATATATAGATCTTGTTACAAATTAATTTTCCATTCATGACAGTATTTTTGTGAGACTTAAACTTTATCACTATGAAGTATATCTATATAGAATATAATTGATTTTAGAGAGTTCAGATTAGTAAATGTTATTATGTTTGTGCACAAACATTATTTAAAGAATTGCCGTACGACATCTAAAAGATGTAATGTACTAAAGGAGGAAAAAAAGTCGAGAATTAAGAATTTTAAATCGGGTGTCGTGAATACAGTAAGTGACTACCTATATTAATAAGATGTAATATTTCAAAGTCTAAAATATGTTGAGAATTGATTTATCATTTTATTTGAAACTGAACACTAGTGTTATATAATATGACCGCCGTATAAATATCCTTGAAATGTCCATTAACAAGATCTTAACATCTTAGTATTAAATCGAACCTTACATTATTGATCAAAATTTACATTTAAGTTTCTCAATATAAATACTATTTAATATTTCTTTTTATAAATAATATTTAATTAAGAATTCGAGTAGCGTAAGAGTTGCGTGTACATTAATAATGAATTGTTGAGTTAACCTATTTAAGTATGCTTTATATTAATTTGCCTTTTTTTTCGTCTAATTAAATTAAATATGTTATAAACAATTTCTTTTAATTTCAGGAACTCTCTAACGCTTCTTCCCCTTCTTGCTTTCCTCATCCCTTCTCCCTCTATCCCAATGTTTTATTTAAGGTGGGTTAGTTCCTGAACTGTCAGTTAAGGGGGTAAATTTTCTTTTTGCGATGCTAGGAACAGCAGGTGACACCAGACCTGTTGTTCTTCCTTTATATCTGTTTCTCGTTTTTTTATCTTTTAGTGGCAGACCTGAAGAAAGGATACCACAACCTTTCTTCGCCACAGGCACGTGAAATTCTGTTGTGGATGTGTGAATCGGATGTTCAAGGACCTTCACCCTATACCGACGAGCTAGAACGTGCTGCCAGCTAGCGCGTGCCACTTGAACATCCTGCGGTAACTTCACGTTGCACATCACGCACACACTTACATTACAACATGGCGCCCAACGCGAAGCACGTCTTCTCTAGGGAAGACACTCCAGCATCTTCTGGAGGCTTTGCGCCTCTGAAGAGATATCTTGTCAGCTTAGGCTGATCTGCTAGTCCTTCTCGGACTTAGGCGATGTTTGGCCTAAACGGCAGTCATCTCGACTTAAATTTTTTTTTGTAAAGCACCTTCGAGGTCTAGTACCTCTGTGCTGACATGTTTAATAGTGTCCATAGGCATGTAAGTTTTTAGCAATAGGGACACACCTTACCCAACTCTGCACTGTCCTCGGTCTGGGATGACTGATGCTCGGGAT
Source organism: Leptarthrus brevirostris (assembly GCA_964036015.1). Taxonomy (NCBI): domain Eukaryota; kingdom Metazoa; phylum Arthropoda; class Insecta; order Diptera; family Asilidae; genus Leptarthrus; species Leptarthrus brevirostris. The sequence continues at coordinate 3,702,972 of OZ038376.1, forward strand.
TAGTGCTGGCGTCCCTAGCGATGTTCGATGTTGCTTCGGATGTGCCTAATCTTTGGGATCATCGGCCTCTCATGCCGTAGGAAGCTGGTGAGTAAGACAAACACCCGACTTAGGCAGTAACCAACGTGACTCTTCATCTGGTCGTAGGGAGCTGGTGAGTAAGACGAACGCCCGACTTAGGCAGTAACCAACGTGACTCTTAACCTGGTCGACTACGCTTGAACAGCTCCGATGCTTCTTGGTAGGACCGTGAAAGTGCTCGTTGAGTTCTTCTAAGCTCAGGGTTGACTCCAGCTCCATAGGCAGGCCAGATGTTGTGGGTTTTGGAAACCTCATCAAGGATCTCGCATTCCAAAATTTTGTTTTTGTTTTTTTTCTTCCTGTTTTCAAAATTTTTCCCTTTGGTGAAAACTTTTAGTTCTCTTTCATTATTAAAACCTCCTTATATTTTCTGCATTTCTAAAGTTCCTTTTTCTTTATTTTTTTTCTCTTTTTGTGTTTGTCTATCTCCTTCCTCCTACCTTTTCCTATCCTTTCCCATCCTAGAAAGATAGGAGAAGAAGCTTCTGGGGGATACCTGAAATTATTTTGATTGATTTTTTTTGGTTTTTTTTTCAAAAATATTTACGTTTTTTTCGGATGTGTTGAACATTTTTTTATTTGTTTTTTTTTTTCAAATTCATTGTTTATTTTGGTTGGTTTTTTTTTTGGATTTCTTTCAAAAATATTTTCGTTTTTTTTGATTTCGTATAAGTAAACATTTTTTTTTGAATGTTGATTTTATTTAAATAAATTTTTTTTGAATTCTGATTTTAGCTTGATTAAGTTTTATGGAGTTTTGCTTAGGGTTTTTTTGCAGTAGGATTGTTTCTGAATTTTGTTCTTATATACATTTTTTTCTGATTTATCATAGCTCTGATTTTCTTTGTCCTTGTATTTCTTTCTTTGATTCATTTTTTTTGCTACCTTCAAACTTGATTTTGTGCTACGACCTTAGGACTCCCGCACTACTTGCGAGACCTTCTGTCTCAAATTCATTTAATTTTTTTTGTGTTTGAAAGAAAACTTTTGGAGTTGTGACTCCCGTACTAATTGCGAGACCTTTCGTCTCAACCTTTTTGGCATATAAGCGGCTACATAGCTGCTATCAAATTTTTTTTAACATTGAGTTACCGTCCAACCAGAGATGTTTCATTCGCCAGCTTGCTAAGCAATCACTGCTCCGGACGACCAAGGAGCAAAGCCTAAACAGGCTCAAGTCCTTACCGCTCCAGTGGTGACCCGAAGTAAGTCGCAGAAGGTCCAAATGGCCTTAAATAAGGCATGCGGGACGACGAGACTGTCTTCGGACTCGGTCCAAGGCACCGCTGCTGCGCAGCAGCTTGACTTGTCTAAACCACCGCCGAATTTTGGGTCAAACCTATCACTGAATACGGCCTGGGCTTTCCCTCCTCCCGGACAGTCTTAGCAGATCGAGGATCTCCGCCAGCTTGAGATTACATCCCCTCCTTCCGTAGGCCCTCGTCACCAAGGTGCCGCGGTAGTCACTGTCGATCAATTGTCGGAATATCTGGCGGGGTTTAAAAAAGAGATGTTAGGCTTGCTAAGGACGAACTTGCCCCAATCCATCCTGGAGAGGTCCGGTTCTGTCAACAACCATGCCGAAGTTGATGCCGTTTCCCCTTCCAATGCACCAGCTGTTCACCACCTACACTCTGAATCAAGCCCGCTACGACAACTCCAATCCTATGAGAGCGAGTCTCCTCAGCCAACACGACATAGGCAGTGACCGGCCCCTAGAGCGGCCTGCTACAATACAGGACGCCCTTCCGTCCTGGCGTCCTGGGGTATACATTATACGGGTCGTAACCCAGCCTTCTCGGTGGATGACTTCTTGTTTCGGGTTGAGCGACTTGCATTCAGCTCTCGTGTGTCTGATCAGGAATTATGCGGAAATATACATCTCCTTCTCAAGGAAGAGGCGGAACAATGGTTGTGGAACCAGTTTTGCTGCGCCTATCCGGAGTTTGACTGGGAGCTATTCAGAGCTCCCATCAGACAAGAGTTCGGCTCTGCCGAGACGGACTTAGACCTGATGCGGACTCTGATGGAACTTCGTCAGACCTCGGAGAGCTGTGACAGCTATCTCCGTAGAGCCAACGCTATCATCGGACACATTAGGATGCCGCTGCGTGAAGATGACGTCGTTAAATTAGTTCGCGATAATTTACATCCCAAAATAGGACAACAATTCTCTACTGTTACGGTCAGGTCCACGGTCCATTTGCAAAACTTATGCCGTATGGGTGAACGCTGGCTGCAGCGCCTCGAAATGTTTAGGAGATCAAATAAACCCGATATTCACGAAATTAATTGTGACCCCGCCCAGGAAACAGAGGAGTTCATTGGTTTCTCTATGACGGGAGTGGGGAAGATGAAGCGCACCCCAGACGCGGCAAGTCATGTGACTTGTAGGGACTGTATCGTTGTGGGACGCTCCTTTCACTCCTGCATTGAAACGAACACTTCTATCTCCCACCCAAGCAGTCAAAATGGAGTGAAGAAAATGAAGTGCACCCCTGAAGCTGCCGGTCGCATGACTTGCTGGAACTGTGGCGTAGTGGGACACTCGTTTCATTCCTGTCCCAGTGAGACCAGGAGACTCTTTTGCTACACCTGTGGCCAACCAGGAGTAGTGTCACCTAAGTGCTCCAGGTGTAACCCGGAAAACGCCAGGGCGAGTGGTCGAAGCAGGGGACCCCACTCGCCAAAGATAATGATCAGCAAGGCGACTTCGATGACACCCTAAATTACCCTGCATTGTCACAATATACCCAGACTGATCCCACTCATAAAGAGAGTACCACCCAGACAGGGTGTCCTTACATGAAAGGCAACTGAATTCTGACCGAGTAAGAGCTCGTATTTTTACTGAGGAAGTGACTCTTCCCCTCAATCGAAGAAGACGACGATGGAGAGAATTCCGAAAGAGAAAACATGCAAGGAGAAAGACGCAACAGTCTTTAATATCTACAGTCATATGACGGTCGACCTTATGTAAGAGTGCAGATAGGCAGTGAATCCATTTTGGGTTTGCTCGATAGTGAGTTGCTTGGGATAAGGAGCCCTAGAGTTTGTTTAGCGCTCAGGCTTAAAACTCTCCTCATTGTCAGCCTCAGTTCGTACCGCCCATTTCTCCAGCAATCCAAAAGCTGATGTACGAAGAACTGGACCGTATGTTGGAGTTAGGGGTGATTGAGGAGTCCAACAGTCCCTGGAATTCCCCAGTTGTACTTGTACGTAAACCTGGGAAGGTCAGGCTCTGTTTGGACTCTCGCAAGGTGAACCTGGTCACGAAAAAGGAGGCCTACTCCTTACCCCACATCGACGGATTGTTTGGTCGACTGCAGGATACGCACTTCATTTCGTCCATCGATTTGAAGAACGCGTTTTGGAAAATCCCTTTAAAAAAGCAGTCAAGGGAGAAGACAGCTTTTACAGTGACCGGCAGGCCATTGTACCAATATACCGTCATACCTTTTGGGTTGTGCAATGCCCCCAAAGAATGTGTCGACTTATGGACAAGATTATTCCTGGTCGTTTACGTGAACACGTCTTTGTTTACTTAGACGACTTACTTGTTGTATCTCCAACTTTTGAAGCCCACCTGAAAGTATTAAAAGAAGTAGCTGATTGTCTGCGCAGCGCTAAACTGACCATCAATGTTGAGATGCTTTTGCGTCAAGCAGGTCCGCTACTTGGATTTCATGATTGGAGATGGAACTCTGAAAACAGACCCTGATAAAGTAGCAGCGGTGGCGGATTTCCCCATACCCCGCTCTGCTAAACAAATCCGCAGATTTCTCGGAATTACGGGTTGGTATCAGAGGTTCATCCCCAATTATGCTACCCTGGCAGCTCCGATCACGGACTGTTTAAAAAAGTGCAAAAGTTTTGTTTGGACTGAAGAGGCACAACAAGCTTTTGAAGACCTTAAACAAGCTATGTGCAGCGCACCGATTCTGACAAAACCTGACTTCTCTAAAAAGTTTTATATACAATGCGATGCTAGTACCTCTGGTGTAGGCAGTGTACTTTTTCAAGTTGATGAGTCAGGCGCTGAAAGACCTATTGCTACATGTCGAAAAAGCTCAACCCAGCACAGCGCAACTATAGCATTACTGAATTGGAATGCTATGCGGCTATGTACTGGCCTTACATGGTAACACATGTGCGCGCATATGTACTGAGTTGTCAGATATGTACAGAAACTAAATCTCCTAACACCATTATGCGACCACCCATGGGGAAAGCCTCTGGAGGCCCAACGTCCATTCCAATTCCTCTATATCGACTTTCTTGGACCGTATCCCCGCACTAAACGTGGCAACACAGTTATATTTGTCGTATTAGACGGCTTTACAAAGTTTGTTTTGATCAAGCCTATGCGTGCTGAGTGAACAGACCTAGTCAATGCTTTCTTGGAAAAAGAGCTCCTGTCTGTCTTCGGAGTCCCCGAGACCATTTTCTCTGACAATGGCAGGGAGCTCGCCTCCAAGAAATTCCAGAAGCTGCTGGCTGAATATGGCATTAAAAACATGTAAAGACCGCCAAATACTCTCCGCACCCTAATGCTTCGGAACGAGTGAACAGGTCTATTTTGTCCGCCATCCGAGCATACCTGCAGGATGACCATAGCGCATGGGACCTACACCTCCCTGCAATAGGAAGCGCTTTGCGCACGTCAGTACACCAGTCCATCGGTAACAACCCCTACTATGCACTATTCGTCCATTATATGGTGCAACACGGCTCGGCATACGCAGTACTCCGACAACTTAACCAGCTGAAGTATGGTGACATAGCCGTATTGCCGGCAGAAGACCGCCTGCAACTGATCCGTTCACGCATCTCAGACCATCTCCAGCGCGCACACGGAAAGCATGAGAAGGCCTACAATACTCGCTGTCGTGACGTTACATACACTCCCGGTCAGGAAGTGTACTGTAGGGTCTTTATCCAGAGCGACATGCAGAAAGGCATCAGTGCGAAGTTGGCAAATAAGTTCAACAAAGCCAGAATCGTTAAGCGTGTTGGGCAAAGTTTATACCAGCTGGAAGACATGCAAGGAAAGTCCATTTGAACCTTTCACGCCAAAGACATCAGGCAGGGAAAGTGATCCAATAGTAGACAGTTCAATTTCATTAGTCCGTCTGTCCATTCTTAATCCGTCCGAACATTTTTTTTTGTAAGTCCGGACGGACGGACAGGAATGCCCAGCTCAGTCGGTAGAGCATGAGACTTACTCTCAGGGTCGTGGCCGTGCCACACGTTGTTTTAATCATACAGTGAGAAAGATCTGAACTCTCCAGCTTCTCATTAGAGCTTGGAGGGGAAATAGCTGACTCCCGGTTTGAGGTGGAAGTGACCGGCTATCCTTCTTCCTCTCATTAGGGAATGAAATGGTACCGGTAACTGGCACGGCAGCGTGCCAGCGCAGATCCTGGGATGATCTTGTGCCTCAATTGAACTCGAGTAGATCCTGTCTCACTCTCTTCAGCTCCTCTCTCGGCGGATCGCTAGAGCTACAGGCCTTGAAGAGAGAGCAGTGTTGTAATGTGAGCCATGCCTTATCTTTTCAAAGTGCATTTTATACCCTGTGGTTGTCGCCCCTGCTAGCTGCCACGGATGTAATCTTTTGGGAAAGAAGAAGATTGTTTCGTGACAGCTGCCAGAGGTGATCAGCAACAGGAGGTAAGTGAAAAAGAAAAACTTTTAATTTTATCTTATTTTATCCGCGGCATCCTTTATGTAAGACGAAAGTAATATTTTGGTAATTTATTGTAGGAAAACAACAAATTCGAGAAGCCATCGTTCACGGTCAAGGTCTCAATCACTACGAAGGTATAAAAAAAGTACCCAAAAAAGCAGATCACGATCAAGGTCTTAATTACCACATGATCGCAAAAGTTACACGGCGAAAATCATAATCCCGTAGCATTTTACCACATCGACGAAGTTGTGTTGGACGTACGGAGATTGACTCCAAATTTGGGCAAATCGATGTTCCTGCTTCGTAAATTTTGGGAGCTCCGAAGATGCCAATTTTGCAAAGGAACAGTACTCCGGTATGGAAATAGATGACAGACGAATTAGGGCTGACAATTCCATTACAGCGAGAGCTCGTACACCTGCCCCTGGAGTATAAGGTTTTTGGTTTATTTACCTATTAATATATTTATACATTTGTGCAATTGATTAAAATAGGCATGGTATAGTTAAGTTTTGATATATTGAACCAAATAGACTATATAGGAACAATAGCGAAAACACTCAGAAGTACAGTGCTTTATAAAGCCTATCGTAAAAGATCAATAGTTCTATTAACCTCAAAACGGATATGGATACAGTTTCTTGATGGCACTTGTTTAAATTTTTCCATAGTTGAGTTAAAACACTTGTTCACATATAATAATATTTATTTAAAAAAAATACCTGAGGATGCCTCAATAGGGCGAAACGCGTCTGTATTTTTTTAAATAAATATTATTATATGTGAACAAGTGTTTTAACTCAACTATGGATATGGATACACTATTCGGTTTCATGTGATCTACTTGTGCATAACTGAGTGTTAGTGGACAGTTTTTATGGCAAGCAAAATAAAAAGGCGAGCTGAAAATGTGCAATTCCTGCAAGTCAGTCAGGCTTTTATAAAAATTGCTATGTAAGCAATGTCACAAGCACGTTAGGTGACGAAATATTGTACCGAATCGCAGATACGCTGAGATAAGGATTACTACAACTTCAAATACGACAAAGACAATCCTTCGGCTCCAAGTCTATGCCGAAATAATTCAAGCGTATTGTTGATCATTAGCCAAAACTTCAGATTCGATTAGGATTTTATCGTATTTTTAAAGTGTGCAGTTCCCGGATTTTCTTACAAAACATCTTTCGCTACTATAAGGGTTAAGTTTGTTTCAAGTGTTTAAATTACATTAATTTCAAAACGAAAAGTCATATTTGTTGTAATATTCAACCTGCGCAGTTCATTGTTTTGTTGGAGTGAAAATTTGAAGTTATTCAATTCTTTGATTCATTAGCAATCCACTATATATAGATCTTGTTACAAATTAGTTTTCCATTCATGACAGTATTTTTGTGAGACTTTAACTTTATCACTATGAAGTATATCTATATAGAATATAATTGATTTTAGAGAGTTCAGATTAGTTAATGTTATTATGTTTGTGCACAAACATTATTTAAAGAATTGCCGCTCGACATCTAAAAGATGTAATTTACTAACTGTAGGAAAAAAGTCGAGAATTAAGAATTTTAAAACGGGTGTCGTGAATACAGTAAGTGACTACCTATATTTTTTTTTTTGCGGGAGAGGTGAAAAGTTTCCAAAAGACACCAGACAGCCCGTGCCCTCCGGTAGTGTGAGATTCTTACTCACTAAAAACACCTCTCTGGGATTAGCCGAAACAGACCACATAACTGAGTATCCAGTTATCTCACTGTCGCCACTAACCTTGGTTTCCTGGGTCACTGCCAGAATCCTAGCCTATCTGCATAAATCCATGTTTTCCTACCGTCTCCAGTGTTCCTCCTTGGTCCATGCGTTAGTTACATCACTCACCCCTTCACTGTCTACGACATTGAAGGGTTCCAGGCCGTAACGCTTCAGTCCTGAGCCAGGACAAGGAGCCCCCTCCGGATTAACAGCAGCTAACCCTACGGAAGGCAGATCTGCATAAATCCATGTTTTTCCACCGTTTCCAGTGTTCCTTCTTGGTCCATGCGTTAATAACAACCTTAATCCCTTCTCTGCCTACGGCATTGAAGGATTCCAGGCCGTAACGCTTTAGTCCTTAGCCAGGACAAGGAACCCCCTCCGGATTAACCGCAGCTAACCCTGTGGAAGGCAGATTTGCATCTTCTACTGGTGTGCGTATCGCGGAGATAGCCAACTCGTTAGAGTCTCCCGTCTCTGCACCGCCGCACCTGAGGAAGTGCTAGTTATTATAATGCCAATGGCACCCTCTTCCAGGACTGCTACATCAGTTTCAGCCGGTGGGAGCGAGCCAGCCTCCAAAGCCGCCACAGTTCCTTCGAAAGGTAATTCTCCCAAAGCTGCTACTGTTGTGTTGTGGGTACCGTGCGTATAGCCAACCTGTTGGGGTCTCCCATACAATCCACTTCCACTACCACAGAAGCGCCCGAGGAAAACGCCATTCGCGACCCATTTACCCCTGGGTCCTGCAGAGGGGACGACGACACTGCAGACTCTCTTGGAGTTAGGGGGATTTTTCAAGAGGTTATCTCCTCCCGCATTAGTTACTTGGCTACATTCTAGGATGCATTGCCCGGTTGCTACCACTTGGAGGTGTAACTAACACTTGAGAATATCCAGATGAGGATCACCGTATCCTAGAAGGCTTCAACTCGTCCGTCCGTTCTCCAGCAACCGACTACCTATATTAATAAGATGTAATATTTCAAGGTCTAAAATCTGCTGAGAATTGATTTATCATTTTATTTGAAACTGAATACTAGTGTTATATAATATGACCACCGTATAAAGATCCTTGAAATGTCCATTAACAAGATCTTAACATCTTAGTATTAAATCGAACCTTAAATTATTAAATAGAATTAACCCTTCTAACTCAGAAGGCGCACTTCACAGGCAGAAGCCTGGAACCAATTGACCTATTCACCAGAATATAACATATATTGAGGTGAATGAGGCTCCCACAACCCATGCAAAGAAAAATATTAGTAAACAAAAAAACCAAAACACGTCCAAACAAAACAATCAGGGGTGCATTGATAACAGAGATCGTTTAAGCAAATCTTTAGTAAGAGCCAGGTCAAAAATAGGGCACATATTCACGGCTCTACACATGCGATTAATACCATATACCATATGCGATGCATACCATAGTTAGACCGAAAATGAGCAAGATGTAGTAAAGGCAATCTCCTTAACCTATACGGAGCATGCCTATAAGTTACCAAACTTGCAAGAGAGCGAGAATCTATATTCGAGTTCAAAAGCTGGTGAATAAATACTAGGTCAGCAACTCTACGTCGTTCCTCCAACGAGTGCATATTAAGCAATCGGAGGCGATCCTCATAAGGAGGAAGCCTTAATGGATCATTCCTCGGGAGGTCCCTTAGTGCGAACCTAACAAAGTTCCGCTGCACCGATTCAATGCGTCTAGAATGAACAGCATAGCAAGGAGACCAAACCTGAGATGCATGTTCGAGAATTGGTCTAACTAAAGAAAAAAATAAGTGAATGAGGGCCTGTCGATCAGAAAACTCCCTTGACCAGCGCTTAACAAAACCCAGGACTGAATTACTCCGAGATACGATATGGTTTATGTGCAGAGTGAAATCGAGTTTTCTGTCTAGCTTTACACCAAGGTCAGTAACAGACTCCACATGACGAATAGCAGTATCCGCAAAGGTATAATCAAAGACGAGCTGATTGATGTTCCTAGAAAATGACACAACTTCACATTTATCCAGGTTAAGTTGCAGTCCATTTGAGGCACACCAAACCCTGAAGCTATTCAAATCCTCCTGGATGCAGGAAGAATCATAACTATTTCTAACGCATGAGAAAATCTTCATATCATCAGCGTAGATTAAAACTTTGGAGTGCTTAATCAGAGGGACAATGTCGTCAATGGTTAGAATAAACAGCAACGGCCCCAGATGGTTACCCTGCGGCACACTAGATGAAGCCCTAACGACTCTAGATAAAGTATTACGGAAGGAGACACGGTAAGTCCTATTTTTTAAATAAGAGCAGATCCAGTCGAGCAACAAAGGCGGAAAACCCAACCTTTCAAGCTTTCACCGCACGACAGCTTTTCCATACTTTCAGCATTGCATAAGAGAAATTTGGTTTTTTTTTTAGCTTAACGCAATTAAGTCAGACCAACTGAACTAAACTACAATTGATCCGAACTATAATTTAAATTATGTAGTTAAGCACTATGTTTCAAAAACATACAATCCCCGGGTGTCGGTTATTATAGCATCATACGATATCCGGGATGTCACAGGTAATAAAAGTCGGATACACGACCGCCACTAAATTTCAATCCGAACAATAAATTTGATCCGAACAATGAATCAAGTCCTATGCAGTGAGTCAGAGCGATTAAAAACATTCGATGAATGGCCTCTAACTTTTATGGATAAGAACATTTTAGCCCGAACTGGTATATACTATCTTGGCATCAATGATAATGTTAAGTGCTATTTTTGTGAATTTGAAATTGGAAAATGGAAAGAAACTAGATAAACTCAAGCCAACAATGTAGGTGGTCGATTAATTCCTGTTCCATTTCATATAAGGTAAATATTTTGCTATCACCTGAAAAGTCGTTGTAAAATTCCTTTCAAATTTAAAATTTTTAGCACCCATATTTCGGAGTCACTCCGAAATATGGCTTCCGACAAATATGTCAGCCCCCGTAAATTTGGTGGGCACTTACGCTATATTGGTGGGCATGTCGAAGAGAGAGATAAGATCCGGGACAGACAAGTTTTGGTTTTGATGCTGGCGGGTCGCTTTTTTTGGAGTTTTGTTTTTGCTTTAGAGTTGGAAGTGTGCAAGTATCGAAGCTGGGAAGAAAAAAAAAATGTGGTGCAGTACTGAGTAATTTCGAGTGTTTTTGCTATTTTAAAAAGAAAGGAAAGGAAAGTTGCAATTGGAATTATCGATGCGGCAGAGTACGAAGTATCAAGGATAAACCGCTAGACCGCAGCCACCAGGAAAAAAATTGCATTTTAAGTAGTTTATTTTAAATTCTTTTATGTATATGGCATCATTTCAATTATATTGCAAACTGTCTTTATAAGCATATATTTTTTTTACCGACATTTGAAATTTCATTAAGTCGGCATAAAAGGGAAAGAAAAATCTAGATGTGCTTTATGCTCGCAGAACAAACCAGTTTAATAGAAATTTAAATTTGCAGTTTTGGCTACCAATCCTTTTTTTAAACTAGTTTTCCGCTTTATGCAATGCAAAAATAAAAGCAAAAATTTTCCCGTTATATTTTCCGGCGTTCTTTCGTTGAAATATTATAAAAATCAAAGTGTTAGTGGTTTATGAGTAATTATTCCTGAGTTTCATCAATTTTTAATAATCGTCCTCTGCAGCGTTTTTGGGTAGTGCAAAAGGAAAAGAAAAATTTAAGTAAGTAGTTGGGTTTCATTGCAATTAGTAGTGCTGTGCAGTGCATGCAAGTTACGCAGTCCTAGCTCATTATTGAAAGTGTTCCAGTAATGTGGCATTTTATAGCGTTGTTTCACATATATGGCGTTAAATAATTGCAATTTATTTTTAAATGTGTGTCAATTCTATAAATAGCATACTGAGTTATGAATTTTGAGGTTATATGTCCATATAAAATAAATAAAGATAGCTTCTTCATAAACATGTTAATTGTATCCAATGAATTCCATTTCTTGAATAGCTATTTTTCGACATCGGATATAAACCTAACCGTTATATCAAATTTGCTTTATGAAAATATACTTGATTAGCCTTTATAATATTTCAGAGTTTCGAATGATCATAAACTTACATACGTTCTATCTAACGTTATCTTCGATAAAATTACAATTATTGGATCCTACTTAGCCGTCAGTTCCGAATTCATTAGGTCCAAGCGACTTATAGCATTCAATAACAAATAAGGTTAATATTTGGTAGCATTCCACTTACATTATTATCAATTAATTCTATTTTTTATTTGCCTATCTGAAGTATTACTCTAAGTACACTAAATAAATGAATTTGAATATGTTAAAACAGTTTTGGGAGAATTTAATAACCCGATCCATTCCACGGTGAAGGCGATTGATTCAACAATAAGCCATTTCCCGAAGATTACAGGGGTGTGGCCTTGACGTGATTCACCTCGCAGTGCAACCATGTGTCGAGAGCGGAGTTCATACGGCTATTATGCTAATGATGATCTCCACCCTGGGTTACTAAGTATCTTGGCCTAGCTCTTTCTAAGATTAAATGAATTGACGGGATTTTATCTATGCCTGTATTATCTTAATGGTTTAACGAATTAGGCATTTTTTTTTATTTGTTCAAAACAGGTTCGTCAAAAACTGACTAATACAGGAGTATACAAAATTATAATTAAAACTAAAAATAAGAAGATAACTGCAGGGAAGCAGTCAACTCATATCGCCCGCATCAACCTAGGCGCTGCCTGACCAAGCACTTCAAGCGGAGCCTAGAGAAGTCCATGTCGAATTCGGCAAAATGTTGATTAAAGAGACAAGACATCGACGTGATGGGCTTGTGCATCCCATATAGAGTTCGATGACCTGGGATGTACAGTAAGTCTCGATTTCTTAAGGAGCGCTGCGGGATCGAGATATTAACGGCCTCCAGTAATTCAGGCGAGTTTATCATTCCCTGCAATAAATCGAACAAAAATACTATTTTAGCAATATTACGCCTCTTCTCGAGGGAGTCGAGAGAAATGAGACACAGACGATCGGGGTAAGAGGGAAGAAGCAAAGGATTAATCCAGGGAAGTCCACGGAGAGCAAACCTAAGGAATCGCGCTGCACAGCCTCGACGTGATTGACGTGAACGGCAAAGTAGGGGGACTACACAGGGCTGGCGTATTCCAGAAATAGCCTGACGTATGTGCAGTAGAGAAGTTTGGTTAACTAGGGATCATCAAGCTCCTTAGACCATCTTTTAACAAAACCCAACATCGAATTAGCCCTAGCAACGATCGAGTCCACGTGGTCGTCGAAAGCAAGACGAGAGTTAAGGACCACGCCTAAGTCCTTAATCCTGTCAACCCTATCCAAGACAACACCTTCGACAGTGTAGTCGAAGAGGAAAGGGGATCTTTTACTGGAAAAGGTCATAACGGTGCACTTTCCGGTGTTTAAAGGAGGGCAGTTGCGCGAACACCAGTCACAGAATGAAGCCAAGTCTGAGTTCAGAAGACTGCAGTCTGATTCACAGGTAACAGTACGAAAAATCTTAGCATCATCTGCGTAACACAGAATTTTGCTGTTAGACAGCAGGAGCGAAACATCATTAATGTATATGATAAACAGGAGCGGGCCAAGGATACTACCCTGAGGCACCCCCGTGGTGGCAAAAATTTGGTTGGAAAGAGCACCTGATAATAGGACTCGCTGTGTACGACCAGACAGGTAAGAGGACAGCCAGTCGACGAAGCAATGAGGAAACCCGAGAATAGACAGTTTATAGATTAGGATACCATGGTCAATCCGATCGAAGGCCTTACTTAAATCTGTAAATACACAGTCCACCTGCTTACCGGCTTCGATGGTCGGCAGAGAATAGTTAACAAGTTTAAGGAGGTTTGTAGTTGTCGATTTTCCCTTAAGGAAGCCATGCTGGAAAGACCGCAAAAAGAACTACAGTGGAATCGAAGTACGTCACTGACAAGGGACTCAAAAACCTTCGCAGCATGACATAGGCTGGCAATCAGTCGATAGTTGGAAACGGCAGACTTACTGCCCTTCTTATGGAGCGGGATCAAAACAGAAGTCTTCCAAAGTTCGGGGAAACGGCCAGAACGCAGGGACATATTAAACAGATAACAGAGAGCACCCGCAAGAGGCAGTTGGCATCTCTTCAAGAAGCAAGCGGGAATACCATCAGGACCGCTCGAGAAGCCGTCTGCCAAATTAGATAGATGTTCAGCAACACGCGCGTCGTCAAATACCAAATCCTTAGGCTCAAGGGAAGTAGGCGGGAGCCGCGTCAGATGGGCAAAGTCAGGGGTGGAAATATCACAGGTGGAATCACAGAAAGAAGTTCGGAACAATTCCGCAAGGAAATTAGCAATAGTGAACGAATCATCGCTGTCACAGCCATGGTACCTCAAGGAGGAAGGATAAGCGTCACAATTACGCTTCGAGTTGATGAACCTCCAGAACTATTTAGGATCATTACGCAGCGTAGCTGTCATGTTAGACAAGTATTCGGCATAAGAATTCTGTATCCGAGCGGCGAAACGCTGGCAGAGCTCAGAACAAACCAAGTAGTCATCATGGCTTCCAGAAGCACAAAACCTCTTCCAAGCTTAACTTTTTAAGTTTCTAAGATGTCGTGAGTTGCGGTCAAGCCAGGGCCGAAACAAGCGAGGTGAACCCGATCGAGAAGTGCCGACGGGAACAAACAGGGTAAAACAAGCGTAAAGGATATCGTAAAAAACGCTCACAGCCAGGTCGATATCGCACTCCGCCAGCACGCTCGACCAATCACAAGAAAGAAGCCAGTTATTCATAGACGTGAAATCAGCCCGTTTAAAGTTAAAGTAGAGGTCCCCATATAGGGAGGGAGACGTGTCAGCGGTGTCAAATCACATGGCAGGGGTGTTGACCTGATTCAGGAACCAAGGGAGTCACGCATCTCATAACAGACGTACAGTCAGGGTCAGACGAGAACACAAGCTCCAGAAATCTACCTGAATCGTTAGTAATGTCACAGCATTGAGCCAGGTTCGAAGCGGCTAAAGAGTCTAGAAAGGACAAAACAAATTGGGGAGCAGACATGAACGAGGGAGCGAGACCGTCAGCGTCAGGAGAATGTACCCAACCAATGCAGGACAAGTTAAAGTCACCAACGAGTACAAGGTTGTCCTAGGGAAGCAAGGAGTCGGACAAACTGTCGACAGCCGCCGCAAACAGTTCGTACACAATGGAGGGTGAAGAAGTCGGAATATAAGCAGTAATAACAAACAAGCTTCTGGTGGAAAATCTCGTTACCACACATAAGAGCTCGAGATCGCGGGAATCCGAGATGTCAACGACCGAACACGAGAGACCCCCCCTAACCGAACACAGAACCCCACCACCAACAGGTTAACACGGGTCAGATAAATGGCGATCCTGACGAAAGACCTGGAACTCAGGTCCGAACAGTTCAGAGTCAGAGATTCCGGCACACAACCAGGTCTCAGTCAGGCAGATAATGTCGGCATTGGACGCTAAGGAAGAGGTGAAAAGCTGGGCGGCTTTTGGGATGAACTCGCGAACGATAGCACCAGCGGGCCAAATATCCGGAGAGACGACCGCGTGAAAGGTGCTTTCCGGGACAAAGACCTTAAAGGAAGCCGAATATGAGTGGCCTTGGGCAGGACTGATTCGTTAACACGCGATCATATCGCAAAGAATGCCTGCCTGAAGGGAGATATGATTAACAATATCGCCCTCGAGAGTATCCCGGTGGACCCTAGATACGAAAATACATTTAGGCCGCTGTGCAGGTCTAAGCGCGGTGACGACAGGGCGAGAAGGTGGACAGTCGCCCGTTACAGCCAGCACAGGGCGATCCATGGAGGCAAGATGGTCAAGTTTCAGAGACTCAGACAATAAGGCGGGGTCATCAAGAGCCTCGGATTGAGAAGGTGGGAGGCCGCTCACCGCCGAGTGATGAGAGGGGACTAAGCCTTGAGACTCAGTGACAACTGCGACAGCTGGCAGAGCAGTGGCGGCACCATTGCGACGTTTACGCCTGCGGGATGCCTGGGAACCATGGGCAGGCTGGCGTCCGGTACGGCCCAATATAGGTGCGGCGCAGTCATCCGAGTGACCAGGGTCGGGCATCTGACCAACAGAAATAACCCCATGGAGCTCAGTAGTAGCAGATGGAGTAGCACACACGGCCACGGGAGGAGGGCAACCGGAGGGCGGGGGGGGGGGGGGGGGGGGGTGAGGTAAGGTTTGCTGGCGACCAGACGCGTCAGGGGGAGAGGGAATAGGAGGGGTCGAGAACCGCGTAGATAACGACTTCAGATCACAGGCAATGGAACCCAGCAACTCGGAGTTGGCAGAAACAACCGAGGACCAAGCACCGAGATCAGACTTCACCTGTTTAACCCCATGGCGAATATCATCAAATATCGGGGTGATTGACCCGCAAGAGGGACCGGGCAAGGGCTGAGGCTCGCGATCGCCGCATGCACATCGTCCAGAGATCCCGACACTAACGAGATGTGGGAGGAAATCTCGTGCAACTTATCCAATAGGACACCCGAACGATAGAGTCAACAGATTCCGTCAATCTATCCACCTTAGCCATCAGAGAGGTAGCGTCGTCAGACAAAAATTCCAGACCCCCCGAGCGATTCGCGATGGAGCCAACCCTGTCAGCGACAAGAGACAGGTCACCGGAAAGGGTCTCCATCATGCTTCTGACAAGTCTCAGCACATGGCACGGCGTGATGTCACAACACTCACTGCAAGTCTTGGAACGCGAGGATCGGGTACCACGCTTCAAGCAATCTAGATGAAAAGTCTGGCCGCAAACTCCATCACAAGTAACAGTGTCAAGAATAATTTCGCCCGAACAGGAACCACAGACAGCCATGATAACAGAGACAAAAATAAAAACAGAGAACAGTAAATAAATAGAGAGATGAATGATAAGGCAAAGATGAAATAAAATAAATCAAAATAGGAAAGAGAACAAATGAAGAATATAGATAAATAAAGTCAGAAAATAAAATAAAATAAGAGTCAGACAAGGTAAAAGAAAAAACAAGACCGAAAGTACAAGTACAAGGTAAAAACAAAATAGAGAAAAATAAAGTAATAACACACAATCAAAAACAAAATAACATAAGTTAGGATAAAAAAAGTAAAAGTGAGATAGGACAGTGAACCTCAGAGATGTGAGAGACAAAATACAAGCAAAAACGAGACCGAATAAACCGAAACTGGAACAGGAAGCAAGGATATGATCAAAGCACGTTGAGGGAGGGAACGACGAAGAACAAAGCAGGCAGCAAACAGCAAAATATGATAGTGAGATAAATAAACGAGAAACATAGCGGAAAAGAAATAATAATAAACAGCAACGTAACAGTGAGTAGATATAAAATTAATTAATAATATATATATATATATATATATATATATATATATATATATATATATATATATATATATATATATATATGTATATATATATAAAACGGAAACTGCAGCTCGGGACAAACAAAGGCAACTCTCCACAAATGCAAAAGCATAGAAAGCAAATGGGAATCCGCAACAATGCAACGGCGAAAGAGCAGACAATCAACAGAAAAAGAAATCTAAACCAGACAAAAATACTGTAGAACTGATTGACAGCAAAAATTAACTGCACATGCTGCGACAGCGGATGCAGATCAGTGCAGAAAAAATAATAACAGATACAAAACAAAACAAAGGCGACCAAACCAGCAATAATCCAATAAATACAAGTAAGTTAACAAAGCCAACCAGGTCAATAAATCGCACTCCACGAAACAAATATTAATTAATCAAAACAAGTAAAAGCCAGATAAGGAATGCGAGCAGCGCAACGGGCAACAGCACTAGAGCAAAGACCAATATAATCGAACACCAAAACAAAGAACAATAAAGTGAAAATGCCACCAAATCCCGCAAAGGTCACCACGGCAGCGGAGAGCTAACCGCACCAAGCACTGTAGGAGACAAGTCTATACAAGCAGATCAATCAACCACCCAGCAAAACAGTGGCATCGAAATGACCAGACCAAACTCGATGCACAACACTACCGGTAAAAGTCAACGGATTACATTACCGGTACAACGGATCGCCCTAAAATCGTATGGACCGGGCGTGACACAGAAGTAAATTAACAAAACCACAAATGCACATCACACAAGAATTGCAGAGTCGAAATGAAAACAAATCTGAGAAGAGAGAATAACTAAGCGGACACAAACAGAAACAAGTCTGATCTCTGTGACAACTAGATCACAACTGAATTCCTAAAAGTTGTCACAAACGATCAGTCTCGATATTGGAGAATAAGTTGACGTACCTTCGCACAGTCATAAATATTTTTTTTTGGAAGCCCTGTAATAAAGGATGAAGTTAAATTGGTTTTATTTTGTTGAATTTTTAAATAATATCGTTGTCTCATTATAAAGTTATAATTATCACATAGATTATACATTTAGTTAAGGTTACCTGTATTGAATAATTTGTGGTCTGAAATTTAAAATACCGTATATTCCCAGCATCGCGGCATTGAAGTTGTCTTTAGGACGACCAAGTTGTTCATTTGACATTCATTTTTGTTGCATCCCCATATATAGGATATGGGCAATTCGACGTGAAATTCTCGGATTATCCCTAATTTTGTGGTATATCTTTTATTGTTTAACAGGAACTTGATTATCGCTCGCAGTGAATGATGGAGTGCTAAAGAGTAGCCTGATTCCTCCAAACCTGCTCTCTTCATGTAACCACTAGTCGCGGACAATATTGCACGTACAAGGGACTATGTAATAACCAGAGGGCGGTATATAGTCGTAGGATGGGGAGGGTTAGCCCTATACGCATCATACCGACTGGAGGCTGAGGTTGCTCTTCCGTCAGTGTGTTTTTTGTTCTGAAGGTAGCTCAGAACATCTGTGGTCTCTCCCACTCAACCATTAAACAGGACACTTCCAGCAGCACTATCCAGCTCGCGAACGCATGAGTCAAACCCTGAACAAGTAAGCCAGCCCCCCATCTCGAAGCATGCAAGCTTTACTAGCTGGGTTGAAAGGAGAGCTGTCTGACCTGATAACTCGTTAGATCAGCCAGCAGCTGCAAGGATTACAACTTCAGTAGCTTCCTGAAAATATAGCACACACATATCACTTACCGTATCAGCAGCCTGAAGTCCCGGCTCCTACTTATCGACCATCTGGCCTAAAGCAGGGTCGTTAGGGCGAGGGCAATAATGTTCGACAGGGCAACCCCAGATACAGACGACGTTCGGCTAGCCCCATGCGGCAGTGGAAGCTCGTGTACGACGGAGTTAACTCAAGCCTCTTGGCAGTTGAGTTTTTGTTTAGAGCCGAAAACTTCCCTACCTTTCCGAAAGACAGGCCTGTGGAATGGTATTGGCTGTATTTCCGTTCGCAACCAGAACCCAGATGGGACGATCTTAAATTAGCATTTCGCAGAGGCTGGACACCACACGAAAATGCTGGAATGACGCCAACAACCAGGGGAACCTTTCCAACACTACGTGCAGAACTTACAGGCGCTAAGATGAAGGCTTCGCTGGCCTATTCCGGAGTCAAATTTCCTAGATATTATCAATGACAACGTGTTGCCATCCACGCGGCCACATATCTGCCAACACCACATATAAAATATGACACAACTGCAAACCCTCGTGATGCGCATAGAAGAAGCTCTTCGTGGGACAAGGTCAATGAGGCATCAATATAATACACGGCGAGTCGAAGAGGTGAACGAAAAACCATCTGGCTGTTGGCCGGCTGATACACCCAGCATCATGGCAAATGTTGGCGACAACATTGAATATTTTGTAAAATAGATTGTTAAAAATTAACAAATATTTATTTTATTTTGGTTGCTCTGACTCAGGAATTAATATACAAAAATCTGATTGACATTTATATGGCTAATTCTAATTTTGAGTACGAATCATATTTTTGATTGAAATTATTTTCTGTAACGTGTTGCCACAAATATGATAGCCAAACGGAAGATTGCTTAGCAATGTCGAGGGAGGATCCTTGTTGGAATTGTGGACAGGTTGGGCACTGGCACCGGAAATATCCATCACCCAACAAGGAGATAAACTGTTACGGTTGTGGGATGCATGAAATATATATCAATAGTTGTACAGCGTGCAGTCGAAGAAACTCGCGCCAAGGCGGAAACAACACGAACAACTCCCGCAGAAATCAGCCTCCGTCCAAATCGAACCGTCAAACAATTGACCAACAACAGTCACCTCAACGAACCAACCTACTACCAGAGACACCAGCTCCGGAACGACTTCCGGCAGCAATTGAAGATTGCCAATTACGTATCTCCACGTAAGCCGTATCACGTTCGGCTTCAAGAATATAAAGCTGTCAGGGTGCGCATTTTCGTAGAATCCGTTGAAAGTATTACGACAATTCATTATCAGCACAAATATATTAGGTTATACATCGTACCTAGTTGGTCGCAGGACCTATATCTTGGAGTCGATTTCTGAAAAGCTTTCCAGGTGGCCCAGACTTCACCTACTCACTCTCTCTGTCGCTCGAACCAGAGGCACCCGTGGACCCCAACATCCACCGTCTGTTAGACGAAGAACACACACGACTCGAGGTAGTTAAAAGTCTTTTTTCATCTTACGCGAGGCAGGGCTTAGGAAAAACGCATGTATTGCAATACATCATCGACGTCGGAGGAGCAACACCGGTTAAACAACGACACTACCCGGTCGCGCCAGCCGTACAAGCCAAGAAGAAAGCCAAAGCCCGTGTAGCTCCCCATACATTGACGGCATCCTCGGAAGACTTCTACCCGCTAGATACATAACAGAAGTGGACATGAAGGATGTTTTCTGGCAAATGCCACTGGAGAGCAATTCCCGCGAAATGACGGCATTCACTGTTCCAGGACACCCATCATATCAATTCACAGTAATGCTTGTTGGACTTTGTAACGCGCAAACCATGTATAGGCTGATGGATAAAATATTTCCATTAGATCTTAAAGAGACAGTCTTCGTTTATTTGGATATTCTCGTAATGTCGAAGAATTTTTCCGAACACTTGACCACCCTTTCACGAGTGTCGGAGTGTTTGCGGAAAGCAGGACTGACTATAAACGTCGAAAAGAGCAAGTTTTGCTTGAAAGAGATTAAATATCTCGGGTATATAATCGGAAACGGATGCATCAAAACGGATCCAGAGAAGGTCTCCGCGATTGTGGAGTATCCAATCCCGAGAGCGTACGACAAGTACGTCGCTTCTTAGGTATGGCGGGATGGTACCAAAAGTTCATTGCGAACTACGCGGCTGTATTATCACCGATCATGATACTATAAAAATGAGTGACAAGTTCACCTGGACCGCCGAAGCCGAAGATGCATTCGTAGACCTCGACTTTCCGAATCTTATTGCGCATGGAGGCATCGGAAAAACACTTGAGAGGATTCGTCGATATTTTCATTGGACTAAAATGACCGCGCAAGTCCGATCATATGTCAATAACTGCCAAATTTGTAAAGTGACCCAGGCCCCCAACTCTATTCTTTGTTCACTAATGGGCCAGCAGCCCAAGTCTAAACGTCCTTGACAAAGGATATACTTTGGTCTTCTTGGTCCATATCCCCGATAAAGAAGCGGAAAGACTTCGATCCTTATGATATTGGATCATTTTTTCAAATTCCCTCTACTCAAGCCTCTGCGAAAGTCAAGCTTCACTCTTATAAATAAATATCTAGAGGAAGAAGTATTCCACGTCTTCGATGTGCCAGAAACGGTCGTCACGGACAATGGCTCCCAGTTCAAATCCGTGGCTTTTAATCAATTGTTGACGCGTTATGGAATACAACATGTATAAACCGCCATATATTCTCCGCAGGCCAACGCAGCAAAAGGAGTCAACCGCTTTCTTCTAGCCGCCATCCGCGCATACTTAATAGGTAAACACAATCGATGGCACGAACACCTGAGCCCCGTCGCGAGTTCGTTACGGAGCTCCACCCTCAAGGCAACAGGATTTTTCCCGTACCGAGTCCTATACGGGAGACACAAGGTGCCGCATGTGTCAAGCTATGAGCTCTTGCGCAAGCTAGGTACGTGAGCAGAACCGGACCTGCGAGTAGACATGTCGGCCCATTAAATTTTGCCCAGACCAAGAAGTTTACCGACGGAGCATCTCGGCTACTCTGTGGGGGAATCACTAGGACTCACGCGTCTCTCATTAAGACGTCGTGCCAGTCTCGGTTAAACCACCACCGAGGTTGAACTCAGGTTCACCGGCCGCTCTCTTATTAGGACTACGTCTGGTGTATCTGACCTGGCAAGCCGAGATGAAGAACCGGTCGCGCCATTCAGACCAGCCATTGTCAGTGCTGACTTGTTGTCCCATTTGTATCTTTTCCATCACGTATAAATGTCAGTATAGCTCAGAACACTCAGCATCTTTACCGGCACAAAGTTGTTTTGTGCCTCATCCCAACGCAGATTTTCTGCTTCTCTCTTTTTATCTCGTCAAAAGACGCATATGCCAGCATCGCCTTCGGCGGAGTATTCCACACCCAAAGTTAACACGGCAATAATATGAAACCAAGTTGGTACATATCAGGAGAAGACTTCTCGTCAGTTTTATATACTCAATATTTTTCCTCGTTTTTTTATTGTTTTAATCTCAATCCCCTTAGTTTTCTTTTGTTCGCATATTATATTATAAATGCATGATATTTACTAAGCTGAATTGTTTCATGGTTCACACTCTCTATCATATCGTTCAATCTTTAACATAATGTCATAATCGGTGCTTGTGGTAATGTCCTTCCGAATGTCTGTTGCGCCAAATTATTTCCAAATAAAAATATTTCTTCATAAATGCACAAAATATGCCGGAAATATTCACATGACCCGAGTGAATTTTCAAAACAAAAATCAGAACAAACTGTTTCCGAACTCGAGCAACGTAAGAAAAATGAAAATTTCTTAACACATTCCAAATCAGTCTTTCTGAAAATTTTTCATGTAAAAGTACAACTTCATACAAATATTTTTTCAAAACCTCAGGTCATTTGGTGTGAAACTCATTAAGATAATAAGCTTTGCGCTCCGCCCCTTTTGAATTTTTTTATTGGAATTTTCATAGTTTAAAACTTTAAACGTGTTTTTCTCAAAACGATCGGTGCACATGATATCTCAAAAACTTCTGTATGATACGATTCATGTTGAACATAGTTTTATAATACATATTTTACTAGGTCGCAACGTTCTTCTTTTTTTGTTTGCTTAAGACCGATTTTCCATGGCGTCATTTTTAGAGTAAATATCGTGGTTTTGACTTCAACCAACCGTCAAAAATTGAAAAAAAAAATTTAAAAATAAATAATTGCGATTTAGATTTATTTCTAAATTAATCAGTTTTTCTAACTACTTGTGTTTCAGATGACGAGTGTGACGAGTTATCGTGGACACCTCAAAACGTATTTTTTTTAAATGTACTCCGTCAATTCGCTCTCTATTGTTTATGAATATTTTTTTACGAAAAAATTACTGTATGTTCTTCAAATATTATATATATAACATGTGCAAAAAACTTTAATAAAGTAACTTTGATAGTCTTCTGGCGACGGCCACACTTCCTTATTCACTTGGAGATGCATCTAAGTGAAGTTGGCAACAATGTCACTTTCACTGAACTTCTCCAACGGCTACAAAAATCGTAGCAATCTATGGCCCTGTTTATGACAATTTAGCTCTACTACTTTAGCACAGAAATCAATTTTCAGTAAGCAGATAAACCGCAGCCAAGTTTGCTCTGTTATTTGTTTACCTCTTCCTAACCTAAAATTTACTTAGTTTTGTTATTGGTGCAATTAGTTAGAAAAGTATTTATTTTAAAAGATGGAACCACAAAGGAAAAAAAGTAAAAACTGGGTTTATGCAGAAACCGAAGCTTATCTGGATATTTGCATAAATATAAAGTTGCCAAAAATGTTAGACTCAAAGGTAGTACGGGTTAATGAATGCTTTAAAGAAGTAGAAGTAAAAATGGCAGAATTGGGTTATCATAGAGATTACGAACAATTAAAGTATAAATATAGCAAGCTCAAGTCAGCATTTTTAAAATAGAAGTCTAACAATAACAAGAGTGGACACGGTAGAGAAGACTTTTAGTATGGTGATAAAATGGAAATTGTGTTGGGAGGTAGACCGTGTTTGGAATTACCTCGTATTGAATTTGAAAGTGCGGCGATTCCAGATCCGGAAAATGATCCTAGTGGTAAGGAATTAATTTATTTACGAATGGAAATATTAAAATTATATTTTAATTTAGATTCTGCTTATAATGATGAAATTATAGAGCCCAGCACGTCCACAGATTCCCGGACAAGACGAAGAAGACCGAAAAAAAGTATTATATTTGAATAAAACACGTTATATTTTTATCCATAATTTATATTCTCAGGTCAAAACTTGTTTGCCGCTGCCTTAACGGATTTTTCCGATTCCTTCAGGAAAATAATGGAAGAACAAAACAACAAATTTTTAGAGGAAATGAGAAACCTTCAAACTGAAAGCCTAGAATGGGAAGAGAGAAGGGCTTTGCGAGATGAGGAATTTCTCATAAATCTTGTGAACTCGTCAACCCAAAGAATGGAAGAAGTTTATGTCTATTCAGACGAATAGCGAAATTTAAAAAGAAATATATTTCTGTTTTAGTATTATTATTTGTTCAATGAAATTGCTTACGTTTTTTTTATTTATAATGTTGTTTATTTTCTATAAGTCTATTTTAGAGGAAAATATATATATTTGAACTATTTTAGTAAATACTTTTTAATTTATAAAATGTTTTGGCAGAACTCTTCATATAAAATATTTCTAATTAGTATGCCTTCATCATTATCTGCAAATCTACTTTCTACAGTTTCGGGTTAGTGTAATATTTCATTGTTTTCTAATATTCCATTGGTACTTTGTGAGGGGTAATTGCTGTTATTTAAAGTTATGTTGTGTAAAGTACAACAAGGCCCAACTACTTTTGGAACAAATTCATAGTTAATGTCAGATTTTTTCAATAACATTCTCCACTTGTTTTTCATCATTCCAAAAGCTTGTTCTACTTTCACACGACCGCGGTTTAAATATTTATTAAATAAAAATTTTGTCTGTTCCAAATTTTTTCCTGGAAAGTCCTTCATAATCCAAGGCAAGAGTGGGTAAGCAGGATCTCCAATTAAGAAAAATGGAATGGTTGTATTGTTTATACAGTATGAAGACTGCAAAGATTTGAACCGTTACTTAAATACATTTTATATTATTATAAAAACTTACTTCTGGAAATATTGAACTTTGGTTTTGATATATAAAAGACCCTCTCAGTGCAAGTCGTCATGTGCACTACCAGGAAATTTACAGGAAATGTCTCTAAATCTGCAATTTTATTAATACTTACTATTAATAGTAACTCTAAATTTATATACCTGCATTGGTCATCTACCACAGCCTGAAGAACAATTGATGTCCAGCCTTTTCTATTTAACAAATCTCTTGTTCCTTCCAAGGGTGCTTTGATTGGAATATGGGTACCGTCAATAGCTCTCAGTATTTGAGGAATTCTTGTTAACGTTTTAAAACTCAAAGAAATACCCTGAGCCTCCTCAAGCGTTGGCATTTTAATCCACCTTGGAGTCAATATTTTTAGGATTGCTCCTATGACTTATGAAGACCGAATATGTTGCCGATGACTTGATATTCAGCGCAACTTTTTAATTTATATAAAGTAACTGCTACTTTAGTTTCCACACTGACAAAATTTTTAGCCGAGACAGGATTATACTTTGGTTTGAGTTCGTTCCTCATTTCATTGCATATGTAGGTAAATTGTTCCCGGGTAACTCGAAATTCCTCGTACCATCTTTGTTCATCCAACGTCGTAAACAAATTTTCCCAAACATTCTTACTTCGATAATGCGCCCACAGTTTTCTTTTCCTTGGCCTAAAACTATTAATTATGGAATGCATTGATTCGCAAATTATCTTCACATTTTCAAAATGCTTCCTTATAATTAACCTATTAAATTATTTTCTATATTTAGTACTGCAAGATATGCTACATGTTACCGTAATTTTTTCATCAATTGTATTTGCCTCTTTTTTCTTTTCCTTTCCCTTTGCCGGTAATAACTAATCCCAATTTGATGCACTTTTTCAATCATTTCGCAAAATTCCGTTTTCTGCCCGTCGGATTTGACAACTTACGCCAAATACACATAAACTGGAGTAAAGTTGGCAGCGCAATTTTAGTTGAGCTACGTAGCAGCCAGATAAACAAGGCCAATTACGACTAAAACTATTCAGGCTGCTACTCAGCTTAATTTTAGAAACTTCAGCTACTTAGTTATAAAAGTTTCCGTTATACATTTTGACCTCACTTGTTCACCATTGGATCGAGTCGTCTTTGACTTCCTACATTTGATATTTCCTTTAATTGATTTCTTTGGAATGGGTATTAAATAGTTTATTATTTCCCTTTTCATGGACAATCTTGTGCACGTTACAATATTTTGTATTTTATCTTGTCAGAATTAGACTATTACTGTCCAAATATACGTCATAAAAGTAAAATTAATTTTAAAGTCTGAAATGATGTTTGAATTCCGTGTTTTTCTACTCGTATAAGGCGGCAAATTAGTCGTGGTAGTCCACGAAGAGCAAATCGCTCAAACCATCGTTGGACTGCCTCAACACGATTGACGTAAACATTTTAAAATGAAGACCAAACGCAGCGGGCACACTCGAGAATAGGTCGAATGAAAGAACAATAAAGGAGCCGAGTGATATGAGAGTATAAAACTCCTCAGCCCATCTTTAAATGAAATCCAACGTCGAATTTGCCTTGTTAACAATCGCGTCAATATGCTCATTGGCTATTCAACTAGACTATCAAGTCAATCAAGTAGAATTTTTTAACGAAAAAAAGACGTACACTTATTAGTATTAAGAGAAAGGAATAAATCGAACACTACTTATGAAAGGAGTCCAAGTCAGAATTTAAATTTTCTTATGCACAAGTGGAGGAAACAACACGGAAAATCTTGGCATCGTCAGCATAACAAAGAATATTTGATTTAGACAAAAGAAGGATACATCATTGATGTAAATAATAAATAATATGTTGGCTGCCCTGAGGTGCTCCAGGGGAATTGTTTATATTACTGCAAAGAGAACCGAGTATTGTTCCTCTGAGTGCGACTCGACAAATACGAGCCAACCCAGGCAACAAACGAAGACGGGAATCCGACATGATTAATTCTATCAAATGTGTACTAAAATCGTTGAATATGCAGTCAACCTGCTCACCACCTTCGATTGCCAACCATGCTGAAAACAACTCAGAAAAGTTTTACAATGTAAATATTTTCGTTGTAAACCTTTAATTTCTTATGACAATTAAAAAGCTTAAGGGAAAACACAACCAGGGGTGAAACCTAACTTTGTAATGCATGGACCGATTTAGATAATTCTTTCTTTGTTGTATAGAGTATCATACAACTATATAGTATAGTATCATCCCCCATTGCTAATAATGAAAAACATTTGGGCCCAGGGTGGAGTGGGGAGGCAGGGGGTAGTTGGTATAACTTCGTAACGCGTGGACCGATTTTGATGATTTTTTCTTTGTTGGGTAGAGTATGTTCCGCGATTGGTACAATATGAAAAACAAATGTTGGTGGGGTACGGATGGGGCAAAAGGGTGAAACCTAACTTCGTTATGAGTGGACCGATCTGGATAATTCTTGTTTGGATGTATAGAGTATGGTACCCCATTGCTAATAATGAAGAAAATTTGGTGTTAGGGTGGGTGGTGGAGAGTAGTAGTGGAACTTCGTAATATGTGGACCGATTTGGCTGATTGTTCTTTTGATGTGTAGAATATGTTGCCCGACTGATACGGTGACAAAAATGTATAAGGTGGGGTGGTGTGCGGAGGGGGGGGGGGCGTTCCCCATTTTCTTAATTTACACACCTATTTGGAAGATTCCTTTTTGTTGTGTATGTAATGATCCCCCATTGCTACTGTATAGAAAAATGTTGATCTATGGTTGGGGTATCTATTTCTATTCTGATAAAAATTGTGGCTTGTGGTGACAGTTGGAGGATGGGTGGCACAGACCGATTTTTTTTCAGTTGTACAGAATACGTTTTCTGATTGATAAATGATAACAATTTTGTACTTTGATTATGATTCTCTGACTACAATAATTCTCTCTTGCTAATATTCGTAATATGTTGCCGGATTTGGATAATTTTGTAAGTGCACTACATCTGCAACTAAAATAGTTTTAAAAAGAAAAATTTGAACCGACTTTACAAAATGCGCTAAAAAGCATAAAATAATTTTTGATTTTATATCTATTATGATATTTTGAAGTGGAAATTAAGCAAACAAAACAACTATCCAACTACAATTGAAGGTAATATATAACACTACCTGAACGTGTTAGTTCACGGAATCATAAGGAAGGACGATTAATTACTTTTGTTGCAGTTGTTTGGTTTGTTTAACTTGGACCGACTTTAAAATGCCGTAATATATATAAAAATAATTTTATGCTTTTTATCGTTTTTTGTGAAGTCGGTTAAAATTTTTTTCATTTAAAACTATTTTTTCAGTTTTTTATACGATTTGATGAGTGATAAACCCAATAGAGACCAAAATACTTGACATTGAAATAGGAACGTATTGAGAAACACAAGAAAATAAATTATAATAAAAAGCATTCACTCCCATATCAAAGTCTCCAGCGAGAAAAGCATTAGACCAGTTATAATAATAATTCAATAATAAGTCATTAGGAATAGATTATTCAGGCTTTCTGGTCTGGCTGTGAAAAATGCAGAGAAGGAGAGCGAGTGGAACAAAGAAGCCATAGAGCTGTAAGCCCCATAGCAATTCTACACTCGCAACAGGGAAACAAGCAACGATCAACTCTGCGGGGCAGGAGTTTGCCAGTAGAATCTACACCCCCGGAATCATCATGAACATTAATTGCTGCGAAATTATAGCAGCTTAGTAATCAACGGGAGAGTTCGAGAACAAAAATGCACGATAACAGTAGACACAGGTGCTTCCAGGTATATTCTTCGGTTCGATTATGCTAAAGACTGCCTTAGCAACAAAAATCGATACATTTTGAGGACAGCTACAGGAAAATCCGTTGAAGTGAATGGGAAAATATTAATGACAATATCCTTCGGCGACAATCGATTTTCACACAGATTTCTTGTCGCAGATATAACGGATTAGTACATACTTGGCCTCGATTTCATGAGAACACACAACATTCAACTGGATATTGGAAGAAGAATCATGAAATATGATAACAGAGAGATTCCTTTGGCTCTGGGATCAAATTATTATTCGAAGTTGAACATCGAAGCATATGAAGACGTTGAGCTTCCTCCTTGTGCGGAAACCTTAGTACGAGCAAAAGTTCTTATTGATCCAGGGAGCAATCGATTCTATCTAATGGAACAAGGCCGAACAGAACAAATAAGAAATGTCGCCGTTGGAAAATATTTAGTAAATATCGCCGAAAAAAAGGAAATTTTGGTACGAATCCTAAATTCCTGTGGAAAACCCATAAAATTAAAGAAAGGTAAGGTCTTGGGTCATGGTGAACTAGCCGAAGAGATCGTGTTGGCGGAATATTCTGACTTACATGAAACCAAGCAGCTAAAGAAGGACGTTAAACAGCTAACCAAAATTAAACTTCCATCTAATAAACTCAGCCAAGGGGATTATCATAAAGCAAAGAAGTTAATCAAACAATTTGCAGATATCTTTGCAATAGATGACGAGGACTATGGAAAAACTGATATAGTGCAACATAGAATCGACAGAAGTGACGCCCGACCGATTAAGCAAGCGCCAAGAAGATTACAGCTAGCAAAGCGAGAAGAAGCAGCCATCATGGTTCAAACAATCTTAGAACAGAAAATGAAAGGAACTGCAATACCGTCTATAAACCGTGTACGTGTTTTCCGATTTTTTGTTCGTTGGAAAGGTGTGGGAAGGGAACCCAAAGCACGCCTTCCGAAATGTCAATTTGACTTGGAATTTCTGAAGAGTGCACATTCACAGTGTTTATAGAGTGTTTATTGAATAATTTTCACTGTTCTATTATTAAAAGTGGTGTAATTTTACAAATGAAGACAATTAACATTTAAAAGACTGTTTTGGTTTAGTTTACTAAGAATCTGAGGTGCTTAATTTGAACATTTTTCGTGATGAAGTGTGCGGTATTTTGTTGTAAAAATAATCGACGCAATTGGTGTGGAAAATCATTTTTCAGGAAAGTTGAATATTATTATAAGCAATTATACAGCATTTTCTTTGAAATATGTGCAAAAGCTGTATAAATAAAAGCTAAATTACCAAAGAATATAAACATTTCTTTTGATGGTGCTCGTTTGTTAACATTTGAGCTTGATCAAAGTTTTGGATCGCCTTCGTGGTTTCAGCGACAGCTGACGGAAGTTTTTGCCTAGGAGCTCTAATAAAACTTTAAAAATATTAAAATATTTTTCTACTTTTTGATATTTTAGATTTCCAAAAGATAAAGACTTTAGAGAACTGTGGTTAATATCCATCGATAGAACTGATTATATACCATGCAATGGTAGTAATGTTTGCGAGACCCACTTCGAATGAGTCAAAAATTTACTACTTCCATGGTGAAAACTAACACATTCACACCTTTCAAACACATAAGAAAAATTCGGAAACTTTTTGAGCATAGTGCACTTCCTTTCGTTTTTTGTTCTAAGCAAACAATGTGTAATGTATGTGTGTACGGAATGTGCAACGTGAAGTTGCCGCAAGATGTTCAAGTGGCACGCGCTAGCTGGCAGCACGTCCTAGCTCGCCGGTATGGGGTGTGGGTCCTTGAACATCATCACACTTCCACAAACAGAATTTCGTGTGCCTGTGGCACGTGGTTGTGGAATCTTTCTCTCAGGTCTGCCACGAAAAAAAAAACGAGAAACAGAAGACAGAAGGAAGAGCAACAGGTCTGGTGTCACCTGTTACCCTTAGCCGCACTGAACCATCTTGAAAGTCGCAAACACCAGAAAAATTATCCCCGGATGCGATGATTCAGGTACTAACCCACCACTATTCCTACACCTGGCTAGGATGTAGGTCCAACCTAGAAAGGAAAGCTGAAAGAAACATTTTAAATCAAACAAAAATAACAATAAAAATTATGACAACCTAGGATAAGGGATAGGGGATGAGGGGTGAGGGAAACAAGAGGAGGAATAAGCTTCTAAGTGGTTCCTGAAATCAAATCAGAAATTCATTTTGTAAGCATAATAAAACTATAAGTATATTAAAATCAAAATTCACGAAAAAAGAATTAATACCTATCGAATTCAATAACAATTGGCAGTCCTTTCCGTAATTATCAACATGCATGTATGTATGCCTTATAAACTAACAATTACATGTGATCAATTTTCTCAACTGACGTTATTACATTCATGAAACTTATCAAAAAAAAAATTTCGAGCTAATAGATTTCTGCAAAATTAACTTGCAATCATTTCATTATTGGATTAAGTAAAGTATGCTAATATTTTAATAAGAGTTTTGCTAATTAGCACGTGAAAGACAGACAGGAAAGGTAATTAAGTTGCTTCTGTGGCCATAATACGAAGAGGAAATCAATATAAACTACGAGCAGTATTACTCTTAATTAGCGTCATTTAATGCGTTTATATATATATATATATATATATATATATATATATAAATGTATATGTCCCGAAGAAAACTCTAAGTGTTTTTCGACTACACCTCGCTATCCTATGAGCAAATTTTGCGCAATTTGAACCTATTTCCTCATCACTCAACTAACTAACCGCCTGAAAACTTATTTTAATAGCTCCTCAGCGAGCAAACAACATACGTGTCAAAACGCAACTATATTAATAATGAGAACTGACCACGTACGCTTTCTATATACATATATATTCTTGTAAACGTTCTATTAGTAAAACGAAATTTTGTGAAGAAAAAAATGAAAGTCGGAATTATTAATATCTGTTAGTAAAAAAGAGCAAGTTTGGTGGAGTTTCCTGTAATGACTTAAAGACAGACAAAAACCTACGGAATCTCAAGATACAATTAAATTAGGTTGTGTGTTCTTTAGCTAGATTTGTCGAAGTCTTTTAAGTAGCAAATGTTTTTCGAATCTTTTGTGTTCTATAATTGAACTTAATTAAATTTTATTTGTGTGACGATTTTACTTTTAATAGTTGCTAACTTTTTTTTTTCTCAACTTGTAATTTATATTTTGTATTATTGAACAGAAAACTGTATCATTATTGATTGATTAAAAATGTTCCGCAGTCATCGGAAGCGAAAAAATTTTATATTTGAAAATGTATGTTAAAATTACTAATTCTTTTATAACTTAGGTAGGAAAAAAGAAATTAAGTACACGACAATATCATTTACACTCTGATCTTCTACTGGAGCATTCAATATCTCGGGGATATACAACCGAGTATTCATCCTGTAGTTTTACCGGTGTAATATTTTTCTTTTGGTGAGGTTTTGGGGCGACATACCTGGTTACTGGGTGGTGCTTCCCATGTTCTTATTTTTAAATTGAATTTTGCACCGAGCAAAAAAACCCCGACTCTGGTGCCTCGGGAAGGAGCTCACCAGGTCTTATTTTCGACACACTTGTGGTGATCCTCGAGAAACTCTTAATGAAACTGTAACAGGGCCGACTATTAGAATTCGTGAATGATTTTTAACGCAATTATGAAATTACCTGTGATTATGTGAGCTTAATACAGTATTTGAAATAATGAGCGGCTTCTAAGAAAATCTTTGTTGCGCTCGCTTTGCAATTGGAAAGAAAAAAAGAAAAAACCGCATTTTCGGTGGGAAGTGGATTATGGCTGTTCAAGGTTATGCCCTTTGGACTTTGCAATGCCACAGCCACATTCGAACGCTTGATGGAGTGCATTTTACGAGGTTTAACTTTGAAAACCTACCTGGTATATTTGGATGACATTATTGTAATTGGAAGATGTTTTGATGAACACCTAGAAAATTTACGGAGAGTATTGAAGAAACTGAAGTCAGCCAAACTGAAATCAAGCCCTAAACAATGTACCCTTTCCGGAGATCAGGTCAAATATCTGGGATAAGTGGTATCGACAGAAGGAATTAGCACCGCTCCTGAGAAAATAACTTCAGTGGAAAACTGG
The DNA here is from genome assembly GCA_964036015.1 of Leptarthrus brevirostris. NCBI lineage: Eukaryota > Metazoa > Arthropoda > Insecta > Diptera > Asilidae > Leptarthrus > Leptarthrus brevirostris. The sequence goes on from OZ038376.1 coordinate 3,735,822, forward strand.
CTCCCTCCAAAAGATAAACACCATCAGCGAAGTTTTCTAGGACTAGCAACGTATGACAGGCGCTTTGTGAAGAATTTCGCGAATGTATCACGGGAACTGCATAAGCTAACAAAATACGATAAATCATTTGTCTGCACGGAGAAGGCAGAAGATAGCTTTAAAGCACTAAAGCGGGCGCTTTGCAACACACCTGTGCTAACTTATCCAAAGGCAGGCGATACATTTATATTATATACCGATGCAAGTAATGTTGGTATTGGCGCCGTTTAATACAAAAAGTAAACGGACAAGAAAAAGTGGTGGCATACTATAGCAGAGCTTAATGAAAACCAGAAAGAAATTACTGCACAACTAGGAAAGAACTGTTGGCTATAGTTGATTCAACGAAGCATTTTCATAAATTCCTCTATGGACAAAGATGCACCCTCCGGACAGATCATGCAGCGCTGAAATTGTTAATGCAATTTAAAAATCCTGAAGGACAAGTAGCAAAATGGCTGGAAAGACTTCAATCCTATGATTTTGAAATTATCCATAGAAAGAGTAGATCCCATGGAAATGCAGATGCACTTTCACGACGGCCATGTAAATCGGAGTGTAATACTCTTCCCGTCTGGAAGGAAAATGCGACCATGTGACTCTGCAAAGAACAACTGTTGTACCTTTGACAGGATAGAACAATGAAGAATTTCGAGCAGCAAAACGAGAAGACGAGAATATTTCTCCAATTTTTACGTGGAAAGATATTTCCGACAGAAGTACAATATTGAAGAGCTACTGGGCGCAATGGAATTCGCTGTGTGTTGAAGATGGAATATTAAAACGCAAATGGGAAACACCCGACGAGTCATCATGCCGGATACAGGTATTGGTTCCCAGGAACAAAATAAGGGATGTGCCAGAAGAATTCCAAAACGGTGCTTTGGTAGGACATCTTGGAATCAATAAGACTTTGGAGAAATTAAGAGAACGATTCTACTCGAAAATGTACTGTTTATGCCTGTAGCAAAGGATCTCACATCAAAACAAGGGGAGAGATGCAGCAATATAACGTTGGAGCGCCTTTTGAGAAAATCGCGATTGACTTTACGGGACCATTCCCAGAGTCAGATCGGGGCAACTGGTAAATTTTAGTGGTAATGGATTACTTCAGTAAATGGCCGGAAGTATATGCAATAGCAAATCAAGAAATAAAGATATTGGCAGGGGAGTTAGTAACAAACTAGATATGCAGATTTGCCGGCCCCAATGATCTTCATTCCGACCAAGGACGAAACTTTGAATCTCAAGTATTCCAGAAGGTTTGCGATATTCATGGGATAAGAAAGACGAGGATAACACCACTCCATCCACCATCTGATGGGATGGTTGAGCGGTTAATTAGGACAGTGGTCAAACATCTCAGAAAAGTAGCAGATGAGCATCAACGGGATTGGGATAGCTACATTCCGATATTTTGGGTGCGTTCAAGAAGTCAGTTAAATGCGCATTCTCAGTATGCAGTCGTTCAACAAGTGCAATGCCGATGTAAATGCATTGCATTCGCTCGATCAATTTGGCAGTGGTTGAAAATAAGCTTCGCATTTCTTGCATTTGGAAATTTTTAACTGCTAAAGAATTTGTTTGTGGTGTCATACGGCCTAAAATGGAGTCTGACTACGAGTAAAACTGTAAATTAATATATTTTCGTTTATGTTAAGAGAATCACTAGAGTTATAATACCAAATTCAATATTTCTAGATATATTTTTAGTGTGTCAAACAAACAACCCGCTTCCTTTTGCATTTAATCGTTCATCCCAGTAGTCAGTTTTGATTGCATTTTGTATGCATTAGCATGTTTATAATGGCTGCTTTTGCATGAGGGTTGCATCTAAATGCGCATTTGATTGACTTATTGAACGTACCCTTCTACTAGCTTATCGAACAGCCATGCATAACTCAACAGGACAGACACCATCTTCAATTGTGTTTGGAAGACAGATTCGACTACCCAGTGATTTGAAGTACGGAACACTTCAAAAGGATACTGAATCCACTAAAGAATACATAACCATACTTTGGAAGCGTCTTGCAGAAATCCATCAACTGTCAAGAAAGAACCTCAAGACGTCTAGCGATAGAATGAAATCAAGGACCGAAAGGCTTAAAGCCATACCAAGGAGGTACACTTGTTCGGGACAAACAATTCTAAGAAACCAGAAAAACGTCAGATGCCGTATGAAGTCAAGGCCGACTCGAACCTGTGGTGACTTAGTGTGGTGGAAATGAATAACGGAAATTTCTAGAACTAAGTTGCTGAACTTTCTAGAATTAAGCTAAGTAGTATAAATAGGGCTTAGTAGCAGCCTACTGAGTAAGTTGTTTTTTAACCAATGAAGTGATACCTGTTAATTATTAGGGTGAAACGTAATATTGTGAAGAAATATTGTCAAGAAAATTGTGCAACGAATAAATGAAGTGAAGTGAATAAAAATTGTGAGAATTTGTGACTGTTAATAAGTGTCTTAATTAATCCGTCGAGCCCAAACAGTCACATTTATGTCATAATACATATCAATGACTGTATACAATAATTTTTTTGAAGCAATTCATTTAAAAATGGCGGCTGTGCAGAGTTTTTGCGATGACGTTCTTGGATGTTAGGCTGCCAGCTAAGTTTCCTATATAGAACAAGGCCTAGATATTTCATTTGGTAACCTCGTTTCAGTTTTATTGCGGTTTATGCCCAGACAGAGGGAGCATGTTGTAACACCTCACCTAAGATATTAGGGTGTCTGCCCGAGGTAACTAAAGATATTTCATGTAGAAGTAATTCTGTAAGCCAAGTATCAAGGGGAAGTCTTCACTTGCATTAAAAATGTGAGGTATTAATTATGCGTTTATTCCAATAATTAAATAAAAATAAATGATTTGAATGCATGCTATTTAGTTTGCCAAAGTTTTAAACTTAATTAAGCGAAAGGCCTGCTACCTACGCTAACCTACGTTACGCTAAACGTCTTAGCTAGTTCCTAAGTACCTGTGATTTTCTTAATTTTCTAAGTTACAAATGTAATCACAATTTAGTTCAATTTATTAAAAACTTACTAATTTACTGCTGCATCTCCTATCATTATTATTATTATTGTAGCCTTCGCCCACCCGCTGCCACGTAATACGATTTTCTTTTGATGGAATAGTCAAGGTAACTAACGATAGCCCTTCTGAAATCTTGAACTTTGAATTTTCTGCCCGTTCTCGAAGATCGGCACTTTCTTTGTTCTTTTATTAACTATATATATTGGAAACCACCAATTTAGTGGACTTTACGCAATTATATCAATTTAAAAAAAATTTTAAATTTATAGCTCACGTCAATTCACTCGATTTTAATCTTTTTGTTTTCTCTCTGACTGAATTCTTCCACGATTTCAATGCAAAAAGATGGATTCTAATTCTTTCATTCCATTTTTCCGTTTGGGCCATGTACGGAGCAATTATGGATAATTTCCCATTATGTCCACCTCTAAATTGTACCTCCGAGCCCCCGACTGCTCTGGCTCTGGAGGAGAGCGGCACCTCTCGCGCGCCACTAATCGCATTACTTTATCTGGTGCTGCTATAATTGGTGAATCTGCTGGTTCCGAAGGACTTCCTACGCATGGTAGGGCGGACAGCATTCAGCCTTCGCCCTCTGGTGCTAGTATTATTAGACCGGCACAACGGCCCAAATGCATTTTTGTATTTAGGGTTCACCCGGATACCTCTGAGGATGTGATTATCAATCATATTTCTTCTCGGGTTGGCGTTCCGGGCAATATGATCGCGTGTAGACGAATTAGCCCCGGTCAAGGCAGTAGTAGCCGTACGTATTCTGCTTCGTTTAAGGTGTTCATCCCGGAGAGCTTTTACACCGCGGCTGTCTCTCGGGAAATATGGCCCCCCGGCTCTATAGTCCGTGAGTTTGTTCCGAGACCTCGAGCATTTCCGGCTTCGCAGCCAAAAAACTTGCCTGTCGGGTCTCCTTCCACTACGCAAATGTGACCGGGTTGCGCTCTAAAACAGCGCTGCTCTTCTCCTCTACCTCTGCGTGTGACACCGATGTAGTTTGCCTGACAGAGACTTGGCTGTGTGCCGGAATTTCTGACGCTGAATTATTTGGACCCGAGTTTCAGGTCTTTCGCCGAGATCGTCACCTTGACCCGTTCTCTCCTGTCGGCGGTGGTGTTCTGTGTGCAATCAGGGAGGGTATCTCGTGCTCGGTTGTTGACGTTTCTAATTCACGTGATTTGGAGCTCTTGTGCGTGGTCCTGCGACTTCCTGCCAGGAGACTGTTTGTTTTGGTTGTTTACATTCCTCCCTGTTCTCCATCTGCAGTTTACGATTTGCTCAAGGCGTCCTTGGAAAATTTGTGTGACTCTTTGCTTCCTACGGATGACATCATGATTTTTGGAGACTTCAATCTTCCCACCATAGGTTGGGTGCATTCCCCCGACACTGATGGTCTTTCACATCTGCTCCAACAAGCGCGTTGTCCTTTCTGGATTCCATGGCCTCTTATGGATTGGCTCAGTGTTGTGACATCGCTAATGATTCAGGTAGATTTTTGGACCTTGTGTTTTCGTCTGACCCTGATAGTTTGATGGTGAAGAGATGCATGACCCCCTTGGTTCCAGAATCTCGTCACCACCCTTCCCTTTTGGTTGTCATGTGTTTCGATACTACTGACACTTGTCCTCCTTTACTCGCCGATTTTTTTTTCAATTTCAGGCGGGCTGACTTCTTGGCCATTGATGAGTGGCTTACTTCTTGTGATTGGTCTGGCGTGCTGGGAGAGTGCGATGTCGATCTGGCTGTGGGCACTTTCTACGATATTCTCTATGCCTGTTTTATTGGTTGTGTTCCTATTGGCATCTCTAGGTCGGGATCCGCTAAGTTGTCTCGCCCATGGCTAGATGGTGCCTCACGTCACCTGAGGAACTTGAGAGGCAAAGCTTGGAGGAGGTTCTGTGCATCGGGTAGTCACGATGATTACCTAGCTTACTCTAATCTCAATCTCCAGTTTTCTGCGCGCCTGCAGGTCTCATATTCTGAATACCTTTCTAATGCGAGAGTCATGCTGCGTACTGACCCTAAACAGTTCTGGAGGCTTATTAACTCGAAGCGCAATTGTGACGCTTATCGCTCCTCTCTGAGGTACCACGACTGTGAGAGTGACGATTCTCTAACAATTGCCAATCTCTTTGCGAACTTTTTTCGAACCTCCTTCTGTGATTCCACCTGTGATATCTCCGCTTCATATTTTACCCATTTGACGCGGCTCCCGCCAACTTCCCTTGAAGCCAAGGACTTGGTATTTGACGAAACACTTATTGCTGATCATCTTTCTAACTTGACTGGCGGCTTCTCGAGTGGTCCCGATGGTATCCCTGCTTCCTATTTTAAGAGTTGCCGATCATCTCTTTCTCGTGTTCTTTGTTATTTGTTCAATCTTTCTTTACATTCTGGCCGTTTTCCAGCGTTGTGGAAGTCTTCCTTTCTAATTCCACTCCATAAGAAGGGCTGTAAATCCGACGTCTCTAACTGTAGACCGATTGCCAACCTGTGCCATGTTGCTAAGGTTTTTGAGTCCCTCGTTAGTGACATACTTCGATTTCACTGTAGGCCTTTTTTACGATCTTTCCAGCATGGTTTTCTTAAAGGGAAATCGACGACTACTAACCTTCTTGAATTCATTAATTATTCTTTACCGACCATTGAGGCTGGCAAGCAGGTGGACTGTATATTTACTGATTTCAGTAAGGCCTTTGATAGGATCGATCATGCAATCTTGGTATATAAGCTGTCCCTTCTCGGTTTTCCTTCTTGTTTCGTTAATTGGTTGTCGTCTTACGTCACAGGTCGTTCACAGCGTGTCTTGTTTCGTGGAGTCTTTTCCGACCTAATCCTTGTCACCTCGGGGATGCCTCAAGGTAGTATACTTGGACCACTCCTGTTTGTCATATATATCAATGATGTTTCGCTTCTTTTGTCCAGTAGTAAAATTCTCTGTTATGCTGATGATGCTAAGATTTTCCGCACGGGTTCTCATGAGTTAGATGTTAATCTCCTGAACTCAGATTTGGCGGTGTTTAGCGACTGGTGTCTGCGTAACCGCCTTCCTTTAAATGTGAGCAAGTGCACCGTTATGACCTTTTCTCGTAGAAAAGATCCTGTCCTCTCTAACTCCTCCATCAGCGGCGTTGTCTTGGGTAGGGCTGACAGGGTGAGAGACTTGGGAGTGGTCCTCAATTCTCGTCTTTCTTTCGACGACCATATTGACTCTATTGTTTCTAGGGCTAACTCGATGCGGGGCTTCATCAAGAGATGGTCTAAGGAACTTGATGATCCCTACCTGACCAAGCTTCTATACTGTACCTTCGTTAGACCTATTTTTTAATATGCTAGCCCTGTATGGTCCCCTTACTTTGCCGTCCACATCGACCGCATCGAGGCGGTGCAGCGCAGATTCCTTAGGTTTGCCTTACGTGGCCTTCCCTGGAATGATCATTTGGTGCTTCCCTCTTATGCCGATCGTCTGGGATTAATTTCTTTGGACTCTCTAGAAATGAGGCGCAATATTTCGAAAATAGTATTTATGTTCGATCTTTTGCAGGGAACTATTAATTCACCGGAAGTACTGGAGGCTGTTAACTTTGCTATACCTCAACGCACCTTGAGGAATCACGACTTCCTATTCGTCCCAGGCCACCGTACTCTTTATGGCATGCATGAGCCCGTCACGTCGATGTCCCGTCTCTTCAATCAACACTTCGGTAGTTTCAACTTGGACATATCTAGGCGGAATTTGAAGTGTCTGCTAAGACTGTGCCTTGGCTGATGTGGTGTTCCCTATCTGGATGTCCGACTGTTACATTTGGCAGTAGTTTTCTATTCTCTGTTTTTGAATTTTATATATATTTTGTAGTAATCTATGTATTTGATGAATCTGTAATGAGTAAATAAATGAATGATATAGGGTTAGATAGTTACGCTGACATTTAAAAGTGTTGGACGGCGTCTGAAAGTCGGTGGGCATAATACAATTTAATTTTCTAATAATATTTGCTTTCGAACTTTATAATTGAAATTTTATAATTCCCATAATATAATATAATTATTCATTTCCTAGATTTTACCTAACTAACTTTCTTATTCTACTTTCTAATAACCCAATTTAGGTAACCTTAACATGTTGTTTATTTTTGTTACTAAATTAATTTTAAGTTGTACTACCTTTCTTAATCTATTAAAATTAACTAATTAATCCATGTTATTGTTATTTTGATATTTGTATATCTGAGGGAGAATCTGCGCAACTTTTGGACTTATTATTTGATTTTATTTAATATTTAATGGAGGATATTTTAGAAGATAAAGAATGTGACGAATTAAAACTGAAGAAATTTGTTAGGGTGATGTTAAGTAATATAAGGAAACAGCTCGTAAACTCATTGCGTGTCATTACATTTCTCTCCATTCGTGGGTTAAAAAAAATAATGGAACATAAATTTTTTTTTCTTTAACAAATTCCTAATAATTTATGTCTATCAAATATTCGCTAACTTTGCGACCACAATTTGCAACGTCGTCATGATGTTGTATGAACTGATGAATTAAGACAATAGCAAACTCGTGTAAAGATAGTGCCACTTATTTTGAAAAACAAATATTTTGCTAAAGTTCTCGTAGATTCGATAGAGTTCCTTAATTTTGAATAGTTCTAGGAAATTACAGGTAGAATTCATATAAAAGAAATCCGGCGCTAACTTCACGCAGCGCCGCTTTTCTCACAAAAAAGAGCTGTGACATTTTTTTCCATGTATTTTAAAGAGTTCTAGAGTTCCTGATAATATTTAAAAATAGTTCCGGAAAATGCAGAAAATTATAATTTTTTCAAATTTTCCACCTGAGCAAATGTAAAAGTAATTTCCCAGGAGTTTTGCTAAGAGTTCTAGATAGCGCTTGGCGAGTACTATAAAATATCCTTCAAGCATTTTGCCGAAAGAGCAAAACTGTGACTGCTACTAGCAATCATAGGTTTTTGAACTGGAAAGCAAGTACCTGTGCAAAAATAAAACCGATTCCTAGAAGAGTTATGATATTTTTTTTTGATTCATTTTGAATAGTTCTAGAGTCCCTGATAACATTTGAAAATAGTCCTGAAAAATTAAAAAATTAAACCGATTCCTAGAAGAGTTCTGATATTTTTTTTGATGTATTTTGAATAGTTCTAGAGTCCCTGATAACATTTGAAAATAGTCCTGGAAAATTAAAAAATTATAATTTTTCCCAATTTTTGGATAAGAGTTCTAGATAGCACTCGTCGAGTACTGCGAAATATCCTTCAAGTATTTTGCCAAAAACTATTATAGACTTTATTTTGCAAAAAGTACTTCGCGTAGTTCTGGATCGCGTTCGTTACTTTCTACCCGAATATGCAATCTGAACCCTGCACAAGAAAACCCATTCGATTGTTATCGAAAATTATGTAGCCAAATTATCCCTCATGCTTACATTTTAATGATGCAAATGATGGAAAATTCATTTTAACCTATGAGAGATATACAAACATGAATGGAAGAAAACACTTATTACAAATGATAAATTTCTTTATTATAACATCTTTTTTGCAGTTTTAAAGATATTCAATAATTTTTTATTACAAAAAAATAAAGCATCAAACAGTTGTAATGCAAAAGTTCACAATAACATTCTCATCAATGAGAAGGTTCTAATTTACAAGGTTAGTTTCGCAAACGCACATGAAAATATGAGGGTTTATTTGCAAAACGGCATATTATAAGCTGAATATAAAAGGTAGTCATATTTATACCATTTTTGGTTACTTAGAACAAATTCCGTATAATGCCCCTCCGAAGAATTGAACGAAGTGTAATGGACGGTGCCTAGAAGAGTATATTGTTTTCATCAAAAATCAGTGATTTTGATATTGTTTCAAGTACACATGTTTTTCGAGATTTACCTGTATATTCGTTCTTGTAGCATGGACTTGTGAAGACTGAGATATCTATGACCAATTAATCCCCAATAATCATCGCATTGCTGACAATTATTCTTAGAGTATATAACTATAAGGAGAGGCCCTAAAGCCAAAAAAACATCGGTACTTTTCTTGATGTAGTTAAATCGTTGAGTTGAGTTTGTTTTCGTCATGGCAGTAGTAAAACAGCGACATTTCTAGAGGAGGGCCAACATAAATTGGAAGTTAGAGCGTAATCGCATTTTACAATTGCCTCAAGAAATTGCGAATGGTTTTCTTTTTTTAGGCGAATCTATATCACAAAATTAAATAACAACTTTAAAACTTTTGAATCGCGAATTTAAGTTTTTAATGTCCCTTTCTAAAAGGTAAATCACGAGCCACTGGGTTAGCCAAGGAGAAGCAAAAAATTCGACCTTAGAAAATGTAAACAAACTAAGAACGCTAAGAAAACTTCACTTTTCTTTACGTTCCGTTGCTGTTCTTAGCGTGTCAATGCAATTATATCAAGCTTAAGAACTAACAGAACATTATTTTAATTTTCCCTGAAAAACGATATCCCACGTGTACAACGCCGATTTTTTGCACAACACAAAACCGCGCATTCATTTCAACAATTTCACTATTAAAGTACACTGTCTACACTTCATAAAGTTAAAAGCTATTAGCTTTAAAGTTTCCTAATATATTGCACTAAAATAAAGAGTAAAAAACACTCGGAACTTCATATGGAATTACAAAACAAAATTGTTAAACTATTGGACAATTCACGGTAATAACTTTGACAGTTCGTAAACTCACCTTGCCTAAAAGAAAAGTGCCGATCACACGTGCACGGTTTCCCTGATGAGGGCCTTTCCTGTTGTTATATATTCTAAGCAATTATTACGCTGATCTCTTTGATTTGTATTCAAATCATCAATGGCTAATTGCATGAAATCGTAAGTGGGTATTTATGTAAACGCAGGCTGATTGCCTCATATTTTTATAATCACAACCTTGGCATGACCTCGTGACTGTATAAAAAGGAATACTCTCGAACAATTCGGCAATTTAATGTGATAATTTTTCTTGTGTTCAATCCTTTTCTCAGAAATGGTACACCCAATGACTTGTAGCTATGGACGGATAGTTTTGTCAAAGTTACATGCAGCTAAGTGAAACATTTTTGTATGTTCATCCTTTTCCCTATAAACACATTGCATTAAACTCTAAAAGGTAAACTCATAGACAGTTCCTTCATTGAGGTATTTCGGACCTAGCAAAATGAAGACTCTGGGAATGTTCTGTTTCAAAGTGAGAATTTCCCTTTCTTTAATTTTAATTATTTATTTTTAATTTATTTATTTAAGCTTAATACAAGCTATAACATAATAATATATACAAGCTATAATATAATATAATACTAATACTACAAGCTATAATAAATGATAAGTCAAAATAAATAGTATAAGCTACAATATGAGCTATAATTATAATAAATTCAAACTGGAAAGAAGAAGAATTAAGAAAGGTGATCTGGATGGGCGGAATCAAGATATAAGGCTTTGTGAAGGGGTGATTTGACTCAGATGGAAGTCAAAGGAAGCATCCTGGTAATTGGTTCGCGTTGACCGTAGTTAGTGCGATGGCGGTCGAGTCGGAAAAGGGGAGTGGACCTAAGGTTGCGGGGATTGGTATAGATGGGTAAAGATTGCAGGATTGAAGGGCAGCCTATGGCACCAGTAAATAGCTGATGAATGAAGAGATCGTCGGAAACATCACGACGTTTACTTAGGGGTTGTAAGTCGATAAGTTTCAGATGGTTTTCATAAGGTGGAAGGTTGAATCTGTCCATCCACGGACGATCCCGTAGAGCAAAGCGAATGAACCTACGCTAGACAGATTCAATCCTGTTAATGTGGGTTGTTTGTAGAGGTGACCATACCTGGCTGGCATATTCAAGTAGAGTTCTAACAAAGCAGACTTAGAGAGATGTGGAAACATAAGGATAAGCGCGGAGTTAACTCTGTTAATTATACTGTCAATATGGAAACGGAAATTGAGTTCGATATCACAGATTATTCTTAGGTCACACAAAGTGGTAACGATATGGAGTGGTACGTCGGTTAACATATAGACCCTCGGGGTGGTGGTAAGACGCTTGCGAGAATAAGAGATGGACTGGCATTTGGAGACATTGAGCTCAAGAAAGTTTTTCATGCACCATGTGGTGAACGAATCGAGATCTTTTTGCAGGAGAAGAGAGTCGGTTGTGGAGGAGATATGTTTAATTATTTTCATGTCATCAGCATAAATGGACAGCTTTGAGTGTTTGATGAAAAATGCGACATCATTTATTGTAAGGATGCAAATCAATGGACCGAGGTGGCTGCCCTGGGGGACGCCGGAACGAGCGACAATAGGGTTAGAAATGGATGAGCTGAAAAGAACATTGTACTGACGGTTGTTAAGGTAGGATTAAATCCAGGAGATGAATGGGGGGGGGGGGAGCCTACGCGATCAAGTTTAAACAGGATAACGTTATAGGAGATCTTGTCAAAGGCTTTACTAAAATCGGTGGCGATAACATCAACATCTTTACCGTTTTCTAGGGCACATAGTGTTTTGGAGACGAAGTCGTTAAGTTTGGTGGTAGTAGATCTTCCTTTGCGGAAGCCATGCTGGGAGAGGGAGAAGATAGACTTACAGTGGAAGAACATGGAATCGTAGACCAATTTTTTGAATAGTTTAGCTATGGATGATGCTTAAGCAATAGGTCTGTACTTGGATACATCGTTCGAGGGGTAACGATTGGATTTCTTCGTGGAATTAATAAAGCTATAAAAACGCTTGAGGTTCGGATAAGAGACTTGTTTCCATCCGTTGGAGGTACTCATAGAAGAGGGTATCAGAACGTTCAGGAAAAGAGTTATACGCAGACAAGTAGGAAGAATAGTCAGACTAAGTCGGTGTTAGAAGAAAAGTTTGCGAAAGTTTATTTCTCCTGTTGTGGTGAAGTCGTACCAAACGGGGGATGAGGAGCAGTTCTTACGAGGAAGGAGAGAGATAGATTGAGTGAATTGGAAGATGTTGAGGGATAGTGCCAATGTCGGAGTTCAGGAGCAAGTGATTTAATTTTTCGAAGTCTCCTTTACGAAAATTGAAGGAAAGAGAAGACTCGGAGCTTGAGAAAGTGAGGGTGTTCGTAGGAGAAAACGAGGAACATGGGAGGATAGTGACGATCGAGGGAGGAGAGGAGATGGTTGCTTTCCGCGTCAGCCGAGTTAACTGGGTCTGAAGAAAAGATTAAGCCTAATTGTCTGACAGGAAGTTCCTGACTCCACTTACTTAAAAGAGACCAGAAACGGAGAGCTAAGCGGTAAAAAAGGCTTGTTTGGCGGAAGAGGCGTTCAGTTGGACAGAGTGAGAACACTCCTCAGACAATGATCATTGAATAAGGAGGAGGTTAAAGTCACCCAGTAAAATAAATTTATTAAAGGAGTTAGCTTTCTCAAGATGGGCGTCGGCCGATTCAGTTTTAAGCTCGTAGGCATCTAGAGGTTGAGAGGAGCAAAAGTAACAACAAAGAATGTACAGAAGACACTTATTTAGTGTTAATTTGATACATACAAATTCTGATATTGTAGAGTCGGAAGTCTTGAGCATTGTGGCGTCATGACAGTTGTGAGCGGCTAAGTTTGGAGGGAATAGTACGCTGTCGAAAATTCCTGGTATTAGATTGGTTTCAGTTAAGGCAAAGTTATCGTGCGGTAATTTGTGGGAGTTCAGGAAAATATTGGATGTTTTTGTGTGAAGTCCTTTTACGGAGACCGCAGGTGCATTAGGGGGGAAGTCAGAAATAGAGAAAGCGGGGGGGGGGGGGGCGAGAACTGACGTACGCAGCATATTTGGATAGATATACTGAAACCTTATGGGAAGGGATATTGAATGATTCATAGTACTTAGTGAAAAGTTGGTGTAACACGGTTGGGTCTGTGGGCAGGCCTTCTTGATGTATACCTAACATGACGTTGGTGCTGGTGTTACCGTCAATACAGACGGAATTCGGTTTGTCGTGCATACAGGCTAGAAATAGACGTACGTTTTCATAAATGCGGCGGTCCCGTAAACGGCACAAGAGGTATCGTCTATCGTTGGAATCCGCAGAGCGCAACTGTAGTTGAGATTAGGGGATCGATATATGAGTTATGTTCGGATGAAGGAGTATTGGTTAGAGGAAGGGGCGGATTAGCGGTTGGATTGCGATTAGGTGGGCATGCGGAGGAAGTAGCGCGTGCAAGGGTTGGTGTATACAGAGGATGGGTGGAACAGACGGAAATCGAAGCAGAGTTGGTGGGGTGGTCGGAAGATGATGGCTTGTGGTTAGGTGGGCACATTCGTATAATATTTATTATATTCATAATTTGAGATATAGGAGAGCCCGCCGATTTAAAATATTTTCTATTAAATTCTCGATCTCGATTTCAAATTCCCGCCAGCAAATACAATTGCGTTCTTATGGTAGTGTCACATTCAAAACAAGAAAGCACATGTAATAGAAATAGAGGAATATACAGGCAAATATCTCCGCTCTCATTCTGGTTAAGCACATTCCAGAGGAAAATAACCATTTATTTCTAAATTTTATTTTAAGAAATACGAGCAGTCCAGAGAAATAGTATATCACAACAAATAATTTCAGGAAAGGCAATTTAATCTTTAATCTTTTCTCTTGACAGCGTTACCAAAATATTCGACAGAAAAATGCAAGCAAAAAAGGTTTCCCACTACTGTGTTATTTTGAATTCAGGATAGGCTTGGAGGTAATTGTTAGGCAATTTTTTAGACCGTGATTTATTTTTTTTAAGTTCTGGTCGCTATGTTCTAAAACATCAAATGTCTGCTTTTCAGTTTTAATATCGTCCGGTAAATGAATATCATTAGGCGTAGAGGATAAAACCTGACCGTTTTCCAAAGTATCATCATCATTAACAGGCGATAAAGTTTCAGGCAACTCAGCTACGCATTCCATAGCATTATTTGCGGTTATTTTTTCATTTATGAAACAAACCCAGATAGAAAATGTCTGATAATTTAACGTCAAAATACCAGAAGAAATTGGAAAGCTAGTATAATATTCTGACAAATGTTCAGAAATATTAAAGTAAGTTATGCCCGAAGTTATTTCTAGCAATATTAGGTCAATATACCGGCATATAGTGACGATCCGTATTCAGGCAAATTGCCGACAATCGGACAGGATAAACTAACCTTAACAGCATACGGTTCCCACAGATTGCCAGTAAATTGCTGATGCATTATGACAATAATCTGCGTATATAAAAAAAATATATATGTGGAGAAATAGGCGGGTTTATTAAATAGAATAATAAATAAAATATTAATATTCAATTATAATTGAATTTACATTATTAATTAATAATATATTCTGTGTTTTTAACTTATATAACCAAGGTTTACATAATGCACCATTAAAAATATTAGACATTTTGCACTTTTTCACCAATACAAAGTTAAAGTCTGCAAACAAATCTTTAAGCTAAGATGGCGTCTACACAGCGCCTTTCTTCAAGCATTTGTACTCCTTCGGAAATCTTCGATTAATCATCCATCAACCGCCAAACAATCGTATGTTCTCGGTAAACTTCGTCTCATCTCGGCCACGGACCCAACACGGTCAAAGTAAATTCAGAATTATTTGTCAGTAAATTGACCATTTATTGCCCGATTTAAGCTTGTAGTATTTAATGCCTTTAAAATGACAGTCTATTGTCAGCAAAGTATACTGACTATTTATAATAACAAAATACCATCATAAGGAGACAGTATATGTTGCTGACTAGATTTGACAGACTATCATTATATCAGCTATTTTATTCAATAAACCGTCAATATGTGATAAACATATTCCGGCCCTAATGGGCCAACGTATGTGAGAATATATGGACGGAATATGGACCTTATATTGCTGGAAATAATTGTAAGTCTACTTTTTAAATTTAATTTAATTCTAGAATATTGTGATCGTCATACGCTTTCTATATGGGAAGAATACTTGAATCGTTAATAGCTGTAGAGTGTATAAATTCTTTTTCCCGAAGCTCATGCCTTCATCATTCAATAGTAAATCTGTGATGACAAATTCAGATGCACCCTTTGTCTCATTATCATTTTCGTAAATGTCATCAGTATCACCAATGTCACATTTTTTAGTCGCACTAGACCCATTAGTAATAATACTTGCAATTGAAGAATCAGTATTAAAAGTAACATATTTGCCTTTTTTCATCTTGCCTCTCCAATTTTCTTCTTCGGAAAAGAAATCTTTGGACACGAGATTATGCTAATTTTTTCGTTTGAATGTTTCATTCTTATCGGAAGCAATTTTCTTATTCTCTGCGCTTACTATTGAAAGAGCTAACAATTTAATTTCTCCTTTCAACCAATTAAGATGCTGCAATACGAATTTTTCAGCTCTCAGTGGTAGATTATCAAAGCCTATATTCTTAATTTTGGAAAACTGGCCTTTGATAGCCGACGAAGCCCGTATCGATATATTGATTTCGAACGCAGAATACATCAACAATAATATAATACATAATGTAACGTAAATAAATAACGAGCTCTTCGGGCTCGACGGATTAATTAAGACAATTATTTTTAATCACAAATGTTCACAAGTTTATTCACTTCACTTAATTAGTTCGTTTAACAATTTCCTTACAATATCTCTTCACAATATTACGTTTCATTTTAACAATTAAAACTTATCACTTAAAATACAACTGACTATTTGCATTATCACATTAAAAACCTTCGCAGTCTAAACTACCTAGGCTACTGCTCAGCCCTATTTATACTACTTAGCTTAATTCTAGAAAGTTCAGTCACTTAGTTCTAGATATTTCCGTTACATATTTTCACCTCACATATTCACCATGGGTTCGAGTCGTCCTTGACTTTCCCCGTGTGACATTTCCTTTTCTTGATTTCTGGCCACCTGGGACATGCGCATTACACGGTTGACACATTCTTTAACTACTACCTCCTTAGTCGCCTCAGGATTTTCTTTTAGTGAATTTTCCAGTGCGTCCTCTAAATCTTGTAATTCTTTGTCAATAGTCTGTAGTTCTCGCTTTCCTTGGCTCGATGTCGCCAAGACAGTCAGTCTTCGCACATGTTCAATCTTCTCCTCTGGTGATGCATTCCCATGATTCAAATGTCTAAATTGGTTTTGTACTCGGTATTTCTGGCAAGATCTTGACTCGCTTTCACTTTGTAACATTTCTTTCTTCATTCTCTGCTCTTCCTTATGTCCTCTCAAAACACCTCCATCGTTTCGGGCATCTTCTATTGGACTGTACTTCTCTGACAAGTGATCAAGAATTTTCCTTCTGCAATCGCTTTGCAGGTGACCTTCTTTACCGCAGGACCAGCATCTGTACTTGCAACGGCGCACTTCAGCTTCCTTGTTCCGATCGGTACCACTCTTCAATCTGAATTCTTCTTGTCCCCTTCTGTTGCACTTTATACAAGCAGTCTTCCTCGTGTCATATCCCGGAGGGGTTGATATTATTTGCTTCCAGCAATCTCTTCGGAGATGACCTTCCCGGCGACATGTCCAGCATCTTGGACAGCCGCGGTTGACCTGGGTATTGAGTCGGTAACAAATATCTTTTATTTCGGTTTCTTCTGTCTCGTACATAGGTCTTCTGGAGGCTTGTTTTCCTGCCTCCCAAGCCAGAGCGTAAGCCGAAACCTCAGCGTGTGTGTTCTTTCCAGCCAGTCGTACAGCTTGTTGCAGGTCACGATCTGCAAGTGAATCAATAAATGCTTCTCTGGCTACTTCATTGACATAATCTTGGCTAAACGTGGGATAAGCCAAATATGTCAGCCTTTCTATGTCCGCACATAATTGCTGCAACTGCTCTCCGTGCTTCTGTGTCCGATTCCGTAGCTGAAGACGGTAAACCTCTTGAATGTGCTAGTTCCCATATCGTAATTCTAAAGCTTGTATTAGAGATGTATAGCAATACCTTAGCTCCGCCGGGATTGTCTGTAACAATTCTGCTGCTCCCGTTTAAAACTGGAGTCTGTATCTTTGCCAGGGCGTTTGGCCGTTAAATGTTGGAGGATGTAGCTTTTTGTTCACAGTCACATCTGAAGATAAAGTCAAAATGCAGTTTCTGGACACTTTCTAGTTCAGTCCTGATTTCCTCGAAATTTTTCTTCATTGACTGTTCCATTTCGCATTTAACTTGTTTAATATTCGTTTGTCCAGAAATTCCTACTTCTTTCAATCTTTTCTCTATGTTATCCAATTTCGTATCAACAGCTGATTCTAAAGCCTCAACCTGTTTCCTCACGGAAATGTCTATTTCAGCTTTCACTTCTTCAACCGAGGCTTTAAGTTCCACTACCGCTGACATCGGTTCTTCCATTGGCGATTTCAACTCATTTACGGAACCGTCCATTGATTCTTCTATTGATGACTTCTGTTCTTCCATCGATGTCTTTAACTCAGTTATGGACGCTTCCATCGCCGATTTCAACTCTGCCTTCAACTCAGCTGATGATGT
The DNA here is from genome assembly GCA_964036015.1 of Leptarthrus brevirostris. Lineage (NCBI taxonomy): Eukaryota > Metazoa > Arthropoda > Insecta > Diptera > Asilidae > Leptarthrus > Leptarthrus brevirostris. The sequence goes on from OZ038376.1 coordinate 3,753,428, forward strand.
TTTCTGTTCTTCCTTGGAAGATTTCATCTCACACATCAGAGCATTGAGAAGATCTGTTATGCTTGGAGTACTTCTTTCTTGCTCTTCTTCTAGCTCGTCTTCAACAACGAAAGCCTCTGGATCCTTTCCTTCTTTTTCCATAGCTTCTTGTAGTAACGCTACCAGGGCACATTTATTTCCAATTGTAGGTAGGGAACGTTTATTTAATTCCCCTTTCAAGTCTTGAACACGTAAGTCCTTCAATTTGCGACCCATATTTAAATTACTCACTGTACTATTTAACTTTAATTTCACAGTCACTTTTTCTTTTTTTTTTAATTTCTTTTTTTCTAAGTTCACTTTTAGGTATTTCTTAATGAATCCCACTTCTGACACCAATTGTAACGTAAATGGGGCTCTTCGGGCTCGACGGATTAATTAAGACAATTATTTTTAATCACAAATGTTCACAAGTTTATTCACTTCACTTAATTAGTTCGTTTAACAATTTCCTTACAATATCTCTTCACATTATTACGTTTCACTTTAACAATTAAAACTTATCACTTCACTAGTTAAAATACAACTGACTATTCGAATTATCACATTTAAACACTTCGCAGTATTAATTAGCCTAATTCTAGAAAGTTCAGTCACTTAGTTCTAGATATTTCCATTACACATTTTCACCCCACATATTCACCATGGGTTCGAGTCTTCCTTGACTTTCCTCGTGTGATTAAACAATTGTGGTCAATTGAAAATAATACATAATACGTCCTGAACGTTTCAGCTTACGGGATCATAAGAAATGACGATTAAATATTTTTGCTGTAGTTGTTTGGTTTGATTGATTTGCACCGACTTCAAAATGTCGTAATAGATATAAAATTAAAAATTATTTTATGCTTTTTAGCGTTTTTTGTGAAGTCGGTTCAACTGTTTCTTAAAAACTATTTTTTGGAATGGGTCCTTTTGACCGCGGAAAACATTTGGTATAAAGGACAAGTTTTGGTTTGTGGCTGGCCTCTTTCATCCTCGAAATTGCTTGTACACATGTACTGATACAAATAAATACTTTTGAATCTTTTTCCGACATACTCTTATACGCGTTGTCGTCGTATCAGCAATATCGAAGATTTTTTTGTTACTTTGAGAAAAAGCTTTGTGCAGCATACTCTGCTCTGGCCACCAATACATACAAAAAAAAATGATCAGCGCCAATTGCATGGATTGCATTTTCATGAGTCGTATGTTTGGCAGTAATCAAATTACTTACTGGATTAATACTCGCCAATCCTAAGCGCATATCAATTTCTTCCTGCTTTGCTTTTCACAATACATCAGTGCTAGGAAATGTAGGCGGAATGTTATCCGCAAAAGACATGTTTACGTTTGCTTGTTGTCGCTTGCGAATGTGTACTGCTTTTGCGTCAAATTTTCAAGATTGCAATGGAAAATGACATTCTGCTTTGAGCTTGGCTTATGGATAGCAATGCCTTCTAAACGAGCCTTACAATCTGAACATTTTGCATCAAATTTAACGTAGTATTTAGAATTTGGACTGTCACTAACTTTTGCACTTTTAAATGAAAAAGCACAAGGGATTATCCGTTGCTCATAAATTTTATCCGCAAAGATGTCGGTTCATTTGTTTTGCTTTAAAGTCAAAGGTTCACCACGCTTTTTCCGACTGGGCTTGATTTCGGCCCACTTTTCATTCGCAATTACTAGATTAAACTTTTGTATCGCGTTTCTTGTAAGGTCCGAAAGAAGTGAAGAGAAACTTGTATCGGAAGAGGCACTATAGTTGACATTTTGAACTGTTTCTTCGAGAGCATTTTTGGTTACCTTTCTACATATGAATGAAGATTGTGACGATTGTTCTTAATTGTAGTATAAATATGTTTTGCCTTCATTGCTGACCCCGACTTAGCCATAGCTGCAGACAAATAGGCATATACCTCGTGCGAGGGTGGTAAAACATCTCCCGTATCAGTTATACCTTTATATTGCTCGCGTCTCAAAAGTTATTGTAATTGTTCAATGTAATACTTTTTGAAAATTAAACCCTACTATAGTATACTGAATTTAGAAATTTAACGGAAAAAAGACTAAATGCGATATTGCTCGCGGCTCAAAAGTTTTTGTAATTGTTCAATATCACACATACAAATAAGAATACATAAATACGTTTCTAATCGACAACATAAACACTTAATACCTACATATAAAACTGCACAGCATAGTACATATTACCTTTCCCGTGAGCACTGATAATTTTACTGTTTTCAGTGCACTTGCAATGCTGTAAAACGAGCTCGAAGCCTCAGCACTCGATGACTGCCAAGAATCGCTTCTGAAAAAACACCAGACATTATTAAACTGTAAATATTGAACAGTTGAAATGCATCTCATTCGGTACACATGAATCATGGAAAATTTCAAGAATCTTAAAATTCGAAAACTCAAATGTCGATAACTCCAATCGAAGAAATTGAGTCACTGTTTGTCGGTTTCCGAAATAGTGTAACAACCACATTAGAACTCCGCAAATATCCAGCTTGGTGTGAACGTCTTCATTCTTGACCTTTTTATTATAGGCTTAGTCTTACTCTAATATTTTCGGTTCGTGTGTTTTGCGCTTGTGTCAGCAAAGTGAGTGCCACCCTTTCCCAATCATTAAACTTTCGTGACACAGTTTCTGCGTGTTTTCGTATTGCTCAGTGACCTTTTTTTGTGTGATACGGTTGTTTATTTACATTGACACAGTTTGTGCTATTTTCTCAGTGACCTTTTTCTGCGTGCCTCAGTTGTTTATTTACTTATTCGTGAAGTATTTTTTGCTTCGCATTGGAAATTACTATAATCCGGTGTAACTTCAACTATTTAACTTTTTTCATTATTAAAATTTGTTGTGACAATCTTTCCAAACATAATGGCAATCTGCAAAGCGTGCTCTATTGAGTTACTTACCAATGGTGTGGCCTGTGATGGCATTTGTGGTGATAGTTTCCACGGTACATGTCTGGAGCCCTCTACTGGTGGTCTTGCTACATGCAAGGATTGCTCCAATATAAAGCCCTGCCATGTTTTACGTCTTATGAAAGGAGACCTTGCTACACTTTTCACCGACCAAACGTTTATAGGAGATAAGGTCAATGAGACATCCTCTAACTTGGCCGGATTGCAGATTCTGTCCGATGACTGCGCCAGTTTAAATTCAAAACTGGACAAGGTGATTCAAATCGCAGAGGCTTTGAGCAGTGACTCGTCGCTGCTTTCTAACAAGATTTATGTGATATCTTCGAAGTTAAGTGCGCTGGTGGCTTCCTTGGATGACCTTTGCTTAACACAATCTACGTCTGGTTCACCATCGCCCTCCATCCGCCAGCCCGCTGGGTCAATTATGCCACTCATAGACGACATTGGGCGCGGTGTCCGGCACGTCAAGCAGGATCTAGATTCGTGCTTTACAGCCATTGAAAGAAACTTTAAACTCATTGGCTCAGTTTCCTCTGATCTTAGGTGTTTAACTTCAAAAGGCTCTCTCGGCTCTTCTTTTCATCCGTCCGACGCCATTGCTGCATCTGGTTCGGATTCTGCTTCTTCAAGAACTACATCACCGAATAGGAACTGCCCCACTCGCCGGGATTCAACATCTGCAGCTCCACCTCTATCAACCGAGAAAGTGGTTCCTGCAGCTCCACCTCAATCAACCGAGAAAGTAGTTCCTGCAACTCCACCTCAATCAACCGAGAATTTGGTTCCTGCAGCTCCACCTCAATCAACCGAGAAAGTGGTTCCCACAAACTCGCTTTCCTCCTTGGCGCAGCCTGCTCCAGATGTTGATGCTACTGTTGGTTCGATCGTGCCCCAGATGGCGACAGGTTCTGGTGTCGTCATCAATGTGTCTCCGCTAGTGTCATCCCAATTCACTTCCACCGCACCTACGATTAACAAATTTGGCAGCACCTGGTCGGTATTGGAATGGGAACAGAGATTAAAGAAACTAGGCAGCAAATACTCATCTTCATCAAACGACCATACTTCATTCCTCCTCAAGGGTGCCCCTCACAACGCCACCGTTTCCTGGGTACATAGCTTTTTTTCCCGGAATTTTGCATTCATCCACGTTAGCTGCCTGAAGTTACCCTTGGACGCAAGGAAATTCAGCAACTTCAAGATCTCCATCCCGAACAAGTATGTGTGGTTCATCAGTAACCCCACCAGCAAAATCTTCACTCTCGGGACTATCGAAATATCCAAGAGGTCCAGGAAGTATGTTAAGTTTAACCCTAAGCCCTCTGCATCTAACCCCAAATTAAGTTCTCATAAACCAAATGCTACTAACTATCCCAAAGGTAATTCCAAACGTCCTTCTCCCATACCTAAATTTAGTATTCAGCCTAATCGTAAGAACATTAGCACTAGTAACAACATAATCTCTCATCACTCTTCCGCACCTAGTGATCCAAACTCCAATTGGCAATTCAAAGTGGGTGCATTTCCAGACTTTAAACTAAGTACCCGAATAAATTATCCGAACTTTATTTATTCTCAGATCCACTTACAGCAAAGCCCTCGAACACATCCATCCCAGCCGACAACCCTATCACCACTGTCTCGAATTCTGTATATCCAGCGCATCCACCCAATGAAGCACTCCCAACTTCTTCCGAATACCCACCTAGCCACAAGCCATCATCTTCCGAGCACCCCATCACTCTACTTCGATTTCCGTCTGTCCCACGCCTCCTCTGCATACACCCAACCACGCACCCGCTACTTCCTCCGCATGCCCACCTAATTGCAAGTCATCATCTTCTTTCACTATCGCCCCTTCTCAAACTTCTTCTACCTCCGTTAACCCGCCCCTTCAGCTAACCAAAACTCCTACATCCGAACATAACTCATTTATCGATCCCCTAATCCCACCTACAGTTAAATTGACTTTGCGCTATGCGGATTCCAACTTTGCCTTAAGTGAAACCAATCTAATACCAGGAATTCTCGACAACGAATTATTCGCTCCTAACTATACCATTTTCCGTGTTGACGGTTGTGTAGGCAATAATGACCCACCAGGTCGTGGGGTTCTCATAGCTGCTCACAACCGTTATGATGCCACCCTGTTTAAGACCTCCGAATCATCAATATCTGAATTTGTATGTATCAAATTAACACTGAATAAGTGTATTCTGTATATTCTTTGTTGTTATATTCATCCCTCTCAACCTATAGAAGCCTACGAGCCCTTAATTAAAACGTTAGACACCATGCTTGAGAACGCTAACGCCTCCGATGAATTCATTGTACTGTGTGACTTTAACCGCCCCCGTATTCAATGGTCATTGTCTGAGGACTGTTCACACTTTGTCCCCCTAAACGCCTCTTCCGCCAAAGAAGCCTTTTTTACCGATCAGCTCTCTGTTTCTGGTCTCTTTCAAGTTAGTGGAGTCAGAAACTTTCTGGACAGACAATTAGACTTAATCTTTTCCTCAGACCCAGTTAACTCGGCTGTCGCGGAAAGCGAATATCTCCTCTCCCCCCTCGATCGTCACCATCCTTCCCTGTTCCTCGTTTTCTCCTACGAACACCCTCACGCCCTTTCAAGCTCCGAGTTTTCTCTTTCCTTCAATTTTCGTAAAGGCGACTTTGAAAAATTAAATCACTTACTCCTCAACTCCAACATTGGCAATATCCCTCAACATCTTCCAATAGACGTTGCTGTAGAGGCATTTTATTCGGAAATACACGCTTGCCTTACACAATCTATCCCTCTTCTTCCTCGTAAAAACTGCTCCTCATCCCCCGTTTGGTACGACAAAGAATTACGCTCTCTCCGCAACAGGAGAAATAAACGTTGGCAAACTTTTCTTCTGACCCAGACTGAGTCTGACTATTCTTCCTACTTGTCTGCTTACACCTCTTTTTCTGAACGTTGTGATACCCTCTACCATGAGTACCTCCAACGAATGGAAACAAGCCGCATATCCGACCACAAGTGCTTTTATAGCTTTATTAATTCTAAGAAGAAATCCAATGGTTACCCTTCCACCCTAAAGCTCGAGAATACCTCTTCATCAGATCCTCAGGTTATCGCCAACCTCTTTGCACACTTCTTCAGTAAATCTTTCAGCGACAATTCGCTCCAACCTGACCTTAGCTACTTTTCATTCTTGGACAAATGCACTCAAACGTCGTTTACATCTTTTGACCCTGACCCCGAGCAAATCGCCGCCAGTATTAACGGGCTTGCGGATGACTTTCACCAAGGTCCTGACGGAATTCCGGCCATAGTTCTGAAAAAGTGTGCAATGCATCTAGTTCAACCCCTTACTTTGCTTTTCCGCCTTACTTTTGCTCTCCGTCACTCAAGGAGTTTTCCCTCAATTATGGAAAAACTCTTATATTATTCCCATATTCAAAACAGGCTGCAAGATCGATGTATCCAACTACAGACCCATTGCTAAATTATCATCAATACCTAAACTATTCGAAAAATTGGTCTATGATTCCATGTTCTTCCACTGTAAGTCTATTTGCTCCCTCTCCCAGCATGGCTTCCTCAAATGTAGATCTACAACTACCAACCTTACCGAATTCGTCTTCAAAACACTATGTGCCCTGGAAAACGGTAAAGATGTTGATGTTATCGCCACCGATTTTAGTAAAGCCTTTGACAAGATCTCCCATAGCGTTATCCTGTTTAAACTTGATCGTCTAGGCTTCCCCTCCCCCCCACCCCAAATTCATCTCCTGGATTCAATCCTACCTCAACAACCGTCAATACAATGTTCTTTTCAGCTCATCCATTTCTAACCCCATTGTCGCTCGTTCCGGCGTCCCTCAGGGCAGCCACCTCGGTCCATTAATTTTCATCCTTACAATTAATGATGTTAAATGTGTCATAAAATACTCAGAGCTGTCCATTTGACATGAAAATAATTAAACATATCTCCTCCACAACCGACTCTCCTCTTCTCCAAAATGACCTCGATTCGTTCACCACATGGTGCATGAAAAACTTTCTTGAGCTCAATGTCTCCAAATGCCAGTCCATCTCTTATTCCCGCAAGCGTCTTACTCCACCCCGAGAACATACATGTTAACCAATGTACTAGTCCCTATCGTTACCTCTTTGTGTGACCTAGGAATAATCTGTGATAGTGAACTAAATTTCCGTTCCCGTATTGATAGCATAATTAACAGAGCTAAGAGTTCTCCAATCCTTATGTTTCCAAATCTCTCTATATTTCCTTCGTTAGACCTCTCCTTGAATATGCCAGCCAGGTTTGGTCACCCACGCAAACAACTCACATTAACAGAATTGAATCTGTCCTGCGTAGGTTCATTCGCTTTGCTCTACGTGATCTTCCATGGGTAGATAGATTCAACCTTCCACCTTATGAAAACCGTCTGAAACTCATCGACTTACAACCCCTAAGTAAACGTCGTGATGTTTCCGACGTTCTCTTCATTCATCAGCTACTAGCTGGTGCCATAGACTGCCCTTCAATCCTGCAGTCTTTACCCATCTATACCAACCCTCGCAACCTTAGGTCCACTCCATTTTTCCGACTCGACCGCCATCGCACGAACTACGGTCAACGCGAACCAATTACCAGGATGCTTTGAAGAGTCAATGACCTTCCCTCCTTCGACTCCCATCTGAATAAATCATCCCTTCACAAAGCCTAATATCTTTATCCCGCCCATCCTGATCGCCCTTCCTAATTCTCCTTCCTCCCAGTTTATAGTTATCATAATCATAGCTTATATTGTAGCTTACATTATCTGTTATGAATTATTGTTTATTTTAGTTTGTAGTATTTATTTTGTTATTTTGTATTTTTTATGTAATAGCTCGCATTAAGCTTAAATAAATAAATACATTGAAAGTGCAGGAAGTCTAGCTTGAATCTTCGACACTCGATGGCAGCCATTATACTCGATGCTGCGAATCAATCTCAAAGACCCGGCACTCGATGATTGATAAGAATCGCTTCTAAAAAAACAACAGACATTATTAAACTGTAAATATTGAAAAGTTGAAATGCACATCAGTGGTAAAGTCACGTAAATTCACGAAGCTTCGACACTCGATGGCAGCCACTTATACTCGACGGTGCGAATCAAGCTCCAAGACGCGGCACTCGATGACTGTTAAGAATCGCTTCTGAAAAACAACACCAGCAATTAGCAAAGCACGACTGTATTCTTTCACTTTTCATAACTCACTCATGTGTACAGATTTGTAGCGCCGAAACTTTCAGCGACGAAATCTACCACATGAAAACAACGTGCGTAGCAACGTTAGTCCTTTGGCAGTGAAGTATACCGAATTTATCTGTGCAATAGAATTATAAATTCCTTAATTACCATTAATTAGTCTTCCATAGCCTCAACAAATTATAGTGAGTGTTGTATACATTTCGAAGAAGTTCAGCTGTTTCATTAATATAAGTAGCAAACAATGTAGTTTTTGCATGCCAATGATTTACGCAGTTCTACTGTGTTCTAGACATTTTTACGAACACCACTGCACTACACAGTTGTGGTACTTTTTTATTAGACGACATGAAATTTTCGGAATGAATTAATTTGTCCATGCGCGCATCACATTCCTGGTTTTCCTGAAATTTCTTTCTTATGTCACACGTACCAGCATCTCATCAGAAGAGCAAAGAGGGATAGTTGTTATCGTACAAATACAGTGTAGTCTCAACAAGTATTGATAGTGTAGTATACATTCAGAAGTTCAGTGAATATACGTAGCAAACAATTCAAATTTTGTGGGCAAATCATTTACGCAGTTCTATTGCGTCCTAAACAATTTTCCGAACGCCATTGCACTACACAATTATGTTACTTTTTTTTAGACGTGATGAAGTGTCAGAACTTTTTCGGGAATCGGTTTAATTTTTTTCATATGAACTTGCTTTCCGGTTCAAAAACCTATGATTGCTAATAGCAGCCACAGTTTTGCTCCTTCGGGAAAATACTTGAAGGATATTTTATAGTACTCGACGAGCCCTATTTAGAACTCTTATCAGAACTCTTTGGGAAATTCGTTTTACATTTTCTCAGGTGGAAAATTTGAAAAAATTATAATTTGTTTAATTTTCCGGAACTATTTCTAAATGTTATCAGGAACTCTAGAACTCTTCTAGGAATCAATTTTATTTTCGCACATGAATTTGCTTTCCAGTTCAAAAACCTATGATTGCTCTTTCTGCAAAATACTTGAAGGATATTTTACAGTATTCGGCGAGCGCTATCTAGAACTCTTATCAGAACTCTCGGGAAATTAGTTTTACATTTGCTCAGGTCGAAAATTTGAAAAAATTATAATTTTCTTAATTTTCCGGAAATATTTTTAAACGTTATCAGAAACTCTAGAATTTTTTTAAATACATCGAAAAAAAATTTCAGAACTCTTTATTGGAAAAAAAAGTGTCGCTGCGTGAAGTTAGCTCCGGATTTTTTCTGCCTTTAATTTCAAAGAACTATTGAAAATTTCCATAAGGAACTCCAGAATTCTAGGGAATCTACCCAGAACTCTAATAAAATATATGTTTTTCAAAAAAAGTGGCGCTAACTTCACACGAGTCAATAGCAAGTTGTGCGTTTTAGATTTTGTTATCGGTAAACGTGAGAAATCCATGTTCACAGGCAACCACGAAATGGATTGGATTGAGGGTTGTGAGCACCACTAAGTTGTTTGTCACAACCTAGTCGTAGCTCACAGCCAATGGATTAGGGAAGGTTATGGGAAATACCAGGGTGAGCGTTAGTTGCCGTGCAGGCTTGGTCGGTGACCAAAGAGGTGAGGGGCCCGCCAAGCGAGCCGTGCTAAGCTCGTCGGATCGGGGTGGGTTCTTGCCTCACTCTCCTCGGTACACTCACCCGATAATTTTTTTTGCGGGCACTTTTAAGTCCTCAGGACTAAAGCTCGAAGGCATGAAAAAGAGGGAAGCACAATTATTCAGGATTATAAGAAAAACGATGAAAGGGATCGACAAAATTATGCCCCTGACGAAAAAAATCACCTCAGCCTCTGGATGGTCCGAGGCTTGTAGGACTAGCCCTCCCCAACCTATGACTGTACCTCGTCCATCATTTGGTACAGTCCCTGTAAACTTGGACAGTTCCCCGGAACTAAGGGTTTGAGAAAGAATGAATCGGGAGGCCTAATATGACTTACCACATTCTGATCACCATAACCGATTCTAAGAAAGAAGGATCAGCAAATCTGACGACATTAACCAACGAATCCTTGATTGAAGAAATATACTATTACTATGACCTTAAAACTCACAGACAACTATTCTCCAGATCCAGGAGTTAACAGGAAACCTTGAAGATTTTATCTCACACGTGCATGAAAGAGAACTGTGGCCTGAATTAGCCGACTGGAAGCACAGAGTAAAAAGGAGATATTATCGCTAGTAACTACCTTTCCAAAATGATGGTGTTAATTTGTAGGCACACAAAGTTCAGAGGTTTATTTGCATATAGGTAATTAAGGTAGATTCAACCCTAAATTAAATAAGAAGACTTTTCTTAGGTTTTTATCGACCATTATACAGTTTGTATACATATATTTATTATCAATGTGCTGTATTCATAGTAGACAAATGTGGTAATCAAAGGCTATTTTCTTCAGTGTTTATTACGCTCAAAAAAAAATAATAATAAATTTGAGAAGAACAATTAATTTTGAATTTCATACACCGGTTTTTATTTCAAATACCTTACTATAAAAAAAAAATGTTGGCAGTAAAACTGCAATAACAGTTCAATAAAAATTTGGTAACAAAATCTTTCCTTTAAATATCACAAACTTTGTAAGTACTACTATATAATTAACAGTTTTGTTTAAAAAAGAAAATTTAAAAAAAATTATTCAACAATTTAGTAGTTGAAACCGTTTAGTTGTAGCTACAAAAATTTTCTCAAATTAATATATATTGAATATTGTCCATGCTAAAGAAAACAAAAAGTCTAATTATTGCCTGCATAATGTGCAAAATATATTTTAAAAAGTAAACGTTTTAAATCTCAAGCGTTTACATATAGGAGCAAATGTATACAATTACGCATGATATTATTTGCACGGATGCCTATTAAAATAAGAAGGACAATTTTTTTATGTTTTCATTACAATTTAGAACATTTAAAATTCGTGTCTTTTGCATTCAATTCTCTTAAAGTTGGGTACATCAAAAGTGATAAAGCAATACATGGTATATTAGTACCATCTTAGTTTTATGTTGTGCATTTTATTTATGTGTAATTTACTAAAAACTAGTAGAGTGGTAGTTTACATTTTTATTCACCTTATCTTTTTTATAGCTTTAATTTTTGTTAATTTTTTTTAATGTCAAATCACTTTCATTTGTGAGGAAATTTTCCTGTTTGAAACTTGATCACCATATTGTAAATTAGCATAGTCCAAAAAAATAATTTATTAAGCAAATCCAAATTGCTGTTTTTATTTATGTTTCCCTACATTATAACCTCACATTCCCTGTTTCTTGTATAATAATTCCTATTACTTCTTAAAATTACAAAATCCAGAAATTTTTCACAAGTCAAATACTCAAACACAGTATTGTTCGAGTAATCAATCTATATATTTTATTATTATTTCTTATAAAAAACCCATTTAATTCATAAAGTCTATGCAATTTAAATAGTATTGGTGATTTATTCTAAAAGTATATTAATTTCTCTATACCACGAAATGATAGGAAGCTTAGCATTATTTATGGTGGCCTTCGTAGGCTGTGGCTCTCGGCGCGCATTTTACCCGTTAACACACGTTTAAGATTAGTTAAGGTGTTAATTATGCCCCATTTTACCTTTGGTAGTATGATCTTCCCGAAGCTGGATTGCATCTGCGCGCGTAAAATAGAAGTTGCTTTCAACGACTGCATTCGATTTGTCTTCGGACTACGGAGGTACGATCATGTTTCACCGTTTCGGATGAAAGTGCTGGGTTGCACACTATCTTCATTTCTAAAGCAAAGGGCTCTTGCTTTCTTGTACAATCTGCTTCATTCTAATAAACCGGAATACCTTAGAGTTTTCTTAAACTTCACAGCATCTCAGCGTAACAGAAATCTTTTAATACCACGTTTCTACAGATCGGTCATGGAAGATTCCTATCCTGTCCAAATTATTCGCCTCTGGAACAGTCTTCCTCTTAACATCCAAACATCGGGTACCATCAGCAACTTCAAGGCACTCGTTAAAGATCATTTTTTATAATTCTTATCATCAGATCGTTGTATGGAATCATCAGTAGGTAATTGCTTTGTATTTAATTTCTTTTTTTTAATTATTTAATCTAATCTTAATCTTAATTTTATTTTTATTTTCGTACTCTTCTCATTAATTTTCATACATCTAATCTAATCTTGTGTACTGTAACCAGCAAATAAAATTTATTATTAATATTATTATTATATACAACATTCACTAAAAAAATTAAAAAAATTTCTTTCTCTTTCTTTCCTTTCTTTTGTTAGCTGAGAAATATATTGTTATATACCAAAATCTAGAAAAGGGGATTTTGGTAAAATTATTACAAAATTAAATAAATGTTATTCAAAAGAATTAAAATAATTCTTTCCATTTAATTGTGGCATTCAAGAAAGCAACCACATATCACCTACACAGCAATTAGTTATCACGAAACCGGGACAAACAATTCGCTCGAGTTACCTTGCATTCCTTTCGTGCGATGGTAATGTAAATATGCTGATTAAGCATATCAGCGATAAGGTACCGAACAAACTAAAGTTCGTTCCCAGCATAATGTGCCTTATCAGCGATTTTCAGCGACATGTACCGTCTTGAACAGGAAAACACAGTTAAAACGACAAAAAGAAGAAAACGCTTTAAAAAGCTCTTTTCATACATGTCGACTGATCGCGTTCGTTTTGCCTGCAACGTGATAATAAGAGAGTTGAATTTTAACCGTTGTCAATAACAGTCGCGCGAACTTAAATTGCGGTCGGGCTGGGTCGCCTCGGATCCAGCCTGATCAAATAAGAGTCTGGTTTGAATCAGGTGGTAGTTCGGACGTGGCGAACGGGGTTATAGTTTTGGAGAATTAAGCTAAAGTAACCGTGAATAATAATGAATTAAAGTATCAAAAACAGCGTGTAAAGTAAATAAGTAATGTGCTGTCAAGAGTAGTGCGTAAAGTAAATAATTTAATTAATCAGATTCATTGTGTAAAATAAGAATATAAGTTTAGGAATCCTGTAATAGATACTTAGTGTGAAATGAAAATACAAGTAGAAGCCAGTGAGTTTCAATAAAAATAAAAGGGCGATATAACAAAAATTGGCGCAGCCGGTAGGTTCAAGGAAGCGTGGTAAATCAAAATTACCGTAATAGCTTGAAAAGCTTTGATCCAAGACCGAACTAAAGGGGATCCTTTGACCACTGCCAGGTAGTCAGTAGCCTGGCACGTCACCCCAACGCTCAGGGTTAGGCAATTTTAGCTGCCTCTGCTCCAGGCGAGCAAGCAGTTGCCCTAGTTTAACTGACTTTTTTAGACTTTCCGAAGGAAGCCAACTAAATATGAGAAGAAAGTCATCAACGGCGATCAACGTCGTACACCACACCACACACACTGAAGGACGAGTAGGAGAAGATACACTCCCTAACGGACGACCCAAAGGTCAACACGTCCGCACCTTTAAATACGGACCCAACAAAAAGGGCGCCTCAAAGGTCAACTCGCCCTCAACATTCCGAAAAAGTTTAGGTCTGAGAGGAAAGCAGAAGATGGCTAAAAGCCCCCTTTCAGACCACAACATAGGGAATCCATAGACGGCGGGAGCAGCCCCCTAACAACAGCGAATCCACGGCAAGGGAGTACCTTAGTAGGCTACTAGCCCCCCTTGCAACAACCAGGGCCCCCCACATAAGTCAACTCCATGCAACAAGTTCCCGTCGGAAAGATTTTTGGTCGAGGAGGCACTAAAGAAAGCATCTTCGCCGACAGGAGCAAACCCGACAACATCCAAGGAGGGAAAACGTCTACGAAGCGGAACCATCTTGCCAGGACCATCAGTGTTGTTAAGTAAAGTAAGTTTAAATAAATATTTAGAAAAGATGCTCGAGAAATAACGTCTAATCTCCTTTCAGTAGATTTTTCGGCATTGCTGAATAATAATGATATTGACGTCTGCGCCTCCCTATTTTATAACAAGATATATGATTTGTTTAACTCCCTTGTTCCATTAAAACGGATTAGGTCTACATGCTCCTCTCCCCCATGGTATAATGCCGAACTCCGCAGTCTTAGGAACAGGAAGAACCAACTCTGGAAAAATTACTTGCGTTGTAATAGCGCTATAGCATATTTTGACTTTGTGACCTGTTATGAAAGTTTTAAGGCACTATCCTCTTCGCTCTATAATGAATACCTTGTTAGTGTTCGCGAAAATATGCACAATAACCCTCGAAATTTCTTTAAATTTGTTAATATGAAGAAGAAATCGAACAGCTACCCATCTACGATGTGGTATGAGGGATCTTCTAGTAATAACGTGTCCGTCATAGTTAACAATTTTGCTACATACTTTGAGAGCGCCTTTTCTTCAGTTAACTTTGAGCCATGTGCGAATAATTTTGATCATATTTTGAATCGTCCCGCTTCACCCGATTTTCTGCCGTTTATATCACGGGATCATATTTCGGAAAAAATCAATGAACTCAAATCGGACTTTTCCTCTGGTCCTGACGGCATTCCTCCAGCCTTCGTCAAGTCCTGTTCCGATGCCCTTCTTACTCCACTGGCGATTCTCTTTAATAGGTCTCTTCAAGCCGGTAAATTTCCTACATTGTGGAAGTGCTCTTTTATAGTCCCTGTTCATAAAAAAGGCCATAAGAATATTATAACTAATTATAGACCTATCGCTAAGTTATCTTGCATACCTAAATTGTTTGAATCAGTTGTGTATTCGCAGCTTATGGAGCGGTGTATTGGCTTGATCTCTCCCAATCAGCACGGGTTTTTGCCCGGTAGATCAACGACTACTAACTTACTTGAATTTACCTCCCATATTATTTCTGGCTTCCAGCGAGGCATGCAGACTGACTGCATATACACGGATTTCAGTAAGGCCTTTGATAAACTTCCTCACTCCGTAATAATATTCAAACTCGGGAGGCTGGGCTTCCCCCCTGTTCTTCTCGACTGGGTTTCATCCTATCTTAGTGGCAGATCTTATCTTGTGTCGTTCCGCGGTTCTACCTCTAGAATCTTCAAGGCTTCATCTGGTGTACCACAAGGCAGTCATCTCGGTCCTCTACTTTTCGTTCTTGCCATTGACGACATTGTCCCTCTGATCACGTACTCTAATGTTCTAATCTACGCTGATGACATGAAGATCTTCTCTTATATTAAGGATGGTGGTGACGCCGCCCTTATTCAAAAGGACTTAGATACGTTTCTGGCGTGGTGCGAGCATAATGGCTTACACCTCAATTTTGAGAAATGCGAAGCTATGACTTTCTCTAGGAGCCCTAATTCTCAAGTTTATGATTACAACTTTGCGATGAATGGTCTCCGTCGCGTGCTGTCCGTAACTGACCTTGGAGTAAAGCTTGATAGGAAGCTTGACTTTACTCTGCATATTAACTATATCGTGTCTAGGGGCAGTTTAATCTTGGGCTTTGTTAAGCGATGGTCTAGAGAGTTCTCGGATATACCAACATTGATGCATTTGTACTGCTCCTTAGTTAGACCTATTCTTGAGTATGCATCTCAGGTCTGGTCGCCCTACTACGCTGTTCATTCCAAGCGTATCGAATCGGTGCAGCGTAATTTTCTAAGATTTGCGCTAAGAGGGCTCCCATGGGACGATCCACTTAGACTCCCGCCCTACACCGACCGCCTCCAGTTGCTCGATTTGCCCTCGCTTGAGAAAAGGCGCAAAGTCGCTGACTTGGTGTTTATTCACCAGCTCTTGAACTCTAATATAGACTCAAGTTCGCTTGTTAGCAGGGTTTTCTTCAGACAGTCCCAGCATAACCTTCGAAGACCGCCTTTGTTGTATGTTGAACCATCCAGATCAAATTATGGCATGCATGAACCAATGAATAGTTTATGTAGGGCTGTTAATTCTTGTCCTAATTTTGATTTAACCCTTAGTAAGGTGTTGTTTAAGAACTATCTATTTTCTGTGCTGCCGTGACTCTCTGTTTGTATGTTGTGTTGCTGAGTTTCCTTGTTTTGTTTGTGCTGCTTCTTTTTGTTTGAAATGCTTTGGATAAGCCTTTGAAAGCGAAATGTAGTATGTAGGCGGCACGATTTCTAGGGTAACTTTTGACTAAGGTTTTGCTTAAACGATCTCTGTTGTCTTTGCACCCCTTTTGTAGTGTTTGGGAGTGTTTTCTCTTTTTTTGTTTACTAATACTTTATTGCATGGGTTATGGGAGCCTCATTCACCTCAATATTTGTTATATTCTGGTGAATAGGTCAATTGATCCCAGGCCTCTGCCTGCGAAGTGCGCCTTCTGAGTTAGAAGTGTTAATTCTATTATTGTTTAAAATCGCGGGACTCCGAGAATCTCTCTGTGCCCCAGTGCGACGTTTTAAATAAAAAATTCGCACACAATGTCTCACAACAGAGGAGCAGTCAGCTATCCTTAAACTCCTCCCGACCAGACTCCGGGGCGAAGCATACCAGTTAATAGCCTCTGATATACCAGAAACTTTTAAGAAGGTTGAGGAACGACTCAATCGGGCTTTTCTCCCTAGGGAGGAATTCGTAAATAGACTCATCACAGGCCGGGAAAACCCTTGCGAGGCTCTCTCTGTTTTTGCCGCTAGGTTAAAGCAGTTTTTGATGCTTTGCAAGGAAGCAGCGGAGACGAAATACGGAGCAGCAGCAGCCCAGTTGTGAGTAACCAACTGGAGGACTTTGCTAAAAAGGCTCTTCGTTGTAGGGTCTCAAACCCACATCTGTGCCAATATCTCCTGACCATCACAGAGGGATCTCTAGATGATCTCATTCATTCATTCCCTTGATATGGAGCGACTGCAACAGGGTGCCCATTTCACACAAGTCCCTCTGACTTGCCGCCCAAAGGCAATAAGCCCAGTCGACCCCAGCCTCCAAATAAGAGCAGTAATGAGGCATACACAGCCTGCTCGATCCTACCCAACTGGTACAGCTTTCAGGGCTCAAAATCCAGACAGTATTCGCCCTCCAGCTCCCTCACAGATATCTTTTCAGAGCCCAATCTCATCGCCGACCCTAGACTATAACTTCACCGAACGTCGTCGAAACTCCATCGAGTAAAGCATCACGTGTTCTTTCTGCCAGAAGCGGGGACATACCTATTCTGATTGCCTCAAGTGCGAAAATGCCCCCTTCTGCACGACATGCAGAAAATACGGACACGACGTTCGCGTCGAGACCACAGGTCCAAGCAGAGGACCACCCAATCACCATATGCAGGACCAACGCAATGCTAGCGGTCCTCGAGTCTTCAATGTCAAGCTCAAATGTCAATTTTGCAACAGAAGAGGACATTCAGGGGCCGATTGTAGGTAAAACCAAAAGTGGGAGTCTACGAATGCGGGAAACGACAAGAAGTCGACCTCAAACTCCCAGGATCGACTGTTAACCCTTCAGCTATTAAACAAGGGTCACCTCAGCCACCTGAGTCCTGTATCTCTACAGTAATACTTCCGTTAGACACATGCCTAAACAGCCAAACAAAACTAGTAGTGGATACTGGCGCTGAGGTTAGTATTATTAACAAAAAATCAATAACCTCCCTCGACGAAATAAGTACCGAGGAGACGGCAAATCTACAAACCCCATTCGGTACCGGAAAGACACTGGGATCCTGCAAGGGAAAATTTAAATTAGACACAGACAAGGCATTTATTGACGAGAATGCTGGCTGTCAGTCAGAAGGGCAAATTAGCGGACAAAACAACTACTAATAATCTGGCTTGCGGTATGAGGCAACATCAGGTAATTCTTGCGAAACCTGATTGCATACCTGCAAGATCACAGATTGTAGTTGCAATTCCTTTATGTTTGCCTAAAGAAATGCTCTGATAGAGATAGACAAGTGAGTGAGTGAGTCTTCTTGGCTAACAGCCTAGTTCCTGTTGGGCCCACAGCATTGCCCATTGGATTCCTCAACAACAACGGTTTTCAAGTAGTCCTCACAAGTTTAACTCTAAAACTTGTGTCAGTCAAAGACTACACCATCATCCCCTTAGCCAAAGCGCCTGAAAAAGCTCTGCTAGAACCAATGGCTAATCTTCCAAGCCAGAGTAACGACGCTGGCGAGTCTAACCAAAGTCCTGCACGAACAGCTGACACGGACCCCTTAACTCCCGTGTAAACTACCAGTAAGAAATTAGTAATAAGAAATAACGGCCAATACGACGAGTCCCTCAACGAACCCTCAACGTACGGCGTGAACGAAACCCATACACGGTTGGCACTAAACATTAGCCGCAAAAACTTTTCAACGTCCTTTGGTCAAGGGCAAACGAGCCTCAATAAACTCTGCTCGAAGGTATCAGGGCAAAAAGGCCCCAATACATCATGCTCATGGAAAAAAATAAACAAAAAGGGTAAAACCCACAAACGCAGAGATAACAGCGCCGAAAATAAGGCTGCTCTGCTTAATATAAAATATTTATATGATTCAAACGAAGAAAAGGATGTCGCACAAAACCCGCGCACCGCCAAGTTGAAGGAAGTACTAAACTTGGACGACTAATTAAGCGCGGAGGAAAGGTTTTCAATATCTCGACTCTGTCATGAGTACGACGACATATTCTTCCTCAAGGGTGATCGGCTCACACATACAAAAGCCATCACTCACGATATCCCATCGGTGCAAAATCAAGCAACCATAAACCAAAAAATTTTTAGACTACCAGAGACCCAGCGCAACGTCATAAAGGAGCAGCTCAGAGAAATGTTGGACAACGACATAGTCCAACCGAGCAAAAGACCTTGGAATTCACCTCTCCTAGTTGTCCCCAAGAAAGCGGGACCAGATGGTAAAAGAAGGTGGCGCGTCGTAGTTGTAAGCTAAACGAAAAAACGATCGGTGACGCATTCCCGCTACCTCGAACCGAGGATATTCTCGACCAATTAGGACACTCAAGATATTTCACTACCCTCGATCTCGCCAACGGCTATCACCAAGTTCTTGTCGCTCCTAAAGATCAACCAAAAACTGCTTTCAGCACTAACTATAGGCATTATGAATTCAAACGTATGCCATTCCTACTTAAAGGAGCCCCAGCTACGTTTCAACCCCTCATGAAGTTCGTTTTAACAGGTCTTCAAGGCCTCGAATGTTTCGTTTACCTCGCTAACATTGTCATCTACGGTAAAAATTTATCGGGTTCCGCAGAGTCTTCGATTGTTTGAGAGAAAACAACTTAAAACTGCAAACAGAGAAGTGTCACTTTCTAAGAAAAGAAGTTGTTTACTTAGTCCACAAGTGTTCCAGTGAAGGGGCACTGCCAGACCTCAGAAAGACGGCATGCGTCCAAACTTTCCCTGTTCCCAGAACAGTCAGGCAAGTCCAATCATTCTTGGGTCTTGCCAACTACTACAGGAAATTTATACCAGACTTCTCCAAAATAGTTCGTCCAATAACTATTTTGCTCCGGAAGGACAGCGAAATGCCAGCAAGCATTCCAAACAAAGGCAAACACAGGCAAAACGACAAAAACAAGAGAAAGTTTAAAAAAGCTCTTTTCATACATGTCGACTGATCGCGTTCGGTTTGAGATGAATTTTAACCGTTGTCAATAACAGTCGCGCGAACTTAAATTGCGGTCGGGCTGGGTCGCCTCGGATCCAGCCTGATCAAATAAGAGTCTGGTTTGAATCAGGTGGTAGTTCGTGCGTGTAAAGTAAATAATTAATGTGCTGTCTAAGTAGTGTGTAAAATAAATAATAAAGAAAATCAAAAGTAGCGCGTAAAACAAATAATTAAAGTTATAAATAGTAGCGTGTAAAGTATATAATTAATGTGCTGTCAAAAATAGTGCGTAAAGTAAATAATAAAAGTAATCAGATTCATTGTGTTAAATAAGAATATAAGTTTAGGAATCCTGTAATAGATACTTAGTGTGAAATACAAATACAAGTGGAAGCCAGTGAGTTTCAATAAAAATAAAAATATATATATATATATATATATATATATATATATATATAAATAGATATAAAAATATCTCAAAACCTTAAGAATACGAATCTTAATACATCCTTTTCTTACAGGACAATTTTCTATGGGTATATCGCAATAAAATCTTTCGCGGTGGTTTTCGTTTCTTTTAAAGAGTAAGAGTAAAATTTTTTGTTAGGTTAGCAGGAAAATCAAAAATTGCACATTGCTATATATTTCTATTTGAATTTTCGCTCCCTCTAAATTTTCTATCGTTATCACCTCAATATATTTTTAGAAGGAAAATCATCATTGGATCAGAAAAACAAAAAGATGAACTAACCCAAAGTTAAATGTAACTTAAATTATAGAATTAGAAATTCCGAGTTTGTACTTAGCCTTATTATTCCAAATTTTCTTATCGCATTCCACAAAATGTGTCTTAGTATTCAAACCAGGTTTTTTTTTTCAAAAATGTATACACGTCTTTATTCGTTCAGGCACCAAAACTCACTGCCGCCGGCAGCTTGCCGGATATCGTTCCCCTCCGGCTATATTTTCTTTAACCAAACATGGCGTGGGTGGCCTGCCATAATAAGTAGGGTCTGCCATATTCGAACTTAAGTTCGAACATAAGCGGTTACTTTTTAAATTTAAGATTTTGATGTTGGAATCTTTTTTTTCAGCTATAAGAGCATAGTGAATACAAACAGAATTCCATATATTTACACTTAGGAGAAGATGTCTTTACATCGAAGAATCCCAATAGTCAATAGATAAATGCGATCTGTTGAATGTCATATACAGCAATCGAAAATAACAAAAATATTTGATGAAATTACCCCAACGTGAAGGCGAATCTTTTGATTTATTTTAATTCAAGAACGATAAAAGGCACTTTCAATTCATTTTCAATATGATACCAGTAGTATGAATATGACGATTCTGGACCATGAGAAAATCGAGCCGAAAATGTGCTTGCCGATTCTGGACCATGAGAAAATCGAGCTCAAAATGTGCCTTGCCGATTCTGACGCAATCTTGGATTTAGGGTATTCGGTCTTGTAGGCTACAATTGAGAGATAAGGATTGTCGGCCATCTTGGATTTTCGGTATTCGGTCTTGGAGGCTACAATTGGTCTTCTTCTTCTTTGGGGATAAGGGAATGGGGGTTTCGACGGTCAAAGGTCAAGGTCGGTGATTGTTTAGTAAGATAAGGCATCTGTCGGCCATCTTGGATTTTGGGTTTTCGGTCTTGAAGGCTACAATTGATTTTGTTCTTCTTTGATTTGCACCTGGACTTAGATCTGGACTTGGACTTGGATCTGAACCTGGACCTGGGTATTCGGTCTTGGAGGCTACAATTGGTCTTCTTCTTCTAAAAAAAATTGCTATGGCGGTTCTGGCTCATGAGAAAAATTGCTATGGGGGTTCTGGCCCATGAGAAAAAATCGAATCTTGGATTTTGAGTATTCGGTCTTGGAGACTACAATTGGTCTTCTTCTTCTTTGGTTTGTTGATGGAAAGATAAGGATTGTCGGCCATCTTGGATTTTCGGTATGGAAAAAAAGTATGAAAAAGTAAGAAGAAGATGCGAAATTGGGAAGTGCGGACCTTGGTTCGTGCTGAAGATAAAAGTTTGTTGTTTTGAGTTTTTAATTACGAAGTACAGCTTTATCAGCTAAATGAAATAACATGATGCGAATTTAATAGGAAAACAGAATATTGCGTAATAAAGATTTCACCACTTTGAGTAAATAGATGAAGATTATTTTTTATTTCTTTTGCAAATTCTTATTTCTATGATATCATTTGGGGTCCAAGCAAGTTTTAGCATGTTTTTCTGCTCGAGCTGTGATTGATAAGCGAGCTGGTGACTGCGTAGAAATTAATAATTTGGTGGCAATGTTGAGGTCGTTGGGTGATAAGGTTTTGTAGATGAACCTGACCTCGTGCTGTAAATAAAAGTTTGTTGTTTTGAGTTTTTAATTACGAAGTACTCCTTTATCAGCTAAATGAAATAACATGATGCGACTTTAATTGGAAGCAGAATATTGTACCCTCGAACTTTAAAAGATTATCATGTAATTTCTTTTCCAGATCTAAATAAAGACATTAATTCGAGGTCATATTTTGAAATAATTTCGTGTTTTATGCAACTAGCAAGTAAGTCATTCCACCGATTACGTCATCTGGACCTTGATTACTAGTTAAAATAACACCATTGAGGAATAGCCAAAGGAATTTCTGTAATTAAGGGAAAAAAATCTGATGTTTAAAAATAACATGCATCGCTTTGCATAAATCCGTTAATAAGTAATAATCGTCTAGTCAAGATAGCTAGAATGGCTTCTTTCGGTACTTTGGAGAGGTTTATCATGTGAAGAACTTGCAAAGAAATTAAATATCTTTTCATAGCCTTAAACTTCGTTTCTTTATGATTCAGCCGTGATAATCTTAATAAGGGAAACCATTGATTCGTAATTATGCTCTAAATTTATATCAAACTAGCAGCTACCAAACCCATATAACAACCTTGAACTGCAGAAGAAATGAACAGGATCCTTGGCGTTGTTGTAGCACTTTCTAAAAATTGCCTCAAAACTGTGAATTTAGATTAGAACAAACAAAATCGAAGTAGCTGAAATGTCCTCTTTCGATACTTTAAAGAGATTTATCATGTGAAGAACATAAGAAAATATATTTTTTATATGCTTCATGTAACAATAGACTCAAATTGTGATTTCACCGAGTTCAGTTTACTTTGAGTTTGTTATGTAATTTTGGCAAATGTCAGCTTCCGGATTTGTTGCCGTTGCAGCACTTTATAAAAATAGACTCAAAAACTTTGAATTGGGTTGATAGAACAAACAAAATCGAGGTAGGTGGAATGGCTTTCTTTTGGTAATTTACAGAGATTTATCATGTCAAGAACTTAAGAAAATAAAAATCTTTGCATAGCCTTAAACTTCGTTTCTTCTTTT
Organism: Leptarthrus brevirostris; assembly: GCA_964036015.1. NCBI lineage: Eukaryota > Metazoa > Arthropoda > Insecta > Diptera > Asilidae > Leptarthrus > Leptarthrus brevirostris. The sequence goes on from OZ038376.1 coordinate 3,776,584, forward strand.
TTCAGTCGTAATAATCTTAATAAGGGAAACCATATTTTTTCTTGAATCGTAATTATGGTTTAAATTTATACCAAACTGCCAGCTAACAACCCTATATGACATTTAAAATTTAATTTTTGTATGCGTCATGTAACAATAGACCCAAGTTGTGAGCTCACCAAGTCAAACAAACGAAAAACTACTATCCCAATGATCTTTTCAAAATTTGTAGAGAAATACAGCTGAACCAATGAAAGAAATTTAAAGCGCATTAAACAGGGCTTTAATAATCGTATTGAAAGCTTTCTATTGGAAAATGATGATGAAGGAATATTGGATCCAAAACAATTTTTCTACAAAATCAAACCTCAAGTTATAAATCTTCTTAAAGCAAGTTTACAGAAACACAATGCTATAAAGTTCAATATTGAATTATTTTGCAAATTTATGAAATATGCTAAAACTGATGATGTAGATGAAAACGAAGTAGCTTTAGATATAAAATCTTCTCAGGCAATTTTCAATTTCCAGACATACTCGATAGAATGATGAAACAAATTATTGCAAAATCTGAAGAATTTCAAGAAATTGATAGCGGTTGGGCTCTTCTAAGAATCATCCATATTGAAGTGGAAGTATGATTGTCGTTTATTTATTAAAGCGTTAGATATAGTTAAAGATGCAATAAATATTATACCATTAAATAAGGAGCGATATGTGTCAATCGCGAAAAGAATTTATGTTGCAAGAAATCAAAGTATAGAAATTATATATTTTTAGATTCATATAGAGTTATGCCCTCTAGCGTAGAAAAATTAGCGAATAATTTATCTGATGAAAACTTAATATTAACCTGATCCTTTTATAAAAATCACGATTTATTTAATTTAATGTTGGGAAAAGGGGTTTTCCCTATGAATATCTTAATTGCTTTGAATAATTTAGTGAAAATTCATTGTCTATGCAAAAGTATTTTGATAATAAATTTACAGATACGAAGTGTTCTGATAATGATTATGCGCATACAACAAACGTTTGTAAAGCATTCGAATGCAAAATATTTGTAGACTATTTATATTGTCATTATTATATAGCACCAGGATTATTTTGGGATGCTATGCTTAAGTATACAAAGATTCAATTACAATAATTATTAACTGACGTTAATGTGTATAGCTTTATATGTTCCCGCAGGCATTCTACTGCTAATAATAAGTATATGGAAAATGTTACCCCATCACAAAGCTCAACATATTTAATTTACCTCGATACCAATAATTTCTATGGGTGTGACATGTCTGAATTCTTACCATATGAAGAATTTCAATGTGATAGAAAATACGGATATCGATATAATGAGCATTCCTCAAAGTTCAGAAATAATATATATATATATTTGAAGTAGATTTAACTTATCTAGAATCACTTCATGACATACACAATGATCTACCATTTTGCGCAAATAATATAAAAATCCCCTGAATTAGGCTCAAAGAAATTGATATGTGATTTAGAAGATACATTTCATTATATAATCCATTATAGAAATCTCCAAAAAGTGGTTTAAAGTATGAATTGAAGTTTTCATGCATTCATAGAGCTCTTTGATTCAGACAATGGAATTGATTAAAACAATATATTGATCTTAGTACTTTGCATAGATCAAAAGCTGTTAACACTTTCCGATCTTAAGCTCTTATGATGGAATTTGTATTTATCACGATGAATGACACTACTTTTGTGTTCTTAAGTATATTCAAATGTTCAACAGATGCTTACTATTGTCAAGACTTATTCTAATATCACCATTAAATCTTTTGGTTGGAGCAAAGTTCGGTTTACTAAAATTATCACAGTTTAAAAAATTATTAACTTTATTTTTGGTTTGTCTTTTACTTTGTTTGCATTAGCAAGTATGAACATGTATTTGAAAATGGGTGTACCCCAAACAAAATGTGATTACAAAATACTAAATTTCTTCGAAATAAAAACACTCGTAATTCACTTAGTCAATTTTTATTTAAAATCGGCCGAATTCTATTAACTCTTCCTGACATATCATTATTTTATATTATTAATTTACATATTTCTAAATCCTGGTATTTCGTCCATTTTGTTTTCGATAAATTTTAAATTGCAATCTTCATCCATCTCAAACACAGTGTTGTTGATCTCCACTGTTTGAATCTCTGACTGCGGTTCCACTGATTGATGATTTTGGAAAATGAATTTTACAAAGCATATTGTCAATACAAGAACATCTTTTTGTCTCTGAAATTCCTCCATTTTCTGAATTATAGGCTGTGTTACTTTATTTAGATATTCCTGTTTAATATCACCATCCTTAAGATTTGTATTAAGTTCGATGATTTCAAATTTGTATTCATTACATCGATTGATGTATTTGAATCGTGTTATAACCCGAAAAGGTTCATATGCACCATTTTTTAGATATTTTTGAATGCGTTCTTGAAATTTGTTTAAGTAATGTTCTTCCAGTAAATACTTCAGCGCATTTATTCCGAAAGCCAGTTGATTATTCACGGCTAATATCATTTCATCCCATACTGGGATGAATTGTATCTTAAAAGTATATTGCTCGCGAGGAGTCTTTACGGCAGCTTTTCCTTCCATTTTATTTCTGTAATAAAATTTTTTTTGTTTACGTATATATTAATTACTCTGTAACGTACCTGATCTTCCTTCCTTTCCTGAATCTGGTCTATCTAAATATTTGCCTCAGCTTTTATAGCAAGTATTTTACCCCCCACTGGAAATTTTTAAAACTTGAACTGCTTAAAATTAATTTAAATTGAAGATTTCATTAACGTTATTCCCTTAAATAAAGTGTTATATATCAATGTCAAAGACAATTTTTTTTCATCTGAGAATAAAACGATTGAATTACAATGTTTAGATTCCATTCGCTTTATGCCTGAGAGTTTAGATACTCTGAAAAAAAAATTTGAATGATGAAGACTTTAGAATAATCCATAATGAATTTAAAGATGATGAGTATTTTAATTTAATAAGGAGAAAGGGGGTTTTCATATGATTACTTAAATTCTTTTGATAAATTTAAAATGAAGCATGTGTGCCCCCCTCAGGATTTTTTAATAAACTTAGCAATAAGAAGAAGAATATCAGCATGTCGTTAATGTATGGAACAAATTTAATTCTAGAAATATCTGAGAAAATTTACAATTATATTTAATGTGTGATGCTTTATTGCTAGCAGACATTTTTGAGAATTTTAGAATAGTATATATAAATATCTATGAGTTTAACCCGAATCATTATTACACAACACCAGGATTGTCATGGGATGCTATGTTAAAACACATTCAAATTAAATTAGAATTATAGAAATGTATTATATAATTTCATGAGAAGCGGTATTCGGGGAGGTTTAACACTTGAGGTAATTTTAGGATAATTTAAATAAATGACTAAAAATAATTTATTATTGTTTTATTTAAAAATTGTATTCTATTACAATGTTCTTACAAATTAACAAGGTATAATATCTCTCCCCGATCAAAGTCTTCATATGGGGGGATGTTTTAGAATTTAACTTTAATCACACATATGTCTCTTCATCCGGGCTATCCCAGTCCTCCTCTATATGACAGTTAGCATCGAGCCGGGCTCTCATCTCGAGGGCCATCGCTTCGACGCTGAAAACTGTTACAATACACCTCCTTCCGCTAACTGAGTGGTTTTTTTTTTTTTTTTTTTTTTTTTATATATGATGATGCCAAAGCTCAGGGGATGCCCTATGATGCTTAAGCACAGCCTTGGCAGGAAAGGAATTAAGGATGAGGGAAATGGGTTAGGAGTTTGGGTGAAGGAGGTGTAGATGTACGCCCCGTTTGAAAGTTTCAGGCTGATAAGACGAGGGAAAAACAGAAGATGGTAAACTGTTCCACATTCGTGTTGTTCTGCTTAGAAAAGATTCCCGAAATTTTACGGTACGTCCAAATTTGACCTGGAGAGTATAGGGGTGGGAGCGACTTGTTGATCTTGTATCGCGCGTTGTCATGAGTCTACAAGGAATCAGGCTGGCAATTTCGTTAGAACAACGGCCATGGAAATAACGATAGAAGAGTGAGAGACAACCGACATTCCGTCGATGCTCCAGAGAGTCAAGACCCTCAGAGATTGAGGGATCGCCAATAAGCTTAACAGCTTTACGCTGAACTTTGTCTAACGCGGACAGTGCGGTGTGTCCGGCCCCTGCCCAAATATGGGAATTATATTCAAGTCTAGGCCTAATGTGGGACTTGTAGATCAGCGCTAAGTCAGGTGGGGTGAAATATTTCTTACATCTCTGTAGAAAACCCAAACATTTCATCGCATTTTTAGCGATTGCAAATATAAGATCAATCCAGCTAAGATTGCTGGATATCTCGATACCCAAGATGTTAAGGGAGGGTGAATTGGGTATATTCACTCCGTCGACTGAAATGAGTTGGGGGTGAACTGGGCGTTTTTTAAGGGACATTAAACAGCATTGCGTTTTGGATGCATTAAACGTAACACGATTTGCTCTGCCCCAAGCAAGGACCTTGGAAATGTCGTTGTTTAATGATCTAAACATGCGTTCCCGATTGGCTTCTGTAGCATTTCCACGTGAGTTCATAACAGAATCAAATGAGTACGCGAAATCAAGGGTGCTGTCGTCGGCGAAACTATGAATAGGATTGAGAGTAAGGGATAAGAGATCATTAATAAAAAGAAGAAATAAGGTTGGTGAAAGAACTGAACCCTGAGGTACACCGGCATTTATTTCGTAGGAATCAGATGTAACTCCGTCAATTACTACACGAATTGAACGGCCTGACAAAAAACTCTCTATCCATTTAACGAGGGTAGGGTGCAGACCAAATGTTTGAAGTTTGGCTAAAAGGGCAGCATGCCAGACTCTATCAAAAGCCTTTGAAATATCAAGAGACGATTTCAGACTCACCAAAATTATGAAGACAATGATTCCAACGTTCCGTTAGAGCCGTTAGTAAGTCTCCGGTTGAGCGGCCAGCGCTGAAACCGTACTGGCAATCGTTGATAAGATGGTTGCTTTCTAGATATTTCAACAACTGAGAGTTGATGAGTGATTCAAAAACTTTAGATATGATCGAGGTTAGTGCAATTGGTCTGTAGTTAGAGGGGTCGCATGCCTCTCCTTTTTTAAGTATCGGCTGGACATGAGCAAGTTTCCATACACTCGGAAACATTCCTGTTGAATATGACAGGTGAAAAAGTTTGCGCAGAGGTTTAGCCAAAGCAGAGGCGCAGCATTTTAAAACAAGGGGCGAGAAACCATCAGGGCCAGTAGCTTTGGACACGTCGAGTTTTGAAAGTACTCTAAAAACTTCGCGAGTGCGAAAGTGTAGCGTCTTTTGCCTACTAGTACATTGTGATGGAGATGGAAGTGGTTGCGATGAAGGTGGTAAGTATGAATTAGCAGCAAAATTAGCAGCAAACAGGTTGGCCTTGTCCAATGAGTCAGTAAAAACATTCCCATTATAAATGAGTGGTGGTGTTGACGAACAGGTGAAATTGTTCTTTACGGTTTTTACTAGAGACCAGAAACCCTTACTACTCTTTTGGGTAGAAAAAACCTTCCGTCTGATGTTCTGGTCGAAATTGAACTTTGCCCGACTAATTGCTGAATTGCAAATATTCCGCGCATCTCTATAGATACGTCTCAATTCCTCTGAAGGGCACAATTTATATGCCTGGAAGGCTGCTTCCTTATTTTTAATGGCTGCGAGTCATTATTGAACCAATTGGTGTTAGTTGGTTTGATGTTCTTGAAGCTATGAGGAATAAAGCGATGCATTCCAAACCAAAGGATGTTTAAGATATAATCGGTGCATTTGTTAACGTCTCTCACAGAAAAGCAATCGGACCAATCCAGCTCTCTGAGATACTTATTAAGTCCCGCCCAATCAGCATTTTTATAATGCCACACTAATCTTTTGGTGGAATTTAGGTTAGTGGTTGTCAGAGAGGAGATGGAGAATTGGGCGGAGATTAGACAATGGTCCGAATTACCCAAGGGAGACGTCACCGAAACAGAGTATTTTTCTGGATGCGATGTTAGAAATAGATCTAAAAGATGCGCGTTGTGCCCTAAAGTATCAGGAACACGAGTCGGACACTCAACCAGTTGCTGTAAATTAAAAGACTCACTAAATAACTCGACGTGTCTTCCAGACGGGCTTGTGGTAGAAGAATGCCTGAGCCACTGTGTGTTGTGGACGTTGAAATCGCCAGCAAGAACGATTTCAGAAGAGGGGGATATTTCCAAAATCTTATCGATATCGGAGGACAACTTATCAAAGGAACACACAGTGTCAGTATCAGACATATTCGGGCTGCGGTATAAAAAACAAAAATGAATGATGTGCCCATAGAGTTTAAATCTAATCCAGACATAATTAAATTCTGGATTAGTAGAAGAAAATTGAGAGAGAAGGGAGAATGGCACATCTTTTCTAACATAAACCGCGATTCCCCTCTGAGGAGAGAAGAGTGGCACTAAGTGATAACCAGGGATGTGATACTGATTAATATCAGAATCGGAAACAACCTTGGTTTCGCTTGGTGCAAAAACAGCCGGATTTTCCGCGATCAAGTGGCAGTAAACCGAAAAATGGTTACTTTTCAAGCCACGAATGTTGCAAAAATTAAATAAAAATTTTTGCATACTCCCGGTCTTAATTTGCCCAAAACAAAACAAAACAAAAACGTACACAAACACAAGGACTGACGAACGGGATCCACAAATGCGAAGCAAAGCCGCCTCTGTGAGAACAATGCCAGCAGCAGTGTTATGCCTGCTGTGCTGAACTTTGATCTCGACACAGGCAGCCAAATGCTCAGCAGTGGAGACCCGTTAAACGCATTCAATGCAGCACGATTGTACTACATTGAATGTTGGATGGAAGCAAATAGATACAAATCGGAACGGACTCACCAGACTGTGCTTTTAAATAGAGCATAAAAGCCCCTCACCCCGGCGAAGATGGCACCAGCACTTTAAATATTTTTAACTTAAAATCGCGCTTTCGCGACCGAATTTAAAGTTTATTTTTTTGGGGGCAAGACACGGCGGCACGTCTGTCCCCGTCAGTAGTTCAACTCTATAAAGAAGAAAATAATAAAAATAACATGTTAAATAATTTTAAAAACTAACCGTCCGCAACCCCGTTAAATTCTCCGAATATGGTGTGGCCACCTCGCACCACTCGGACTCCCATCCTAACCTATAGACCAGGTTTATCGGGGTAAGCGGAGAATTTACCAGCTCCTGCAGCCGCTCATGAGGATCCTCGTAATCCTCTGGGGTATCCAACACCTTAAGAATTTCTGTTATAATACTCTCCATTTTGGTGAATGTTAAAACTCTTAAGTGATTCATTGCTTAAATAGTATCCGCTTTTTCACAATTTGTTGCTCGCCTATAAAACTTATTTGTTGATTAACCATAAAACTCTCATTAAACTTATTTTTATTACCGCAAAGCTTCCTTCAAATTTAATTAAATGACCCCCGCTTATCTTTATAGAATTCTAAATTTAAATTTATATTCTTTACATATGATTTGAAAGGAATTGTGGTGACCAAAAAAATGAAAAATGCTTATCGATAGTTAGCTGCTACCGAAATTATATAGAGAAGAGCGGGGATCGTTTAATTAAATTTGAAGGAAGTTTTATGGAATGATCAAAAAATAAGTTTTATGAGAGTTTCATGGGTAATCAACAAATAAGTTTTATAGATGAGAAAAAAAAATGTGAAAAATGAATAGAGATAAGCGGTTCCAACAAAGTGTTGGTATTAGCTATTAAATCATTGTTCATCCCTTTCCTTTTATAGTATTATGAAGATATCAAGTCCTTTCCGTAGCACTCCTTACACATTGCGCTGTCTTTATAAATCACCAAAAATCCATATTTATGCTTCCAACATTCAGCACACGTATTGCGAAATTTTTCAAACGTCATATCTGCACCCACATGATCATTAGATGTGTTTAAGATCGTGATCACATGCAAATATTTTTTCCAAAGATACGCTTCACTTAATTTTTATTTTTCTCATATATTTATTTTAGCAATAGTTATAAATAAGAATTAAATGTCTATTTTATACTAATAAAAGTCTTTCTGTTAAAATAGCATTTTATTAATTTAGTTATTTATTTTTCCTTCTTCATAAATTTATTAATGATTCTAATTTTCACAATTTCTAGTGCTTTAAATTTCTTTCAATTGGTAGGTTATAAATATCGATTTCAACAGATCATTTTTTCAATACCATTTAAATTTCTAATACGCTTTAAATTTCTTTCAATTGGTTCAGATGCATTTCTCTACAAATTCTGGTCAAAGGTCCTTGGGATAGTAGTTTTTTTGTTCAGCTCCGTGAACAGCTTTACCAGCTCTATAAGACAACCCGAATAGTTCTATGAAGAGCTTTTATGAGCTCTATGAATAGCTATATCAGGTCTATGAACAGCTATATCAGGTCTACTACCAGCTTTAACAGGTCTATTACCAGCTTTAGCAGGTCTACTACCAGCTTTAACAGGTCTATTACCAGCTTTAGCAGGTCTATGAACAGCTATATCAGGTCTACTATCAGCTTTAACAGGTCTATTACCAGCTTAAGCAGGTCATGAACAGCTTTAACTGATTTGTTTTACTAGATCTTCTAAATTTATAGCGAAATGTATGTATCGATTCCTTTTCGATAACGTCCTTTCTTCAACAAACTATCTTTAGCGATTACTAAAAAGCCATAATTGTCTTTCCAGCAAACACTGCAAATTATGTTGCTTATCAACTAAATCAAAACAGTTAGACAAAGCCGGCTCCCTGGAGACACGGGATATAAAAATTAATTAAATTGTTTTAATTAAAAGTCATAGGAATCATAATATGATTAGTCGCGATTTTGTTTTTCTTACATGCTATCTGTTATTGTCAGAAATCGACCTATTACTTTATCTCCTAGCGAAGTTAGGATCCACTAATTGCATACACCAAGTACATTCAGGGTATAAAATTGAAATCAAAATGAAATGTAGAAGAAATCGGCTCATCAGATATCAAATGTAATATTAGACTCCTGTTGCCATCTTCTAGAGTCATGTATGTCTCTAAAATATCATTAGGATCCATATAGAGAATTGGAAAAGGTGAATTTAAAATAAACATATATTTAATAGAACTTTTTTTTTATTTACAAATTTAAGTAATATCCATTACTAGGTGTTATTTTTGTAAATATTAAATTGAGCGTGGGAACTTTTTTGTGACCGTGGGAAAAAGTTTGACCTTGAGATGCCCTTTGTTGCTTTGAAGTTGCCGACAGGTGTCATCCTTGTTATCTCATCAGGTTTCATCCCGTTATCTGTTATCACGTGACTAGGCACACGTGATGTTTGCGCTGTTTCGATGACGTCATCGATGTGTTTGGGCTCAGGATGGAACTTATTGTCGATTATCAGTAAAGCGCTCACCGACCGCATTGATTTTTGGGAGTAATGATTACGTCATTGCTATGGATGTGAAATTGTGAGAGGTTGGATCGAGTGCTGATTGAGCGTGTGGAAATAATTAATAATTAGGATTTATTAGTAATTTTCGATTATCGATTTAATAGAATATTTATAGATAGTTAAGTGTTATTAATAAATAACCGCATGCGCACACATACGCACGTACATGTTAAATATGATTAGTAATACAGGGGTATTTAAATTTTGACTACAAGGCGATCATGAATTTAAGTACAAGAAAGCAATTTTCTCGCAACCCCAAAGCTTTTGTTATGGTCAAGACGATGTGATCGCACATGTAGCTTATCATAGGCATAATATTCTTACTATGAACAAAGCATGGCTCGCTAGAGTGAACAGCGTTATCAGTAAATTTTGCCCCGAGAAACTTATGAGTAACATAAAATGCTGTTGGTTTATATGCTTTAAACATGGCCTGGTTACGAAACATTTTGCACAGCTGATTGTGATGCATGTGTTTATGATTGCCTGGTATTAGCCGTCGAATAAAATGCGCTTATAGTGTGTTATGAATATGCGAAAAAAAACCCTCCATGTGCTGAGTTTAATTAATTTGCGGTTCTGGTTCAATTGCTGATAAGAGCTGGAATTCGGCTTAGCTGTCTGGATGATAAAGCGGGCCGTCAAATTTCTTTTGATTTTTACTATTTTGTTTAGGTTATAGTGAAGTAAGGTAGGTATCATTAAAGATGCCGGAACTTAGATCCCTCGAACAAATTGCATGGATATTTGCGTTTATAACCATCTCTGGAGGACTTCTGCAATTAGCCGAAAAAAAGCGATTTAAAAATAGCATTCGCAATTTTGTTAAAAATTCGCTGATTAATAACTGTCTGGCTCGATTTCTTGTAGCATAACAATTCGCTGATAAGGCATAGTAAAGCGTCTGGACTCGATTTCGTCAGCGTAAAAATTTGCCGATAAGAGTTGAATGCCCCAGACTCGTAAATGTTTTGGGTAGCGATAAAAAAAAAACGATTTGCTGAAACAACTACAGCCTTGAACTTTAAAAGATTATCATGCAATTTCTTTTCCAGATCTAAATATAGACATTTATTCGGGAGAACTGAAGATGTGGTCAAAAGCTTTGGCACTGTATTTCGACTATGAGTAAATTCGTGCTTGTCAGCTCTTATCAGGGGAATTTGTATTTATCACAATGAATGCCATCAATTTGCGTTCTTAAGTAGATTCAAATGTTCAACAGGTGCCTACTATTGTCAGGCCTTATTCTAATATCGCGAATGTACATGTAATTTACTAAGTCCACAAATACACACATACATAATCTTCATGTAGCTGTACTATTCTGCAGTGAGCGAAGAGGAGCTACCTGTAAGCCTGAGTGTTATCGACATGATGGTTTTAAAATTAAATGATTCAACGTTAAGGTAATACATTTATTTATACATTTAAACGACAAGGCCCCTAACATAGGTGATTGCAATTTTACAAATTTCAAAATCAAGGTTACTATAAATGATAATGATTATACAAAAATTGTAAACACAGAGGACCACAATTCGTTAAATTCTGATAAGAGTCGCAGTTGTAAATCGCATTGTGGCCCAAATATCTGACGACTTCCGTCGGCGGCTGGAGTGTAGCAAAGCTGTCGAAATATTCAGTCTTATCACTTTTTTTGCGTTACGCTACCCAATGAGTACCCTTGACTCAGAAATTGTCCAAGCTGATAATTTAACTATAAGCGGATTTAGTGATGGTATTAAAAGGCTAAAAAGATAAAAATTCAAGGATATTTGTAGGTGCCTGCACTTTTAAGATGTTTTGTTTTTGCTACAAAAAGGGTAGTTTAATTTAATAGCATGCGCAAGATACATTTTCCCATACAAACGAAATTTATACTTTAAGACTAACAATTTCAAATAGAGTAATAAGAATAAAACTCAAGTACTTTCATTATAAAATATATTTGTATATCATTATTATTTTAATACATTATCTTTGATAATCCAAAAAAAAAAATAATATTTATAGAAAGATGTTTTCATTAAATTTCGAAATAAATTATTGAAGAAATTTTCCTATCATCAGTTTGTAAATTTGCTGGAGTCCGTCCTTCTTTTAGTATGGACGTCATAGCTTGAGTAAAAGTTTTATAAAGTTTTTTCCTGGCTGATTTATGAAGTTAATTATCTACTTGTATTTTTATTCATTTTGTAATTGTCAGAGATTCTACACTTCTTCAAGATTCAGAACTACATATATATTTCATTAACTTTTCCTGCACATCAAAAATTGTAGAGCCGCAATTGATTCATTTCTAAGTAGGTCAGTTTAATAGCATTCCCAACAGCGCCACCAGGACGACCAAGAACCTCTTACCTAAAGAATCGTCCAAACTTGCCAACACTCATTGTAAGATTAGCGAGGTTAAAGGTTATGTTGGAATATTTATACTATAATGTCAGCTTCCCTTAGTTTCTCAATGATTGACATGATTTCATTATTATGGCTGTTATTTCCAGCCTGTTTTGATGCAGTTAAAAGGCGAAGTCGATCCACAAGCTCATTAGGATCATCCCAGCAAGTATAGTCAATATTAGTCTTTGGTATTTGCATTAAGCCTTGACCTCTGAGGAGGTGATCTTCTTAATGATTGTTTTATACTTTTTGCTTCTGTTTCCCTTTATTTGTCCATCATCCTTATAATTGCGTTTATGAAGGTTAGTATCATTCATAATGGTTTTGTAGTTATTCATATCATCTGATGTGTATAGTTTTTTAGGGGTTTTTATGAAAAGCAATTCGAGAAGACCTGGAGTAATGCTATATATTTTCTCTTTAACAATGATATTGTCTCCATCAATTTGAAGAATCGCGTTGCCAATTTTCCATTTGTCACCATCAAAGTAAACCCCAAAGGATTTATCAATCTTTTTGCTCTTGTTTTCATATAATTTCATGTATTTCGCAATTGAACGGTTATTGGGTAAATCATCGATAGAAAGTGTCGTTGTTAGAGTAGATGAATGTGTAGGTGTATCGAATTCTTCATCATCATCTTCACTATTATTAGAGCTATCGGAAATTCTAGAATAATCTCTAGGTTTACTTGAAGTACTAGCTGACTCTGCTTTTAAGTATTTATGTTTAGGTTGAGGTGTTAAAATTTCACTGTTATTATATTTATCAATCCCAGAATCCATTTTCAAGAGGTTACGTTTATATGACTTCATTGAATCATCGCTCTTTGGCTCATCTTTTATTTGTGCTGCAAGTGTCTCAAGAGGCTTAGTGATGGGCTTAAAAGTTTGCTCTAGCTGAGTCTCTGTTTCCATTCTTCCCATCTTAAGAGCTTCAAACTTTTTTCTAATGGCATTTCGCGCCCTCACTATTTGCCTAGTTAGCTTCTCATCCATATTAATCTTAGTTGAATCAAATCTGAAAGAACAAGCCGTTTAAATAAACATCTAGGGGAACAGCTAGCAGTTTAAAAAAACAGCTAGGGGACAGCTAGCTGTTTACAAAAACAGCTGGGTTAACAGCTTATTGTATAAGGTAATCAGCTGGTGAAACAGCTAGCTGTTTACAAACACAGCTGGCGAAACAGCTAGCTGTTTACAAACACAGCTGGCTAAACAGCTAGCTGTTTACAAACACAGCTGGCGAAACAGCTAGCTGTTTACAAAAACAGCTACGCTACTTACAAACACAGTTAGCAGTTTGCAAAAGCAACAATTACCTATAAGAAGTATCCTCTGAACCGCTTCCACCAAACTGTTGGTATTAACTCACCAATCACTGTCCATCCCTTTTCTTTTATAGTGTCATGAAGGCATCAAGGACGTCATAGCTTGAGAAACTTCACCACGTTCTTCCTTTTAATAGGAACTACCCATGCATATTTAGAAAACGCATCTATACAGTAAATAAAAAATTATGTCCGTTGTTGCTTGTAGTAAAAGCACCCCTCTCAACAAGCCATCTTATAAAGTTTTTTCCTGGCTGATTTATGGAGTTAATTATCTACTTGTATTTTTATTCATTTTGTAATTGTCAGAGATTCTACATTATTCAACGCTCGTAAAGTGTCTTTCATTTCTTCAAGATTTAGAATTACATATATATTTCATTAACTTTTCCTGCACATCAAAAATTGTAGAGCCGCAATTGATTCATTTCTAAGTAGGTCAGTTTAATAGCATTCCCAACAGCTCCACCAGGACGACCAAGAACCTCTTACCTAAAGAACCGTCCAAACTTGTCGACACTCATTGTAAGATTAGCGAGGTTTCTGATCGACAGACCCTAATCCGCTTATTTTGTTCTTTAGTTAGAGCAATTCTAGAGTATGCATCTCAGGTTTGGTCTCCCTGCTATGCTGTTCATTCTAGACGCATTGAGTCGGTGCAGCGGAACTTTGTTAGGTTCGCACTATGGGACCTCCCGCGGAATAATCCATTAAGGCTTCCTCCTTATGAGGATCTCCTCCGATAACTTAATATGCACTCGCTGGAGGAACGACGTAGAATTGCTGATCTAGTATTTATTCACCAGCTTTTGAACTCGAATATACATTCAGGCATTCTCGCAAGTTTGGTTACTTATAGGCGTACCCCGTATAGCTTAAGGAGATTGCCTTTACTACATGTTATCCACTGTCGATATAACTATGGTACGCATGAGCCTATTAACCGCATGTGTAGGGCCGTGAATATGTGTCCTATTTTTGACCTGTCTCTTACTAGGGATGTGCTTAAACGTTCTCTGTTGTCTCTGCACCCCTGATTGTAGTGTTTGGAAGTGTTTTGGATTTTTACTAATATTTTATTTCATGGGTTATGGGAGCCTCATTCGCCTCAATATATGTTATATTCTGGTGAATAGGCCAATTGATTCCAGGCTTCAGCCTGTGAAGTGCGCCTTCTGAGTTAGAGGGGTTAATTCTATATGTTAAAGGTTATGTTGGAATATTTATACTATAATGTCAGCTTCCCTTAGTTTCTCAATTATTGACATGATTTCATTATTATGACTGTTATTTCCAGCCTGTTTTGATGCAGTTAAAAGGCGAAGTCGATCCACAAGCTCCTTAGGATCATCCCAGTAGGAATAGTTAATATTAGTTTTTGGTATTTGCATTAAGCCTTGACCTTCTGAGAAGGAGATCTTCTTAATGATTGTTTTATACTTTTTGCTTCTGTTTCTCTTTATTTGTCTATCATCCTTATAATTGCGTTAATGAAGGTTAGTATCATTCATAATGGTTTTGTAGTTATTCATATCATCTGATGTGTATAGTTTTTAGGGGTTTTTATGAAAAGCAATTCGAGAAGACCTGGAGTAATGTTATATATTTTCTCTTTAACAATGATATTGTCTCCATCAACTTGAAGAATCGCGTTGCCAATTTTTCCTTTTGTTACCATCAAAGTAAACCCCAAAGGATTTATCAATCTTTTTGCTCTTGTTTTCATATAATTTCATGTATTTCGAAATTGAACGGTTATTGAGTAAATCATCGATAGAAAGTGTCCTTGTTAGAGTAGATGAATGTGTAGGTGTAGCGAATTCTTCATCACCTTCTTCACTATTAGAGCTATCGGAAATTCCAGAATAATCTCTAGGTTTACTCGAAGTATTAGCTGACTCTCCTTTTAAGTATTTATGTTTAGGTTGAGGTGTTAAAATTTCACTGTTATTATATTTATCAATCCCAGAATCCATTTTCAAGAGTTTACGTTTATATGAGTTCATTGAATGATCGCTCTTTGGCTCATCTTTTATTTGTGCTGCAAGTGTCTCAAGAGGCTTAGTGATGGGCTTAAAAGTTTGCTCTAGCTGAGTCTCTGTTTCCATTCTTCCCATCTTAAGAGCTTCAAACTTTTTTCTGATGGCATTTCGCGCCCTCACTATTTGCCTAGTTAGCTTCTCATCCATATTAATCTTAGTTGAATCAAATCTGAAAGAACAAGCCGTTTAAATAAACATCTGGGGGAACAGCTAGCAGTTTAAAAAACCAGCTAGCTGTTTACAAAAACAGCTGGGTTAACAGCTTATGGTATAAGGTAATCAGCTGGCGAAACAGCTAGCTGTTTACAAACACAGCTGGCAAAACAGCTAGCTGTTTACAAACATAGCTGCCGAAACAGCTAGCTGTTTACAAACACAGCTGGCGAAACAGCTAGCTGTTTACAAAAACAGTTGGCAAAATAGCTAGCTGTTTACAAAAACAGCTAAGCTACTTAAAAACAAACAAACAACAAAACATTTACGAGACTGGGGCATTCAACCTGATAAGAGTTGAATGCCCCAGTCTCGTAAATGTTTTGGGATGATAAGAAAAACTACTTGCTGTAGTAACCTTGAACTTTAAAAGATTATCATGCAATTTCTTTTTAAATATAGACATTAATTAGGGGTCATATTAAATTTTTACGAAAATTAGACTTGGGGCTATATGTAGATACGTCGAAATATTAAAAGAATAAAAATATGTATATTGAAGTGGTATGTATCTTTCCTTATTTATATTGTCTTATGTACATAACTGGCATGAATAATAAATAACAATCTCATCTACATATTATACAAAATAATGTGACATTAAAAAGTAATATTAATAAAGCATTTTTTTCCATTAAATGGTAAAAATTATTCTTTTCGCAGTCTCTTGTATCCATATGGAACAGAGCTGTAATCTTTGAGGAATCTGCGTTTCTCCGACTTCGGTTTGTACCTTTTTATTTCAGGAACTGTGACAATATTATGATCTTGAGTGCGCCGAATATTTTGTGTAAGTATGGAAATGTCCTCACATTCATGGGGGTTGAGTATCATGTTTTTGATAGTATCAAAATTTACTTTCTGCGATGCAGTATAGTTCAGGCAAATACCTTTTACTTTACACTTAATTTCTCAAACACCATCTGCCGCTCTGAACACTTCATACGCGTAGTTCTTGGGTCCGCCACTGACAAACCGTGTTATATAGCTACCAGAACCATAGCATTCTAGCTCGTCCGTCATATCGCCAATAAATTCTCCCACAGGTGGATCGTATTTACCCTCCTTCCTCACATAAATAACAGAGTCAGTATCATAATATAAGACTTGATTACCTAGATGTTTCAAATAGCCGTATAATTTAAGACGTGCTTCTGTTGTTGTATACGCAGCGATACAAACATTTACGGTTGATAAACTATCTGCAGCTTCCTTTTTATACTCCCAGTTCACAACTATAGTTTCTTCATTAACGGGTAGAAGATGATTTACCTCAATAGCTGGGTTAGTCAATAGCGCGTATAATTCTGATGGTTTATTGATGATGCCTGTTTTCGCTTGATTTTCGGGTTGTCCAAACTTTCCCCAAAAGGAATTTAGCATAAGCTTTGACAGCGATCTTAAGCCGGGGTTTTTAACAATGTCTGCAAACTCTAACCTGACATCTTCGGTGTTGAAAAAATCTTCAATGTATTGTTCCTTTTCTGGCAGTGTGGTACATTTAGAAGGCCAACTAGTTGCTTGTTGCTTCATTTTAATAAACTTATTCATCATAGCTGTGAACAAGCCCCCCGACCGTGAAAGCCTGTCATACTGCTCGATTTCATACTCCCATATCTCGTATGTCTCAATCAGTTTGTATCCATTTCTTATTGCCTCTATGACCTCATCGACAACCCATGTGCCTGCTAAAGCTCTTTCTTCATCAGTGTGGGTGCATAATTCTTCTTGATTTTTATGTTCACTACATGCACGACATAGTGAAAACATTAATTTACTGTTCTGTTTCAAAGGTAGAATGGGGTGAAGTAGTTCCTCCGGTGGTAGAATTTTACACTTTATGAGTCCGTTAGTTTTGCTCAAATCCAATTTACAACAGTTTTCATCCCCGAGATGAATTTTTGGGTGTTTGATGGGAAACTTTCCATATTTGCAAACCCATGGGTACAATGAACACACATCTATATACTTAATTTTTTCGCCTGGTTTGCATTCATAATATTGGACTGTGTTTCCTGTACGACCCCCATAAAAAGCATCACGAGGGTCAAGCGGTGTAATATTTACTAATGGGTGGTTTTCACATATTCCATATCTTTGGTTTGCACCAATTGCCTGTCAAACTCGCATGCCCATTTTTCAATTACTTCATAACCTAAAGATCTGAGGCGTTCAGTTTTTGCAGCTGTTCTTTCATAGCGCTGGTTTAATGTATATCATGGATCGTCATGTAGAGGGGTGTCACGATTGTGTTGTAAACATACTGGATGGCCGTGGTAGTAGCATCCATGAAATTCAAAGATCTGATTAGCACTCGCGTAATAACCATCTACTTTAACCCCAGCAACCACTGCTTCTCGCCCCTTGGCTGCATGTTGTATGTTAATTTTTCTCTGGTCTTCTTCCCATATAAGCCACTGAATTGCTTCTTTTGATTGGTTATCTGCGAACCGATATCCGTTTCTGGGGATGATTCCAATAGTATTTGGTTTGAGGAAATTGCGCCGGTACTCCAAACTGCATGCAGATGCTATCGTTGTTGCCTCAAGAAAAGATCTACATTACATTCATCCACCAATAACTTTCTAAATTTTAGACAAGCCTCGGTTAAAATCTGCACATCATTGATACAGTAATCCACAATATCACGCTGCATATTAAACTCATGATTTTTATGTTCCATATGCCATGTTAGAAAGTTCTCCCGTTCTTCGGCTTTCATAGTGTCAAGGCTGTAATATTCGATATGTGGTAAACACCCAATATAATTTTCATTTTCGGCTGTGTTGAAAAGGTGCGGAAAATACCCTTTTTTATACACTGACGGCAAATCGAAAGCTTTTGGTAGTTTTGAAAGGGCCATTGGGAAATAGTTTAAAGAATCAATAAATTTTACGTTATCTAGTTGTAACATAATAATTTTTGTCCCGCGCATTATTAATTCCGGTTTTAAACTTGTATGTTGCAGTAAATAATTTAATATAAATTGGTAATCGAATGCCTGACCATTATGTGCGATTACTATTACATTTTTAAATTGCTTTCGAGGTTTTAATATATGTTCCAGAGAGGCTGTAATTACATCATTCCTTTTAACTACAAGTCGAAATTTGCATTTTTGGCAAAAGGACAGGCTATTATCATTTAAGCATTGATGACACCTTTGTTGGAAAACACATAAATTGGGCTCATGCTGTTTAATTTGCCCTATAAATTCACCCTTCACAAGCTTCTCTCCGATTACTTTTTCTTGCCGTGTTTCCAAATCGTAAAATATATACAAAACATCATCAAGTTTTGGCGTCTTCTTATTAATTTGAATGAAACATAGGTGGTCCTCTGGTACATGTTTATCACATGTCTTGCAAAAGTATTCTCCGCATATATGGTTTTTGTTGGCTCTGTACGTTTTCAAGCAATCCGCACACCTTTTAACTTCTTCGCAAACGCTCTTCTTATTTAAAGATCCGGGCGCTCTATGGTTGTTGAAGCATTGTTGACCTCGAAAACTTCGGTTGCAGTCTTTACATTCGATATCATGTACATTTTTCGAACAGGCAGGTGATTGCTGACAACAGGGGCATGTTCCTCCGCATCTATGCTCGTTTTTATGATCGTATGGTACATGGCAATTTTCACAATAATAACCGCAACAGAAGGCTGCTGTTAGAGATGTAATTACGTTATAATGTCCCTCATGGTATAATAGATTTAAGCGTTTTTCCGCATTTTGCCCCTCAAAAATAATACTTATTCCTTTATCGCCATACTGGTAAACAGCAATTTTATAATCTTTTAAATGATCTTGAAATTGTTGAATCTCGAGAATTCCAGAGCCTTCAGGCGATATTCTAACATTTGCAGCATTAATTAATTCTGTAGTTCTTATTGTTTGAATTTTAGCTCTATTTTTTCGAATTTTATCATAATCGATGTGTTTGTCAGCATGGGCTATTTTAAAAACTAGAGCGCGGGGTAAGCATAAATTATCTTTATTTTCTATCGACACAATACCCCGACGTACTGCGCACTCTTCATTGAAAGAATTATATTTTCTGCCTCGACCTTTGCCTTCTGGCAACCTGACGGAAGTAACAGCCAGGCAAAATGTGTCGGTGTTTAAACCTTCTGAATTACTCTGGAAAATTCGGGAAATCATCTCCCAGATGTCTTCGGCTTTAACCGTAGATGCTGCTCTATAGCTTATCCATCCCGGGCCTCTTTCCTTAAAACTTTTGGTGGTGGGCCCTAATTTTAAATTCCACCTTACGCCCCCGCACATTAAAACGTTTGATATAGGCTGTGTAATCTTTTCCAATAACAAATTTTGACATTTTCACGATTAAAAATTATTATTACGACTTATCACTTTGAGAGATGACTTAAGAATGACTAACCATTTTAAGCGCAATTCAATATACCTGATGCTGATAGCCAAAAAAAATAAAAATAGAACAGATTTTTACCGAAGATTCATTGCAGCGAAACATCGGCAAAGCGGAAGTAAATCATATTTCAATCCATATTGCATGAAAGCAATTTTAGTTGAGGTAATAATCTTTAATAATTATGATTATTAGTTATCAATATAAAAACACGCTATTAGCGCATTTTATTCGACGGCTAATACCAGGCAATCATAAGCACATGAAACACAATCAGCTGTGCAAAATGTTTCGTAACCTAAACCATATAAACCAACAGCATTTTATGTTACTCATAAGTTTTTCGGGGCAAAATTTACTGATAACGCTGTTCACTCTAGCGAGCCATGCTTTGGTCATAGTAAGAATATTATGCCGCCGTCTAATGATAAGCTACATGTGCGATCACATCGTCTTGACCATAACAAAAGCTTGGGGGTTGCGAGAAAATTGCTTTCTTGTACTTAAATTCATGATCGCCTGGTAGTCAAAATTTAAATACCCCTGTATTACTAATCATATTTAACATGTACGTGCGTATGTGTGCGCATGCGGTTATTTATTAATAACACTCAACTATCTATAAATATTCTATTAAATCGATAATCGAAAATTACTAATAAATCCTAATTATTAATTATTTCCACACGCTCAATCAGCACTCGATCCAACCTCTCACAATTTCACATCCATAGCAATGACGTAATCATTACTCCCAAAAATCAATGCGGTCGGTGAGCGCTTTACTGATAATCGACAATAAGTTCCATCCTGAACCCAAACACATCGATGACGTCATCGAAACAGCGCAAACATCACGTGTGCCTAGTCACGTGATAACAGATAACGGGATGACACCTGATGAGATAACAAGGATGAAACCTTTCGACAACTTCAAAGCAACGAAGGGCATCTCAAGGTCAAACTTTTTCCCACGGTCACAAAAAAGTTCCCACGCTCAAGTGTCGTAATACCTACTGTGGTTCAGTCTTTACCTGTGTCCGTCGGGTATGATTTTGTTACGTATAATCGCGGAGTTTGGCGTGAATCATCGAGATAGGACTGGTGTTTCGTAATTATGAAGAGTTAATTTAGGTATAATTACTAAGTCATTCAAACCTTCGAGGGGATCAAAACGGTTGTATGCAAAGGGTGTGTGTGAAAACGCTGAAGATTACAATTGGAGAAGAGACCTACCTGGCACTTCGTCTATAACTACAACAGTTGACCATTGAATCTGTTCCAATTAACTACTACAGCGGTTCTAATCATGAAGTTAGCTGCAGCTATAGATTAGCTAAGTTACAATGTAGCTATTCTTTTGCTTAAGTAATTGTCTTAAGATAAATTAGTGATGTGAGCGACACACTTATTAGATACCTTATCGACTCTATTTATTTATTTATAAAAAGAAGATTTGCCAAAGCTGGCTACTACAAATGTGATATATACATATAAAAACTTATACCTAAGATAAAAATAATAATCAAAGTTCAATGGTTTGCTTAAGTTGGGCTTTGAGCTGCAACCTGGAACGTCCGAACTCGATGTGGGCCGCAAACTCGTTGAATAGCCTGGACATAGAGGCTATGGGCTCGTGCATACCATATAAGGTTCGGTGGCGAGGCACATGGAGGAAGTCACGATTCCGCAAGGTCCGGGCTGGGACGGAAATGCTCATGTCGTTGAGTAATTCGCCAGAATCGATCGACCCCTGCAACAGATCAAATAAAAAAACAATTTTGGAGACCTTGCGTCTCTTTTCAAGTGTGTCAAGGGAAATCAGACTAAGTCTGGCAGGATAAGGAGGGAGGTAGGTAGGGTCGCGCCAGGGGAGGCCGCGAATGGCGAACCTAAAGAATCTACGTTGAACTGACTCGATTCGGTTAATGTGCACTGCGAAGTAAGGATCCCAGACCGGACTGGCGTACTCCAGGATAGGTCTGACGAAAGTGCAGTAGAGAAGCCTTGTCAAATAGGTCCAATAGGTCCTTGATCAAGTCAACCCTGCTCAAGGTGCAACCACCCATGGAGTAGTTGAAGGAAATAGAACGCATCCTACGTGAAAAAGACATAACGGTGCATTTGCTGGCATTCAGTGGAAGACGATTATTAGAGCACCAAGTCTCGAAAATGCGCATATCGGAGCTCAGCAGTGCACAGTCATCGTCGCAGGAGACCGCGCGGAAGATTTTAGCATCATCAGCATAACACAGAATTCTGGACCTGGGCAGAAGTAACGAGACGTCATTGATGTAAATAATGAAGAGGAGCGGGCCAAGGATGCTACCCTGGGGCACACCAGAGGTGACTGAGATTTCAGTGGATAGGGCGCCACGGAACAGGACGCGTTGGCAACGGCCGGACAGGTAAGATGACAGCCACTCCACGAAGAGCGGCAAAAAACCCAGCAGGCTGAGCTTATGAACGAGAATGCCATGGTTAATCCTATCAAAGGCCTTGCTGAAGTCAGTGAATATGCAATCGACCTGCATACCCGATTCGATCAGGGGCAAACAGTAATGTACGAATTCGAGCAGATTGGTGGTGGTTGACTTACCCTTCATGAAGCCGTGCTGAAAAGAACCCAGGAAGGGTTTACAATCAAAGCGGAGCACATCACTAATCAGGGTTTCGAAGGCCTTAGCAATGTGTGACAAGTTGGCGATGGGTCTGTAGCTCGATATGTCCGCCCTGTCTCCCTTCTTGTGAAGAGGGACAATCACGGAATCTTTCCAGAGCTTCGGGAAACGACCACAGCGCAGGGAGAGGTTAAACAGACGACAGAGGACAGGAGTGATCGTTGAGCAGCATCTTTTCAAAAACGAGGCCGGGACCCCGTCCGGACCACACGAAAACATGTCGGGCAGATTCGACAGATAAGCGGAGACAGCCGAGTCGTTGAGAACAAGGTCACTGAACTCAAGCGAAGTAAGCGGGAGCCTAGTCAAGTGGGAGAAGTCATTGGAAAGAACATCACAGTAAGGGTCACACAAAGCGGTACTAAAGAAGTCAGCGAAAGCGTTTGCCACCACAAGAGGGTCATGACTCTCGCGGTCACCCAGCCTCAGGGAGGAAGGGTATCCATCGCTGCGTCGCTTAGAGTTGATTAACTTCCAAAACTGTCTGGGATTATTGAGCAAATTGGATCTCGAGTTAGACAGGAATCTACTGTATGACGCCTGTAGATCAGAGGAGAATCGCAGGTGTAGGTCATAATAAACCAGGTAGTCCTCGTCGCGCCTAGAGGAGCAAAACTTTTTCCAGGCTTTACACTTTAGATTTTTAAGGTGTCTCAAATGGCCATCGATCCAGGGTTGCGATGAACTGGAGGAGGAGGGAGAGGAAAACGAGATCGGAACACACTGCGTGAAGTAGGTATAGAGAGAGTTGTAAAACGAATGGACGGCCTGGTCAATATCCGCCTCAGTTAGGACAGCAGCCCAGTCGTAGTCCGAAAGCCAATCATTGATGATAGAGAAATCGGCAGATCTGAAGTTGAAGCAGCAGCCGTGCAAAGTGGAGGGGAAGTTCTCGACAGCATCGAAACAGAAGAGGACCTGAAGAGCAGGATGGTGACAAGACTCTGGGACCAGAGGGGTTCGGCACCGCTGCACCAATGAGCCATCCGAGTCGGTGAGGAAAACTAGGTCGAGCAGCCTGCCCGAATCATTAACGATGGCATTGCACTGGGAGAGGCCAGCGGAAGCACAGGTGTCTAGGAAGGACATCACATGCTGAGGAGCACCAGAATAGGACGGCGATAACCCTTCAATCTCGGGAGACCGGGTCCAACCGACCTCTGGAATGTTGAAATCACCAAGAACGACTACCTCGTCAGAGGGTGAGAGGGCGCTGCTTAAGCCGTCGATGGAGAAGGACAGCTGGTCATACACTCCGGAGGGTAAGGCAGGGGGAATGTAGGCGGTGAAAACGTAAAGATTTCTGTGAGGGAATTTCACGGCGACGCAAATGAGCTCCAAGGTGTCAGAATGAGCAATCTGTACGGTGTTACAAGGGATGCCGGTTCTGACAGCGCACAGCACCCCGCCGCCAACGGGTGCACACGCATTCGCGTGGCGATCCCGCCTAAACACCTGAAACTCGGGCCCGAAAATCTCGGAATCGGAGATACCGCCACAGAGCCAGGTTTCAGAGAGACAGATGATGTCAAAATTGGAGGCGCTAGTAGAGGACCACAAATGTGAAGTTTTGGAGCGCAAACCGGTTACGTTGGCGTAGAAGAGAGAAACCTCACCGACAAGTTTTTTGAGTGCTGGACCCCGCCTAGGCGTGCTCTCGGGACAAACTCACGAACGATCGAGCCGGGAGGCCACATGTTTGGACAGATAACTGCCAAGAAAAACTCCTCGGGAACGAAGACCTTAAAGGAGGCCGTGAAGGCGCGTTCTGCTGTACGGTTAGCTGGGTTAATGCGCCGACAGGAAATCATGCCGATGGGGATGGAAGCGAGAGTGGCGATATTGAACGCTATGTCATGCTCAGAGGTGTCAGGGTGAACTCTGGAAACGAACAGGCATTTCGGACGTCTGGCTGGCCTTAGGGCAACAGCCCCAGGATGAGAGGCAATGTCTGGCGCAGCACCAGAGGCGACGTCTACAGTCCCTTCTATCGAGTGTTGGTCTTGGCTGTCAATACGGGGTTCCGGGGCAGTTGAAATTAAGGGGGCAATTGATCCACCTGACACAGCATCAGCGGAAAAACCCGCGGGGGGATGAGAAGGAACTAAATCCTGAGGAAGAGCGGCATTACCGCCGCGACGCTTGCGCCTGCGGGATACCCGGGAATTAAGAGCGGGCTGGCGTTCGGCACGCCTTTGTATGCGCGGGGAACAGTTCACAGGATGAGCAGGGTCAGGCATCTGGCCGTCGGAAACAGCTTCGTGGAGCTCAGCGACAACAGGTGGAGATGAGGGCCCCACGACTGCGAAGGGAGGGCAAACAGAGGAAACAGTCAATGGAGACGAATGCTGAGAACCAATAGATGACGCGTTGGAGGGAGGGGGGAGCTAGGGATGGGAGCTAGCAGCTCGGAGTTGGCAGAAACGACCGAGGACCAAGCACCGAGATCACATTTCAACTGCTTGACTCCGCGACGAATATCGTCGAATATGGGGGTGACAGAAGAAGGGCCCGCAAGAGGAGTTGGGCAGGGGCCGAGGTTTGCGATCGCTGTTTGCACATCGTCCAGGGAACCCGACATCAATATGATGCGAGAGGAAATCTCATGCGACTTTTCCAGGAGCACGCCCGAGTTAGATACGATGGTATCAACAGATCCCATCAATTTGTCCACCCTGGCCGTCAGAGAGACAGCATCGTCCGACAAAAGTTCGAGATTACCCCAACGACTCGAGAAGAAGCTTACCTTGTCGGCGACGAGCGACAAGTCACCAGAAAGCGTCTCCATCATGCTCCTTACAAGTCTCAACACGTGGCACGGTTTGATATCCGAGCATTCACCACATGTCGAGGGGCGCGAGGATCGCGTTGCACGCTTCAAGCAATCCTGATGAAAAGTCAAGCCACATACACCATCGCAAGCAACGGCGTCAAGGACTATCTCTCCCGAACAGGAACCACAGACAACCATGATGGGCGATATAGAAGAGAAAACAAGCAGAAACAAAAAGAGAACCACCGGAAGGAAGACGAATAAAATAAATAAATAAATAAAAGACAAGAAAACCGGAAGGAAGACGAATAAAATAAATAAATAAATAAAAGATCAGAAAACTTAGAAATAAATTAAAGAAATAGACTGCGACGAGAAAACCGGAAGGAAGACGAATAAAATAAATAAATAAATAAAAGACCAGAAAACTTAGAAATAAATTAAAGAAATAGACTGAGACAAACAAAAAAGCGCAAATGAAAAGGAGAAGCCGAGAACAATAAGCGGAAGGAAGACGAATAAAATAGATAAATTAATAAAAGACAAATAAAAGACAAGGAAACCGGAAGGAAGACGAATAAGATAAATAAATAAATAAAAGACAAGAAAACCGAAAGGAAGAAAATAAAGCTAATGTAAGCTAATGAATTATATAATTGAAATGGGAAGGGTTTAACTAACTTATTTTGCTGTTTTTGGTCGCTGTAATCGGTGATGTTTAAATGTTCCACTTTTGGTGCCAGTCTGTTGTGTTTGATCCTCAAGTTTAAACCAGGTTTAGTTTTTCCATTCTTTTTCTCTCTTCCTTATCGAGGGTCCATAATGGTTACTCTCTGTCTGGCAACGCTTTACGGTATCTCTCATCATCAGCATAATTTCTCTTCCCGTACTGCGTATAACTTCCTCTTCCGAATCAGATTCTATTTGTTTCCAGCATAATGTAATCTAAAATTTGTCAGCTCATCTAAATCTGTTTCTTGGTACGAAGAATAATTATGGGAATTTACAGTTCCTCTTGGATTTCATGTCTGCAAATTTTTTTGATAGGCTATCTTCGATGTTATATTTTTGCACTGTAATCCGTTGATAGCTCAGTTCGGTCAACGTCCAAATAATGTGCCACAGCAAAATTTTTGTTCTTGAATCAGATACGTTGATAATTGCGTTTATTTCATCTCCAGGTGTTTGGACTTAACGATTCGTTTGAAACCTTTCGTAAATGGAGTCTGACTTAGCTGCGATTACTGAATCACGCCTTCCAATTATAAATACTATATCTGATTTTGTTAGGCGATTTTTTTGCAGCTTTTGCCAAAGCTGTCATTGTACCGACTTGGTTTAGAATAATTTTCACATTATTGTTAGCCCTCCACGATAGGTTTCGCAAAACATCTGCTGTAAACAAATTCTTTGTTTGCACATAGAAAAGCCTTGTTATTTTAATCACCAAAAGTCCAATTAGTTAAAGGCATTAAAGCATATCTACATAAAGAGTTGCATCACTGATCGCTTGGTTTTTGGTCCATGTACAGCATGGTCGAGGTGCATTAAACTTGCAGGTGATCGTAGGGCACAATGCTGGCACATTGAAGCTAACTTTGATTAGACTAGGAGTAGCAGCGAGTGGATTTGAATAGGCGTCAATTGAAGTAGTTTAACCACCACTCATTAATAACGTCTTTAAAAAAAACTGCAGTATTTCATTAGTTATTGAATTAGCCTAAAGAATTTAGCTTCCCTTCTGCCTATTTTATCATTATGACGAGAATGAACAACATTATGAAGTGCAATGCTGCTCTCTTTTGATCTGATTCTTCATTTTCAAAATGCATCATTTGAACTAAGAGAGAAATACATCCCGACTGTCGTAGTGTAGTATATGTTTTCGTAGATGGCGATAGTTCCAGCAACTTCTTTGACAATCTAACCGACCCATGAGAACCAAGCGTTGACAGGAGAGAATAACCACATGTACAACGTTTGAGGCAAGATTCAATATATTTCCACATCTTCAAACCGTCTGAAAACCCTTCGGCAGGTCTCAGATGTAAACACTCGTGTAGTGAAAAAAAAGAAATGGCAATAAAATTGTATATTTTTTTGGAATAACATTTTTTTTCAAAAAAAAAAACGTTATAAAAGAGGATGGGTGTTAAAGAAATTAAAACAATAAAATTTATAAAAAAAAATATAATAAAAAAATAAAATATAAGAAAAATAAATCGTAAAGGAAATTATATAATAATAAAACAAAATTTACGAAATAGTAACAAAAAAAATACTTAAAAGAAAAAATCATAATTACAAGTAATGAGATGGAAGGATATTGATGAGGAATGAAAAAAAAAACAAAAAGAAAGAAAGTAGCCTGACCCCATATTACTGCCTAGTTGAAAGGTATCTTATTTACTCCTCAGTATTTCCACACGCTAAAGCTACGTTCATAATTCAACCGATATCGATTCGAAACAAGGACTAGCGTTGTGTCTAATTAACTGGATTATGTGTTTTGGTACGTACTATATTTGTTTATTTCGCTCCTGACTTGATGGCTTTAGTTCTCTTAGTGGTCGTATATACAAAAAACTTGTTGGTTTATTGTGCAATCGCACCTGTTACAGCACACATACAGAAGGGCAGAACCACAAGCAACGATTATGGCATTAGGCGAAAGATTTAATGATATGGTCAAAACAGCGTAAGCCATACAATAATAAAGCTTCTTAAAGATTATGCATTTTAGTATAGTGTTGAGAACCAAGGAAAGCTGAGGGGATGGAGGTTAATTTAATAAGTAAACGTGGGGAAAGGTTGGGTGCATGACTCGACGAGAAGATCGCTCCTGTTACGTACCAGCTGGGTGTCATAGTATTTCAGTGGTACTTCGGTTTTCGGATACTTCACCTTAGACGATTCCTGACTGTCGGAAGTTTTAATTCTAGGGAACTGACTTGGGTCCGGGCGCAAAACCACTAAAGATGCTGCAGATGGCTCGGAGTTATGCTGTTCAGTTGAAGTTTGGTGGTAAACATCATGATGTCAAATCGAATCTTCGCCGAGGCTAGTATTGACTACTCGACAAAGAAATTGTTAGGTGAATCACTAAAGATGCATGAAACATGCTTCGGAATGGGGCACAAACCAGCTGAAACATAATAATGCAATTAAAATTATTAATTAACGAATTCTCAGGAAATTTTTTTGTCAATATTTATAAAAAAGACCGGGAGCCTTTTGTATATAGGCTACCACAACGTAATTTCAAAATTGAGGTTCGAGGGGCTAATTCCCAGAAAAAAGGAATCAAAAAGTCAACTTCAGGCAGATATATTAACAGTTGAAGCGCCGGGTGAAAACTTTAGTAAATTATTTTTCTTGTATCATTCCGTCTGCATCGACGGTAAAACCAGTACCAACGTCATGCTAAGTATACACCAGGAAGGCCTGCCCACAGACCCAACCGTCTTACACCAACTTTTCACTAAGTTCCATGAATCCTTCAATATTCCTTCCCATAAGGTTTGAGAGGATCTATCCACCTATGCTGCATACGTCAGTTCTCGCCGCATTTCCCATCTCCAAAAAAGTCGCAACGACTCCTTAAACTACTTTCTCTCCTAACCCCCCCGCTTTCCCAATTTCTGACCTCCCCCTTAATGCACCTGCGGTCTCCGATCAAGCACCTCTCCCCAGCAGCTTGTCAGTCTATTACCAGAACGTCAGAGGACTTCGCACTAAAACATCTAACATTTTTCTTAACTCCCACAAATTCCCGCACGACATCTTTGCCTTAACTGAAACCAATTTAACACCAGGAATTCTGGACAACGAACTGTTCCCTTCAAACTATACTATTTTCCGTGTCGACGGTTGTGTAGGCACCAATGATCCACCAGGTCGCGGGGTTCTCATAGCTGCTCACAACCGTTATGACGCTACCCTGCTAAAGACCTCCGACACTACAATATCTGAATTCGTATGTATCAAATTAGCACTAAATAAGTGTCTTCTGTACATTCTTTGCTGTTACATTCGTCCCTCTCAACCTCTAGAAGCCTACGAGCCCCTAATTGAAGCGATCGACACCCTGCTTGAGAACGCTAACGCCTCTGATGAAATTATTTTATTGGGTGACTTTAACCTCCCCCGTATTCAATGGTCATTGTCTGAGGACTGTTCTCACTTTGTACCCCTTATCGCCTCTTCGGCCAAAGAAACCTATTTTACTGATCAGCTCTCCGTTTCTGGTCTCTTTCAAGTAAGTGGTGTCAGGAACTTTCTGGACAGACAATTAGACTTAATCTTTTCTTCAGACCCAGTTAACTCGGTTGTCGTGGAAAGCAACCATCTCCTCTCCTCTCTCGATCGTTACCATCCTCCCCTCTTCCTCGTTTTCTCCTACGAACACCCTCATACCCTTTCAAGCTCCGAGTCTTCTCTTTTCTTCAATTTTCGCAAGGGCGACTTTGAAAAATTAAATCACTTGCTCCTCAACTCTAACATTGGCACTATCCCTCAACATCTTCCAGTCGACGTTGCTATAGAAGCGTTCTATTCGAAAATATACGCTTGTCTTGCACAATCTATTCCCCTTTTTCCTCGTAAAAACTACTCCTCATCCCCCGTATGGTACGACAAAGAATTACGCTCTCTCCGCAACAGAAGGAATAAACGTTGGCAAACTTTTCTTCTATCCCAAACCGAGTCTGACTATTCTTCCTACCTATCTGCTTATATCTCTTTTTCCGAACGTTGTGATACCCTCTACCATGAGTATCACCAACGGATGGAAACTAGCCTCATATCCGACCCCAAGCGTTTTTATCACTTTATTAATTCCAAGAAGAAACCCAATGGTTACCCCTTTACCCTAAAGCTTGAGAATACCTCTTCATCTGATCCTCAAGTTATCGCCAACCTCTTTGCAAACTTCTTCAGTAAATCTTTCAGCGACAATTCCCGACAACTTGACCTTAACTACTTCTCATTCTTGGACAAATGCACTCAAACGTCGTTTACGTCTTTCGACCCTGATCCCAAACTAATCGCCGCCAGTATCAACGGGCTTGAGGACGACTTCAACCCAGGTCCTGACGGCATTCCGGCCATCGTTCTAAAAAAGTGTGCCACGAATCTAATTTAACCCCTTACCTTGCTATTCCGCCTCTCGGTCACTCACGGGGTTTTCCGTCAATTATGAAAAACTCGTATATTATTCCCATCTTCAAAAAAGGTTGCAAAAACGATGTGTCCAACTACAGACCCATCGCTAAATTATCATCCATACCTAAACTATTCGAAAAATTGGTCTATGACTCCATGACTGATCCCAAACTAATCGCCGCCAGTATCAACGGGCTTGAGGACGACTTCAACCCAGGTCCTGACGGCATTCCGGCCATCGTTCTAAAAAAGTGTGCCACGAATCTAATTTAACCCCTTACCTTGCTATTCCGCCTCTCGGTCACTCACGGGGTTTTCCGTCAATTATGAAAAACTCGTATATTATTCCCATCTTCAAAAAAGGTTGCAAAAACGATGTGTCCAACTACAGACCCATCGCTAAATTATCATCCATACCTAAACTATTCGAAAAATTGGTCTATGACTCCATGTTCTTCCACTGTAAGTCTATCTTCTCCCTCTCCCAGCATGGCTTTCTCAAAGGAAGATCTACTACCACAAATCTTACTGACTTCGTCTCCAAGACACTATGTGCTCTGGAAAACGGTAAAGATGTTGATGTTATTGCCAGCGATTTTAGTAAAGCCTTCGACAAGATCTCCCATAATGTTATCTTGTTCAAACTTGATCGCCTAGGCTTCCCCTCCCGATTCATCTCCTGGATTCAATCCTACCTCAACAACCGCCGCTACAATGTTCTTTCCAGTTCATCCATTTCTAACCCTTTTGTCGTCCCGTTCCGGCGTCCCCCAGGGCAGCCACCTCGGTCCACTGATCTTCATCCTTACAATAAATGATGTTGAATGCGTCATCAATCACTCAGAGCTGTCCATTTATGCTGTTGACATAAAAATAATTAAACATATCTCCTCCACAACCGACTCTCCTGCCAAAACATCTCGATTCCTTCACCACGTGGTGCATGAAAAACTTTCTTGAACTCAATGTCTCCAAATGCCAGTCCATCTCTTATTCCCGCAAGCGTCTTACCACCACCCCGAGAGTTTATATGCTAACCGATGTACCGGTCCCTATTGTTACCTCTTTGTGTGACCTTGGAATAATCTGTGATAGCGAACTCAACTTCCTTTCTCATATTAACAGCATAATTAGCAGAGCTAACTCCGCGCTAGGGTTTGTGAAGCGCTGGTCTAGAGAGTTCTCCAATCCATATGTTTCCAAATCTCTCTAAATCTCCTTCGTTAGACCTCTCCTTGAATATGCCAGCCAGGTATGGTCACCTACACAAACAACCCATATCAAAAGGATTGAATCCGTCCAGCATAGGTTCGTTCGCTTCGCTCTACGTGATCTCCCGTGGGCAGACAGATTCAACCTTCCACCCTATGAAAACCGTCTGAAACTGATTGACTTACAACCCTTAAGTAAACGTCGTGATGTTTCTGACATTCTCTTCATTCATCAGCTATTAAGTGGAGCCATAGACTGCCCTTCAATCCTGCAATCTTTACCCATCTATACTAATCGCCGCAACCTTAGGTCCACTCCCCTTTTCCGACTCGACCGCCATCGCACAAACTACGGTAAAAGCGAGCCAATTACCAGGATGCTTCGAAAAGTCAACGACCTTTCCTCCTTTGACTTCCATCTGAGTAAATCATCCCTTCACAAATCTTTGTATCTTGACCCCGTCCATCCTGATCGCGTTTCTTAATTCGTTTTCCTTCCAGCCAGTTTGTTCCTTAATGAGAGCTCATATTAAAGCTTTTTCAATTTATTTATTATTCCATCATTTATCATCTAGTATAGCTTGTAGTATTAGTATTATTATTATGTTATAGCTTGTATTAAGCTTAATTAAATAAATAAATATAAAATTCCTTTAAGTCTAATTTCTTTTATAGGTGATGAGGTGATCACTGAAAAAAGGTGGCTTCAATATAATAGAGACCCAGAAAATATTATTTTGAAAAAGTGGAAAGATACATGCTTATATCGCATCAACTCATTCACGAATGACAAGACATACACACAATTTTTGTGGAGTGGATACTATACAGCCAGGCATTTGGTAATGATACTGTAACGTGCACGAGGTAGGCCACGAAAAGGGAAATACTGAATAGTGTAATGCGCATGCCCCAGGTGGCCAGAAATCCAGGGGAGGAAATGTCAAACATGGAAAGTCAAGGACGACTAGAACCTATGGTGAATATGTGAGGTGAAAATGTGTGACGGAAACATTTAGAACTAAGTAGCAGAAGTTTCTAGAATTAATCTTAGGGCTGAGCAGTAGCCTAGGTAGTTGGGTTGAGATTTAGACTGCGAAGTGTTTACATGTGATAATGCGAATAGTTAGTTCAATTTTAACTAGTGAAGTGAGAAGTGTAAATACGTAAAGTGAAACAGTGTATTGTGAACTGTGTGTATCGTCACTGGAAGCAGCAATGGCTGAACAGAAATCATCAAAAGAAGCATCAATGGCTGAACAGAAATCATCAACGACAGAGTTGAAATCGGCGATGGAAGCGTCCATAACTGAGTTAAAGGCATCGATGGAAGAACAGAAGTCATAAGTAGCGGAACTTAAAGTCTCGGTTGAAGAAGTGAAAGTTAATATAGAAATTTCTGTGCGAAAACAGGTTGAGGCTTTAGAATCAGTTGTTGATATGAAACTTGACAACATTGAGAATTGGATTGGAAGAAGTAGACATTTCTAGACAAAGGCGATATGGAAGTGTTCGATGATGCCTGAAAATAAAATGAATTAACTTTTATCTCACCAAGTGTCGTCAATTATATTTACCTGACTGCCTGGGAATTCTACAGGCACTTCTTGCTCCGTCCCATCCGGTAAGGTTTTCTGAGGGCTCGGTGCTTATTAGACATTCGTAGGTGAAGGGGAGACATACTTGAGACAACCCCATATCTCCGTTGATCTGAATGACGCGACCGGTTTGTCAACTCGGGTTGCCCAGTCAGATCCACTCGACGTACTCCTAATGAGAGAGCAGCTGGTGAATCTGAGCTCAGCTTCTCTGGTAGTTTCACCAGGACTGACCCGACGTCCTGATGAGAGACGCGTGCGACCTAGTGATTCCCCAGCCGATTAGCCGAGATGCTTCTCCACTTGAAAGGAACTGGGATCGTGAATCCTGCCGTGCAGACTGGATCTTGGTGTATGTGTACCTTCCTCCTTCAGCTCAAGTCTACACTTCCTCTTCCTTGCCGCGGGAAGCTCTGTTACGTAGACATTTTTTTTCATCATTAGAAGCGGCGGACACGCACTCCAGTGTGGCCAGATTCACAACACCACTCCCAACCGTGTTGTCGTTTCAGGGACGGATATCCTTGGTGTGGTAATTCTGATTAGTTGCTTTTGTAAGTCTTCTAATTCGCATAAATTATTTCCCTTCCTTGATCCTTTTCTGCTTTTTATGAATTTTTTGCAAGTTTAGCGTTCGTGCACTTCTGAAAATCACTTAGTGTAAAATTACGCCGATAGACTTCTTGGCCGGGCCGAAACGTAATGGGCCTAGCTCTTCTATTATAGTTTCGCTCGCCCTGGTTAAATGCACGGTCTAGGTTCGCTTTAACGCTTTCTCTAATAAGGACGATTTTATCTGACATGTCGACTTGCATATCCGTTTCTGCCCAGGTACCAAGGTTACGCAGGAGCTCATAACTTGACGCATGCGTTGTCATATGTTGCCCGTACAAGAGTTGGTACGGGGAGAATCCTGTCGCCTTGTGGGTAGAGCTGCGCAACGAGCTTGCGACGGCGCTCAGATTGTTGTCCCAGCGGTCATGTTTGTGGGATAAGTAAGCCCGGATGCCTTCCAGAATGGATCGATTAACACGTTCTGCAGCATTAGCTTGCAAGGAATAGATGGCAGTGTACATATGATGTATTCCATAGCGTTTCATCAACAACCTAAAGTGGTTGGATTTAAACGTGGGCCATTGTCCGTGACTACTGTTTCGGGCACCCCAAAAAGGTGGAATAATTCTTCCTCTATATATTTACATACCAGTATCATCGCAAGGGTTTGAGTAGGGGAAACTTCTAAAAGTGATCGAATACAATACAAAATCGACGTGTTTCCGCTTCTAGATCGTGTATTAGGGCCGAGGAGATCTATATACAGGCGTTGCCAGGTACGTTCAGACATTGGCTGCTGTCCCATGGCTGGGCGAAGCACGGAATTTGCAGCCTTGGTCTTCTTGCAGATCTGACAGTGGTTGACGTATGCTCGGACTTGTGTTGTCATTGTAGGCCAATAAAAGTATTGACGTATTCTTTCGAGTGTTTACCCGATGCCGCGATGCGCAGCAAGAGGTGGGTCATGAGCCTGACGCATTGTCTGCTCGATGAGTCCCGAAGGAATCCACAGCTTCCAGGCCTCATCCTCCGAGACAGAGTCGCCGGTACGTGGCAGCTTACGAATTTACACATATTTATCCAATACGTGTAAAACGGGAAGTGTGGACTTGTTTGCCAAAATGTGTTCCCGTAAATCCCTATATTCAGACGTTTCAAACTCCGGAGAGTCGAGGTCTATTAGTGGAGCTACTTCAATCTCCAACAGGTTGGTTTCATACACTCTGGAGAGTGCATCAGGAACAACGTTCTGACTGCCACGTCGGTGCTCGATCTCGAAATCGAAGGCCTGCAGCTTCAGGATTCAACGGGCCAACCGACCAGATAGGTCCTTTTGACTCATGAGATACCTCAAGCTCGCATGGTCTGTCATGATCTTGAACGGCATTAGCTCCATATACGCACGAAATTTCTTTACACTTAAGACCACGGCTAGACATTCTGACTCTGTCACGCTGTAATTGCGCTGTGCGGAGTTAAGTTTCTGCGACTTATAAGCTATTGGTTGTTCAGAGTCCAGGTGAATTTGTCACTCTTCTTTAAAGTGGCCGTGATCGGGGATGATACCGCCGCGTAGTTCAAGATGAACTTTAGGTACCATCCTGCCATGCCGAGAAAGCGACGTACTTGTCGTACCGATTTAGGCGTGGGATATTCTACGATCGCGGATACCTTATCTGGATTCGTCTTGATGCAACCATTTCCTATTAAATATCCGAGGAATTTAATTTCCTTCAAACAAAATTTGCTCTTCTCTACGTTAATTGTTAGTCCTGCCTTCCGCAAGCATTCCGCCACTCGCGATGGTGGTCCGGGAAGTCCTTTGATACCACTAAGAGATCGTTCAAATAAACAAATACCTATTGCTTTAGGTCGGGTGGTATGACTTTGTCCATTAATCGGCACATAGTTTGTGGGGCATTACATAAGCCAAAAGGCATGACTATGAATTGGTAAAAGGGATGTCCTGGCACAGTAATTGCGGTCTTTTCGCGGGAACTGCTCTCCAGTGGTATCTGACAGAAAGCATCTTTCAGGTCCAGTCCTGTTATGTACCTGGCGAGGGGAAGTCTTTACAGGTTGCCATAAATATGTGGAAGGGGATACACATCCTTCGTCGTTGCATCATTAACCTTCCTAGCGTCAAAACATAATCGGACCTTTCCGGGCTTCCTGACAAGTACTACTGGGGAGCTCCACGGGCTTTGGTCTCCTCGATGACTCCTAAGCTCTTCATCCGCTCCAGTTCAGCGTCCATTAAGGCTTGTACAGCTGGAAAAACAGGATAATGTCACTGCTTGATAGGTATAGCATTCCCGACGTTGATAACATGTTGTAGTACTTGTGTTTTTCCTAAGCCCTGCTTCGCGTAAGATTGGAAAATACTTTTTACTAATTCGAGTCGTGGATGTTAGGTTCAACGGGTGCCTCTGGTTGAAGCGACGGAGAGAGCGAATAGATGATGTCTGGGGCCAGCTGGAAAGCTTTCCAGAAATGAACTTCAAGATATAGGTCCTGCGACAAACTAGGTATGACATATAACCTGATGCTATGTCTTTTGCCGCGGAACTCTATATAGGTGTCCAGGTGAACGCATACCTGCTGCGAGGTTCCGTCAGCTGTTTTTACGGAAGTTGCGTATTTTTTTAATAGTCACCTGGCCTTCTTGGAGAAGCTTCCGAGCTGCTTGACCTCCCAGACAACTCACGCTCGCTCCACTATCTAGCAACCCGTTGATCTCCTGCCCTAGTAACCTGACTCAGCCATTCCTCCGAATATTTTGCGCTAAATACTTAATATCTGAAACGAGTCGACGTGTGTCTTTCACAACTTTCGCCAGAATTCGCGAAGTCGTTTTGTCGAACGTTTGGGCTTGTTAGATGGCGATGTCGATGGACTCGCGCTCGAGCAGCATTATATTCCTGTAAGCGAACATGGTATGGTTTCAGTGGAAACCTTTTTGATTCCGTAGCCTTGGTGTTCATGCTCGGAACTAGCCTGATTACCGCTGAGCCTGAGTTTTCTGTCGATGTCTGTGTAGATGCTTCCGATTTACTTTCACTCTGAGTGTTTATTTTTGTTCGATTGCTCGACGGTTCGGGTTCGGTGAGGTCTGATTCCGACGGGAACTGGTGGCATTGTTCCCGCAACGAACAAGGTTTTTCGTCTGCAATTTTCGCAATCGTTTATATAGACGTCCCTCCGTCCACATCCGTAACAGTACACTCCCGTGTTCGGTGAAGCACATTGCCGGTGCCAGTGTCCTACTTGGCCAAAGTTCCAGCATGGGTTATCCCTTGATACCGCCGAACAATCTCCCATGGGAGTATTATCGTTAATTTCGTCATCGTCCGGTGTAGGTTGATTCAAATCCGGCTGCCATCGAGTGATTGCTTTGGCATCTACCTCTTCCAGTCTCCGGGGACTGCTGTTGTGTCTCATCGTTCGGGTTCGATGGATGACTCCCTCAATCGGCATTACTAATGCTTGCAACTGAGCAATACTTAAGGCAGGATGCAAACAGATATGCTGCTGTGTTGATGGGAGTAGGTTGTCCCTAAAATCTCCACAAACTCCGTTTCAGACATGGTCAAGCGTAATCTCTTTCGTAGCGACTGAAGGTCTTTTAAGTAAAATTGGTAGGGTTGGCCGGGTTATTGTCGACGCGCCAGCATTTGTCTCAGCGTGTCTGAATCGTGAACGGGAGGCGTCCCATCCCTTCTGAATGCTTGTTTTAGGTCGTCCCACCTAGGCTCCTAGGCTCAATACCACTCCAGGGGTCGCGGCAAAGTTCTCGGCCATTAGGTGATAATCGCCTGCCAAGATTGTGCGAGCCATTATTTCTGCTCTAAAGAGAAATTCGTTGGCCGGAAGTCGAGAATTATCTCCATCGTCTAGCAACTTCTAAGTCCGCATTGGGCTGGCCGATCTTCTCGATACGTGGGTGCTAACGCTTCGGTGCAGAGTTCGCAGTAGGCTGCTAAGGCTGCAAACTCTGGAGCTCCTGGCTAATTTGACGTGTTTTTATATCGGAGAATTCTCCTCTCAACCCCGCCAGCAGGGCCTGCACGCTGGGAGATTGGGGCTGACTGGGTTGATCGGGGCTAGACTCCTGCGTTCGCGAACTAGATGGCGCTGTGGACACTGTTCGGTTTAGTGGCTGGGTAGGTGAGACAGCAGGCGTAGTGGGCGGCCGTCTGGCTTGTGGTCTGGCCACCATGCCTTCGGTGTTAGTGCGAGGCACGACTCCACTACTTGGATCGTATATTCCACTCTCTGCTAGCGAACAGAGTTGTCTGCACACCGGGCAGTTTGGTTGCCGCCCTAGCCATTGCGCCAAACACTTCCTATGAAAGATATGCGCACAGGGTGATGAAAGACTTAGTGTTCGTGCTCAGATCATTACTTTGACAGACCGTGCAGAATGGTCGAGTGGTTGCCCCAGCGGGTTGCTCCGGTGGTAAACGAAACAGTGTGTCAACAACCCTCCAGGAGCGCAAAGAAGAAGCTCCAAACGTAGCTTGTCTTCAAAGCCCCAGCAGAAAAAAAAATCAAAAGCAAATAGTAACTCGCAATTGACTGTTATACCAGTATTGCTTGGGTAGTACAAAAAATAAAAAAAGGACTTTACAAATTGTATATAACCACCTAGTATCACCTAATGGAATTTTTTAAATTAGTTGGGAGTTGATTTATGTTTGGTTGATACCAGTATGAGTCTATAAAAAAAATGTTCTGAAAGCTGGTATATTACACCGATAGAAAATTATGGTTTGTTGCCGCTAAGTAAAACTAAGAAAAATTCAAATAAACAAGAATTTTCAATATACTTATTGATAAAGAAATTGATAACCAATAACTGGTAACACCAAATATATCAAATAAAATTGTTGGGGCTTGAACCCAACTGCAGACGACTCTAATTGAGTTGGTCGATACCAGTTATACAGAGAATATTTAATTTCAAACTTTATAATCTATGGTAGCCTTCTCTTCCTCGACTACTCTTTCTCCCCAACTTTCCGGACACTGCCGATGAGGTGCCTTTTCGCAAGGGACAGGTGGTGAGAAAGTGTTTCGGAAAGGATAAAGTTGTCAGACACTTGCCCGAATTTCGACCGGCTACTATGAGTGCATAGAACTATCCCGGAAAAGATCACCGGCTATCAATCCAAAGCTCGTAAACTTCGGGATAGTCTGAGCACTCGAGTCCATCGTCCTTCGAGCAAGGCTGACTGTAAGGATTGCCGGTCCAAAGAGAGGGATCCAAGATCAGATGGTTGCTCCGAAGTTTGGAAACGATCTCCAGAGATATTCAATTGGCTAAGCCCAGCCAAAAGATATCACTCTCTGGAGTGTTCCAACTTCCGAGGTCACTGACTGGGATAGGGAAAGAAATATGTAGAGAGCTATCCGTTCAGGATTATACTCAGAGGAAGTAGAAGTCTACCAGCCGTGAAAGCCGTAAAGATGAACTATCAATTCTTCTACATTTAGAAATTGGTCCGAACAACTTGCCGAAGCAATCAAGGAAAACGTGAAGTCTCCTGGGATGTGCGTATTTTCTAGAGAGGGAATTTTACCCAGTACTGGGCACATGCGTTGGGCGCCATTTGTTAAAGTTTGTTTGTTAGAAATCCATGCTCACAGGCAACCCCAAGATGGCTGCATGCGGACAAGGATTGGATTGGGGGTTGTGAGCACCACTACGTTGTTTGTAACAACCTAGTCGTAGCTCACAACCAAGAGGAATAGGAGAGGTTATGGGGAATACCAGCCGTGCAGGCTTGGTCGGTGACCGAAGAGGTGAGGGACCCGCCTAGCGAGCCGTGCTAAGCTCGTCGGATCGGGGTGGGTTCTTGCCTCACTCTCCTCGGTACACTCACCCGATAATTTTTTTGTGGGCACTCTTAAGTCCTCAGGACTAAAGCACGAAGGCATGAAAAAGAGGGAAGCACAATTATTAAGGATTATAAGAAAAACGATGAAAGGAATCGACAAAATTATGCCCCTGACGAAAAAAATCACCTCAGCCTCTGGATGGTCCGAGGCTTGTAGGACTAGCCCTCCCCAACCTATGACTGTACCTCGTCCATCATTTGGTACAGTCCCTGTAAACTTGGACAGTTCCCCGGAACTAAGGGTTTGAGAAAGAATGAATCGGGAGGCCTAATATGACTTACCACATTCTGATCACCATAACCGATTCTAAGAAAGAAGGATCAGCAAATCTGACGACATTAACCAACGAATCCTTGATTTAAGAAATATACTATTACTATGACCTTAAAACTCACAGACAACTATTCTCCAGATCCAGGAGTTAACAGGAAACCTTGAAGATTTTATCTCACACGTGCATGAAAGAGAACTGTGGCCTGAATTAGCCGACTGGAAGCACAGAGTAAAAAGGAGATATTATCGCTAGTAACTACCTTTCCAAAATGATGGTGTTAATTTGTAGGCACACAAAGTTCAGAGGTTTATTTGCATATAGGTAATTAAGGTAGATTCAACCCTAAATTAAATAAGAAGACTTTTCTTAGGTTTTTATCGACCATTATACAGTTTGTATATATTTATTATCAATGTGCTGTATTCATAGTAGACAAATGTGGTAATCAAAGGTTATTTTCTTCAGTGTTTATTACACTAAAAAAAAATAATAATAAATTTGAGAAGAACAATTAATGTCGAATTTCATACACCGATTTGTATTTCAAATACCTTACTATAAAAAAATAATGTTGGCAGTAAAACTGCAATAACAGTTCAATAAAAATTTGGTAACAAAATCTTTCCTTTAAATATCACAAACTTTGTAAGTACTACTATATAATTAACAGTTTTGTTTGAAAAAAAAAATTTAAAAAAAATTATTCAACAATTTAGTAGTTGAAACCGTTTAGTTGTAGCTACAAAAATTTTCTCAAATTAATATATATTGAATATTGTCCATGCTAAAGAAAACAAAAAGTCTAATTATTGCCTGCATCATGTGCAAAATATATTGAAAAAGTAAACGTTTTAAATATCAAGCGTTTATATAAAGGAGCAAATGTATACAATTACTCATGATATTATTTGCACGGATGCCTATTAAAATAAGAAGGAAAATTTTTTCTCGTTTTCATTACAATTTAGAACATTTAAAATTCGCGGCTTTTGCATTCAATTCTCTGAATGTTGGGTACATCAAAAGTGATAAAGCAATACATGGTATATTAGTACCATCTTAGTTTTATGTTGTGCATTTTATTTATGTGTAATTGACTAAAAACTAATAGAGTGGTAGTTTACGTTTTTATTCACCTTATCTTTTTTATAGCTCTAAGTTTTGTTTATTTTTTTTATTTTCTTTTGTGAGGAAATTTTCCTGTTTGAAACTTGATCACCATATTGTAAATTAGCATAGTCCAAGATAAAAATTTATTAAGCAAATCCCAATTGTTGTTTTTATTTATGTTTCCTTACATTATAACCTCAATTCCTGTTTCTTGTATAATAATTCCTATTACTTCTTAAAATTACCAAATCTAGAAATTTTTCACATTTTCTGAGTCAAATACTCAAACACAGTATTGTTAGTGTAATCAATCTATATATTTTATTATTAATTCTTATAAAAAAACAAATTGTTTTTTTTCTGCTTTCATTTCTGTAAGAAATTATTTTTATTATTTTTTATTATTTGAATTGTATAGATATGGATATATTGTTACTTATTTATTCAATTTTGATTTTCTTGCTAGTCTGGGCAACCTTTCTCATAGGCGGAATGTTGTTATGTATAAATATTTTAATTTTTCTTGGACTCATTGACAGTTACATGATATTAAATGATTTCGGGTAGTGGCTTGTGTGAGCCGGACCGGGTAAAATCATCGGCATTTTCTGTAGGCAGTCCCAGGGTTTGAACGTTTGTACACTTAATGCTAGGAGTGTTAGAAACAAAATTGATGAGCTGCGTGAAATATTTTCTGATTCCAAGATTCATGCTATCTTGATTAGTGAAACATGGCTGAATGATAGCATACCCTCATCATATGTATCCATACCTGGCTACAAGATTTATC
Organism: Leptarthrus brevirostris; assembly: GCA_964036015.1. NCBI lineage: Eukaryota > Metazoa > Arthropoda > Insecta > Diptera > Asilidae > Leptarthrus > Leptarthrus brevirostris. The sequence goes on from OZ038376.1 coordinate 3,818,566, forward strand.
GTGCTGACCGAAAAGATCGTTGTGGTGGTGGAGTTGCCATTTATGTTAAAAGCAATTAAATCTTCGTCTGGTGGTATGTTTGAATATATTTGTGTAATGATTGATACCGGAATTGAAAAATGTGTATTGTCGGCTGTTTATCGTCCACCTGGAAGATTTGTTAGTCATATTGACGATGAGTTTGTAGGTTCATTGGATATTTTATTACATGGATGTAGTGATGTTAAAGTCAGTGGTGACTTTAATGTAAATGTACTCAACAGGGATTCTTCGGCTGTACAGTTTTTGCCCGTAATGCAATCATTGCATTTAAATGCTGTAAATGATCAACCTACTTATTTTAATTGTCGCAATCCCTCGCTCCGCGATCTCTTATTTGTATCTGAAAAAGACAATATTCTATTTCATAATCAGCTTAGTCCAATCAGTATTTTAGATCGTGATTTGCTCTTTATGACTTATAATATTCTAATTGGTGGTTGTATTCCTAGAAAGGGTTTTCTTACCGTGATTATAATAACATCGATACTGGTAGTTTATTTACCGAATGCAGATCGCTCTCATGTTGTAGCATCCTCAATGATCTATCAGTGAACTCCAAGGTGGAAAAATTTAATAGTTTTATATCCTACTTGTACGATAAATATGTTCCAACAAAGAATTCATTTGATAGGGCACCACGCAACAAGACACGTTGAGTGCGCCCAGAGAGGTAAGTGGACAACCAGTTAACATAAAGCGGTGGGAACTTGAGCAAATCAAATTTATGAACAAGAATCCCATGATCGATTCTGTCGAAGGCCTTACTAAAATCAGTGAAAATGCAATCAACCTGTAAGCCAGACTCAATCAGAGACAAGCAGTGATGCACAAATTCGAGTAAGTTCGTGGTGGTAAATTTACCCTTAATGAAGCCATGCTGAAAAGTGCCTAGAAAGGTTTTACAATGAAAACGGAGCTCATCACTGGTTAAGGTCTCGAACGCCTTCGCAACATGACACAAGTTGGCGATGGGTCTGTAATTGGAGATGTTGGACCTGTCACCCTTTTTGTGAAGGGGAATAATCACAGAATCCTTCCAGAGACTGGGGAAACGGCCACATGACAGAGACAGGTTAAACAAATAACAAAGAATAGGGGACACAGATGAACAGCAAATTGTAAGGAAGGAAGAAGGGACACCATCTGGACCACACGAAAATCCGTTGGAGAAACTCGACAAATAATCGGTGACCATCGTCAAAAACTAAGTCCTTAGTTTCGAGGGAAGTATGAGGAAGTCTGGTTAAGTGGATAAAATCGGGAGAAACAATATCACAGTCAGAATCACAGAATGAGGTGATGAAGAAGTCGGCGAAATTATTGGCCACAATGACGGGGTCACAACTCTCGCAATCACCAAACCTAAGGGAGGAAGGGTAGCCATCACTATGTCGCTTAGAATTATTAAATCTCCAAAACTGTCTGGGGTTAGAATGAAGAATATGTCTCGAGACGGACAGAAATCTGTTGTAGGACGTCTGAAGATCGAGAGAGAAACGAAGGTAGAGGTTGTAGTAGGCCTGGTAGTCCTCGTCGCACCTAGAGGAGCAGAACCTTTTCCAGGCCTTATTCTTTTGGTTTTTCAGGTGTCTCAAGGAGCTATTTATCCATGACTGAGATAAATGGGGAGAGCGTGAAAAGGAGACCGGTACGCACTGAGTAAAACAGGTATAAAGCATGTCATAGAAGGAGCAAACGGCCCGATCAATGTCGGGCTCAGCAAGTACGTTCGCCCAGTCATAAGCCTGGAGCCAGTCGTTGAGGAGACCTCGCTGGCAAGTTTTTTGGAGTATTGGTGTGAGCAACGCCAGGACGAGCCCTCGGGCCAAACTCTCGAACAATAGAGCCAGGAGGCCATAAGTCAGGCAAGATAATCGCTGGAAAGGAGTCGTCGGGAACAAAAATCTTAACAGAGGCCGAAAAGGCGTGCTTACCTTGGCTGTGTGCTGGGCTGATTCTCCGACAAGCGATCATGCCAACGGGAATACCGGCAAGTGTGGAGATGTGGTCAATGACGTCGCGCTCTGATGTATCAGGTTGCACCCTGGATACAAAAATGCATTTGGGCCATCTGGCCGGTCTCAGGATAACCGTCCTAAAAGACGAAGTACTTGCCGACAACGTCTGCATAGAGTCGGCAGCAACCCCAGTGGAACGAATAGCTGAAACGTCATCAGCTGGTTCGACGTCAGCCAGATCACCTGAAAGGCGATGAGCCGTATTCTGGACAGGAGCCTCGGGCGTTACAGAGGGTTCGCGAGCAGCACCACGACGACGCCTTTGCACTCGAGTGGCTCGAGAGCGACGCAAGCAAGCGAGCCAGATAGAGCCGAAATATGGGAAGACATTTCATGGGATCTCTCTAAAATGATAGCAGAGGCTGATTCTAGAGCATCCACTACACCCAACAACCTGTCCATTTTAGTGGTGAGGGTACCGGTGTCCTCGGACAGAAGCTGAAAATTCGCCCAGCGAGGAGAGAAAGAGCTGACTCTATCGGCGACAAGAGCGAGAGCGAGATCGCAGGAAAGCGTATCTACCATGCTCTTCACGAGCCTCAGAACATGGCATGGCTTCATATCGGAACACTCCACACAGCTCGGAGATCTGGTCACGCGCCCTAAACAATTTGGATGGAATTTCAAAACGCAAACGCCATATATATATTTAGGTACCACCTGTTTCCAAAAGTCTGATTCCGTTGCCAGCGATGGTTATTTGAGCCTATAGTGTCTGAATAAAACACCATCTTCGACCTTCCAATCTGGAAATTTAGATGGTGCTCTGCCAACATTTTCCATCACTTTATCGTACCACTTGTCTGATACGTTGTTATGTGCCCTTACACAATCTAAAAGCGGGACCGAACGTGAGAGCCAGTCTGGTAGGAGATGTTCTTTGCCTTTACGGTGGATGATTTCGAAATCTAACTGCTGAAGCTTCATCGCCCATCTGGCCAATCTCCCAGGGGGGTCTTTTAAGTTATGTAGCCAGACAAGCGATGCGTGGTCCGTAACTACGGTAAATTTAGAGCCTTCTACATAAGGTCTTAATTTATCTACAGCCCATAGGACTGCTAGGCACTCACGTTCCGTAGTTGCATAATTTCGCTCGCACCTATTTAACGAACGACTTAAGTATGCTATTACTTTATCATTACCGCGTGTTGAGTGAGCACAGCACCAAGTCCAAATCCTGAAGCATCGGTATGGATGATTGAAGTCCGGGCAACTTAGGATTGGGGCAGAAACTAAGCATTCCTTTATGAAGCGGAAAGCCTTCTCACACTCTGAGGACCAAAGAAACTTCCTCTTCTTTTTCAAGAGCTCCGTGATCGGGGCCAAAATGGAGGAAAAGTTCGGTACAAATCTGCGATACCAAGCAACTGTACCAATGAATTTGCGTACCTCAGAAACTGTCGAGGGATGGAATATCCAAAATACATCTAACTTTATCCGGATCCACTTGGAGCCCCTGTTCGCCTACAACATAGCCTAAATACTTAAGTTCTGAGCGGCAGAATTCACATTTCTCGTAGTTAATTACCAATCCAGCCCGATATAATCTATTAAGTACTTCCTCTAAGATTTGCTTATGTTCTTCAAAGGATTGATTGATTGATTGATTAACCGTTGCCATGTCGCTGGGGAATTGCTCAACCCGAAGGGCATTCTTCGAAACTGGAAACGCGATTAGGTACGGTAAAGGCTGTGTACTGCTTCGAGTCCTCCTGGTGTGGCACCTGGCAAAAAGCGGACTTCATGTCGAGCGAAGACATAAACTTCGCGTCCCGCAATTTGTCCAAGGTGGCTGTAACGTAAGGGAGTAGATATGCGTCCTTTTTAGTAACCTTCTTTAGTTTTCGGTAATCGACACAAAATCGGTAAGTGTCGTCTTTCTTTCTGGCCATTACTACAGGAGAGGACCTGGCGCTATTCGAGGGTTCCACTACTCTCTGCTCTAACATTTTGTCCAGCTCCTTATCGATGCCTTTTGAATTGCTGGAGAGACTGGGTAGTATCGTTGCTTTATCGGAGACGCGTCGGTCTCGATTACATGTTCTTCCTCATTGGTGCAACCTAGTTCCTTCCCCATTTTATTCTCCGCCTTTTTGATAATTTCCCTCAGTTCCTGCTGTTGTATGGTGGTTAGTTAGGACTGACTTTGCAATGCACTGACTTGGATCTTGTCGTCGACACTGCCAAATTGCCAAGAATTGGTTCGTAAATTCGCCAATATCCCCTGCCAAAAATCTGCCCCTAGGATAACTGAGTAAGGTAATTCCGGGATCACTAGGACATCGATAACAACAACCCGCCCTTCAAGTTCTATTGGTAAACTTGTTTCACCTAAAACTACTATACTTTTACCATCCGCCAGAACTACTGTCTCGACTCCAGTTTTCTCGATCTTGAGCTCAGACTTCCGAAATAAATCCCATCCATGTTTTCCTATAATGGTCCTAGATGCAATTGAGTCCAATAGCCCACAAATTTTACATCCAAAAATAGATACGTTAAGATGTGGCCGTGTATCACCTTTCACTTCCGAAAAGATATATCCAACTAATGAGTTGTACGCGGCGTCATCGTTCTTAATCCTGGTAGTCCCTACTGGCAAGGAATTCACTATATGTTCGGCATTTTGATACTTACTGGAGCTCGAACCGCCCTCTACATTCGAGCTCTGTTCGCGTTTCCCTGATGAAATTCATTTTGTTGCGGGCTCAGATTTGGCTACTCCCTCGGCAAATTCTCGTTGGCTCTGTTGGGTGGTGTATTTCGTTGGGATTGGGTGGTGTATTTCGTTGGGATTGGGTGGTAGTGATATTATTCCTGCAGTTGTTACATTCGGGTAGGTATGACACCTGATGTTCCACACCCGTAGCACTTTATATTCCGTGAGCTTCCTCTACAAAATCTCGCCATATGACCCGCGCGACCACATCGGAAGCATTTTGGTGTTTCATTACTTCTCGACCCTGAGTTTTTTGTTCGATTTGTCATCATTGCTACGCTCGGTCGTTCAGTTGCAACGTAAGCTAAATCAGGTTCAAGCAATTGTGTGTTCCTCCTGGAAGGTGGAGGTACATATGACTCAACGGAAGTTCGTATGGATTCCAGGCGACGCCCCAAATCTATCAGGTCCTGTACCGTATCGACCTCAGTCAAACTAAATTGGGTTTGGTAGAATGGACTGATGTTCCTCGTTAATATTCTTAGTTTCTAAGGCTCTGTGAGTGGATCTGATAACCTAGAGAACATAGTCGTCATCACGGCTATGTACATTCCAATGGACTCATCTTTCCCTTGATTCCGCCTCTTTATCTCGTCGATTAGCCGGTCATCATAATCATACGGGAGGAATTCCCTCTTAAGCCCCTTGGTTAAATCCTGCCAAGTTTGAAATTTTGTTTTGTTGGCCCTATACCAGATTAATGCCCTACCTGAAAATAAATCCAAAGTTGAATGGAATAACTGGTATTTGCTCACGCCTCCCGCCTCGGCTAATTCCGTGACCCTTTCTAAGAAAGAATTCAAGGATTGACCCTGCTCCCCAGAGAATTTGACTTCCCATTTGTTCAAACCAACTCTTGAATATGCCTTATTCACCACCGCGGCTGATGTAGATAAGTCCGCGGCTTCATCCGATGAACCTTCTTCATCATATCCACCGTCCGCTTTAATCTTTAATGTTCCTAGAGATAATACTAAGTTCGCACGAATTCCAGCCTTTTCATTTATGTTCTCTTCTCCTTCCGACAGGGTCCTCTCAAGTCTTCGCAAAGCCCATTCGATCTTGGTGTAGATCTTTTTGAACTCTGTACTACTGGAATCACCGCAAAAGGTATCGAGTAGTTCTCTAATTTCATTAATTTTTTTATTAAGTGCTTCAACGTCTTCCTCAAAACTAAATGGATATGGTTTTAAAACTAATGAACGGCCATCTTTTTCAACCCTCAACGCTTCACGTAAACTTATGCGCATCTCATCAACTTTCCCAGGCGGAAGTCCACTAGACTTGAGCTCATATACTAACTCTTCCTGGTTTAGTCTATTGATCTCCATATTTAATCTGAGAACTCCGAATATAAAAACAAATTAATTCAACTCAAACTAAAAGAAATGCAGTACTATTCTAATTCAAGACGTATTTGTTATATAATTAATAGAACTAATCTTCCCTTGCGTAAACGGTTAATAATGTAATAATGTGTTAAAAATAATATTTGCCCGATACAAAATATGTATACTTGTAGAGGACTAGTAGTCAGTGTAAAATGTACTATAGCTGCTAAAAGTTAATCCTAAAATGCAAAAAAAAAATTCAGCCTAACCTGTACTATCAAGATAAATTTCGAGTTACTACGCTAATAGTTAGAGTTTATATTAAACCAATACAAGTAGGTTTATCTAGACAATAAATAAAGATTATCATAAAGATTGTTTCTTAACTGATGGACATTTTCCTCGATGTTATTGATTTGGAATGTCAAGTGCGGAATGAGTTTTGATCAAATGATCATGTACAGATGGGAATATGCTGGCTGCCGAAACACTTCATACCGTAGCCGAAAACATTAATTATAACACAGATAAATAATACCGATAGAAGCTGTTTTTAAGGAAATTTTATTTGACAATATCGACTATATTGATATCCAATAAAACTACATTAGTGAGTAAACCGCAAAAAAAACTATACAAAGCTTATTGAAGTATCTGGTGTATACTGCCAATGGCAATGGTCAGCTGAAGCAAAACAAAAACAATAACAAGTTTCAATGACATCTCATTAAGTGTTCTCTGCGAATGATAATACTATCCCAAAAGGCCTTGCTAAAGTACACGAAAATCCGGGGAGATAAATTTTATCGGGGTAATACTGTACATACAAGAATTTATTCAAAATTTATAGTATTCAGAACAGAAATATTTGTTATTAAGAGAAAGCTCATCCGATGGAAACTAGGTCAGTTAGTGGGATAGGTCGGCAATAATTCATTTGGTTGCTTAGCAACTCTGTGCTCTGGTTAAATTTTGGATGAATCCTCTAAACCAGTGATGTCCAAACCTATGCGCGCGGGCAAGTGAGCTTTTGAGCTTTTAAATTTGTATATGCACATGTTTGGTTGTATTCGGTTTATTGTTTTTGCGTTTTTTAATTGTTAAAGCATACAAAAGTTAAAAAAATCGTCATATTTAAGTAGTTCTGTAAGCAATCATACAATATCTTAAGATATACATGCTTTTGCATGCATTTTAAGGTTCAAAATTAAACAAACATTTCTCACATTAAGTGGTGTGAGTTTGGCCATCACTGCTCTAAACGCAAGTTATTAATCGAGAAGATGAACAATGATAGCAAACCCAAGCGACGCTTCTTTAATATCGGGCGTAGAAATTTTTGCGTTACAGTGAAAAATTAGTGCTATTCCGGGATATTTTTTTGTTGTTTTTATTTTAAATATATTTAATTCTACAAAATAACACGGCAAAAGTGCAAATCCAATAAGTGAACAAGTTTACTTTATTAAGTGTCGAAAACGAAAACGCTAACACTCGTAAAATTGTGAACAGCAAAAAATATGTGTTTATTTCATTATTACTCCTCACCAATAATTATAAATCAAGGCGTTCCTTTAATGTGTTATTGTGGTGTTAATGAAAATTTTATTTGAAAATATAAACTTAGAATAATTGTGTTACGTAAGAGAATATGGTGCACCTGCAAACAAAATATTGGATAATTTCTAAAAACAAGGTATTCTGTAAGTTTATTTTGACTTTATTCCCGTTTACATAGATTTGTTGTATAAATTTAGAAAAATTGTTAAAGAAAATTAAACGCTACTTTGCCACTTTGTTTATTTGCATATCCATCCCTGCGCACTAAATTCGAACGAACGGAGAGATTCTTTTGACACATGCAATCTTATATTAGTTTATATTATTTTATAGGATGATTAAGGTGATTACAGGCCCCACGTTGGGCGCCAAATTTTGTTACGCAATATTTTCCTCCTTGCGCAATTTTTACCCCGGCAAGCGTTGGAGAAGGGGTGGGTGAGCGCTGAGCCTTAAACACCTGTTGGGTACCACGTGGTTTTGGAGTCCACGAACTCTTGTTGTTAAAGAAAATTCTCCGTTTCGATCAAATCAATAAATGACACTCTTTATTAAAATCTTAGTTAAGGAAAGATCTCAACACAAAACGAAATTCAGCTCAAAAACACAAAGTATGCAAAGAAAAAAATTTATGAAGTAGCAAGGCAAAGTAGCGCACAAAAAAAAAATATTTCACCTTCAATTTTATCAAAAAAAATAATAGAAACCTCAACTACGTATCAAGAATGGTACTTATCTTTCCGTGCTGTGAGGATCCTCGACCAGTATGTCACACCACGCCATGTCCGATGGGTTAATTTTTCCCTTTCTTCTTATTTTTATTTTTCTCTTGCAATCCGGTCCTTATGGTTCCAAAAGGGTTTGCCTTTTTCCTTCTACTTCACTTTACACTTTAACTCGATATTTTCTTTCCTTTCTTTAAAAGTTTTCAACTTCAAGGAGCCACTTGACAGCTCGTATATTTCACGCCAAAAACTGAGAGCGAACCGCTTCACCTACCAAAGTTAAATTGGAAAAGCACCCGTATTGCAACTTCCGCCCAGTATTTTGACATCTTTTCTTGAACTGGTCGTAATCAAGTGGGCTGATAGATCTCTACAAAAAAAAAATTGTATGGCAGGAGGGACGGCAATCTCAACCGTTTGGGAGTTACAGGGTGATTCATAAATTTCAGTTTTTCATGGTCTGCACATTACTCTTTTAGTTTTATCTCTCGATCTACCCAACACAGCCACATCAAACAAACGGTAAAAACAACTATCCTAATGAACTTTCCAAAAATTTCAACACTACTGATCTAACTCCTACCACTGCACGTACAGTCACTTCCAAAAGTGAAAAAAATGGTTTGCAATTACCTAAAGTTCAGAATTTTCCCAAATTTTCTCCGAAATTCATGTAATTAGTATATCCCTTTTCTATTTTTATTAGATTATTATTAATCAATAAAGTTAAGAATTATATTCCAGGTTTTTCTCGTAAAATGTTATTTATGACTTTGTGATATTTTTGACGTTTTCCGAAAAATTCTCCTTTCGCGAAATTATGCGTTTTTATGCCAAATTCTTTCACCTTGACAGGTACATCAACATGTGCGATTTCTTCTCCTGTTTTTAATTTTTGTCAGGTGGGTTTGTTTCCAACGTTTACTTTGGGTTACGGTCACTCTAGTAACGTTCGTGATATTTCCGAAAAATTAAAGTTCGATGCGTGAATCGGTGTTTTACTTGTCGGTGTAGAGGTTATGTGCTGTTGCGTTTTTGTTTTGTGTGATGTTCCTGGATTCCGGAGAAGACTGGATCAGGTAAGTGTGTTGTTCTTTTCTATTATTCAACTGCTTTGCTTTCAGGGACGAATAAGTACCACAGTTATGTATTTCGCGACCAATCAAGTTAACAAATTGTGCGTTACCTTGTCTGCCTTACATTATCGTTACAAAGGTAAGTTTGTATTTACTTTACTCTACTTTTACTCTACTTTACTCTACTTCAATTTATTGTAAATATATAATTTCAATTACCCTACTTTTGTGTTAATTAATTATTTCAAATAAACTTAATCTACTTAATTCTAATTTCAGCTCATCCAGGTCCCGCGACGGTAATCTCCAGAAAAGGAGGGGAAACTTTTATGGAGGACATTCCGACGAAACGAATATAGTTCCTTCTTTGGTATTGCAATTACCTTTCCGTTGCAATGTTTAAGAACAAAAATCCAGGTAAGCGACTTCCGCTGAATAAATTACCGGGCAAGGCGAAACTTTATATCATGTTTTCTCAACAGCTTGCACATCGAAAGTGAAACATGACTTCTGCTTTAAATATGAAGTACCTTAACACTAAGCAAGAATGTTCTGCAGGATCGTGCTCAAGATTACAGTGGATGTTTCCGGCCACAAAAGAATACGTAAGTATTGCATCGTCAATCTTATACGTGTACCTGAAATTAAAGCAAAAATCTTTGCAGAATCACTCGAATCTCTTGAAGGTGAACACAGTGAGGACAGTAAACACAGGTAATTATGTTGACATATATTAAAAAGGAGTTTTATTTAAAATTTCATTTCGTTTCCAGGTCACCGCATTCGCTTAATCGCAGATTTACTCTATAACAAGGACCAAATTATTCTCCTATTAGCAATGGGGGATCATACTCTATACAACAGAAAAAGAACCATCGAAATCGGACCATGCGTTACAAAGTTAGGTTCCACCCCCCCCCCCCCCCCCCGTCCACCCCAAATTTTTTTCACCTGGTATCAACCACGGAATATACTGTACTCAACAGAAAAAGAATTATCCAAATCGGTCCACGCGTTACAAAGTTAGACTATCCCTTCCCACCTCCCCCCACCCTAGGCCACATTTTTTTCTCCTATTAATGGGGGATCATACTCTGTACAACAAAAAAAGAACCATCAAAATCGGACTACGCGTTACAAAGTTAGGTTTCACCCCCACCCCCCACCCCAACCCTACCAAAAATTTTTTTGACACGGTACCAATCGGTATACTACCCAACAAAAAAAGAATCATCCAAATCGGTCGACGCGTTACGAAGTTATGCCCGGTCAGACATAAAAAATAAAAAAATAATAAAAACTTAGAACCTCTTTGTTTTTGGGAAGTCGGTTAAAAATCTTACGATAAAAATATTCAGAACTCAAACAATGTTCAATTTCACTAAATTGATTATTTGCACAATGACAGGGCCTAACCGGTTTCAAAAAAAACTTTATTTTAATGTACATACATAAATTCACAATAGTTCGATAATGTTCACGAAAAAGAAATGTTGAAGTGCGCTGCAGTAACAAAAAGAATTTAAACAAATATAAAAAAATGGTAAAAAAAATGAATTTAATCATTAAGCCCGTCACCAATAAATTATATACTGGGTGTTTCAGATCTGACGTTCAAAATGAGTGGGCTGATAGATCTCTACAAACAAAAAATTGTATGGCAGGAGGGACGGCAATCTCAACCGTTTGGGAGTTACAGGGTGATTCATAAATTTCAGTTTTTCATGGTATGCACATTACTCTTTTAGTTTTATCTCTCGATCTACCCAACACAGCCACATCAAACAAACGGTAAAAACAACTATCCTAATGACCTTTCCAAAAATTTCAACACTACTGATCTAACTCCTACCTCTGCACGTACATCACTTCCAAAAGTGCAAAAAATGGTTTGCAATTACCTAAAGTTCAGAATTTTCCCAAATTTTCTCCGAAATTCATGTAATTAGTATATCCCTTTTCTATTTTTATTAGATTGCCCATGTTATTACCTTTCCAAAAAGGTGCAACATGTCCACGTAGAAAAAATATGTATAAATTTATACGTAGAAATTCTATTGGAGAGTAATATAAAAACCAACAAATTAAAGAAATTAAACTCAAATTAATTCTGAAAAGCTTTTTAGTGAATTTAAAAATAAATACAATTAATCTTGAGAAGTATCAAAAGCAGTTAAAAATATCTACCGCCACTTTGGATGCATGCCAAAAATCTCCTTCTAGGTCCCTGTTTAAGGCGTATTGCGACCAGCCTATCCGGTATTTTCTTGGCCACATTCCCCGTTCTGCTAACTTAATCCTCCCTATTGTTAACTAGGCTTGAATAAACTTCATCCTTCACTGTTCCCCATAAGAAAAAGTCCAATGGGGTAAGGTCTGGAGATCTAACAGACCAAGGAATCGGTGAACCTCGTCCAATCCAGCGGTGGAGAAATTGTTCACTTAGTAATACCTTCACAATGTTAGTCATATGCGCTGGTACTGCATTGTGTTGATGAAACATTCCCCTAAGACTATCCATACGGTTCTCCTCTATTTGATCTGGCAGTGTATTGTCCAAAAAGTCCGCCAAAATTTCACTATTAAGCACTTGAAGAAAAATGAACGGTCCTACCAAATGATTGCCGATGATACCAGCCAAAACATTGACACTGAATCTCTGCTGGAATTAGGTCACTTTTGCCCTGTGTGGGTTAGTGTTTGACTAAGTATGGAGATTATGGAAGTTCGTGATATCATTCCTGGTGAATTGACATTCATCTGTCCCCAGAATTTGGTCCAGAAACGCAGTATCGTCAATGACGCGTTCCAGAAGCCAAGTGCTAAATTGCAGTCTCCTCTCGGAATCTACTCTTAGAAGTAGTTGGCCTGGGTGATGGTGATATGGATGTAATCCTCCTCGATTAATAGCCCCCCAGACCTTAGATGGCAACACTCCTAATCGCCTTGCGACTCGTTTCGTGGTCGTTTCAGGGTCCTGCCTCACGATAATGATTTTTTGGTGCTCGACGTCCGCAGAAGTTCCCGAAGTTTCGGGTCGTGCCTCCATGCCGTGTGAAGTTACACCTCATGTTTCTCTTAACCTTTGGAGAGTCCGTGTAAATTCCCCTCTTTGGGGTGTTCGCTGGTTAGGGAATCTCCTTTGATATTCCAGTACAGCCGCTCTCTCTTTTCCGTCTACTACACCATAAATGTAAATAATATCCGCGTATTCCTCAGATGTAAATTCTACCATTTTTTAATAAGTTTTGCTTAAAAACACCCGTACTTATTGATTTGTTTTTCAACTGTGATAGGTACTCTTGCTGACTGACCCTTTTTTATAGCAAAATTTTCATCAGGTACGAGTAACAGAACGCCAGGATACAAGGGTGTGAATTCTAGCTAACACAAGCTATTGACGGAAATAAAAGAAAGTTACACTAACATTTGTATAACTTTTTTGCAGCAATAATTAAAATTAATTATCAAAACAAACATTTTTGGCCTTTTATCTTAAAAATTTTGTTTCTTTAAAGAATTTCCTAGCTAAAGTGCAATAAAATAATTAGGTAGTCAGGGAGTTCTAAGAATGCGGTTTTTTTAATTCTGCACCTTTTTGGAAAGGAAAAAAATAATTAAGAAAGGTGTTTTAATTACATGAATTTCGGAGACATTTTGGGAATATGCTGAACTTTAGGTAATTGCAAACCATTTTTTTTTCTTTTGGAAGTGACCGTACGTGAAATGGTAGAACTTAGATCAGTAGTGTTGAAATTATTGGAAAGGTCATTAGAATAGTTGTTTTTTAGCATTATTTTAATGTGGGTGTGTGGGGTAGATCAAGAGATAAAAATAAAAGAGTAATGTGCATACCATGAAAAACTGAAATTTATGAATCACTACGTAACTCCCAAACGGTTGATGCTGCCCTCCCCCCTGCCATACAATTTTTTGTTTGTCTAGTTGAGATCTATCACCCCACTCATTTTGGCACGTCAGATCTGAAACACCCTGTATAGTCAAAATGCTAATCTAAGCATATTTTGATTAATTCATTGCTAAAAAAATATAAAGAGAAATTCAAGAAAAATTCTATTAAAAAAAAACTTCAAAATAACTTTCCGAAATGAATAATATTCAATTGTTCTACGAAATGAAAACAAATTATTAGCAAACAAAATTTAAATTATTCACAATTAATGAATTAATTATTCTTTTGTATTTTTACTATCAACCTATATATTATTCTCCCCGTTAAATGCATTAAGTGCCGTGTAAAAGTGTTTCTCGTTTTTTCTTTTCCTCTGTGCGATCCGTGTTCTTTGTTCGCGGAGTTGTTTTTCTTTTGATTTATTGCTGTGCGTATTTTTACAAAATAATTTGGTTTTTTGCATGATAAAATTTTTGGTTTCTTCGCTGCTTTGGTTTCCCGTTGTGTTTTTATGGTTCTTGGTGACTGTGCGGTGTTTTATTTGATTTGGTTTTGATTTTTGTATTCTCGCGGGCGCGACTGCTTTTTGTGGTTCTCTCTGTTTTTGTTTTAGTTGCGGTTGTCCCTGCTGACTCCGCGTGGGTCATTTAATTTTTTCCACTGTGAATCTTTCCCCTTGTATAGTTTGCCGCTGATTATTTTGTGCGCACTTGTTCAATTGCTAAATTTTTATTATTTTTTTTTTGCTGATGCAAGAACTTATGACGTTTAGTGTTTTTTCTGATAGTTAGTGTTGTTCCTTGGTTTTCGATGCTTTTGTTTCCCGTTTTGTTTTCATCGTTTCTTTGGTGACTGTGCGGTGTTTTGTATTTCTCGCTCCATTTTTGCGGCCCATATTGCTGCTTTAATTCGGTTCTGTTTTGATTTTTAGGTTTTCTCTGGTGTGACTGTTGTGGTGGTTCTCTCTGTTTGTGTTTTCATTTTCTTTGCAGTTTCCTGCTGATTCCGTGTGGATAATTTCCAATATTATTTCCCCTGTAGGTCATTGCCCCGGTATTGCCGCCCACCACTGATAATATTTCGACTTAATTTATTTTTTATTTCTTCCTTAAATTTTTTAATTATTCTTTTAGTTTTTTTTTGTTCTGTCTCGTCTGTTGACCTTTTCTACTTATTCGTTCCCGATCTCTTCCCTATGGCAACGTGTAGGGCATATTCTTTGGTGATTTCCAAAGATGAAATTGTTTGCGATGGTGTCTGCGGTGGTTCGTTTCATGCTGCATGTTTGAAACGCCCCTCAAAATCATCTCCGAGGGCACTTACTACGTGTAATGACATTAAGCCCTGTCATGTCCTTCGACTTATGAAGGGTATTGCAGAATCGCTTTCTGCTGAACAATCTTTCGTTGCCAACAAAATTAATAATTTATCCTCCAACTGGGCATCTCTGCAGGCTGTTGCTGATGACTAGGGCTGCTTGAACGGCAAGTTGGGTAAACTCGTTCTTGTTGTGGAGGACCTTAAGACTAGCCCTGAGTCTTTGCTTGAGAGATCTCAGGATCTCTCATCTAGGTTATCTTTTTTGTCAGCTGGTTTTGATGACCTTCGGACTACGCTGTCTGGTGTGGACGGGTCTCCGCCTGCACTGGCAACCAGCTGTGAGCCGGTGATGCCGATCTTTGATGATCTCCGCCGTAGCATTAAAAATATCAGAGCGGACCTTGGCTCCTGGCAGACTGCTGTTAATAGGAACTTCGATCTGCTTAGTACCATTTCTTCAGATGTTGGAAGTCTGCTACCGCGTGCTGTTGGCAAGCCTGATACCTCTGTTGTTTCTGGTGCCTCCATCTTGCCTGAAGCCGATGTCTCTTCGAATGATGACCCTAAGCAACAGTCTGGGTCTCGATCTAGACGCCGGCGTCCTAGAGCAAACAATGGCCCTGTTAGCCCATCTCCCACCGATGATCCTTCAGCGCAACCATCAAAACCTCCTATTACGGCTGCTGTTCATGCTACTGGGCCACCCACGAGCATGACTTCCGAAGGACGCGCTGCCGCTTCGTCCACTTGTACTTCCTCTACTCCCCCTGTATTGGACCCAGCTGGGAACATATCTCCCGCCCCTCTCAGTCTAATCCTCACCCACTTCTGTTGACGACGTTATTGGCTACGTGAGGGAGGGGAGTGGTGATGAAGACTCTGCATTCCTCCGTTGTCAACTTCTAGGATCTCGTCATTCTCAAGGACTCATGTCGTCTTTTAAGTTGACATCGTCGCCAGAGCTTTTTGAGATAATGCCTGCCCCCGATATCTGGCCAGAAAATATCATTGCACACGAGTTTGTGCCCCGTCGTAGGGTCGCGGGATGCTCTCAAAATAGAACCTCTACTAGCAACCAAAAAAACTACGTACGCTATCCTTTTACTACCAAAATGTAAGGGCATTAAGAACAAAAACAACTCAGTTATTTCAGGCTTCTCTTGCTTGTTCTTACGACGTCGTCGCTCTGACCGAGACCTGGCTTCATAGTGGTTTTAAAGATGCAGAAATTCTTGCCGAGTCCTATCAGATGTTTCGTAAGGATAGATACTCTCACTCTATGGCTCGTGGTGACGGTGTGCTTGTTGCATGCAGAGCGCATTTGGATTGCAGCGTGGTTGATATACCTGCTTTTTCCGACACGCTCACAATCGAGCTCTTAGCTCTTAAGATATCTCTGGGGAAGATGCAAATTTTCCTACTATGTTGTTATATCCCTCCAAACTTGACAAACTTTGTTGATGCAAATGGTCGAAGTCTTTACGATATTTTAATTCTTAGCCTAGATTTTATTAATAATATGACAAACCCAGAGGATGAAATCATCCTTCTTGGTGGGTTTAATTTACCCAACGTTCAATGGGTATTCAACGCTGATGACGATGACTACCTTCCTTCAAATTATCTTACTGCTAAGCCTCCCATTTTCTTGACGCCATCTCCTCCTTTGATTTTCACCAAATGAGTGATGTAAAGAACTATGGGAAGGCAGTTAGATCTTATCTTTTCTTCTGATTCGAATAACACTATAATCGAAAAAAGTTCTTGTAACTTATACGCTATCGACAGTTTACATCCGCCCATTTCCATCTCTTTTTGCTACGATGGTTCTAATATTGTTGACCCCAAGGTAGATCAGTACGTTCTTGATTTTAAAAGGGCGGACTTCTCAGATCTTTCAAACAGGATCCTCTCAACCGATTTCTCATCCCTTTTTTATGATAGCGATAACGACGATTGTGTTTCTGTATTTTATGATAGGATTTATGATCTGTTTAATTCGTGTGTACCGCTCAAGCGATCCAGGTCATCCTGTAATTCTCCGCCGTGGTATAGTAGGGCACTACGGAGTCTTAAGAATAAAAAAATAGGTTATGGAAAACCTACTTACGCTGTTGAAGAACGTCAGCTTATTCTGAATTTGTTTATTGTCATGACTGCTTTTTAGCGTTATCTTGATCTTCATACAAGGAATACCTTCATATTATTCGCAGTAACTTGCATGATGATCCTCGTCCCTTTTTTAAATTTGTAAATCTGAAGAAGAAAACTGATATTTATCCATCTACAATGTGGTATAATGGATCCCCTTGTTGTAGCGCGCCCGATATAGCTGATAACTTTGCATTTTTTTTAGGGCGCCTTTTCATCAGCAACTTTGTTCCTTCCCTGGAAGAATTTGGTCATATCCTTTACTTTGCCCATAATATCTCGTGATATTATCATGAATGGTATCAAGGAGCTTAAACTGGACTTTTCTTCTTGTCCTGATAGTGTTCCACTTGCATTCTTGAGATCCTGTTCTGACGCCTTACTCACTCCATTGGAAATCATCTTCAACAAATCTCTTCAGGTCGGCAGATTTCCTAGGTTATGGAAGAGCTCCTTTACAATTCCTGTTTATTTAAAGGGGCAAAAAGACTTCATAACAAATTATAGGCCAATCGCGAAGCTTTCCTGCATACTCAAGTTGTTTGAATCTGTTATATATTCACAGCTTGTTGGGCAATGTAAGGGGTTAATCTCATCTAATCAACATGGCTTTCTGCCTGGTAGATCGACTACAACTAACCTGCTTGAATTTACATCCCACATTATCTCTGCCTTCCAACAAGGTCTCCAGACTGACTGTGTCTACACCGACTTTAGCAAGGCATTTGATAAGCTCCCTCACTCTGTGATTGTGCTTAAGCTTGAATGGTTAGGTTTTCCGTCCTTATTGCTCGACTGGATCTGCTCTTACTTAAATAGTAGGACTTACCGTGTCTCTTTCCGTAATACTTCATCTAGAGTCATTAGGGCTTCATCTGGTGTAGCGTAAGGTAGCCATCTTGGCCGCTGCTGTTTATTCTTGCCATTGACGACATTGTTCCTCTGATTAAGCACTCCAAAGTTTTAATCTACGCAGATGATATGAAGATTTTCTCATGCATTAGAAACAGTTATGATTCTTCCTGCATTCAGGATGATTTGAATACCTACAGGGTTTGGTGTGCTTCAAATGGACTGCAACTAAGCCTGGATAAATATGAAGTTATGTCATTTTCTAGGAACATCAAGCAGCTCGTCTTCGATTGTACTTTGCGGAAACTACTGTCCATCATGTTGACTCTCTTAACTCACTTAATTTTTTCTTTAGTTAGACCAATTCTCGAGTAAGCATCTCAGGTTTAGTCTCCTTGCTATGCTGTTCATTCTAGACGCGTTGAATCGGTGCAGCGGAACTTTGTTAGGTTCGCACTAAGGGTCCTCCCGTGGAATGATCAAATAACGCTTCCTCCTAATGAGGATCGCCTCCGATTGCTTAATATGCAAAGGAACGACGTAGAATCGCTGACCTAGTATTTATTCACCAGCTTTTGAACTCGAATATATTTTCTCACACTCTCGCAGGTTTGGTTACTTATAGGCATACCTCGTATAGCTTAAGGAGATTGCCTTTACTACATGTTGTTCATTCTCGGTCTAACTATGTTATGCATGAGTCTTTTAATCGCATGTGTATAGCCGTGAATATGTGTCCTATTTTTGACCTGCATCTAATTAACCCCTGATTGTAGTGTTTGGACGTGGCTTGGTTTTTTTGTTTACTATTTTTTTTTCCATGTTGGTGTGGGAGCCTCATTCACCTCAATATATGTTATATTCTGGTGAATAGGTCAATTGATACCAGGCTTTTGCCTGTGAAGCGCGTTCTGAGTTAGAAGGTTTAATTCTATAGGAATAAAACACTTCATAAAAAAGGAAGAACTCGTAAAATTCAATCAATTAATTGTTCATTTCCACATAAGAATCAAAACTTATTAAATTTAAATTTCAAAAGAACAAAACCTTTTCTTGATCCAGAATGGCTGCCAAACTCAAAAATAAACTTTTTAAATCACAATATTAAACTCACTACTTCACCTCTTACATATGCACTACTAAAATGAGGGAGATTTGACGTTTACAAGTCCTTTTTGTACCTTGTGATGTCGCCATTTCCCCCTCCAAGAATTTATAAATTGCTATTATTTTAAGACTTCCTGACTAAAATCTTTTCGCAAATTATTTTTGCTAGATTCCTTACCATTTACCATTTGACCAGTTCCTGTGAACGAATACCTGCATCTGGTGTGATTACTCGTCGGGTGTTTCCAATTTGCTTTTCAATATTTCATCTTCAACACACAATATTTCCATGGGATCCACTCTTCCTATGAAGAATTTGAAAACCATAGGATTGAAGTCAATTTTTTTAAATTGTTTTAACCACTTCAGTGCTGCATGATCTGTTCGAAGGGTTAATCGTTATCCAAAGAGGAATTTATGAAAATGCTTCGTTGAATCAACAATAGCCTTCAGTTCTTTCCTTGTAACGCGGTATATGCTTTCTGGTTTCGATAGAGTTCTACTATAGTATGCCATTTTTTCTTGTCCGGTTACTTTTTGTGACAACACGACGCCAATACGAATATTATTTGCATCTGTATCCAATATAAATGTCTCGCCTGCCTTTGCATAAGGTACTCGCCCACTTCAGTGCTTTAAAGCTGTCTTCTGACTTCTCTGTCCACAACAATACTTTATCCTTTTCTGTCAGCTTATGCTACATTCGCAAAATTTTTCACAAAGCGCCTGTAATACGTTGCCAGTCCTAGAAAACTTCACAGCTCGTGTTTATTTTGTAGAGTGGACCAGTTTTCCACTGAAGTTATTTTCTCAGAAACGGTGCTAATTCCTTTTGTCGATACTACATGTCCAAGATATTTGACCTGGTCTCTGAAGAGCGTACATTTTTAAGGCTTAATTTCAGTATAGCTGACTTCAGTTTCAGCGACGCTTTCCGTAAATTTTCTAGATGGTCTTCGAAACTTCATCCAATTACAGTGATGTCATCCATATATTCCAGGCACGTTTTCCAAGTCAAACCTCTTAAAACGCATTTCATTAAGCGGTCGAATGTTGCTGCAGCATTGCAAAGTCCAAAGGGCATCAATTTGAATTACTTAGATCACTACACTTAGATCCTGACATGGCATCTACCCGAAGTAATGGATAACTATCTTTCTTTATAACATCATTTATTCAACAATAGTCTCCGTAGAATCTTGTACTCCCATGCTTCTTCTTCACACCACTGAGTACATCCACGGGCTCTTCGACTCTTCTATCAGTCCTTGTGTGCGCATTGTTTCAGTTATGGTGTCTGCTTCTTCTCGATTAGCTAGTGGTAATCTTCTTGGGGCTTGGTTAGTGAATCGGGCGTCTCTTGTGCCGGTTCTATGTTGCACTACATTAGTTTTTCCATAGTCCTCGTCGTCTATTGTAAAGATATCTGAAAATTCTTCAACTACTTTCTTTGCTGAAGTATACTCCGATTGGCTTAGTTTTGCTTAGTGCCCAAAGCCCTTCTTTGGCTGCTTCGTTCCATCTGGGTCTGAATTTTCGACAAATATGATCTTTTCGGCTGGTTCGCCATGACCCAAAACTTTACCTTTTTTAATTTGATGAGGTTTTCACGGGAATATAGGATTCGCACCAAAACTTTCTTCTTCTCATCGATAGTCACTAAATATTTTTCAACGGTGACATATCTTATTTGAAAAAAAGGTAAAACCACTTGTTTTACTTCCACATAATCGGAGTGGCAAAAATTTTGGGATGGTGATCGCTCAAAAATATGAACGCCTTTTTTTCAAAATTAAATAACTTCCACCAAGAGTCTTTTGAAAGAAAACTTTCTGATAAATATCTTATTTGGTTTGTTTAATGTGGTTCTATTAAATAGGATCGATAGTTTCTGCACAAGGACGAAGCTCGACGTCTTCAGATGCCACGATATTCAGCTTCTAATAAAAATATAATCACAAAGCTACAGGAATCTCTCTGTTGTTGCATTTCATGACTTCTCCAATATAAATGTTTTGTGCTCTGATGAAATCGAGGCCAAGTATGCACTCATCCGTTATATCTACGACTAGAAATTTCTGCGAAATTTCATTAATATTTCTCTATGCACTTCGACGGATTCCTCTGTAGCATTCCTCTGTCCTGAAAATGTATAGATTTTTGTGCTATTATGCTAAGAGAGTTGTTTTCAGTATAATCGCACCGACGAATAGACCTGGAAGCACCTGTGTCTACTGTAATTGCAATTTCTTTATGTTGATGATTATTCTGGAGGTGCCGATTCCGCTGGCCAACTCCTGCCCCACAGAGTTGGTCCTTATTCGTTTCCCTGTTGGGAGCGTAGAATTGGTATATGGCTTATAGATCTATCGCTCCTTCGTTTTGCTCTTCCTTTTTCTCTGTATATTTCATAGCAAGATCCAGATATCATCTTTACAACTTGTGGAGAATTTGATCTTCTCCGCTTTCTGCAATCTCTTTGAATGTGGCCCTCTCTGTTGCATGTCCGGCATTTAAAACGACTGCGCTTTTTCAATGATTGACCCAACAGCAGGTATCTTCTATTTCGGTTACATCTCTTAGGCGTACGGTACTTCTTGAGGCTTGTTTTGCTCCCGCATAGGCCAGAGCAGCGTAAGCTAAACTTCAGCGTTGGTGTTCTTCCCAGACAGTCGCACTGCTCACTGCAGGTCACGATTTGCAAGTTAATTTATAAATGCTTCTCTTTCGACCTCGTCGACATAATCTTGGCTAAACGTGGGATAGGCCAAATGTGTCAGCCTTTCTATGTTCGCACACAACTGCTATAATGTCTCTTCGGGCTTCTGTGTTCGACTCCGTAGCTGAAGAGGGTAAACCTCTTGCATGTGCTGGTTTCTATACCGCAATTCTAAGGCTTGCATTAGAGAATAATTGTGCCTTTGTTCCGCCGACATAGTCTGCAAAAATTCTGCTTCTGCGCCTCTATTTGTCATGATAAAACATTTAGCTTTTGTTTGGTCAATCCAGAAGTTTACTGCCGCTGCTGTCTCTAACTGCAGTTTGTATGTCAGCCAGGGAGTTTTACCATCAAAAGTTGGGGGATGAAGTTTCTTGTTTACATTCACATCCGTACAGAAACTCGTCATTTGACGCTTCTTGACATCTTCTAGTTCATTTTTAATTGCATCCACATCATCTTTAGTCTGTTCTTTCAGTTTCTTCTCTATATCCAACTTAAGTTTTCCGATTTTATTTTCAATATCGGACTCGAGATTTACCTTCATAGAGCTTTATATGACCTCCAGTTTCGTCTCTATGGTGGCTTAAAGGCCTTCAAACTGTTTTCGCACAGAAATTTCTATTTCAGCTTTTACTTCTGCAACGGAGGCCTTAAGTTCTGCTACTGAAGATTTTTGTTCTTCCATTAATGATTTCAACTCTGTCGATGCTTTTAATTCGGCCATCAACGATTTCTATTGTTCCATTGATGCTTTTAACTCATTAACGGAAGTCTTCTGTTTATGCATCACTGACTTTAACTCCTTAATAGACGCTTTCATCGATGATTTCAACTCGGCTGATGAAGTCTTCCGTTCTTCCATTCCTGACTTTATTAACTCGGCTGATGTAATCTTCTGTTCTTCCATGGAGGTCTTTAACTGTTCATTGGTAGAGTTCATCTCACAGAGCATATATATATATATATATATATATATATATATATATATATATATATATATATATATATATATATATATATATATATATATATATATATATATATATATATATATATATATATATATATATATATATATATATATATATATATATATATGTATATATATATATATATATATATATATATATATATATATATATATATATATATATATATATATATACATATATATATATATATATATATATACGTGCCAAAATGAGTGAAGTGATAGATCTCAACTCTACTCTTTTATTTTTATCTCTTGATCTACCTAACACAGCCACATAAAACAACTATCCTAATGTCCTTTCCAAAAATGTCAAAACGAATAATCTAACCCCTACCATTGCACGTACAGTCACTTCCAAAAGTGAACAAAACGGTTTGCGATTACCTAAAGTTCAGCATTTTCTTAAATTTTCTCCGAAATTCATGTAATTAGTGCATAGTACATTTATTTTGATTCGATTGCCCATATTATTACCTTTCAGAAAAGGTGCAACATGTATACGTAGAGAAAATATGTAGAAATCCCATAGGAGGATATTATAAAAATCAACAAATTAAAGAACTTAAACTCAAATTAATTCTAAAATGCTTTTAATTGAATTTAAAAATAATTAAAATTAATCTTCATAGATTACAAAAGCTATTAAAAGTGTGCACCGCCACTTTAAAGGCATGCCAAAAACCTGCTTCTAAGTCCCTGTTTATGGCGTTTTGTATTTTCGTCGCTGCATTCTCAATTCGGCTAACCAAATCCTCCCTATTGTTAACTGGGCTTGAATAAACTTTATCCTTCATTGTTCCCCATAAGAAAAAGTCCAATGGGGTAAGGTCTGGAGATCCAGCAGGCCAAGGAATCGGTGTACCTCGTCCAATCCAGCGGTTAGGAAATTTTTCACTTAGTATTACCTTCACAATGTTAGCTATATGCGTTGGTACTCCATCGTGTTGGTGAAGCATTCCCCCTAAAATTATCCATAGGGTTCTCCTCTGTTAGATTTGGTAGTGTATTGTCTAAAAATTCCGCATAAATTTCACTATTAAGTACTTGCGGAAAAATGAATGGTCCTACCAAATGGTTGCCGATTATACCAGCCCAAATATTCACACTGAATCTCGACTGGAATGAGCTCACCTTTGCACTGTGTGGGTTAATGTTCGACCAGGTATGGAGGTTATGCAAGTTCTTGATATCATTCCTGGTGAATTGACATTATTCTGTCCTTCTGTGAATTCGTTCCAGAAATGCTCTGTCCTCAATGTCGCATGCCTCACGATGGTGATTATTTGCTGCTTGAAGTCGGCACAAGTTCCCGAAGTTTTGGGTCGTGCCTCCATGTCTTGTGAAGTTACACTTCCTGTTTCTCTTAACCTTTGGAGAGTCCGTGTAAATACCCCTCTTTCGGGTGCTCGCCGGTTAGGGAATCTCCTTTGATATTCCAGTACAGCCACTCTCTCTTTTCCGTCTATTACACCAGAAATGTAAATAATATCCGCGTATTACTCAAATGTGAATTGTACCATTTTTTAATAATTTTTGCTTAAAAACACCTGTACTTATTGATTTGCTTTTCAACTATGGTAGGTATTCTTGCTGACTGACCCTTTTTTATAGCAAAAGTTACGTCAGGTACCAGTAACAAAACGCCAGGATACAAGGGTGTGAATTCTGGCTACCACAAGCTAATATCGGCAATAAAACAAAATCGCACCAACATTGTTATAACTTTTTTGTAGCAATAATTAAAATTGATTACCTGTTAACCAAAAACAAACATTTGCGACCTTAAATCTTAAAAATGTTGTTTCTTTAAAAAATTTCCTACCTAAAGTGCAATAAAATAAATAGGTACTCAGGGAGTTTTAAGGATGTGGTTTCTCTAATCCTGTGTCTAGCTTTCCATGTTTTACCTTTTTGGAAAGGTAATAAGATGGGCAATCCAATAACAATAAAAGAGAGTTGTACTAATTATATTAATTTCCGAGAAAATTTTGGAAAATGCTGAATTTTAGGTAATCGCAAAAAATATTTTACACTTTTGAAAGTGACTGTACGTGCAATGGTAGGAGTTAGATCAGTAGTGTTGACAATTTTGGAAAGGTCATTAGGATTGTTGTTTATTAGCGTTTGTTCGATGTGGCTGAGTTAAGTAGGTCAAAAGATGAAAATAAAAAAGAGTAATGTGCATACCATCAAAAACTGAAATTTATGAATCACCCTGTAACTCCCAAACGGTTGAGATTGCCTTCTTCGCTGCTCTACAATGAGATCAATCACTATATAGCTCTCACCTAGCCAAACAAAAAGTGTATGACAGGTGGGGGGGGGGGGGGGCAGTCTCAACCGTTTGGAAGTTCCAAGGGATATCGTTGAAAAACGGTACACGTTGTATATATATATATATATATATATATATATATATATATATATATATATATATATATCAGCATTTTCCCAAATTTTCTCGGAAATTCATGTAATTAGTACACTTATTTTTTAATTTTAATTGGATCTTATTACCTTTCCAAAACGGTACAACATGCCCATGTAGAGAAAGTGTGTAGAAATTTATACGTAGATATCATTTCGGAGAATATTATAAAAATCAACAATTTACAGAAACTCAACTCAAATTTATTCTAAAATGCTTTTTATTGAATTTAAAAATAATTACAATTAATCTTGATAGGTTACAAAAGCTATAAAAAATGTCCACCGCCAATTTATAGGCATGCCAAAAATCTCCTTCTAAGTCCCTGTTAATGGTGTATTGCAGACAGCCTCTCCCGGATTTTCGTCGCTGCATTCCCAATTCTAAATCCGCAATATTGCTAACTGGGCTTGAATAAACTTCATCCTTCTTTGTTTCCCATAAAAAAAGTCCAATGGGGTAAGTTCTGGAGATCTAGCAGGCCAAGGAATCGGTGCACCTCCTCTAATTCGGCGGTTAGGAAATTTTTCATTTAGTAATACCTTCACAATGTTAGCTAGTTAGATGTTAGATGTTAGTTAGTTAGATGTTAGAGTTCTCCTCTGTTAGATCTGGCAGTGTGTTGTCCAAAAAGTCCGCATAAATTTAACTATTAAGCACTTGCGGCATAATGAATGGTCCTACCAAATGGTTGCCGATAATACCAGCCCAAACATTCACACTGAATCTCTGCTGGAATGAGGTCAC
Organism: Leptarthrus brevirostris; assembly: GCA_964036015.1. Classification (NCBI taxonomy): domain Eukaryota; kingdom Metazoa; phylum Arthropoda; class Insecta; order Diptera; family Asilidae; genus Leptarthrus; species Leptarthrus brevirostris. The sequence goes on from OZ038376.1 coordinate 3,844,271, forward strand.
CTTTGCCCTGTGTGGGTTAGTGTTCGACAAGGTATAGAGGTTATGAAAGTTCGTGATACTATTTCTGGTGAATTGACATTCATCTGTCCACAGAATTCGGCCCAGAAACGCCCCATTCTCCATGTCGCTTTCCAGAAGCCAAGTGCTAAATTTCAGTTTTCTCGCAGAATCTCCTTCCAGTAGTTCTTGGGCTGGGTGATGATGATATGGATATAATCCATCTCGATGAATAACCCCCCAAACCTTAGATAAAGACACTCCTAATCGCCTTCCGACTCGTTTCGTGCTCGTCTCAGGGTCCTGACTCACGACGGTGATTACTTGCTGCTCGACGTGGGCAGAAGTTCCCGAAGTTTCGGGTCGTGTCTCCCTGTCGATTGAAGTTACATTTTCTCTTTCTCTTAACCTTCAGAAAGTCCGTGTAAATACCACCCTTTGGGGTGCCAGTACAGCCGCTCTCTCATTTCCGTCTACTACACCATAAATGTAAATAATATCCGCGTATTCCTCAAAAGTAAATTCTACTATTTTTTAATAATTTTTGTGTAAAAACAACCATACTTATTGATTTGTTTTTCAGCTATGTTAGGTATTCTTGCTGACTAACCCTTTTTATAGAAAAATTTCCATCAGGTATGAGTAACTGAACGCCAGGATACAAGGGTGTGAATTCCGTCTAATACAAGCTAATATCGGCAATAAAACAAAATTACACTAAAATTTTTATAAGTTTTTTGCAGCATAAATAAAAATGAATTACCTATTCACCCAAAACAAACATGTTCGACCCTTTATCTTTAAAAATTTTTTAGTCAGGGATTTCTTAGGATGCGGTTTTTCTAATCCTTTGCCTATCTTGCCATGTTGGACGTTTTTGGAAGGTAATATGATGGGCAATCCATTAAAAGTAAAAAAGGGGTGTACTCATTACATGAATTTCGGAGAAATTTTGGGAAAATTCGAAATTTTAGGTAATTGGAAACCATTTTTTTTGCTTTTGGAAGTGACTGTACCTGCAGTGGTACGAGTTTGATCAACATTTATTGAAAATTTTGGAAAGGTCATTGGGATAGTAGTTTTTAGCGTTTGTTTGATGTCACTGTGTTGAGTAGATCAAAAGACAAACATAAAAGAGTAATGTGCATACCATGAAAAACTAAAATTTATGTTGAGATTGCCCCCCCCCCCCCCCCCCTGCCATACAATTTTTGTTTTTCAAGGTGAGAGCTATCATTTGTACTCGTATTGACCTCTAGAAACGTTACACCCTGTATATATATCCCACCAAAAACATTTCATGTAAAGAAGGTTGCCAAGACTCACAAGCTCATACCACTTTCACTGTTAAAAAGTTATCAGATCTCATATGGAGCCAAGCCCCTAACTTGACAAGGCCTAACTCTACAACCCCTAACTCTAGAAACCCATAATTGATATACATGAAAAGAGACAGCGAATTAAAAGAAATAAGTAATTCAAGAAGTGCGAGACTAATAAAAAGGTCTTTTTTAAAAAGATGCCTCGCTTGTTTTCAAGTAGATAGTAGACAATTTGAACACATTCTGTAATTTTATTTCTTTTTTTGTATTTTCTGTTAAATAGTTTTTATAAGTTATTTATTTGGCGACTTTGTAAAATTGTAACAATGTTTCTATTTCTAATTACATCTAAATTATCTCTACCTACGAGCTAGTTACAATTTGGCCCTGAATTCTAACATTAACTTAACTGTAGTTAATTATTCTAACATTCATTGTCTACTTAATATTATATTTGCATAAAACATTTACTTTTTTATTATTTACGTCGTGCGCCTAGACTAACACTGATAAACTAACCAGGCTGCAACTCCGCCTTATTTATACTACGGAACTGGAAACTTCAGTCATTAAGTTTTAGATGTTTCCGTTAAACATTTTCACCACACCGCTTATTCACCATAAGTTAGAGTCGTCCTTGACTTTGCACATTTTACATTTCCTTCCCTTGATATCCGGCCACCTGGGGCATGCGCATTACACGATTCAATAGTTCCCTTTTCGTGGCCTACCTCGTGCACGTTACACTACCCCCCCCCCTCATAGAACTGTCCGTCCCAAAGAGCATTCACCCTCTATGGCCTTTCGGCAGTTCTGGCAACTGCTCCTCAGATCTCAACTACTTCTCTAGTCGTCCATCGGATTTCTCTTCTTCGAACAAACAATTAAGGTCATTTATCTCAGATTCTTTCATGCTAGATCTCTTTTCGCGCTTTGATTGCATATTTGCACATTACTCTTCTAGCTGGCTTATATCTAGTTGAAGATTCCTGTAGCACCATGAAAGCCACTTACTTTTGGGAACGCAGCTTAGTAATGCATTCTTCTGTACCCTTCAATTTCCGGTGCAGTTTAACAATCTCATTTTCCTCCGTTTGAGCGTTAATTGGTTTATATTCTTCAATTTCCAACTCCTCCGTCAATTCACGGAACAAGCATCTTCTATTTTGGTTTACTCTCTTAGGCGAACCGTACTCCTTGAGGCTTGTTTTGCTGCCTCATAAGCCCGAGTGTAAGCCAAAACCTCAGCGTTTGTGTTCTTCCCAGCCAGTCGTACCGTTTGCTGCAGGTCACGACGTGAATTCATAAATGCTGCTCTGGCGACCTCTGGCGAAACGTCGAATAAGCCAAATGTATCAGACTTTTCATGTCCGCACATAACTGCTGCAACGTCGAATAATCGTACCTTAGCTCTGCCGGTATAGTCTGTAACAGTTCTGCAGCCATTTCTCTAAGTGCCAAAAATAAAGTTGTAGGTTTTTCCTCGTCATTTAAGAAGTATACTGCCGCTGCTTTTTGAACTGTAGTCTTTATATCTGCCAGTGAGTTTGGCAATCAAAAGTTGGTGGATGAAGTTTCTTGTTTACAGTTACATCCTTAGATTAACTTCTTGACATCTTCTAGTTCATTTCTTATTACATCCACATCATTTTTAACATGTTCTTCAGTTTCTTTCGTATATCCGACTTAAAAACTCCGATTTTCTTTTCCATATGGGACTCGTGATTTACCTTCATCGAGCTTTATATTTCCTCCAGTTTCTTCTCTACGGTGGCTTCTAGGGTTTCAAACTGTTTTCGCACAGAATTTTATATTTCAGCTTCTACTTCTTCAACGGAGGCTTTTAGTTCGGCTACTGACGGTTTTTGTTCTCCCAGTGATGATTTTAACTCTGTCGTGAACGATTTCTGTTCAGTCATCGATGCTTTTAACTCATCAACGGAATCTTCCATCGTTGACTTCAACTCGACTGATGAAGTCTTCTGTTCTTCCATTGCTGACTTTAACTCGGCTGATGACAACTTTTGTTCTTCTTTCAAAGATGACATTAATGCATTGAGGAAATCTGCCATGCCTCGAGTGGTTTCTTCTTCTTCCTCCGTTTCTGGATGCTTTCCTTCTTGTTCCATGGCTTCTTGAAGTAATGCTACCAGGGAATTTTAATTTCCAATGGTAGGTAGGTGACGTTTACTTAATTCCTCCTTAAAGTCTTGAACATGTAAGTCTTTCAATTTGCGACCCATATTTAGATTATTCCCTGCACCATTTCACTTTAATTTCAGAGTCAAGAGACGAAGTTGGATCGATTCGTTGACGGCACGACCACCACGCCATGGGACCCGGGTTCGAGACCAGGTCTCTCCGTGAGTTTTTATTAAGAAATTAAAATAATCAACAAGACATTCAAGTTTCCTTTACTTCCTTTACCCTAATTACCTTCCGACCAAAACCATGCCAACGCATCAGAGGGTTACCCCTAGGCTTTGGGTACATCGTATATAAAATAAAATCACACTTTTTTTAAGTTCATTTTTTAGTCTTTTATCCCACTTCTGACACCAATTATAACGGGGCTCATCGGGCTCGACGGATTAAGTAAGACACTTATTTTCAATCACAAGCGTTCACAGTTTTATTCATTTCACTTAATTAATTTGTTGCACAATTTTCTTGGCAATATTTCTTCACAATATATCGTTTTACTTTAATAATTAGCAATCACTTCACTTCTTAAAATACAACGAACTCTTCACAATATTACATGTAATATTCGCAGTCTAAGTCACGGTTAAACTAACTAGGCTGCTACACTTCCCTATTTATACTACTCAGCTTAGTTCTAAAAACTTCAGTCACTGAGTTCTAGATGTTTCCGTTAAACATTTACACTACACTTATACACCATAAGTTAGAGTCGTCTTTGACTTTGCACGTTTGACATTTCCTTCCCTTGATTTCCAGCCACTTTTGGCATGCGCATTACATGATTCAATAGTTCTCTTTTCTTGGCCTACCTCGTGCACGTTACAATATATATATATATATATATATATATATATATATATATATACATATATATATAAATTGTAACCGACGCAGCCTTGAGTAAAACCTCGAAGACAGTTTAATAAAGCCTTCTTGTCTTCAAAAGTTGTCGTTCGGGGGGATTTCTCTCGACGAATATAAAAGTTAGAACGCTCGCCAAAGGTGCTTTTATAGTAAGCGTTTTGTAGCTTCAGGTGGCGGCCACTAAGAATTTGGCGTGACGGGGGGATAACTTTTTGTGAAGGGATGATCAAGTAACTTCAAATTCGATTTCCGATGAGGGCTTCTGTTCACGAGCTTGTTAAAAACTCTTCCCTAACCTAACCTGTCAGCTCCACCAAAAAATGTCTAACTAAGAATTATCTTCTTCCTAGATGAAACTAAATTTATCTCGGCGGAAGTAGCAGCAGAAAGGCGATCTCCAGCAAAGGATTTTTATGGCAAAGAAGACTTACTTGGTTTACCAACACGTGCAAAAAAGTTGATTAAGATCAATCAATTAAATCCGTCGTCTTCTTATCACTTCTTTATTATAAACACTACTAAAATTACGTTTACAAAAAACTTTATTAATTCAAACTTCTATGGTAAAGAAAAACTCTAACTCGCTTTTTTCGTTTTAGCGTATCTCATCCAGCGAGTCGAAACAAAAATTATTTAATCATTTTTCTAGTCAAAAAAAATTGAATCGTTGTCAATTTCTAGTTTCGAGGCATACTACGATAATTTACGTTTTCTAAGTGCAAAATGATAAATTCATTTTCTATTTCAAATTCTAGTATTAAGTTTATTTTGTATAGAAATAATTCTTCATTTTCGTAACAATATATATATGCAAAGTGTGTTTATTGGAACAAAAATAATGTGGATGTTTTTGTAGATCATGACGAAGAAATAAGATTACTAAAAAAAAATAAGTTAGTCTAGTGGAAAGCCCACGCGCTATTCAATTAAAGCCGAAAAAAATGGCTTATAAATCATTGATTAATAACATTGAAATATGGATGTTCCGAAAAAAATGCTGGAGACTGGCCTTAGTCACATTTTTATAGATAATCGAAATGTTGTATATCGCTTTTCACTTATAAACATAAGTCGTAAAAATACTAATCCGATATACAACGAAAAGTCAATTTTTATAACAAGGCTTTGCCGCATATCGTATTCAGCTTATTCAACAAGATAAGCCATAAATTCGAATCCATATGCATTCGGTTGAGCCAGCGTGAAAATTCAATTGTAACAAACAAAAACATTAAATTACACTCGCTGACTCAACAGCTCTCCCTACATCGAAAGAGAAGCTTTAAGCTTTTGTGTAGACACGGTTAATGGAATTAACCGAGAGGTCAACAATGAGAGTCTAGTTTTGGAAATTAAGAGGGTCGGATAATCGAAAAGCGATAGTTAGTGGTAGCAAAAGCTACCCAAAGGACAACCAGCTTAGAACAGCAGATCTACTCCGGAGTTTGGGGTGATTCCAATAACGGCATAAAGCCCCCTTCCAAACTTCATCGAAAGGGAAACCTAAAGAAACATTGGCAAGGGAACACAAAAGAAGGCTATAAGTCCCCCTTGCCACCTTTGAAGTGGATTTGGTGCATGTCGGGGTCAGAGGACTCCCCACCAACAGCAGCCCTCCGAACGAAGTTCCGAGCTGAAAGGGCCTCATCAGCACAAGGTCAACAACGTCAGCGGTTCCACAACCAGAAGGACGTCGACTTCGCAGAGGCACTGTTTTGCCTGTTCCAAGTAAGCTAAAATTATTATTTAGATAAGATTTTATAGAAAGCGCGGGAATCTGGCAAGTTCTCTGCTCCCTGTTATAAGCTCTTTTTTTTACTATTACGACCAGTACCACCTTATCTGAATTCTTAACAGTAATAAAAACACTTTACTTCGACGGATACCAAATACTTTTGTTTACTTTCCCCCTTTTTATTATTATCAATACCTAAGGTCCATCTGTTTGTACACCTTAATTTCCTCTAACTCTAAACACTTTTACAAATTTTCTACTTATGATTAATATTATTACTCAAGGTCCACTTTAATTATTTCTAGCTTTAAACACTTTCCACCTGTTCAAAAGTACTTTACAACGTACACCTTAATTATTTCTAACTTTAAACACTTTTACAAATTTTCCACTTATGATTAATATTATTACTCAAGGTCCACCTTAATTATTTCTAGCTTTAAACACTTTTAAAAAATTTCCACTTATAATTAAAATTATTACTCTAAGTCCACCTTAATTATTTCAAGCAATAAACACTTTTACAAATTTTCCACTTATGATTAATATTATTACTCAAAGTCCACCTTAATTATCTCTAACTTTAAACACTTTTACAAATTTTCCAATTATGATTAATATTATTACTTAAGGTCCGCCTTAATTATCTCTAGCTTTAAACACTTTTACAAATTTTCCACCTATGAACGAACCAATGATATATACAATGATTTCAAAGTGTGAGGGTCAGAGAAATCAGTAGAATTGCGCTTAATAAAGCCAAGCATTTTAGAAGCTTTACATGAAATATAGTCAATGTGAACATTGGAAGTAAATTTGTTATCAAAATACACACCAAGATGTAAGCAAAGCAATTAGGTGAACGCATGCGATGGAACGAAAATGCCTTATATTTATCAGCATTTAGTTCAAGGCCATTGTTTATACACCATTCAACAAGCCCATCAATATCCTCTTGAAGTCTATAACAATCTGATGACTCCTTGATGATACCATACAGCTTAAGGGCATCCGCATAAAGCAGAACTGAGGCAAAAGAGAACATCTTGATTACATCATTAATAAAAATAATAAAAAGAAGGGGACCAAGATGACTTCCCTGAGGAACACCAGATAAAGCTGCAAATACTCTGAATTCGACAGAACCAATCTTCATACACTGACGGTGACCCATTAAGTAGGAAAGAATCCATTTTAATAAAGAAGAATGAAACCCAAAAGCAATCAAATTCCTTTTAAGTATAGAAAACTCTACTCTATCAAATGCCTTAACAAAATCTGTATGTATTGTATCAACCAGGTAACCATCCTCAATTCCATTGATCACAAAGTTCTTAAAAATGACCAAATTCGTTAAAGTCGACCTTCCACTAACATGTTGTTGTTGTTGTGGCCGTTAGCTGGCAGGTACACAGGGGGATCATCGTGTAACCTATGGTTGCGCGCCGTGACTGCGTACACTGACAGAAGTGCGACTGCAACCTCCGCGTGGTGACGGCTGGTAACAGGCTCCTGGTAAGGTCATGTCTCTACCAGGAGTGCTGGCTAATAGTAGTCGGGCGGACGAAGGATACTCTCTTAATTAAAATACCCCAGTCCAAGGTGGAACAGCATACGCCGAGGGACTCGTGGTCAAGGGGGAGTTTGGCCGTTAGTATGCGAACTCCGGATTCCTGGCGACCTCCGGTTTTAATTAGCCTTGCTGTGATATCGGGGATCTCTGTCACGGTGGACTTCCACTTCTCCCCTACTCGTGGGACTAAAATGAACTGCAATAAAAATATTACTGATGAGGGTGGCACTCCTCTTAAAGTGCCAACATCTGAGGCTGACACAAGGCCTCAAATGGCGGGGGACAAGCCAATGGACCAGGACAATGTAAGTCCTGCCAGGCTGTCTGAACTGCCAACAAACACTGAGGGTGGTACCTCTTCAAAGGGGCCAACCTCTGAGGCTAATCTAAGGCCCCATACGACAGAAGACATGCCAATGGATCTGGACAGTGTAAGTCCTGCCAGGCTGTCTGACGTGTCACTAATGTCCGATGAGGAATTCATTACCAAATCGGTTGACAAACCTGAGGCCGCAAAGGACTCAGGGAAAAGTCCCTAGGAGTTAGTGGATAACGGCAGACCAAAGAGGATAAACCTCAGCGGAGCTGCCAAAAAGAGGTTTAAAAAACTGCTGTCAGAGGGACACGACCCGAAAGCAGCCAGGTTGCTAGCGATGGTACCTAGGGTAGTGGCACAGGACAGCATCAAAAGAAACCACACGGAGGACTCCCCCCTGGACCAATCGAGGCCAAAAGGAGGAGAACTGAAAAAACTACAACGGAGGCTAAACAGGAGTTACCCGTAGAGGGATGGAAGAATCCAGTAGCCCCCTTATACAAGGAAATCGCGACAGGAGTGCGCATGTGCATCCTACCGGACAAATTCCCTGAGGTATCGCTCTCGACCGAGCAGCTTGTGCTCCTGCAAAGGGCGATCCTCCGGAAAATTCGGGACAATAAGAATAGAATGGCTCAGAAAGTCAGTGGTTGAGCTTCAGCCTTGGGAGGGGGCAAAACTAAGGGCGGGTGGGGGGGGGGGGGGAGGAGCGTCCTCGTTCCAAAGTCCTGGTGGGCTAATTCCCGGATAGCCAGGAATTAAAAAATGAGGAGATCCTTGACCAAGTTGAGGGTCAGAACCGTCAACTGAGGGTCTCAGGAGGATACTGGAGCATACTGAAGAGAGGATACAGAGGGCACAGCCACTGTAATAGTCCTCTCAGTAGACGATTTATCGGCTGAGGCCCTCAAAAAGACCTTGTTCAAGGTCAACTATATGTTCGGGCAGATAAAGCTCAGGCCCAAAAGCGGCTTTGCTAAGGCCCAGTCTTCGGCAGGGTGTAGCTCCAAAGAAGCTAAAAACTGACGGGGCGGGCCAGAAAAGCAAATCTCACGGTCTTGAGAGATTCGTGCTGAAGGGGCTAGATGTGGCTCTTATACAAGAACCTTGCATTCATGGAAGGCTGATAAAATGACTTCCATCAAAACAGGGTAAGTTAGTCTATGATGGCGAGCACGGAGCTCCTCGTGCTGCCTTAATGTTCAAGCCAAAGATTAACTTTCTTCCTATTCCAGAGCTAATTACTAGGAATCTGGTCGCAGCCTTAGTGGATGTGCCAATGCACAAGGTAAAACAGGGGGTCGTTATCACCTCTGGATATTTCCCTGGAGACTCGGACCAGCCACCACCTCCAAGGGAAATTACGCAACTATTGTGCTATTGCCAAAAGCACAATAGGAAGTTCATCATTGGATGTGATGGGAATGCCCACCACACTATCTTCGGAAGTACCGGGATAAACAGCCGAGGTGAGTACCTTCTAGACTATTTCATTAAAAACAATATTGAAATATTAAATAAAGGTAATAAAGCAACCTTTACTAACATTGTTCGCCAAGAAGTTCTGGATCTTACTATATCCAATCCAAACTTGGAGAACAACATTACTAACTGGCACGTGTCGGATGAGCCCTCTCTATCAGATCATAAACATATAAGATTTGATATGGAGGCCCCTCATGTGCAGCTGAAAGAGGTCAGGGTTCCCAAGCTAACCAACTGGGACAACTATCGGGAGCACATCAGGACGAACAAACAGGAACTCGATGACGCTCCGCTAGAATCCCAGGAGGCTACAAGGCCTAATCGTACAAAGCTACGAAAATAGTAATCCTGTCAGGTGCAGACAGGCAGCTAGAGATGTGCCTTGGTGGAACAGGACACTAAGCAAATTAAGAGCTAAATCAAGAAAGCTCTTCAATAAAGCCAAGCGCTCAGGAGCCTGGGACGATTACAAGCAGGCCCAGACTGAGTACAACAAAGAATTAAGGAGGTCCAAGAGGAAAACCTGGAGGAAGTTCTGTGAGGAGATTGACAATCTACCTGCAACAGCACGCCTCCAAAGAGTACTCTTAAAAGATCACTCCAACGGCATAGGCCTCCTCCAGAGGATCTTACACCACTGACTCTGAGGAAACACTGAAATTACTCTTGGAAACACACTTCCCTGAGTGTTCAATGCCAGAAGAAAACAGAGGGACTCAATTACTCAATGTGCGCGGTGGATCAAGACGCAGATTGAAGAGCACCTCCGGTAAAATCTTCACAGCCGGGACAGTAAGGTGGGCCATTAACTCCTTTAAAGCCTACAAATCTCCCGGTGGTGAAGGCATCTTCCCAGCTCTTCTGCAGCGGGGTTTAGATGAACTGTTGCCAACACCCACAAACATATTTAGGGCTAGCTATCAACTCAGCTACATCCCCAATCCATGGAAGGAGGTAAGGGTAGCTTTTATATCCAAGAGTGGGGGGCGACCAGCGGCTCAATCCACTGCATATCGGCCGATAAGCCTATCCTCCTTCCATCTCAAGTCAATGGAGAAAAACATTGACCAACATATTAGGTACGGTTGTCTGAAGGACATGCCGCTACATGATAACCAGCATGCTTATCAGGTAAGCAAATCAACTATAACAGCACTACCTAATCCGGTTGGTAAACTAGAAGATGCTGTCAATGGTAGGGGCTTTGCTCTCTGTGCTTTCCTTGATATTGAAGATGCGTTTGACAATACGTCTTTCTCGTCCATTGAAGGAGCGGCCACCGACAGAGGTATTGATCTGCTGAAGGTCCGATGGATTGGGGCAATGCTGAGTAACCGGAACATCACAGCGAGGGTGGGGACAATTCGGTAACACTAAGGGCCACTAGAGGATGTCCTCAGGGGGAGTTCTCTCCCCACTGCTTTGGTCCCTTGTTATCGACGATCTCCTGGTCAAACTGACTAATGCTGGCTGCGATTGCCAGGGCTACGCTGATGACCTATTCATTACCATCAAGGGCAAGCAGGAGAGAACCCTATCAGTAAGACCGCAAAATGCTCTGAATATGGTACAATCCTGGTGTGCTAGGGAACGGCTCAGAGTCAACCCTAATAAAACAACCATTATACCATTCACAAGAAAAAGGAACCTAAGGCTAGAGGCTCCTACTCTTGAAGGAACAAGGATAGAATTCTCAAGTGAGGTCAAATATCTAGGAGTAGTTCTAGATCAAAGACTCACACGGAATCCTTAACTCAATAGGGTTACAGGAAAGGCTATGACTGCCCTATGGTCCTGCCGAAGACTCTTTGGAAAGACCTGGGGACTGAGGCCCAAAATGGCCCTTTCGGCATATAAAACAATCATAAGACCCATGGTCACCTATGCAGCTCTAGTGTGGTGGCCAAAAGAAGAACAAAAGACAGCGCGATCCACACTGCTAAAACTGGTCAGTCAGTTGTCCCACAACAACATGTTTTTATTATTATTCTTATTAAGGATTGGATCAAGGACTAACCGCATCCTTACTCACTGCGACCAATTTGATCTTTTGTCTTTATCAGACCTTAAATTTTCCTGGGGGCTGCCTTGGCTAAATCTCATGCTGATGGGAAAGCCCCACCAAGGTGTCTAGACCTGACACGGCCGAGGGCCTCACAGTGACAGAGGATATGTTCCGCAGTCTCTTCCTCTTCTAGACAGAATCGACAGGTGTCATCATCAGCCAGTCCCAACTTTTTTAGGTGGTAGCCCAGGTGACAGTGACCAGTTAGAAGTCCAGTTATCAGGCTTAAATCTGGTCTGCTGAGTGAGAGCAGCTCCTTCGTTTTCTGTTTTGAGTAGGTTATAAACCTCTTTGCTTGCCTTGACCCTGGGATATTTGCTTGCATTCGTCCTCTAATGACCGGATGTGCATTGCTATTCGGCTTTTTGAGTAGCCACAGAATGGCTCCGGTCCAATAAACTGAGAATCCACGCCTTTTTTGCTAGGAAATCCGCGCTCACGTTGATTTCAATGCCCTCGTGCCCTGGTACCCATGCTAGCGTGATGCTGTTGCTCTGGGCCAGTTCTTTAAGAGCAGGGAGACAGTCCCAGATGATTTTAGACTCAAAGGTGTAGGATCCCAGAGCCTTAAGTGCCGCCTGACTGTCGGACATGATATATATTTTAGCACCGCGTATTCCTCTCTTGGTAATTTCACGTGCGCAGCTTTCGATAGCATGTATCTCTGCTTGAAAGATGGTTGGTGTAGAACCGAGCGATTTGTGCAGCCTTAATCTTGGTCCATAGACCCCAATGCCCGTTCTGTCTTCCATCTTGGATCCGTCCGTGTACCAAATCAGAGATCCCCTTTCAAAGATATGTCTATTATTGAGCCAATAATCTCTGCTCTCAAGGATCAGCTTGAATGGAATATCAAAGTTATGCCTCTTCGGCATAATATCCGATATTGAGTTGATCAATTTTTCCTTGAAAGATTTCCAGCATAAAAAAAAATTGTTGTGGACGATCTTTGTTATTTCAATGTGGCTAAATGCCACTGAGCCGGATTGTATTGAGTTTAGCCCGGAAAATAATGGGTGGATTTTAGATGGTTTTCTAAAACCAACATGGTTCCTAGGAGAATCAACTCCAATGCAAGTTGAGAGTGTGCTGTGTAATTCCATGAACAATTGTTCTGATAATGAAGATGATTCCGATAATTGTAGTGATGAAAGTGAGAGTAGCGATGAATCAAATTTTGAATAAGTAACAAGAAAATTTAATATAGGTTTTATTAATTATTTAATAGTTTTTCCAATGTTCTGTTTAATTTGTACACCTAAAAGAGGCTGTCATATTTTCTGTATGAATATTTAATTAATTTGTAACTAATTGTAGAAAACTCAAATAAAATAAAATATTTTCTCAAACATTACCTGCTTAATAAATAACCGAGATTCTATTCTTTAATAACTCGTACAGCTGGCAATCGCATTCCTCGTCTGACGAGCGGTGTTGCGCGCGAGCTCTCTTTCACTCTACATAGGCAGACGTATTCCATCATATACAAAAAAAAATTAGCTTTAATTTGATATATATTATAAATATACGTTATGAACGTATAAATATGACAAAGTAACACCTGTTCACACGTGGCTGCGAAGAGGTTGCTGCCAAGTGCGCAATGGCAACCATTACTTTTCAAGTTCTTTACAAATATTGCTGTGAAATGGATTACATTTTATTTAAAAACCAAGTGAACGAAATTTTTTCCGAAAAATCAGTTAATATTATTTTAATTAAAAATACTAGCGTCCATAGATGTTGATTAAAAACTCGATGAACGTAGTAATCTTGCAGCTGGATCTCGTACTATTAGCAATACCCCTATAGTTATTAATCATATCTCTTGAACCAGCCTTATGCAAGGGAAATATATAAGAAAAGTTCCAAGCCTCAATAAAATTACCGGAACTTAAAGATGTATTGAAAATTACTGAACTAACGCAAGCGAAGAGCTGCAGTTTTTCAAAAGAACATTCGAAATAAATCAGGGCCGTAAAATGTCTTATCATCAAGAGATTTTAAGTATTTTCAACATCATAAGCGCTCAGAGAAAGAAACCCTAAATCAACAGCTGACGACAAGTTACTAGTTTCTTGCATATAATTAGAATGTGAACAGTTTACAGCATAAATAGACTCAAAAAAGTCAGCAAATAAATTACAGCTTTCCTGTAGATTACAAGATGAATTGTTATTGTATACCATTGCCACGGGAAAACCTGTAGAAGACCGTTTAGAATTAACAAACGACCAAAAAGCTCTACTATCCACTTTAATGTTATTTTCAACTAAGCAAATGTATTGTTTGAAGAGCTATTTGTGGAGAAACTAATTAGCCGTTTATAATTCAATTCATTAAACGAATTAGTATTATTTAGAAAGTACTTTCGTGCACTATTCTTAGCATTTTTGAGTCTTTAAAGTCCACGCTTAAACCAGGGTGGATGAGACTTATGGACTTTGCTGACGAAAGGAACGAATTCATCAATGCCAGTTTGAACAATTTCTAAAAACTCCTTTCATATCAAATCCAGATCGCCAGAATTGAAATCTATGACACCTTTCCAATCGATAGAAACCCATAATTGATATACATGAAAAGAGACAGCGAATTAAAAGAAATAAGTAATTCAAGAAGTGCGAGACTAATAAAAAGGTCTTTTTTAAAAAGATGCCTCGCTTGTTTTCAAGTAGATAGTAGACAATTTGAACACATTCTGTAATTTTATTTCTTTTTTTGTATTTTCTGTTAAATAGTTTTTATAAGTTATTTATTTGGCGACTTTGTAAAATTGTAACAATGTTTCTATTTCTAATTACATCTAAATTATCTCTACCTACGAGCTAGTTACAATTTGGCCCTGAATTCTAACATTAACTTAACTGTAGTTAATTATTCTAACATTCATTGTCTACTTAATATTATATTTGCATAAAACATTTACTTTTTTATTATTTACGTCGTGCGCCTAGACTAACACTGATAAACTAACCAGGCTGCAACTCCGCCTTATTTATACTACGGAACTGGAAACTTCAGTCATTAAGTTTTAGATGTTTCCGTTAAACATTTTCACCACACCGCTTATTCACCATAAGTTAGAGTCGTCCTTGACTTTGCACATTTTACATTTCCTTCCCTTGATATCCGGCCACCTGGGGCATGCGCATTACACGATTCAATAGTTCCCTTTTCGTGGCCTACCTCGTGCACGTTACACTACCCCCCCCCCCCTCATAGAACTGTCCGTCCCAAAGAGCATTCACCCTCTATGGCCTTTCGGCAGTTCTGGCAACTGCTCCTCAGATCTCAACTACTTCTCTAGTCGTCCATCGGATTTCTCTTCTTCGAACAAACAATTAAGGTCATTTATCTCAGATTCTTTCATGCTAGATCTCTTTTCGCGCTTTGATTGCATATTTGCACATTACTCTTCTAGCTGGCTTATATCTAGTTGAAGATTCCTGTAGCACCATGAAAGCCACTTACTTTTGGGAACGCAGCTTAGTAATGCATTCTTCTGTACCCTTCAATTTCCGGTGCAGTTTAACAATCTCATTTTCCTCCGTTTGAGCGTTAATTGGTTTATATTCTTCAATTTCCAACTCCTCCGTCAATTCACGGAACAAGCATCTTCTATTTTGGTTTACTCTCTTAGGTGAACCGTACTCCTTGAGGCTTGTTTTGCTGCCTCATAAGCCCGAGTGTAAGCCAAAACCTCAGCGTTTGTGTTCTTCCCAGCCAGTCGTACCGTTTGCTGCAGGTCACGACGTGAATTCATAAATGCTGCTCTGGCGACCTCTGGCGAAACGTCGAATAAGCCAAATGTATCAGACTTTTCATGTCCGCACATAACTGCTGCAACGTCGAATAATCGTACCTTAGCTCTGCCGGTATAGTCTGTAACAGTTCTGCAGCCATTTCTCTAAGTGCCAAAAATAAAGTTGTAGGTTTTTCCTCGTCATTTAAGAAGTATACTGCCGCTGCTTTTTGAACTGTAGTCTTTATATCTGCCAGTGAGTTTGGCAATCAAAAGTTGGAGGATGAAGTTTCTTGTTTACAGTTACATCCTTAGATTAACTTCTTGACATCTTCTAGTTCATTTCTTATTACATCCACATCATTTTTAACATGTTCTTCAGTTTCTTTCGTATATCCGACTTAAAAACTCCGATTTTCTTTTCCATATGGGACTCGTGATTTACCTTCATCGAGCTTTATATTTCCTCCAGTTTCTTCTCTACGGTGGCTTCAAGGGTTTCAAACTGTTTTCGCACAGAATTTTATATTTCAGCTTCTACTTCTTCAACGGAGGCTTTTAGTTCGGCTACTGACGGTTTTTGTTCTCCCAGTGATGATTTTAACTCTGTCGTGAACGATTTCTGTTCAGTCATCGATGCTTTTAACTCATCAACGGAATCTTCCATCGTTGACTTCAACTCGACTGATGAAGTCTTCTGTTCTTCCATTGCTGACTTTAACTCGGCTGATGACAACTTTTGTTCTTCTTTCAAAGATGACATTAATGCATTGAGGAAATCTGCCATGCCTCGAGTGGTTTCTTCTTCTTCCTCCGTTTCTGGATGCTTTCCTTCTTGTTCCATGGCTTCTTGAAGTAATGCTACCAGGGAATTTTAATTTCCAATGGTAGGTAGGTGACGTTTACTTAATTCCTCCTTAAAGTCTTGAACATGTAAGTCTTTCAATTTGCGACCCATATTTAGATTATTCCCTGCACCATTTCACTTTAATTTCAGAGTCAAGAGACGAAGTTGGATCGATTCGTTGACGGCACGACCACCACGCCATGGGACCCGGGTTCGAGACCAGGTCTCTCCGTGAGTTTTTATTAAGAAATTAAAATAATCAACAAGACATTCAAGTTTCCTTTACTTCCTTTACCCTAATTACCTTCCGACCAAAACCATGCCAACGCATCAGAGGGTTACCCCTAGGCTTTGGGTACATCGTATATAAAATAAAATCACACTTTTTTTAAGTTCATTTTTTAGTCTTTTATCCCACTTCTGACACCAATTATAACGGGGCTCATCGGGCTCGACGGATTAAGTAAGACACTTATTTTCAATCACAAGCGTTCACAGTTTTATTCATTTCACTTAATTAATTTGTTGCACAATTTTCTTGGCAATATTTCTTCACAATATATCGTTTTACTTTAATAATTAGCAATCACTTCACTTCTTAAAATACAACGAACTCTTCACAATATTACATGTAATATTCGCAGTCTAAGTCACGGTTAAACTAACTAGGCTGCTACACTTCCCTATTTATACTACTCAGCTTAGTTCTAAAAACTTCAGTCACTGAGTTCTAGATGTTTCCGTTAAACATTTACACTACACTTATACACCATAAGTTAGAGTCGTCTTTGACTTTGCACGTTTGACATTTCCTTCCCTTGATTTCCAGCCACTTTTGGCATGCGCATTACATGATTCAATAGTTCTCTTTTCTTGGCCTACCTCGTGCACGTTACAATATATATATATATATATATATATATATATATATATATATACATATATATATAAATTGTAACCGACGCAGCCTTGAGTAAAACCTCGAAGACAGTTTAATAAAGCCTTCTTGTCTTCAAAAGTTGTCGTTCGGGGGGATTTCTCTCGACGAATATAAAAGTTAGAACGCTCGCCAAAGGTGCTTTTATAGTAAGCGTTTTGTAGCTTCAGGTGGCGGCCACTAAGAATTTGGCGTGACGGGGGGATAACTTTTTGTGAAGGGATGATCAAGTAACTTCAAATTCGATTTCCGATGAGGGCTTCTGTTCACGAGCTTGTTAAAAACTCTTCCCTAACCTAACCTGTCAGCTCCACCAAAAAATGTCTAACTAAGAATTATCTTCTTCCTAGATGAAACTAAATTTATCTCGGCGGAAGTAGCAGCAGAAAGGCGATCTCCAGCAAAGGATTTTTATGGCAAAGAAGACTTACTTGGTTTACCAACACGTGCAAAAAAGTTGATTAAGATCAATCAATTAAATCCGTCGTCTTCTTATCACTTCTTTATTATAAACACTACTAAAATTACGTTTACAAAAAACTTTATTAATTCAAACTTCTATGGTAAAGAAAAACTCTAACTCGCTTTTTTCGTTTTAGCGTATCTCATCCAGCGAGTCGAAACAAAAATTATTTAATCATTTTTCTAGTCAAAAAAAATTGAATCGTTGTCAATTTCTAGTTTCGAGGCATACTACGATAATTTACGTTTTCTAAGTGCAAAATGATAAATTCATTTTCTATTTCAAATTCTAGTATTAAGTTTATTTTGTATAGAAATAATTCTTCATTTTCGTAACAATATATATATGCAAAGTGTGTTTATTGGAACAAAAATAATGTGGATGTTTTTGTAGATCATGACGAAGAAATAAGATTACTAAAAAAAAATAAGTTAGTCTAGTGGAAAGCCCACGCGCTATTCAATTAAAGCCGAAAAAAATGGCTTATAAATCATTGATTAATAACATTGAAATATGGATGTTCCGAAAAAAATGCTGGAGACTGGCCTTAGTCACATTTTTATAGATAATCGAAATGTTGTATATCGCTTTTCACTTATAAACATAAGTCGTAAAAATACTAATCCGATATACAACGAAAAGTCAATTTTTATAACAAGGCTTTGCCGCATATCGTATTCAGCTTATTCAACAAGATAAGCCATAAATTCGAATCCATATGCATTCGGTTGAGCCAGCGTGAAAATTCAATTGTAACAAACAAAAACATTAAATTACACTCGCTGACTCAACAGCTCTCCCTACATCGAAAGAGAAGCTTTAAGCTTTTGTGTAGACACGGTTAATGGAATTAACCGAGAGGTCAACAATGAGAGTCTAGTTTTGGAAATTAAGAGGGTCGGATAATCGAAAAGCGATAGTTAGTGGTAGCAAAAGCTACCCAAAGGACAACCAGCTTAGAACAGCAGATCTACTCCGGAGTTTGGGGTGATTCCAATAACGGCATAAAGCCCCCTTCCAAACTTCATCGAAAGGGAAACCTAAAGAAACATTGGCAAGGGAACACAAAAGAAGGCTATAAGTCCCCCTTGCCACCTTTGAAGTGGATTTGGTGCATGTCGGGGTCAGAGGACTCCCCACCAACAACAGCCCTCCGAACGAAGTTCCGAGCTGAAAGGGCCTCATCAGCACAAGGTCAACAACGTCAGCGGTTCCACAACCAGAAGGACGTCGACTTCGCAGAGGCACTGTTTTGCCTGTTCCAAGTAAGCTAAAATTATTATTTAGATAAGATTTTATAGAAAGCGCGGGAATCTGGCAAGTTCTCTGCTCCCTGTTATAAGCTCTTTTTTTTACTATTACGACCAGTACCACCTTATCTGAATTCTTAACAGTAATAAAAACACTTTACTTCGACGGATACCAAATACTTTTGTTTACTTTCCCCCTTTTTATTATTATCAATACCTAAGGTCCATCTGTTTGTACACCTTAATTTCCTCTAACTCTAAACACTTTTACAAATTTTCTACTTATGATTAATATTATTACTCAAGGTCCACCTTAATTATTTCTAGCTTTAAACACTTTTAAAAAATTTCCACTTATAATTAAAATTATTACTCTAAGTCCACCTTAATTATTTCAAGCAATAAACACTTTTACAAATTTTCCACTTATGATTAATATTATTACTCAAAGTCCACCTTAATTATCTCTAACTTTAAACACTTTTACAAATTTTCCAATTATGATTAATATTATTACTTAAGGTCCGCCTTAATTATCTCTAGCTTTAAACACTTTTACAAATTTTCCACCTATGAACGAACCAATGATATATACAATGATTTCAAAGTGTGAGGGTCAGAGAAATCAGTAGAATTGCGCTTAATAAAGCCAAGCATTTTAGAAGCTTTACATGAAATATAGTCAATGTGAACATTGGAAGTAAATTTGTTATCAAAATACACACCAAGATGTAAGCAAAGCAATTAGGTGAACGCATGCGATGGAACGAAAATGCCTTATATTTATCAGCATTTAGTTCAAGGCCATTGTTTATACACCATTCAACAAGCCCATCAATATCCTCTTGAAGTCTATAACAATCTGATGACTCCTTGATGATACCATACAGCTTAAGGGCATCCGCATAAAGCAGAACTGAGGCAAAAGAGAACATCTTGATTACATCATTAATAAAAATAATAAAAAGAAGGGGACCAAGATGACTTCCCTGAGGAACACCAGATAAAGCTGCAAATACTCTGAATTCGACAGAACCAATCTTCATACACTGACGGTGACCCATTAAGTAGGAAAGAATCCATTTTAATAAAGAAGAATGAAACCCAAAAGCAATCAAATTCCTTTTAAGTATAGAAAACTCTACTCTATCAAATGCCTTAACAAAATCTGTATGTATTGTATCAACCAGGTAACCATCCTCAATTCCATTGATCACAAAGTTCTTAAAAATGACCAAATTCGTTAAAGTCGACCTTCCACTAACATGTTGTTGTTGTTGTGGCCGTTAGCTGGCAGGTACACAGGGGGATCATCGTGTAACCTATGGTTGCGCGCCGTGACTGCGTACACTGACAGAAGTGCGACTGCAACCTCCGCGTGGTGACGGCTGGTAACAGGCTCCTGGTAAGGTCATGTCTCTACCAGGAGTGCTGGCTAATAGTAGTCGGGCGGACGAAGGATACTCTCTTAATTAAAATACCCCAGTCCAAGGTGGAACAGCATACGCCGAGGGACTCGTGGTCAAGGGGGAGTTTGGCCGTTAGTATGCGAACTCCGGATTCCTGGCGACCTCCGGTTTTAATTAGCCTTGCTGTGATATCGGGGATCTCTGTCACGGTGGACTTCCACTTCTCCCCTACTCGTGGGACTAAAATGAACTGCAATAAAAATATTACTGATGAGGGTGGCACTCCTCTTAAAGTGCCAACATCTGAGGCTGACACAAGGCCTCAAATGGCGGGGGACAAGCCAATGGACCAGGACAATGTAAGTCCTGCCAGGCTGTCTGAACTGCCAACAAACACTGAGGGTGGTACCTCTTCAAAGGGGCCAACCTCTGAGGCTAATCTAAGGCCCCATACGACAGAAGACATGCCAATGGATCTGGACAGTGTAAGTCCTGCCAGGCTGTCTGACGTGTCACTAATGTCCGATGAGGAATTCATTACCAAATCGGTTGACAAACCTGAGGCCGCAAAGGACTCAGGGAAAAGTCCCTAGGAGTTAGTGGATAACGGCAGACCAAAGAGGATAAACCTCAGCGGAGCTGCCAAAAAGAGGTTTAAAAAACTGCTGTCAGAGGGACACGACCCGAAAGCAGCCAGGTTGCTAGCGATGGTACCTAGGGTAGTGGCACAGGACAGCATCAAAAGAAACCACACGGAGGACTCCCCCCTGGACCAATCGAGGCCAAAAGGAGGAGAACTGAAAAAACTACAACGGAGGCTAAACAGGAGTTACCCGTAGAGGGATGGAAGAATCCAGTAGCCCCCTTATACAAGGAAATCGCGACAGGAGTGCGCATGTGCATCCTACCGGACAAATTCCCTGAGGTATCGCTCTCGACCGAGCAGCTTGTGCTCCTGCAAAGGGCGATCCTCCGGAAAATTCGGGACAATAAGAATAGAATGGCTCAGAAAGTCAGTGGTTGAGCTTCAGCCTTGGGAGGGGGCAAAACTAAGGGCGGGTGGGGGGGGGGAGGAGCGTCCTCGTTCCAAAGTCCTGGTGGGCTACTTCCCGGATAGCCAGGAATTAAAAAATGAGGAGATCCTTGACCAAGTTGAGGGTCAGAACCGTCAACTGAGGGTCTCAGGAGGATACTGGAGCATACTGAAGAGAGGATACAGAGGGCACAGCCACTGTAATAGTCCTCTCAGTAGACGATTTATCGGCTGAGGCCCTCAAAAAGACCTTGTTCAAGGTCAACTATATGTTCGGGCAGATAAAGCTCAGGCCCAAAAGCGGCTTTGCTAAGGCCCAGTCTTCGGCAGGGTGTAGCTCCAAAGAAGCTAAAAACTGACGGGGCGGGCCAGAAAAGCAAATCTCACGGTCTTGAGAGATTCGTGCTGAAGGGGCTAGATGTGGCTCTTATACAAGAACCTTGCATTCATGGAAGGCTGATAAAATGACTTCCATCAAAACAGGGTAAGTTAGTCTATGATGGCGAGCACGGAGCTCCTCGTGCTGCCTTAATGTTCAAGCCAAAGATTAACTTTCTTCCTATTCCAGAGCTAATTACTAGGAATCTGGTCGCAGCCTTAGTGGATGTGCCAATGCACAAGGTAAAACAGGGGGTCGTTATCACCTCTGGATATTTCCCTGGAGACTCGGACCAGCCACCACCTCCAAGGGAAATTACGCAACTATTGTGCTATTGCCAAAAGCACAATAGGAAGTTCATCATTGGATGTGATGGGAATGCCCACCACACTATCTTCGGAAGTACCGGGATAAACAGCCGAGGTGAGTACCTTCTAGACTATTTCATTAAAAACAATATTGAAATATTAAATAAAGGTAATAAAGCAACCTTTACTAACATTGTTCGCCAAGAAGTTCTGGATCTTACTATATCCAATCCAAACTTGGAGAACAACATTACTAACTGGCACGTGTCGGATGAGCCCTCTCTATCAGATCATAAACATATAAGATTTGATATGGAGGCCCCTCATGTGCAGCTGAAAGAGGTCAGGGTTCCCAAGCTAACCAACTGGGACAACTATCGGGAGCACATCAGGACGAACAAACAGGAACTCGATGACGCTCCGCTAGAATCCCAGGAGGCTACAAGGCCTAATCGTACAAAGCTACGAAAATAGTAATCCTGTCAGGTGCAGACAGGCAGCTAGAGATGTGCCTTGGTGGAACAGGACACTAAGCAAATTAAGAGCTAAATCAAGAAAGCTCTTCAATAAAGCCAAGCGCTCAGGAGCCTGGGACGATTACAAGCAGGCCCAGACTGAGTACAACAAAGAATTAAGGAGGTCCAAGAGGAAAACCTGGAGGAAGTTCTGTGAGGAGATTGACAATCTACCTGCAACAGCACGCCTCCAAAGAGTACTCTTAAAAGATCACTCCAACGGCATAGGCCTCCTCCAGAGGATCTTACACCACTGACTCTGAGGAAACACTGAAATTACTCTTGGAAACACACTTCCCTGAGTGTTCAATGCCAGAAGAAAACAGAGGGACTCAATTACTCAATGTGCGCGGTGGATCAAGACGCAGATTGAAGAGCACCTCCGGTAAAATCTTCACAGCCGGGACAGTAAGGTGGGCCATTAACTCCTTTAAAGCCTACAAATCTCCCGGTGGTGAAGGCATCTTCCCAGCTCTTCTGCAGCGGGGTTTAGATGAACTGTTGCCAACACCCACAAACATATTTAGGGCTAGCTATCAACTCAGCTACATCCCCAATCCATGGAAGGAGGTAAGGGTAGCTTTTATATCCAAGAGTGGGGGGCGACCAGCGGCTCAATCCACTGCATATCGGCCGATAAGCCTATCCTCCTTCCATCTCAAGTCAATGGAGAAAAACATTGACCAACATATTAGGTACGGTTGTCTGAAGGACATGCCGCTACATGATAACCAGCATGCTTATCAGGTAAGCAAATCAACTATAACAGCACTACCTAATCCGGTTGGTAAACTAGAAGATGCTGTCAATGGTAGGGGCTTTGCTCTCTGTGCTTTCCTTGATATTGAAGATGCGTTTGACAATACGTCTTTCTCGTCCATTGAAGGAGCGGCCACCGACAGAGGTATTGATCTGCTGAAGGTCCGATGGATTGGGGCAATGCTGAGTAACCGGAACATCACAGCGAGGGTGGGGACAATTCGGTAACACTAAGGGCCACTAGAGGATGTCCTCAGGGGGAGTTCTCTCCCCACTGCTTTGGTCCCTTGTTATCGACGATCTCCTGGTCAAACTGACTAATGCTGGCTGCGATTGCCAGGGCTACGCTGATGACCTATTCATTACCATCAAGGGCAAGCAGGAGAGAACCCTATCAGTAAGACCGCAAAATGCTCTGAATATGGTACAATCCTGGTGTGCTAGGGAACGGCTCAGAGTCAACCCTAATAAAACAACCATTATACCATTCACAAGAAAAAGGAACCTAAGGCTAGAGGCTCCTACTCTTGAAGGAACAAGGATAGAATTCTCAAGTGAGGTCAAATATCTAGGAGTAGTTCTAGATCAAAGACTCACACGGAATCCTTAACTCAATAGGGTTACAGGAAAGGCTATGACTGCCCTATGGTCCTGCCGAAGACTCTTTGGAAAGACCTGGGGACTGAGGCCCAAAATGGCCCTTTCGGCATATAAAACAATCATAAGACCCATGGTCACCTATGCAGCTCTAGTGTGGTGGCCAAAAGAAGAACAAAAGACAGCGCGATCCACACTGCTAAAACTGGTCAGTCAGTTGTCCCACAACAACATGTTTTTATTATTATTCTTATTAAGGATTGGATCAAGGACTAACCGCATCCTTACTCACTGCGACCAATTTGATCTTTTGTCTTTATCAGACCTTAAATTTTCCTGGGGGCTGCCTTGGCTAAATCTCATGCTGATGGGAAAGCCCCACCAAGGTGTCTAGACCTGACACGGCCGAGGGCCTCACAGTGACAGAGGATATGTTCCGCAGTCTCTTCCTCTTCTAGACAGAATCGACAGGTGTCATCATCAGCCAGTCCCAACTTTTTTAGGTGGTAGCCCAGGTGACAGTGACCAGTTAGAAGTCCAGTTATCAGGCTTAAATCTGGTCTGCTGAGTGAGAGCAGCTCCTTCGTTTTCTGTTTTGAGTAGGTTATAAACCTCTTTGCTTGCCTTGACCCTGGGATATTTGCTTGCATTCGTCCTCTAATGACCGGATGTGCATTGCTATTCGGCTTTTTGAGTAGCCACAGAATGGCTCCGGTCCAATAAACTGAGAATCCACGCCTTTTTTGCTAGGAAATCCGCGCTCACGTTGATTTCAATGCCCTCGTGCCCTGGTACCCATGCTAGCGTGATGCTGTTGCTCTGGGCCAGTTCTTTAAGAGCAGGGAGACAGTCCCAGATGATTTTAGACTCAAAGGTGTAGGATCCCAGAGCCTTAAGTGCCGCCTGACTGTCGGACATGATATATATTTTAGCACCGCGTATTCCTCTCTTGGTAATTTCACGTGCGCAGCTTTCGATAGCATGTATCTCTGCTTGAAAGATGGTTGGTGTAGAACCGAGCGATTTGTGCAGCCTTAATCTTGGTCCATAGACCCCAATGCCCGTTCTGTCTTCCATCTTGGATCCGTCCGTGTACCAAATCAGAGATCCCCTTTCAAAGATATGTCTATTATTGAGCCAATAATCTCTGCTCTCAAGGATCAGCTTGAATGGAATATCAAAGTTATGCCTCTTCGGCATAATATCCGATATTGAGTTGATCAATTTTTCCTTGAAAGATTTCCAGCATAAAAAAAAATTGTTGTGGACGATCTTTGTTATTTCAATGTGGCTAAATGCCACTGAGCCGGATTGTATTGAGTTTAGCCCGGAAAATAATGGGTGGATTTTAGATGGTTTTCTAAAACCAACATGGTTCCTAGGAGAATCAACTCCAATGCAAGTTGAGAGTGTGCTGTGTAATTCCATGAACAATTGTTCTGATAATGAAGATGATTCCGATAATTGTAGTGATGAAAGTGAGAGTAGCGATGAATCAAATTTTGAATAAGTAACAAGAAAATTTAATATAGGTTTTATTAATTATTTAATAGTTTTTCCAATGTTCTGTTTAATTTGTACACCTAAAAGAGGCTGTCATATTTTCTGTATGAATATTTAATTAATTTGTAACTAATTGTAGAAAACTCAAATAAAATAAAATATTTTCTCAAACATTACCTGCTTAATAAATAACCGAGATTCTATTCTTTAATAACTCGTACAGCTGGCAATCGCATTCCTCGTCTGACGAGCGGTGTTGCGCGCGAGCTCTCTTTCACTCTACATAGGCAGACGTATTCCATCATATACAAAAAAAAATTAGCTTTAATTTGATATATATTATAAATATACGTTATGAACGTATAAATATGACAAAGTAACACCTGTTCACACGTGGCTGCGAAGAGGTTGCTGCCAAGTGCGCAATGGCAACCATTACTTTTCAAGTTCTTTACAAATATTGCTGTGAAATGGATTACATTTTATTTAAAAACCAAGTGAACGAAATTTTTTCCGAAAAATCAGTTAATATTATTTTAATTAAAAATACTAGCGTCCATAGATGTTGATTAAAAACTCGATGAACGTAGTAATCTTGCAGCTGGATCTCGTACTATTAGCAATACCCCTATAGTTATTAATCATATCTCTTGAACCAGCCTTATGCAAGGGAAATATATAAGAAAAGTTCCAAGCCTCAATAAAATTACCGGAACTTAAAGATGTATTGAAAATTACTGAACTAACGCAAGCGAAGAGCTGCAGTTTTTCAAAAGAACATTCGAAATAAATCAGGGCCGTAAAATGTCTTATCATCAAGAGATTTTAAGTATTTTCAACATCATAAGCGCTCAGAGAAAGAAACCCTAAATCAACAGCTGACGACAAGTTACTAGTTTCTTGCATATAATTAGAATGTGAACAGTTTACAGCATAAATAGACTCAAAAAAGTCAGCAAATAAATTACAGCTTTCCTGTAGATTACAAGATGAATTGTTATTGTATACCATTGCCACGGGAAAACCTGTAGAAGACCGTTTAGAATTAACAAACGACCAAAAAGCTCTACTATCCACTTTAATGTTATTTTCAACTAAGCAAATGTATTGTTTGAAGAGCTATTTGTGGAGAAACTAATTAGCCGTTTATAATTCAATTCATTAAACGAATTAGTATTATTTAGAAAGTACTTTCGTGCACTATTCTTAGCATTTTTGAGTCTTTAAAGTCCACGCTTAAACCAGGGTGGATGAGACTTATGGACTTTGCTGACGAAAGGAACGAATTCATCAATGCCAGTTTGAACAATTTCTAAAAACTCCTTTCATATCAAATCCAGATCGCCAGAATTGAAATCTATGACACCTTTCCAATCGATAGAGTTAAAAAAGTTGTTAAGCGCAGCATAATTACCTTTACGCAAATCAAATGCAAATAAATGCAAATTATCTGACAAAGCAAAATTGTACACACTAATATTAATAACTATAGGCTTATGATACAAATGTGGATTACAAATAGGATGTAATGATTCTTGAACTAAGAAATACTAAATCTAAAATACGCCCTAATACATTGGTAAATGAGTTAACTTGATTTAAATCTAAGCTAAAAATTATATCAATAATAGCGTTCTCATGACTAGAGGAAATGTTAGTAGGAAGAAGGCACTTTTCAACCTCGGGCCAGCACCATTTCACACTCGGAAGATTAAAATCACCTAAGCAGCACAAGTAATCCTCAGACGGAATATCAGCTAAAAGATTGTTGATATTACTGGCATGAATATCATAAACCATAATAGGGCTAAAAGGTGGAATGTAGTTTGCGTAAATAAAAATGTTCCCCAGTCCAATTCCAGTTATTTTAACAACAAGTTGTTCAACAATTCCAGCGTCATTTGGAAGGTGTACACCTTTAGAGCTCATAGCAGCAATCAAGACGCCGCCACCGCGTGACAAAGCAGTAGAAAGATGACAGCGATCCCTTCTGTAAACAATATACCTGTTTTCGTCAAAGAATTCAGATGACAAAATTTCTGTCGTTAGCCAAGTCTTAGTAAATACAATAACATCATAATCTTCTTGAACTATGTATATTCAAATAAATTTCAGGAACTTTCGAACGCATTCCTCTGACATTTTGGTAATAGTAAGAAAACGATTGTAAGCCCTTATTCGAGACAAACACATTTTGCTGAGGATAAGTTATGTTTGAGGCGTCTGAAGAGTAACGCCTTTTTCGTTTTGAACGTTTGCCTACGAAATTTCTTACAACAACACCACTCGGCCAAAAATCAGCAACTAAGAGACTCTGAATAAAATGTTCAGGAACACCCAATTTAAATGTAACAAATCTTAATTTTGTAAGATCCACATCCTTCTTGACCAAACTTCAGCAAATCATCGAATCCGCCGAAATAGCTGCTTAAGATGAAACATAATTAATAATCCGATCCTTATTTACATTTGGATGAAGACGAGACAAATGCAGCCAACGCATCTTGTTTACAGCAGAAATATCATTGTCTGCCGGTGAAGCAGTACCAACAATTTTTATGTTACGACGTTTTTTATTAGTGGCAGTTTTCCAGTTACCATCAGTATGATCATCCACGGCCAACGCTGCAGGCGATGGTGCAATAGTTGCAAGAGCAGCAACTGCAGACTGTGAGCACGACCTAGCGGTAGGTACAGATGATTCATCATTATTGGAAACAACAGAAAGTGAATAAGCAGAATTAACATCAAGAAGAGCGTCGACGTCATGAGTGGGACCCGAATTCTGTAGCAAGGCCGTACATTTAGCCTCCATTGGCGCATTAGGTCCATTTAAATCTTGAAGCACAGTCATGCATTTAGCAATTTCACCTTTAAGTACATTAACTTCGGATATCAAAATCGATAGCAAAAACAACATTTAATATTTTTTTTATCAAACAGTTCATTATTGCATTTTCCGCAGTTTAAAACACTGTGGTGACAGTACAATTGTAGTGCCAAAACCACTTTAACAATTGTAACGTTTTATCATTTTTGGCTACGTTCGTACATTCAAATTACTTGTTGTAAATGCTAACTTAGTAGGTCGGAACAATTTTGTTTAAATAAATTGTGTGTATAATGCGAGATAATTGATCCATAGGTTTAGTGTTTAAATCAGTCTCTAAGAATAAGAATAGAAATATCGTTTAAATAAAATATCATAAAATATTCAAATTCATTTTTTAAATAAAAAATTAATTTCAATCTAGGTAAGTCCTTTAAATAGGAAAAACTCAAGCGACGTTTTGGAGTTCTGTCCTATCGAGGCCCCTTGGAGTTCTGCCCTGTCAAGGCCCCTTTTTTGGAAGTGAAGGACCCCGAGACTATACTTTCGTGGTTACGGAAAGTAAACCAGTACCCACAATTGGTGACCCCGACGTGATCAGAGAGATTGGAGAGACAACAATTCTTTTTGTGAATTTGATAAAGTTGCCCCCCACCAGTGGTAAGGTACACTTCCATCAAAACACAAAACCCTTATATAGTCTACAGCCACCAAGAAAATTTAGCAGAGTCGCCCCCCACCAGTGGCAAGGCACTCGCTAACCTAGCAACGTCAAGATTACCATTGATACATACAATACAAGTGCCCTCCTCCAGTGGTAAGGCACTTGTGATTGAATATGTTTCTTTATTCCCTTTTTAATAGAGGTGCCCCACCAGTGGCAAGGCACACTCTGTTAAAAGAGAGCCAGGCCATAACCGAAGAACAAAATTTTTTTTTAACAGAGATACCCCCCACCAGTGATAAGATACTCTCTTGTTAAAGAAAATATCCCAAGTTCTCATCAAAATCAAATCAAAATACTATCAGCACAATTGGAAAGAATAACGAAAATTGAACAATCATAGTTTTATCAACGGTAACCTTATTCAAGAAAAATAAACAAATATCGGAAAAGAACAAAACCAAGAACAAACCAAGAAAAACACAAAAGATAAGTTAAAATAATTTATTTTAGTTAGCTCAATATATATACATATATAAAAAATCTTTATCTTTATTTCAAAATTACTTAATTGTTGTAAAGCATTTACAACATGAACGGGTTAAATGATTTATTGGGTGAACCTATGGTTAAATTATGTGTTTCTGACACAAGTCAATTGTCTGTTCCACTTGTAATGGGTTTTTTCCCCTGAAGCCTCAATAGAGGGGTTGCCGGGAGCTCTGGAGTCGTCCAAGGTTCTTAACTAATTGAAAAGACTCATTTACAAAATAAATATCAATTATTTTATTCAGGGTTTCTTTCTTTTCGGTTAACAATCAATTGTTTCTTATTTTAGTTCTTTTTGTATTTATAATATTACTGCAAGTGGGTGAAGAGAGAGGATTATGGTCGACACTTGCAGTGAGAGAGAGAGATGCGATGTAGTACGGACGGTGGTTCCTTCCCCAGTGGATGCTGACGTTGGATACGTCGTATTCTTAATGTATGGGGATTCGAATAGATTGACAGGTTGTCACCACAGACAATCTAGCGGACTAATACTACTACGGATAAGTAATGTATAACGACCAACAGGTGGTCACCACAGAAGGTCGGTATATCAGGAATAGATTGACAGGTTGTCACCACAGACAATCTAGCGGAACTAATACTACTACGGATAAGCAATGTATAACGACCAACAGGTTGTCACCACAGAAGGTCGGTATATCAGGAATAGATTGACAGGTTGTCACCACAGACAATCTAGCGGAACTAATACTACTACGGACAAGCAATGTATAACGACCAACAGGTTGTCACCACAGAAGGTCGGTATAACAATCTAGCGGAACTAATACTACGGACAAGCAATGTATAACGACCAACAGATTGTCACCACAGAAGGTCGGTATAACAATCTAGCGGAACTAATACTACGGACAAGCAAAACTATCTACTACTAACTACGGTACGGTTGACTTTTGTAGTCAATTATAAACCACGAGGGCTTACTTGTGCTTGGAGCTTGGGCTCTACTTATAATGCCGCAGCATTATTAGATGGGAACCTGACCATTTTCATGGTACGACTGCTCGATTTCTCTACTGTGATGACCGCTTTTATACTTTTGGGCGAGGACCAGAATTATTCCCCACCACTTATTTTCAGATTCTTTATGTGAATCCACTTGAGACAACGGAGATGCACACACCCAACTGATTATGGGTGCTATGCAGCGAGCAGAACAGAACTCGGATGACGGATGACGTCACGCACATTTTCATGCCCGTTCACTGGAGCATTTGTGAGTGGCGTCTTTGTACTGCTTGAACCAACGATTTGCAACGGAGATGCACACACCCAACTGATTATGGGCTGATGTGCCAAAAACTTAATATGACAACGCAGCTAGTGGGAATAATTCGGTTTTCGTATTTCTGGATTACGTCATGCCCACCCGCATGCCATTGAACTTTAGAGTTTTTCATGGACATGTATATCAAAGAGTTTGGACAAAAGTGCGATGTCTGAAAAAATGACATGGACGGTGGCGTAATCCTGTGTACGGAGTAAAATGCTTCGTTACACACTATCTCCGTCTCCAGCGTCTATGTCAGTCAACGCCGTTTCCATTAAGACCATACCATTTTGGCGATCCAATCCGATGGCGTGGTTCTTCCAGCTTGAGTCGCAATTCGACCTTGCAGGAATTACACAAGACAGTACAAAACTTAACCATGTACTGAGTGCTTTAGACGAAAGTGTATTTCGAGAT
This sequence comes from Leptarthrus brevirostris, assembly GCA_964036015.1. NCBI lineage: Eukaryota > Metazoa > Arthropoda > Insecta > Diptera > Asilidae > Leptarthrus > Leptarthrus brevirostris. The sequence continues at coordinate 3,875,332 of OZ038376.1, forward strand.
ATCAGTGATATTATTGCAAATCCTCCAACGGTTAATAAATATTTAAAATTCAAAGAAACGTTAATTTCTCGGCTTTCCACATCAGATAATGTCAAATTAAAGCAACTCTCAAATGAGTTGACTTTAGTAGATTCTCGTCCTTCATATTTATTACGGGAAATGAAGACGTTGAATTCGGGAAAGTTAAATGACGAAATATTACATAAAGTCTTTATGGCTTCAGAGGTTACCTTGAAATGTGCAAGCCATTCTAGCTAAAAATATAGGAAGAAACTGGTCGGACTGAAGTATATTCAGTATCGGCGAATCAAAACCCAAGTAATTCGGTAATTCAACACTTCAAAATCAAATTAGTGAACTTTCAGAACAAGTTAAAAGAATTTCTCTTTCATCATTTCAAGTTAACGAACTTTCAGAACAAGTTAAAAGGATTTCTCGTTCACCATTTCGGTCTTCAACTAAAAATTATTCAAGGCCCAATTCACGAAGTCATTCGAGAATTCGAAACTTTTCTATAGATAGAGAAATATGCTGGTACCATTGTCAATTCGGCCTAAAGCAATAAATGAACCCCACCCATGTAAATACGGTATTAAAAAGTCAACAAACTTATAGGTCAGTCTTCATTAGCGACGGGGGAATCTGACTTAATAAAAAGTCACTTACACATTCTTGACATATACAGTAAAAGACATTTCTTAATCGATACTGGGTCAGACGTTTCAGTTATATCGAACTTTCATTAAAAAATCAGTAGCTCTAACAGTCCTAAACTGTTAGCAGCCAATTCAACTATCATACATACTTATGGAACAAAATTATTAACTTTGAATTTAGGTTTACGTCGAAATTTTTAGTGGAATTTTATCATTGCTGACGTTTCGAAACCTATTATCGGTGCAGATTTCTTGCAAAAGTTCGGATTATTACTGGACTTGAAGAATAAGGTACTTATCGATCCTCTTACTTCATTTTAGTCAAACGCTAAAGCAGTTTATGGTCCCTCAGAATCATTAGCAATTTATACTGATCTATCTATAAATTCCAAGGTATATAAATTACTTCAAAAATTTAAATCAGTAACAACCGAAATTAATTCACAACACAAGCCAAATATGATGTCTTAAATTATATTCCTGTTGAAGGACAAACCATAGCTTCGAAAGTGCGCCGACTAACCGGAGAAAAACTTATGGCAGCTAAAAGGGAATTCCAATTCTTATTGGATCAAGGGATCTGTCGCCCTTCTGATAGTCCTTGGTCGTCCCCACTTCACCTGGTGAAGAAAAAGAACGGTGAATGGATACCTTGTGGCGATTACAAAAGGCTTAATGCCAAAACGACTCCTGATAGATATCCAATTCGAAATATTCAGGACTTCGCAAATCATTTGGAAGTAAGTGAAATCATTTCAATAATTAATTTGATTAAAGCTTACCACCAAATCCCACTAGCACCTTCAGATATTCCCGAAACAGCAATTTGTACACCTTTCGGTCTTTTTGAATTTACACGGATGACTTTCGGCTTATGTATTTCTGCCCAAACTTTTCAAAGATTTATACATTCATTCATTCGCGATTTACCATTTTGTTACGACGACATATTAATAGCTTCTAAATCTGATATTGAACTCCTAGGCCATCTAAATCAAATCTTTGCTATATATGAAAAATATGGTATCGCCATCAATTTAGACAAATGCAATTTTATGACAGAAGAAGTGAAATTTCTCGGACAGTAAAAGAATTACGACGTTATTTAGGTATGATCAATTTTTATCGAAAATGTTTGAAAAATGCCGCAATGATACAAATGCCATTAAACAAATTCTTAAAGAGTGACAAAGATGGTAAGAAAAAAATTACCTGGTCAAAATAAGCAATAAATGCATTCGAGCAAACCAAAGCTCAAGTATGCAAAGCTAAATTATTAGCATTGCATTCTACTGACGCACCATTAGCTTTAGTGGTCGACGCTTCGGATTATGGCATCGGAGCAGTTGTGCAACAAAAATGCAACAACGATTGGCAAACATTAAGCTTCTTTTCTGCAAAATTATCAGTCGCTCAGATGAAATACAGTACTTATGATCGAGAGCCGCTAGCAATCTATAATGGTATTAAACACTTTAGATTTCTTCTAGAAGGAAGAAAATTTACTATTTACACCGACCATAAACCATTAGTCTTTGTATTTCAACAAAATCCTGAAAAAGCCTCACCCAGAAAGTTCAGACACCTCGACCTTATCGGTAAATTTTTAACGGATATTAGACATATATCCGGTTAAGAGAATATAGTTGCTGACACATTATCAAGGCTTAACGAAAACAGTATCGTTGGTGCAATAGATTTCAAAGTTGTGGCAGACTCCCAGGTCAATGACACAGAACTCCAACATTTAATTCAAAATCTTCTTTTAAAATGATTAAGGTAAAATTAGTCAATTCAGAAAAAGAAATTTTTTGTGATATCTCAACCAAAACAATGCGTCCGTATATCCCCATCAAATTTTGAAAGGAAATATTTTCCATTATCCACAACTTAAGCCATCCAGGGATAAAAGCATCAATTAAACTTATGATCAATAGAGTTCTTGGCCTTCAATAAAGAGAAATGTTAAAGAATGGATCAGAAGCTGTTTACCATGTCAAAGAGCTAAAATCTCGAGACATGTTAATCCTCCCATCGCTGATTTTCAACATGAAACAGAAAGATTTAACACAATTCATATAGATTTAATAGGCCCTATGCCAAATTCAGAAGGTTTCAAATATTGTCTAACAATCATCGACTGGTATACTCGCTGGCCGACTGGTATACTCGCTGCATTATTAAAGAACTGGATATCTAGATTTGGTATTCCATCAAAAATCATTACTGACCAAGGTAGACAGTTCGAGTCAACTTTATTCATGGAGCTAGTCAGATTATTAGGTATTAAGCGTTGCCGCACAACGGCTTACCACCCTCAAGCGAACGGAATCATAGAACGTTGGCATCGGTCGCTTAAAGCATCATTAATGTGCTACCAAAATTCAGAGTGAAAAAAATATTAACCACTTTTTCTCTTAGGTTTCAGGTCAATTAGTAGTGACGAATTCCGATTTTCTCCTGCAAAATTAGTCTATGGAGTAAATTTGCGATTACCCGGTGATTTTTTAAATAGCACGAATTCTTTAAATAACCAAGATGAATTTATTAAACAACTCGAACATCAATTCCGAAATATACAACCGTCACCGGCATCTCGGCATGTACATGACGATGAACAGCAGCATTAAACCCGTAAGTGACAACGACCCAGTAGGAAATATAAGCAATACCGCATCGGAACTCTCATCGATGAAAGTAAGTCATAATGCCTACCTTCTGGATAAAAGCTTCGATGATTTTAACATTGAAATGGCCTAGGAGGGATGGATAATGGCTACCTTTTCCATTACCTGGTAATGGGTGAATTCAGCAATGGACGGGAACTGACGTAACCACAGATGAAAAGAAGCGTTCGTTTCAATATTTAATTTTCGTATATTTCTAACCACAAATCCCCCTTTCCACTTCCCTTGAGGTTTCTAAAAGTTAAAAACCCGGGTTTTTATTGAATTTTTTATATAATTTTTATATATTTCTTAACTCAAACAATTATAAATACATTGAATTTAATTCATTCACAGATTTAAAGGTATAATACGTTTTATTAAAGAACATATGTCCCTCTGTTAACAAAATATTTAACATTTAAAACAATGTTATTAACCATTTTTAATTACTCGTCGCAGATTACGTTTACTTACACCACCTGTATTTATTTTTTAAAAAACAATGTAATAATAATAATAAAAACCTTTTTTACAATAGATACTCACAATATTAAAACTTTTTTTCAAGTATTACAAACTTTAAACACTCGCGTACACAAGGATAATCACGCTGTAAGGCACGTATTGACTGAATGCACTCTCAATTTTTAAACTGACTAATGGAGACGGAGTTGGATCAATGCGTTGAGCCGCACGACCACCATGCCATGGGCCCCGGGTTCGAGACCAGATGACCCCATGAGCTTTTATTAAGAAATTAAAATAATCCACTCCGTCTCTGGGCTGTTGTCTAGCTCACAGCAATGCAAGAACAAGACTCAAGTTTCCTCACTTCCCTTACCCTAATTCCCTTCCAGCCAAAACATTGCTAACGCATCAAAGGGTTGTCCCCTAGAATTTGGCCAATCGTATAAAAAAAAATGCGCATAAAACCTACGTTGGCGTGCACAGATTTTCAGAATAATTAGTCACGCTTTGTATTGCTGACTTTATTCATGACTCTAGCCTGAAACCTTCATCTATGCCTATTGTGAACATTTTCATATAGGAATTCATCGAAGCAAAATGGAATCGGTTCCCACTTTTCCTACTGGGGAGGTTGTTGAGAGTATGTGTGGTGTTTTAACCCGGGAGTTAAAATTTAACTCCTGTGATTTGGCCTGTATTTGGTCCAATAATTGCGTACTCTCGTGTAATAGAACGTTAGTGTTGTCACCTAGTAGTAGTTTCGCATATGATTTCGTTTGTTTTTGGAAAGTATGCGTAGTAGTGGATGACTATTTTCAGCCTCGTAGTATAGGGTATGTGGCCCTATCTGTAAATGGCAGGGTTGGTTTATATAATAATTCCCTGTCCTGAGAGGCGATGCGTGAGCAGTTGTTGGGTGCATGTAATATGCACAATGGTTGTTGTCTTAAATGCAGATAGCCAGGAATTTGGCCTATTTAATTTAATTAAAATGTCCCTAGGGGGTATTTGCACTTTTAGCGAACACCTAGCGTTTTCATCCAGGGGATTGAAGAGATTGTATTGCCTTTCTTATTGGCGTATTCAGCAAGCAAGCGTAAGTATCTTCCTCGACATCTCGAGTAACTTTCCGATATGCTTTCATGTTCTCCGTTTTTAATAATAATATCTGCAACAGCTGCTGCAGACTACTCTGGATTTTTCCAATGACATCCGGATGGAGTTCGGAGTTGACAAATGTAGGACTGTTCATGTGACGAGGGGAAAACATGAACTTGTGGGATTCGTTCTCCCATCCGGGGACACTATTGAGCCCACTCAATAAGAATCTCAATCGAACTCTACAAGTATCTTGGATTCGAACAATCACGTGATATACCTCACACAGACGTAAAGCGTGCGCTAGAGACTAAATATACAGGCCGCTTGAACAGTCTTCTAAAAACTAGCCTTAATGGGAAAAATCTCATTAAGGCTATAAACACGTATGCAACACCAGTCCTTACTTATTCCTTTGGGGTAATTAAATGGACACACACGGACTTAGAAGCATTAGACATAAGAACGCGAACTATGTTGACAAGGTACAGGGCACACCATCCTAACTCCTGTATAGAGCGACAAAGGCTACAGAGGTGCGAGGGCGGTCGCGGCCTGATAGACTGCATTATAAACAAGTGAAATCTATCAGAGAATACTTCTATAGTAAAGAAGATAACTCTCCATTGCATGCAGCAGTGATCAAAGCCGACAACAAACAAACACCACTTGATTTGCACAACAGAATGCTGGATAATACCCTTAACATAGCCACACACACAGATAAACAGCAAGTATGGTCACAGAAGTCTCTCCACGGAAGAAATTACGCTGACTTGAACCAAAATCATGTCAACAAAAGCTGCGTCGAACGTCCTGAGAAGGAGTGATTCATGCTTGCTATACAAGACAAAGTCATTAGCACTAAGAATTATAGGAAACACATCTTTAAGGATGCGGCAGTTCAGGATGACACGTGTAGGCTTTGTCATTTAGCTTCTGAAACAATAGAACATATAACGGCTGGATGCAAACTCCTGACTCAAACAGATTACTTGCATAGGCACAACCAGGTCTGCAATGTCATACACCAACAGTTAGCCCTAAAACAGAAGCTTATTACACCCGCTACATACACACCATATTACAAATATACAGCAGACAGTGTTCTTGAAAACTCCACACATAAAATATATTATGATCGGTCAATAATAACTGATCGGACAATACACCACAATAGACCGGATATTACTCTCATAGATAAACACAGCAAAACAACATACCTAATTGACATTGCAGCACCCAACACCAACAATGTGCACAACATTTTTAGGAAGAAGATTACAAAATACACAGATTTGGCACACGAGGTGCAGCGGATGTGCAAATGGACAAAGTGACTATCGTACCAATCATCTTGTCTTCCTTAGCCGTTGCACCGAAAACACTAATCATAAATATAAATACTAAACTTACATAAAAACACTACACACACACACTACAGAAAGCGGTTGTTCTTAACACTTGCCGAACGGTTCGCAAATTCCTGAACTACGGACAGGACGCTACAGACAATACATAACTACAGAAAGAATGAATGACAAATCCCCGAAGTCTTGGCATTACGCCCGCCATAGGGGAAAACTACCGCCGCGCCGGCTAGAAGCCGAGATGACACGCGTCAAGTCCGAAAATAATAATAATATATTATAAAATAAAATATTCTGCAAGAGATTAAGGACCAAGTGTCTAGAGATCTGCAGAATAACAACACATTACACATAGCACCAAACACCAACATAACCCCGTATCATAACACATCGCAAAACCACACCGCGTCACTACACAATAACACACTCCCACGCCATATCTCACCGCCACATCACGTCACACCTTTACACCAAATTGTACACATATCTTCTCCAAACAACAATAATACTGGGGAAATTTTGCATCCAGCCAAAACCTCCATAAACTAGAGGCCATGAACTGACGAATTTCACACACACACATTAGGGCCAAAATGGTCTGGTTTTTCGATAAGTTTACATTGCTTCTTATGGCAGCCGGGGGATGATTTTTCTTTAAACTCGCCGTAGTGTCTAAACTATTGCTACTATGAAAAAATTGTTTTGTTCTGCTTGAAGTAAACAAAACAATCTTTCGAATGAAGTAAAAATATTCATACCCTACTTTAAAAAATAATAAACATTTTTAAGACTAAATGTGCGGAAGTGGAAATTTGGAGAAAATACAAGCGACAGAGCATGGTCGGACCATGACTTACTGCTTGCGTTTAGGATGAAAATTTGGTTTGCGACTAAAATTTCACGTTTAATCAAAGATTTCTTCTTATTTTGCTTAATAAGGTGTACATGTTTTTACTTTATTAGAAAGATCATTTAGTCTGCTTTAAGTTAATATAAAACAAATTTTTTCATATAACTAATAGTTTTGGCGCTAGGGCGAGTTTAAGGAAAATTCACCCCCTGGATACAATAAGAAACAATGTAAATATGACCATTCAGTCAGACCATTTACGACCACATGTAAAAGTCCAGTTCATGGCTTGTAGTTTACGGTGGTTTTGATCCAGCCCATATCCACACAATCATACAAACCCAACACCCAAACACCCCACCCATACTCAATAGCTCTGATCTCGTTCTTAGGAACAAGGTGAAACAAGCGTTTGAGGATGCACTCACAGAGTTTGTACACTTAAACGCAACACAAAGGCACATAATACCAAAACAGGGCACATCCAAACAATTATCCAGCATTCTTGACATCTTGAATACGGACGTTCTGCCAGAGTACTTAATACATGACAGAACGTTTACTGAAGTGCATGCAGCCATATATTGTGCTGCTGCTGTTGTGGCTATTAGAAGCAATGGTTCAAAGCCGCGCAATCCAACTAATAACAACAACACGACGCTGAAAAAACCGGCTTGGGAGAAACGACTGGAGAGGCGATTCTACGGGATCCGTTGTGATCTCGGCCGACTTGTCCAGTATAAACAGGGAAACAGAAGTAAGAGGGTAGTTAAAAAAGTTCACAAAATTTTAGAAAAACAAAAAGTACACACAAACAGAGACACAATAAATACAAACATTACAATGCACATAGATACATTAGTTCAAAAACTTTCGGCACTTTCCGCTAGATAAAGAAGATACAGAAAATGTACAGATAGAAAAACCTCAGAACACACAATTCATTCGCAATGAAAAAACTTTTATAGATCACTTACACACAATCAAAATTCAAACAATAGCCCGGCAAGTGAACTACCCTCCGAAAGAGATATGGTCGACTTTTGGTCATCTATTTGGCCAAAAGAAGTCCATCATAACCCCAATGCTGAGTGGATTGAAGCAGAAATGCAACGCGTCCAAGACATACATAATATGCCAGAACTACAGATATCGATGGAGATACTAACGGATGTCATAAAAAATACCCATAATCGGAAAGCACCAGGTACAGACAATATTCAAAATTACTGGTTCAAGAAGTTGGCATCTACACATATGCACCTCTCTCACCACATTAATAATTTTTTCAATAACCCGGAAACCCTCCCAAAGTTTTTAACGGAGGGAATCGCGTACATGCTACCAAAAGGCAATAATAACACCACAGATCCATTCAAATATAGACCGATCACTTGCCTACAGACATTTTATAAGATTATGACTTCTTGCACCAGTAAACTAATCCATAGATACACAGAACAAAATAACATACTGTCTGAGCAGCAAAAGGGATGTCGACAAGGGTCATTGGGTTCTAAAGAACAGCTGCTCTTAGACTCTATGATTCTGCGACAAACAAAAACTGCTCGCCGGAATATACATTCAGTATATGTCGATTATAAGAAGGCGTATGACTCTGTCCCGCACTCTTGACTGGTCGATATACTGTATGTATACAAAATACACCCAACACTCATCCACTTTCTGCAACACTCAATGTAATTCTGGAACACAAAAATAAATATAAAAATACCAAACCCACAGATTACCACACCCCCCATATCAATCAGACGAGGTCAAATTGTACGCGTCATCGAAACCACAACTGCAACGCTGCAGACTACTCTGGATTTTTCCAATGAAATCTGGATGGAGTTCGGAGTTGACAAATGTAGGACGCTTCATGTGGCGAGGGGAAAACAGGAAATTGTGGGATTCGATCTCCCAACCGGGGACACTATTGATCCATGGAGGAGGGAAAACTCTACAAGTATCTTGGATTCGGACAATCACGTGATATATGTAGCTCACACGGACATAAAGCGGGCGCTAGAGACCAAATATAAAGGCCGCTTGAACAGTCTTCTGAAAACTAGCCTTAATGTGAAATATCTCATTAAGGCTATAAACACGTATGCAACACCAGTCCTTACTTATTCCTTTGCGATTATTAAATGGACACAGACGGACTTAGAAGCACTGGACAGAAGAACGCGAACGATGTTGTCAAGGTACAGGGCACACCATCCTAACTCCGCCGCGCCGGCTAGAAGCAGAGATGACACGCGTCAAACCCGAAAATAATAATAATAAGAGTTTATTTCCATCAACAATTCAATTATTTCCTTCTTAACTATTATCTAATTGTTATCCGTAACCTAATAAGATTTTATATAAAACAAAGCAATAAACTACGACAATGGTATATATACCGTCTGTCGGGTTTGGCAAACAGATACTGGTTTTCACATCAATTAATCTTTCCAAAAATATACACAAATTATGCAAGAAAGAACACTTGACCCGAGTGAATTTGTCAACAAAAAATTAAACTTTTTATTAACTCGAGCGACGTGAGAAATATAAAATAATTTCTCAACACGATCAGCGTTTCTGACAAAGAAAAACTAACCTCCTCTCTTCCTCAACAGCAGCACCAAAGGGTTAGCTTTTCTTTTGCTGCTGGACGCTTTCGCACAAAACCGAAAACTAGATGGAATTCCAGAAAAATTATTAAAACACCGATCTAGACAGCTGTATAATATTCTGATCACTTACACTGTCACAGCAAATTTCGGTAAAATATATTTTCAAAAATATACACAAATTATGCACGAAAGTACACTTGACCCGAGTGAATTTGGCAACCAAAAATTAAACTTTTTATTAACTCGAGCGACGTGAGAAATATAAAATAATTTCTCAACACGATCAGCGTTTCTTACAAAGAAAAACTAAACTAGTACTAGTACTAGTACGAAAGAAAGAAAAAGAGGAAAAATAAAAAGCATTACTACCTGTTCAAAGCGAAAACGAAATAAGATTGAAGAAGAAATTTAATTATTGTATTCAGAAACAAGATATGATCTATATCTCCAGGCCTTCTTTACAAACCTATAAAGGTCATTATAATTATTTCTGCCGTTTAACATGTCAATAATCTCAGATTCAGATTGAATTTTTTTCCCGCATACTTGCATGCGAAATTCCGCAAGAATAGGACAAACACCCATAAAATGCAATAAATTTTCATCTACTTGAAGATTACAGAGAGAGCATATAGGACTACCGTTTCTTCGCCATGGGCTTGCATTCAGGACTACCAACCCGCATCTATACCTCATAATCAGACTTAACTAACTTTTAACTTTTTGTAAACTACCCGAGATTTCTTGATAATTTTAATGCTCTAGATTCAAATTTATTCCATGTTTCTCAGCTACCTCATTCCAAGTTTCACACCAATAAATTTTTTCCTCTAAGATAGCGCGTGATAGCTTGTATGGATGTCTTATCTCATTGTAAGAAAATAAAGCTCTCAGAATATATTTAAAGTGACAGCGAAGACTATAAATATAAATTTCTCAACTCAATTTTAGTAACAGAAATTCCTGAGTCGAAAGTTGACTCGCTATATGGGAATATTCTATTTCCGGGACCAATGAATGATTTGCTCCTGTGTGTATAGGGAAGTACCTGATTCGTTGCAACTTCATTTTCGGAAGGTTGAAGATTGGTAATGTTATTCTGATTACCAATTTTTCTTGCAACAAGTGTGTTCGTAATTGTGCCGTTTGATAGAGAATTGACAGAGAGTTCTGGGCGTTTGAACACGTGGCATGGGATTTGTGATAAATCTCAAGAAGTCAATCAGGGGCGATCAGCAGGGGGTGAATTTGATTATTTCGGCTAGCGGTTATTATATCCAGTAGCGCCTGCTGTCGAAACTCGATTTCTACCATTTGTAGCAACAGACTAGAGACTATTTCCTGCCTCATTTGTCTTGCCACGAGTTTATCGGTTAAATTATGTAAATCATTCATCTGGTATGGTAGGCTATTTGCCGTCGTCTTTCGACCAGTGAATTTAAAGTTTTTTACGATTATTTTTTTCTTTATATCATTAGTTTTATTCTTTTTTTATAGTATTTCTTAATAAAGATTTCACCACTTTGAATAAATGGGTGAAGATTGTTTTTTTGCTATTGAAATTTCTTATTTCTATGATATCATTTGTTTCCAAGCAAGTTTAAACATGTTCTCAATAATGTAGATTCAAAAGGAAATTGCGGTTTTTAATTTTTTCAAAACAATATTGGCATTTGCTGTAAATTACTGATAATAGAATGCTATCAAAAAGTATCATGGGAACATTTCATGTTTATTCAAAAGAAGGTAACCGCAACTTTTTTAGAGCTAATTAAAATTAATCGTAATCAGAACAGATTGGGAATATTTTAGTTTTATATCAAATAAACCGCAAATATTTCCTGCTTTCGAAGCTACTTGAAATTTATCATATTTAACATGCAACAACAACAAAAAATGTTTGCGGTCATCTTTTTCCCAACAACTTAAATTTTACTACCATCAAATCACAATCTAACTCAGTTCAATTTTGAATTAGATGAGAGTCGGACGTGTGTTTTGTAATCTAAATCAAGCGTGATTTATTAAATGTTTTTAAGTCTAAAGAGAAAAGAATAAGAAAACTTTATTTTAAACTTTTAAAGTACGCGGTGATTTTTACTATTAATACTAAAAGGCTACTTAAGAACTCTTGATAATTATACAAGAAGTGGAATATAATAGAAATGAAGTTCATATTGTGTGAAGTGTGTGGAAAAACATTTAAAAGGAACTTCAACCTACAGAGGCATATAAAAAGTATACATAGCAACACATTGTATACAAGATCGCATCGTCTAAAAGAAGATACTAAAAATATAGCTACATCTATATCGTTATCAGTTTCACCATCAACGTCATCATTAAAAACATCATTAAAGGACGCTTTAACACATATGTTTTGTCAGGCATGTAATTTACAAATTAAAATAAAAGACTGGACGCATCATTTACGTACCAATGCTCATAAAAAGAAAGCGTCGGTACCTATAAATGAACATCTTAGGTGTGTTAAGGAAAATTTCGGGGAACGAATTGAAACATTTATTCTTGAAAATGGAGATGAAGGATTACTCGATATAAATAAATTCTTACAAGAATCTAAACATCAACTTTTATAAGTGTTAAAATCTCGTTAGAAAAACATATTTCTTGTAAGTTCAATATTGAACTTTTTGCAGAATATATCAAAGTTGCAAACTCAGAAGACAAAAATGAAATTATTTCTTCAATTAAATCATTTCAATCTAAAATGACTGTTATATTCAACACCAGCGATTTACCAACTTTATGTAAGAATATGATTAACTGCATTAACACCAAATCAGAAGAATTTCAAGAGAAAGACAGTGGATGGTCCTTGGTTCGAATAATTCATTTAGAAATCAACATTAACCAATATCACCCGTTAAGGGGTTCTTCCTACATACCTTTACCGAAGGTTTTAATGGACAATGCGTTAATGTGAAAAATAATGATATTTATTGTTTTAAGTGGGCTGTTATATCAGCTCTATACCCACCAACTCACCATTCTGATAGAACATCTTCATATTCAGTTTCTGATATATCAGATAGCGAAATAGAGCTTATAAATGGAGTGAAATTAGATTTTACTGGGCTGGAATTCCCCATGACTTTGTGTGATATAAAAGTATTCGAAGAGATCAATCCGAATATAAGCGTGAATGTTTTCGGTTATGAAGTAGTGAAAAGTAGTTGTCAGATTGTGGGACCTTTTTATTGTACACCAAATGAGAAAGAAAATCATATAAATTTGTTGCTTCTTCAAGATGAAACTCTAAATCACTATGTCTGGATTAAGAATATTTCCAGATTGATTAACGAGCAACTAACACATCATAAAAGACAAATTTACTTTTGTAATTCGTGTTTTCAACATTGTGAACATGAAGAATCTTTTGCTATACATAAAAATGAATGCTGTAAAATAGTGACTTCTATGCCTACCTCGGAAAAAGCTTTTTTGGAATTTGAGAAGTATGAACGCAAGCTAAGTGTGCCATTTGTTATGCTGACTTTGAATGCGTGCTAAAGGAAATTAAAACGTGCATACCTAATCCTATGCTGTCTTCAACGACCAACACTCAGGAACACATACCCTGTGCTTTTTCTTATTTCATCCATTGCTTTTATGATGACGCTTTAAGCAAGTTCAGGATTTATCAAGGTGAAGATGCTGTTAGTCGATTTGTAGAGTTATTAGCAGACGGCGTGAAAGACATCTATAAAAATCACGTTTCAAAGTGTAAGCCGCTTGTTCCCATGTCACCAGATGAAATAAGGATGCAACGAGAAGAGCAATACTGTCATATTTGTAAACAATTATTAACAAGTGATAGGGTTATTGATCATTGTCATCTTACAGGAAAATACAGGGGTCCAGCTCATAATAAATGTAATTTAAGGTATAGAGTTCCAACATTTTTCCCAGTTTTTTTACACAATTTTTCTGGTTACGACAGTCATTTATTTATTAAATCATTAAATTAAATTGAAGGTTCTATTAACGTTATTCCTCTAAATAAAGAGGTATACATATCAATGTCAAAGAAAATTTTATTTGAGAATAAAATGATTGAATTACGGTTTTTAGATTCCGTTCGTTTTATGCCTGCGAGTTTAGATAATCTGGCAAAAAATCTGCCTGATGAAGACTTTAGAATAATCCGTAATGAATTTAAAGATGATGAATATTTTAATTTAATAAGGAGAAAGGGAGTTTTTCCATATGATTATTTAAATTCTTTTGATAAATTAAATGAAACATGTCTACCTCCTCGCGAGCAATTTTTTAATAAACTTACGAACAATGAATGTACAGAAGGAGAATATCAGCATGCTGTTAATGTATGGAACAGATTTAATTGTAGAAATATCTCACAATATTTACTATTATATTTAAAGTGTGATGTTTTGTTGTTAGTAGATATTTTTGAGAATTTTAGAAGAGTATGCATAAATATCTATGAGTTGGACCCATGTCATTATTACACAGGCCCAGGATTGTCGTGGGATGCGATGTTAAAACACACTGAAATTAAATTAGAATTGTTAACAGATATAAATATGTGTAATTTCATGAAAAAAGGTATTCGAGGAGGTTTAACACAATGTTCCTTAAGACATTCTCTAGCTAATAATAAATATATGAAAAATTGTAATCCTTCAATCGATTCAAAATATTTGGTTTACCTTGATGCTAACAATTTATATGGATAGGCTATGTCGGAATCACTTCCATATGCAGGTTTTGTTTGGATAGATAACTTTGATAATATAGATTTCATGAAAATTCCTGAAAATTCAGAAATAGGATATATTTTAGAAGTTGATTTAATTTATCCAGATTTATCTCATGACGATCATAATGATCTTCCCTTTTGTCCTGAAAATAAATTACCTCCTCAAGCCAAGATTAAAAAGTTGATTGCTGATTTAGAAAATAAATATAATTATGTTATACACTATAGAAATTTACAACAGTGTGTGAAGCACGGATTAGAACTGCAGCGTATTCATCGAGTTTTAATGTTTAAACAATCAAATTGGTTAAAGAGCTACATCGATTTAAATAATTTCCATCGAACTGCCGCAAAAAATAATTTTGAAAAAGACTTTTTTAAATTATTAAATAATTCGGTGTATGGAAAGACTATGGAAAATGTAGATAAAAGAAAAGATGTAAAAATTGCAACAGAGTGGGAAAGCCGTGGTAGACATCAGGGTTTGCGTGCTCTTATAGCGAAACCTAATTTTCATAGTCTTTCTCATTTTACATCAGATATGACTGCAGTTCAATTAAAAAGAGTCCACACAATCTATAATAAACCAATTTACTTAGGCTTCACAGTCTTAGAGCTATCAAAGCTAAAAATGTACGACTTTCATTATGAATATATGAAACCTAAATACAAAGATATGGTCTCCTTAAACTATATGGACACAGATTCTTTTATATATTCTATTTCTGTTAACGATTTTTATAATGACATTATTTTAGATATGAATGAAAGATTCGATACATCAGAATATCCCCACGACAATCCTTATAATATACCGTTAGTAAATAAAAAGGTTTTAGGTTTAATGAAAGATGAGAATAAAGGAAAAATTATGACTGAGTTTATAGGTTTACGATCTAAGAAGTACTCTTTAAGTATTGAAGAAAAAACCGAAATAAAAAAAGCTAAAGGTATTAAAAGAACAGCTGTAAATACTTTAACTCTAGATAATTACAGAGATTGTTTATATAAGAAAAAATTATTTTATGCCAACATGTTAGGATTTAGAAGTAAATTGCATACAATATATACGGAATATATTAACAAAGCAGCGTTGAGTCCATTTGACGATAAAAGATTTATAAGAGAAGATGATATCCAAACATACGCTTGGGGACACTATAGATTATCTAAAAATAGTTAAAATAAGAATTATGAATAAATGTATGTAGAAGGAAAATAAATGAGTAAATTAATAAAATGCTATTTTAACATTAACAGAAAGACTTTTATTAGTATAAAATTATAAAACATTTACTTCTTATTTCTTGCTATTATCTAAAAATTTTTTAAACAGGTATACATTTTTTTGGGCACATTGACCCTGATGACATAAACAGCAGGGGGTGTTACTATAAAAAGATTTTAAACATTCTATATTAGGACACTGCAATTCTTCTTCCATATTATATACTATTACTCCTTCATCAAATGTATTTTTGATCCAGCAAACCTTTTCACAGCCTTTCACATAAAGTACTTTGTTTCTTATTAAAGGAGACACTATAGCACGTAATTGATGATAGGGAATATATCCATCGTTCCATCTGAATCCATGATAATTATTATGAAGCCATTTCGCTTCTCTTCTCTTTGCAGGTGTTAATTCCTTAAGTTTGAATGGAGGTTGAAAAATAAAGTGCTGCATTTAGTTTCCATTTGTCAAAATCGCCAATTCTTTCACAATAAACTTATTATGTTCGTCTTTAAATCCTTGAATATCCACAATTGCGTCCATTTGTACTCTTAAATTATTTTTCTAACTTCACTCGTCAATGAACTACTATTCTGTCATGCAAAAGCAAACAAAAAGCGGTTGTGTTTGCGGGAATATTGCTGTGAGTTTTAAATTGTATACGAATATCGACGGGTCCTGATTTGATCACCTCGTTTTGATGTGAGCAATCGATAACTGCAATTGGAGCACTATCCTTAAACTTCTCTCGAGTAAGCAGCGGTTGATGGAGACGTCCGTAATATGACTGTTGGAATTTTATATACATATCATACAATAAAGCATATCTCTCCCGATCAAATTTAAGTCTTCATATGGGAATGTTTCAGAATTTAGGTGAAGTTTGACATCTAAAAGTTCGCAATGATCGAACTTGCTTGCATCTTTACTCTTCTCGTTTTTTCGATCCGTTTGAAGTGCTAAAATGACATATCGAGGTTTTTCTAACTGAGTAGATGTCTTAATTGTCCAATTATGATCAACAGTTGTAGGTAATATAGGATATTCTTATATATCCCAGCTACGGAAGCTCATTTGTATTGGTCGTCCAGTATCGATTAACTTAAGCAGCGATAGTTTTTCTTCATCAGCTACACTTATGTGGGGTACTCGCCATTGTAGTTTGAAAATATCTATTTTAACTTCATCATCTGGTGATATAAAAGCATTTTCATCTCCTCTACTTCGAATCAATATAAGTTCATGTTTAGCATTTATAACAATTTTCTTATAGTCTTCAGCAAAGCCGAGCAACAACTTTAAAGGAATACAAAAATTGAAAAATCCTCTTGTAGGTAATATTGTTATATCTCGAGACCAGGACGCATTTAGTAACACATTGCTTTCATTTTGATTTAAAGATATGTAATTTTTTATTGTTGTAGCAAACCCCAGATTTCTCGTGCGATCAAGTAGTATAAATATAGGGTTTCTGGACCAATGTGCAATGTGCAGGTCAAAGGTCAAGGTTGCTGATTGGGTTTTCGGTCTTGGAGGCTACAATTGAGAGATAAGGAAAAGAGATAAGGATTTTCGGTCTTATAGGCTACAATTGAGAGATAAGGAAGAGAGATAAGGATTGTCGGCCATCTTGGATTTTGGGTTTTCGGTCTTATTGGCTACAATTGAGAGATAAGGATTGTCGGCCATCTTGGATTTTGGGTTTTCGGTCTTATTGGCTACAATTGAGAGATAAGGATTGTCGGCCATCTTGGATTTTGGGTTTTCGGTCTTATTGGCTACAATCGAGAGATAAGGATGTTTGCCATCTTGGATTTTGGGTTTTCGGTGTTATAGGCTACAATTGAGAGATAAGGAAAAGAGATAAGGATTGTCGGCCATCTTGGATTTTCGGTTTTTGGTCTTGGAGGCTACAATTGGTCTTCTTTGGGTTTTCGGTGTTATAGGCTACAATTGAGAGATAAGGAAAAGAGATAAGGATTGTCGGCCATCTTGGATTTTCGGTTTTTGGTCTTGGAGGCTACAATTGGTCTTCTTTTTCTTTGGTTTGCATCTGGACTTAGATCTAAACCTTGGATCTGAACCTAGATTGTTTAGTAAGATAAGGCACCTGTCGGCCATCTTGGATATTGGGTATTCAGTCTTGGAGGCTACAATTGATGTTGAAGATAAGAGTTTGTTGTTTTGAGTCTTTAAATACGAAGTACAGCTTTATCAGCTAAATGAAATAACATGAGACGAATTTAATTGGATTGAAGATAAGAGTTTGTTGTTTTGAGTCTTTAATTACGAAGTACAGCTTTATCAGCTAAATGAAATAACATGATGCGAATTTAGTTGGAAAAACAGAATATTGCGTAATAAAAGATTTCACCACTTTGAGTAAATAGATGAAGATTATTTTTTAATTTCTTTTGCAAATTCTTATTTCTATGATATCATTTGTTTTCAAGCAAGTTTTAACATGTTTTTCTGGTCGAGCTGTGATTGATAAGCGAGCTGGTGACTGCGTAGAAATTAATAATTTGGCGACAATGTTAAGGTCGTTGGGTGATAAGGTTTTGTAGATGAATCTGACCTCGTGCTGAAAATAAGAGTTTGTTGTTTTGTGTTTTTAATTACGAAGTACTCCTTTATCAGCTAAATGAAATAACATGATGCGACTTTAATTGGAAGCAGAATATTGTAACCTCGAACTTTAAAAGATTATCATGCAATTTCTTTTCCAGATCTAAATATAGCCATTAATTCGAGGTTATATTATTAAATAATTTCGTGTTTTATGCAACTAGCAAGTAAGTCATTCCACCGATTACGTCATCTGGACCTTGATTACTAGTTAATATAACACCATTGAGGAATAGTTAAAGGAATTTCTGTAATTAGGGAAAAAAATCTGATGTTTAAAAATAACATGCATCGCTTTGCATAAATCCGTTAATAAGTAATAAACGTCTAGTCAAGATAGCTAGAATGGCTTCTTTCGGTACTTTGGAGAGGTTTATCATGTGAAGAACTTGCAAAGAAAATAAATATCTTTCCATAGCCTTAAACTTCGTTTCTTTATGATTCAGCTGTGATAATCTTAATAAGGGAAACCATTGATTCGTAATTATGCTTTAAATTTATATCAAACAAGCAGCTACCAAACCCATATAACAACCATGAACTGCAGAAGAAATGAACAAGATCATTGGCGTTGTTGTAGCACTTTCTAAAAATTGCCTCAAAACTGTGAATTTAGACTAGAACAAACAAAATCGAAGTAGCTGAAATGTCCTCTTTCGATACTTTAAAGAGATTTATCATGTGAAGAACATAAGAAAATAAATTTCATATATGCTTCATGTAACAATAGACCCAAATTGTGATCTCACCGAGTTCAGTTTACTTTGAGTTTGTTATGTAATGTGGACAAATGTCAGCTTCCGGGTTTGTTGCCGTTGCAGCACTTTCTAAAAATAACCTCAAAAACTTTGAATTGAGCCGATAGAACAAACAAAATCGAGTTAGCTGGAATGGCTTCTTTTGGTAATTTAGAGAGATTTATCATGTCAAGAACTTAAGAAAATAAAAAAATCTTTTCATAACCATAAACTTCGTTTCTTCTTTTTTCAGCCGTAATAATCTTAATAAGAGAAACCATTTTTTTCTTGAATCATAATTATGTTTTAAATTTATACCAAACTGACAGCTAACAAATCCATATGACATTTAAAATGAAATTTTTGTATACGTCATGTAACAATAGACCCAAATTGTGAGCTCACCGGGATAAACGAAAGAAAAACTTCAAAATTTATAGAGAAATGCTTTATTATTCGTATTGAAAGCTTTCTATTGGAAAAGGATGATGAAGGAATTTTGGATCCAAAACAATTTTTCTACAAAATCAAACCTCAAGTTATAAATCTTCTTGAAGCAAGTTTACAGAAAATCCTCTGAATTAGGCTCTAGGAAATTGATATGTTACTTAGAAGATACATTTCATTATATAATCCATTATAGAAATCTTCAAAAAGTAGTTAAAGTATGAATTGAAGTTTTCATACATTCATAGAGCTCTTTGATTCAGACAATGGAATTGATTAAAACTCATACATTCATAGAGCTCTTTGATTCAGACAATGGAATTGATTAAAACAATATATTAATCTTAGTACTTTGCATAGATCAAAAGCTGTTAACACTTTCCGATCTTAAGCTCTTATGATGGAATTTGTATTAATCACGAGGAATGACACTAATTTTGTGTTCTTAAGTATATTCAAATGTTCAACAGATGCTTACTATTGTCAAGACTTATTCTAATATCACCATTAAATCTTTTGGTTGAAGCACAGTTCGGTTTACTAAAATTATCACAGTTTAAAAAATTATTAACTTTATTTTTGGTTTGTCTTTTACTTTGTTTGCATTTTAGATTCATATAGATTAGATTTCTCGAGTATAGAAAAATTAGCGAATAATTCATCTGATGAAAACTTAATATTAAACAGATCCTTTTATAAAAATGACGATTTATTATATAGATTCAGGATAATTTTGGGATGCTATGCTTAAGTATTGAAAGATTGAATTACAATAATTATTAACTAACGTTAATGTGTATAACTTTATATGTTCTCGCAGGCATTCTACTGCTAATAATAAGTGTATGGAAAATGTTATCCCATCACAAAGCTCAACATATTTAATTTACTTCGAATGCAATAATTTATATGAGTGAGACATGTCTGAATTCTTAGTATATGAGGAATTTCAATGGGATAGAAAATACTCAAAGTTTAGAAATTGAATATATATATTTGAAGTAGATTTAACTTATCTAGAATCACTTCATGACTTACACAATGATATACCATTATGCGCAAATAATATAAATATCCTCTGAATTAGGCTCAAGGAAATTGATATATGACTTAGAAGATACATTTCATTACATAATCCATTCTAGAAATCTTCAAAAAGTAGTTTAAAGTATGAATTGATTAAAACAATATATTGATCTTAGTACTTTGCATAGAAAAAAGCTGTTAACACTTTCCGATCTTAAGCTCTTATGATGGAATTTGTATTTATCACGATGAATGACACTACTTTTGGGTTCTTAAGTATATTCAAATGTTCAACAGATGCTTACTATTGTCAAGACTTATTCTAATATCATCATTAAATCTTTTGGTTGGAGCAAAGTTCGGTTTACTAAAATTATCACAGTTTAAAAAATTATTAACTTTATTTTTGGTTTGTCTTTTACTTTGTTTGCATTAGCAAGTATAAACATGTATTTGAAAAAGGGTATACCCCAAACAAAATGTGATTACAAAATACTAAATTTCTTCGAAATAAAAACACTCGTAATTCGCTTAATCAATTTTTATTTAAAATCGGTAGAGTTCTATTAACTCTTCCTGACATATCATTTTTTTATATAATTAATTTACATATTTCTAAATCCTGGTATTTCGTCCATTTTGTTTTCGATAAATTTTAAATTGCAATCTTCATCCATCTCATACACAGTGTTGTTGATCTCCACTGCATATTGTCTATACAAGAACATCTTTTTGTCTCTGAAATTCCTCCATTTTCTGCATTATAGGCTGTGTTACTTTATTTAGATATTCCTGTTTAATTTCACCATCCTTAAGATTTGTATTAAGTTCGATGATTTGGGTGGGACATGTCTGAATTCTTATCATAGAGGGGGAATTTCAATGGTTAGAAAATACGGATATTGGTATAATGAGCATTCCTCAAAATTCATATATATTTGAAGTAGATTTAGCTTATCCAGAATCACTTCATGACTTACACAATGACTTACCATTTTACGTAAATAACATAAAAAGCCCTGAATTAGGCTCAAGGAAATTGATAGCTGACTTAGAAGATAAGTTTCATTACATAATTCATTATAGAAATCTCCAACAATGTTTAAAGCATGGATTGAAGTTTTCATGCATTCATAGAGTTAGGTAATAATGCTGTCTACGGCAAAACAAGGGAAAATGTTGATAAGAGTAGCGATATTAAGATAGCTACGGAATGGGCAAGTCGAGGTAAACATTAGGTCTTATGCTTTAATTGTAAACCCAATTTTCATAGTATTGTACAATTTACAATAAATATGGCAGCAGTAGAATTAAGCAAAGTAAAAGTGACTTATAACAAACCAGTTTATTTAGGTTTTATACTTCTTGAAATATTGAAATTAAAAATGTATAAATTCCATTACAAATTCAGTATGTGGATAGAGTTATGTTAAATTATACGGATACAGATTCCTTTATTTATACAATTAAAACTATTGATTATTATAGTGATATTTCAGATGAGAGAAATGAAAGATTTGATACTTTAGAATACAGTCCAAACAATCCTTTTAGTCATCCACTAAAAAATAAAAATAAATTAGGTTACATGAAAGATGAGCTTAATGATAACATAATGGTAGAATTTATAGGTTTAAAGTCTAACATGTATTCTTTATCTATACGAAATGTTGAACCTATAAAAAAGCGAAGGGTGTTAAAAACAGTTCTGTTAACAAGTTCACTATAGGTAATAATAGAGATTGCTTGTAAAAGAAGAATAATTTTAACGGTGATATGCTTATATTTAGATCTAAGTTGCAGCAGCTTTATACACAATATATTAATAACGTAATTTTGAGGTCATCAGATGACAAAAGATATTTAAGAGAGGATAGAATTGAAACGTATGCTTGGGGGCATTATATAAAAGTATAACTTTATAAAAAAAGGAATCAGAAGGGGGGCTAACATAATGTTCTTAAAATTAACATCCCATTTATCTTCTTACGAGTAGACAGCAGGAAAGAAAGAAAGATATTAAGAAAGCTACATTGTAAACTGCTTGCTCCATTCAATTATTAGTAAAATTTGATTTTGTAAAATATTAATCCTTGAGTGTTAATTACACTGAATATTCAGAAGATGGAATAAATGATTAATTTTTAAATTGTAATTAGTTTTATTTTCAAACATTTTTATACAATGACATTGAGCATTCTTAACTGTTTTAGAATTTCTAAAGCTCTTCCTCCTGACCTCCTGCTTGATGTTAATTTTAATTCATCCACCAGTATATTGGGGTCTGTAATATCTTGAATTTCATCATCGCCATTGGAGTCTTCATCACAACTTCGGTCATCATCCTCAACCGCGGAATCACAAATTCGGTTATTATCTTCAAACGCGGCGTTGTCATCTTTAACTGAATTTGGGTTCACATCTTCATTAACTATTAGCGATGCTAAAATATCCATTATTCTCACCCTTTAAAGATTCTTGAGAATGCCCCCGATTTTTTCTAAGGGATATAATTTTATTTCTAATAGTATTCCTAACAGGATCAAAACCGGCTTCATTGATGGGTGTTAATAAATGGGTATTTTCATCTGATAAAATCTCTTCTTCACGATTGTCAATAAATGTGTTGACCGTCTCTTATGTCTTAGAAGACTATCTTTCCGACTAAAGAATTTGTTGCATTCTATGCATTTAAACATATTGGTGGTTATATAAACACTAAAAATGACCTGTTGAAATCGATATTTATAACTTATTACTCCCGCCAACGCCAACAACAACACCAACACCAACGCCAACATCAACACCAACGCTAACACCAACATCAACACCAACACCATGATAAAGCTGTTCATAGACATGGTAAGAGCTGTTTGTAAACCTGGTAAAGGATAGAATTGAAACGTATGCATTCCGCACTAAAATCGTCACTGCTTATTCCTTATGTTGTCTAATGTAATAAAATATACACTAAGACCTAGCCAGAGAACATATCTATAATCTAAAGAAAAAAAAACATGTAAATCGGATCAGTGATTTTCGAGATGGATGATGAATATTTTAATTTAATAAGGATAAAGGGGGTTTTCATATGATTACTTAAATTCTTTTGATAAATTTAAAATGAAGCATGTGTGCCCCTCAGGATTTTTTAATAAACTTAGCAATAAGAAGAAGAATATCAGCATGTCGTTAATGTATGGAACAAATTTAATTCTAGAAATATCTGAGAAAATTTGCAATTATATTTAAAGTGTGATGCTTTATTGCTAGCAGACATTTTTGAGAATTTTAGAATAGTATACATAAATATCTATGAGTTTAACCCGAATCATTATTACACAACACCAGGATTATCATGGGAATGCTATGTTAAAACACATCCAAATTAAATTAGAATTATAGAAATGTATTATATAATTTCATGAAAAGCGGTATTCGGGGAGGTTTAACACTTGGGGTAATTTTAGGATAATTGAAATAAATGACTAAAAATAATGTATTATTGTTTTATTTAAAAATTTTATTCTATTACAATGTTCTTACAAATTAACAAGGCATAATATCTCTCACCGATCAAAGGCTTCATGTAGGGGGATGTTTTAGAATTTAACTTTAATCACACATATGTTTCTTCATCCGGGCTATCCCAGTCCTCCTCTATATGACAGGTAGCATCGAGCCGATCCCTCATCTCGAGGGCCATCGCTTCGACGCTGAAAACAGTTACAATACACCTCCTTCCGCTAACTAAGTGGTTAATCTATAAAGAAGAAAATAATAAAAATAACATGTAAGATAATTTTAAAAACTAACCGTCCGCAACCCCGTTAAATTCTCCGAATATGGAGTGGCCACCTCGCACCACTCGGACTCCCATCCTAACCTAAAGACCAGGTTTATCGGGGTAAGCGGAGAATTTACCAGCTCCTGCAGCCGCTCATGAGGATCCTCGTAATCCTCTGGGGTATCCAACACCTTAAGAATTTCTGTTATAATACTCTCCATTTTGGTGAATGTTAAAACTCTTAAGTGATTCATTGCTTAAATAGTATCCGCTTATCTCTATTCATTTTTCACAATTTGTTGCTCGCCTATAAAACTTATTTGTTGATTAAAAATGAAACTCTCATTAAACTTATTTTTATTACCGCAAAGCTTCCTTCAAATTTAATTAAATGACCCCTGCTTATCTTTATAGAATTCTAAATTTAAATTTAAATTCTTTACATATGATTTGAAAGGAATTGTGGTAACCAAAAAATATGAAAAATGCTTATCGACAGTTAGCTGCTACCGAAATTATATAGAGATAACCGGGGATCATTTAATTAAATTTGAAGAAAGTTTTATGGAATGATCAAAAAATAAGAGTTTCATGGGTAATCAACAAATAAGTTTTATAGATGAGAAAAAAATGTGAAAAATGAATAGAGATAAGCGGTTCCACCAAAGTGTTGGTATTAGCTATTAAATCATAGGTCTTAGTGTATATTTTATTACATTAGACAACATAAGGAATAAGCAGTGACGATTTTAGTGCGGAATGCATACGTTTCAATTCTATCCTTTACCAGGTTTACAAACAGCTCTTACCATGTCTATGAACAGCTTTATCATGGTGTTGGTGTTGATGTTGATGTTGGTGTTAGCGTTGGTGTTGATGTTGGCGTTGGTGTTGGTGTTGTTGTTGGCGTTGGCGGGAGTAATAAGTTATAAATATCGATTTCAACAGGTCATTTTTAGTGTTTATATAACCACCAATATGTTTAAATGCATAGAATGCAACAAATTCTTTAGTCGGAAAGATAGTCTTCTAAGACATAAGAGACGGTCAACACATTTATTGACAATCGTGAAGAAGAGATTTTATCAGATGAAAATACCCATTTATTAACACCCATCAATGAAGCCGGTTTTGATCCTGTTAGGAATACTATTAGAAATAAAATTATATCCCTTAGAAAAAATCGGGGGCATTCTCAAGAATCTTTAAAGGGTGAGAATAATGGATATTTTAGCATCGCTAATAGTTAATGAAGATGTGAACCCAAATTCAGTTAAAGATGACAACGCCGCGTTTGAAGATAATAACCGAATTTGTGATTCCGCGGTTGAGGATGATGACCGAAGTTGTGATGAAGACTCCAATGGCGATGATGAAATTCAAGATATTACAGACCCCAATATACTGGTGGATGAATTAAAATTAACATCAAGCAGGAGGTCAGGAGGAAGAGCTTTAGAAATTCTAAAACAGTTAAGAATGCTCAATGTCATTGTATAAAAATGTTTGAAAATAAAACTAATTACAATTTAAAAATTAATCATTTATTCCATCTTCTGAATATTCAGTGTAATTAACACTCAAGGATTAATATTTTACAAAATCAAATTTTACTAATAATTGAATGGAGCAAGTAGTTTACAATGTAGCTTTCTTAATATCTTTCTTTCTTTCCTGTTGTCTACTCGTAAGAAGATAAATGGGATGTTAATTTTAAGAACATTATGTTAGCCCCCCCTCTGATTCCTTTATTTATAAAGTTATACTTTTATATAATGCCCCCAAGCATACGTTTCAATTCTATCCTCTCTTAAATATCTTTTGTCATCTGATGACCTCAAAATTACGTTATTAATATATTGTGTATAAAGCTGCTGCAACTTAGATCTAAATATAAGCATATCACCGTTAAAATTATTCTTCTTTTACAAGCAATCTCTATTATTACCTACAGTGAACTTGTTAACAGAACTGTTTTTAACACCCTTCGCTTTTTTATAGGTTCAACATTTCGTATAGATAAAGAATACATGTTAGACTTTAAACCTATAAATTCTACCATTATGTTATCATTAAGCTCATCTTTCATGTAACCTAATTTATTTTTATTTTTTAGTGGATGACTAAAAGGATTGTTTGGACTGTATTCTAAAGTATCAAATCTTTCATTTCTCTCATCTGAAATATCACTATAATAATCAATAGTTTTAATTGTATAAATAAAGGAATCTGTATCCGTATAATTTAACATAACTCTATCCACATACTGAATTTGTAATGGAATTTATACATTTTTAATTTCAATATTTCAAGAAGTATAAAACCTAAATAAACTAGTTTGTTATAAGTCACTTTTACTTTGCTTAATTCTACTGCTGCCAAATTTATTGTAAATTGTACAATACTATGAAAATTGGGTTTACAATTAAAGCATAAGACCTAATGTTTACCTCGACTTGCCCATTCCGTAGCTATCTTAATATCGCTACTCTTATCAACATTTTCCCTTGTTTTGCCGTAGACAGCATTATTACCTAACTCTATGAATGCATGAAAACTTCAATCCATGCTTTAAACATTGTTGGAGATTTCTATAATGAATTATGTAATGAAACTTATCTTCTAAGTCAGCTATCAATTTCCTTGAGCCTAATTCAGGGCTTTTTATGTTATTTACGTAAAATGGTAAGTCATTGTGTAAGTCATGAAGTGATTCTGGATAAGCTAAATCTACTTCAAATATATATGAATTTTGAGGAATGCTCATTATACCAATATCCGTATTTTCTAACCATTGAAATTCCCCCTCTATGATAAGAATTCAGACATGTCCCACCCAAATCATCGAACTTAATACAAATCTTAAGGATGGTGAAATTAAACAGGAATATCTAAATAAAGTAACACAGCCTATAATTCAGAAAATGGAGGAATTTCAGAGACAAAAAGATGTTCTTGTATTGACAATATGCAGTGGAGATCAACAACACTGTGTATGAGATGGATGAAGATTGCAATTTAAAATTTATCGAAAACAAAATGGACGAAATACCAGGATTTAGAAATATGTAAATTAATTATATAAAATAATGATATGTCAGGAAGAGTTAATAGAACTCTACCGATTTTAAATAAAAATTGATTAAGCGAATTACGAGTGTTTTTATTTCGAAGAAATTTTGTATTTTGTAATCACATTTTGTTTGGGGTATACCCTTTTTCAAATACATGTTTATACTTGCTAATGCAAACAAAAAAAGACAAACCAAAAATAAAGTTAATAATTTTTTAAACTGTGATAATTTTAGTAAACCGAACTTTGCTCCAACCAAAAGATTTAATGATGATATTAGAATAAGTCTTGACAATAGTAAGCATCTGTTGAACATTTGAATATACTTAAGAACCCAAAAGTAGTGTCATTCATCGTGATAAATACAAATTCCATCATAAGAGCTTAAGATCGGAAAGTGTTAACAGCTTTTTTCTATGCAAAGTACTAAGATCAATATATTGTTTTAATCAATTCATACTTTAAACTACTTTTTGAAGATTTCTAGAATGGATTATGTAATGAAATGTATCTTCTAAGTCATATATCAATTTCCTTGAGCCTAATTCAGAGGATATTTATATTATTTGCGTATAATGGTATATCATTGTGTAAGTCATGAAGTGATTCTAGATAAGTTAAATCTACTTCAAATATATATATTCAATTTCTAAACTTTGAGTATTTTCTATCCCATTGAAATTCCTCATATACTAAGAATTCAGACATGTCTCACTCATATAAATTATTGCATTCGAAGTAAATTAAATATGTTGAGCTTTGTGATGGGATAACATTTTCCATACACTTATTATTAGCAGTAGAATGCCTGCGAGAACATATAAAGTTATACACATTAACGTTAGTTAATAATTATTGTAATTCAATCTTTCAATACTTAAGCATAGCATCCCAAAATTATCCTGAATCTATATAATAAATCGTCATTTTTATAAAAGGATCTGTTTAATATTAAGTTTTCATCAGATGAATTATTCGCTAATTTTTCTATACTCGAGAAATCTAATCTATATGAATCTAAAATGCAAACAAAGTAAAAGACAAACCAAAAATAAAGTTAATAATTTTTTAAACTGTGATAATTTTAGTAAACCGAACTGTGCTTCAACCAAAAGATTTAATGGTGATATTAGAATAAGTCTTGACAATAGTAAGCATCTGTTGAACATTTGAATATACTTAAGAACACAAAATTAGTGTCATTCCTCGTGATTAATACAAATTCCATCATAAGAGCTTAAGATCGGAAAGTGTTAACAGCTTTTGATCTATGCAAAGTACTAAGATTAATATATTGTTTTAATCAATTCCATTGTCTGAATCAAAGAGCTCTATGAATGTATGAGTTTTAATCAATTCCATTGTCTGAATCAAAGAGCTCTATGAATGTATGAAAACTTCAATTCATACTTTAAACTACTTTTTGAAGATTTCTATAATGGATTATATAATGAAATGTATCTTCTAAGTAACATATCAATTTCCTAGAGCCTAATTCAGAGGATTTTCTGTAAACTTGCTTCAAGAAGATTTATAACTTGAGGTTTGATTTTGTAGAAAAATTGTTTTGGATCCAAAATTCCTTCATCATCCTTTTCCAATAGAAAGCTTTCAATACGAATAATAAAGCATTTCTCTATAAATTTTGAAGTTTTTCTTTCGTTTATCCCGGTGAGCTCACAATTTGGGTCTATTGTTACATGACGTATACAAAAATTTAATTTTAAATGTCATATGGATTTGTTAGCTGTCAGTTTGGTATAAATTTAAAACATAATTATGATTCAAGAAAAAAATGGTTTCTCTTATTAAGATTATTACGGCTGAAAAAAGAAGAAACGAAGTTTATGCTTATGAAAAGATTTTTTTATTTTCTTAAGTTTTTGACATGATAAATCTCTCTAAATTACCAAAAGAAGCCATTCCAGCTACCTCGATTTTCTTTGTTCTATCGGCTCAATTTAAAGTTTTTGAGGTTATTTTTAGAAAGTGCTGCAACGGCAACAAACCCGGAAGCTGACATTTGTCCACATTACATAACAAACTCAAAGTAAACTGAACTCGGTGAGATCACAATTTGGGTCTATTGTTACATGAAGCATATATGAAATTTATTTTCTTATGTTCTTCACATGATAAATCTCTTTAAAGTATCGAAAGAGGATATTTCAGCTACTTCGATTTTGTTTGTTCTAGTCTAAATTCACAGTTTTGAGGCAATTTTTAGAAAGCGCTACAACAACGCCTATGATCTTGTTCATTTCTTCTGCAGTTCAAGGTTGTTATATGGGTTTGGTAGCTGCTTGTTTGATATAAATTTAAAGCATAATTACGAATCAATGGTTTCCCTTATTAAGATTATCACAGCTGAATCATAAAGAAACGAAGTTTAAGGCTATGGAAAGATATTTATTTTCTTTGCAAGTTCTTCACATGATAAACCTCTCCAAAGTACCGAAAGAAGCCATTCTAGCTATCTTGACTAGACGTTTATTACTTATTAACGGATTTATGCAAAGCGATGCATGTTATTTTTAAACATCAGATTTTTTTCCCTAATTACAGAAATTCCTTTAACTATTCCTCAATGGTGTTATATTAACTAGTAATCAAGGTCCAGATGACGTAATCGGTGGAATGACTTACTTGCTAGTTGCATAAAACACGAAATTTCTTTAATAATATAACCTCGAATTAATGGCTATATTTAGATCTGGAAAAGAAATTGCATGATAATCTTTTAAAGTTCGAGTTTACAATATTCTGCTTCCAATTAAAGTCGCATCATGTTATTTCATTTAGCTGATAAAGGAGTACTTCGTAATTAAAAACACAAAACAACAAACTCTTATTTTCAGCACGAGGTCAGATTCATCTACAAAACCTTATCACCCAACGACCTTAACATTGTCGCCAAATTATTAATTTCTACGCAGTCACCAGCTCGCTTATCAATCACAGCTCGACCAGAAAAACATGTTAAAACTTGCTTGAAAACAAATGATATCATAGAAATAAGAATTTGCAAAAGAAATTAAAAAATAATCTTCATCTATTTACTCAAAGTGGTGAAATCTTTTATTACGCAATATTCTGTTTTTCCAACTAAATTCGCATCATGTTATTTCATTTAGCTGATAAAGCTGTACTTCGTAATTAAAGACTCAAAACAACAAACTCTTATCTTCCACACAATTAAATTCGCCTCATGTTATTTCATTTAGCTGATAAAGCTGTACTTCGTAATTAAAAACTCAAAACAACAAACTCTTATCTTCAACATCAATTGTAGCCTCCAAGACTGAATACCCAATATCCAAGATGGCCGACAGGTGCCTTATCTTACTAAACAATCTAGGTTCAGATCCAAGGTTTAGATCTAAGTCCAGATGCAAACCAAAGAAGAAGAAGACCAATTGTAGCCTCCAAGACCAAAAACCGAAAATCCAAGATGGCCGACAATCCTTATCTCTTTTCCTTATCTCTCAATTGTAGCCTATAACACCGAAAACCCAAAGAAGACCAATTGTAGCCTCCAAGACCAAAAACCGAAAATCCAAGATGGCCGACAATCCTTATCTCTTTTCCTTATCTCTCAATTGTAGCCTATAACACCAAAAACCCAAAATCCAAGATGGCCGACATCCTTATCTCTCACTTGTAGCCAATAAGACCGAAAACCCAAAATCCAAGATGGCCGACAATCCTTATCTCTCAATTGTAGCCAATAAGACCGAAAACCCAAAATCCAAGATGGCCGACAATCCTTATCTGTCAATTGTAGCCAATAAGACCGAAAACCCAAAATCCAAGATGGCCGACAATCCTTATCTCTCTTCCTTATCTCTCAATTGTAGCCTATAAGACCGAAAATCCTTATCTCTTTTCCTTATCTCTCAATTGTAGCCTCCAAGACCGAAAACCCAATCAGCAACCTTGACCTTTGACCTGCACATTGCACATTGGTCCAGAAACCCCATATTTATACTACTCGATCAATTTCTACGCCATTTAATTCATAGCGAATTTCATCAAAAAGAAAAGATATAGCATTATTAGTTAATTTTGCTGTTGTTGATGCAAGCCCATCTGATTTTGTTATCGCGCCTTCTATATATATGAAACTTTCACTTGGTAAAATATACAAATCCTGATGTTGTAATGATATTCGTACTTCATCACTATTCTTATATGATGCTAAAAACGGAGAGTAGCTGTGATACTCAACTTTTTTAATGCTATTATCATAGCTTGCACCTTGAGTAATATCGAGTATTTCATTCATTTTTTTAACTTAAGACCAAGAGCTTTTAAGAATTGTTCGTTAGCACCTGTTAGCGTTATTCCTGACTGCTGTATGGCTTCAGACTCACTAGAAGACTTAACACTTTTGTATTTGTATTTATTATCTATGATATTATTATATATTAGCATGTCGCGGCTTCAAATGCAGTCTCACTGTAATCGTTTCTCCTCTAAAATTTATTAGATCACCGTCCTGATCCACGAACTTCAGTGTTAGAGAACTTATCCGTCTGAGGTTCAGAGGCAAATAAATGACATTCTTAGGAACTTCGATTATTTTATACCCCGGACCCACCTTAGGAGAGAACTCGTGTAAGGTGTGAACTTGCTGATTATTTATGAAGGCGCCTGATACTATATTACATTCAACTCGTATTACATTAACTTTTATTATATTCACTGGTAAATCAGATTGATATAAAATATTAGGTTCTAGAACACGTTTACTAAATCCTAATAATGGTCCAATAGAGTTCTTCTTGTTCAATAATACTCGGCTAGAACTTCTAACTTCACTTTTCAATGTGTTATTATTAGCTACTAATTGTACTATTGGCTTAGCTTTCGTTTTAGCTAGTTCTCTTTTGATAAATCCCGCAATATCATCAATCTCATAGGAACCTTCTGGAATTTCAATTTCATCATCACCAACATGAAATAAGTTATTTCTGCTGTCCACGTTAGGTATTGAATTATATGTCTGTAAATCAATGAGTAAACAAACGTATTCCGATGTAAGATCCAGTGGCGGAAAGTACTCAACTGTGAGTACAGATGAATTCCCAGTCAAAGTTAGTGTTAATGACATAGCAGGTAAAAGTGAAATGAAACTGTAATGTTTAAACAGAGTTTATTTATAGTCCAACTTACAATAGTCAATTAAATTCTTAAACTTATGGTTACTTATTATTACAATGTTTATATAAAAATTTCAAACACAAGTGACCGCAATTTATCATGTTATAGTTTTGATAAGACTTATAATTGTAAACAATTTTTTTTCCTAAATAGCTTAAAATTTCCTTTGGTGGTTGTAAGTTTCCAAAGCTGTCAAAGTACTCCTTTTCAGACCCCCTTTTGTAATATGCTACCCAATGACTTCCAGGACCAGAAGTAGAGTCCAAATTTACGATTCCACATTCGTATTTTCTAGGTTTATTGGGAAGCATGAAAACGCCTTGAAAATGTGGTAAATCATTCGCAAATTTATATAAATCGATTTCATTTAATGCTCGATTAGGGAGCAGTTTTAGAAGTTTTTTGAAGGCGGATTTAAGAATAGACCAAGTCCCTTTCTGTAGGGCTTCAAATATAAACCGCTACCCTTCTTTCCTAAAGCAATAGCTACCATCGTTTCATTATGTCGGTTGCTTTCCTTCAGCCGTTCTTTAGCATTTGTAGCCGCATTAACAGCCTTTGCGACACCAGATGCACCACCCACTAAAGCACCCAGTGCAGAAAGCCCAGCAAAAATAGGAATAAGAGGTAAGATTCCTCCAACCTTCGGTATAGGAATTATACGGGGAGTCTTTACATACTTCTTTTTTCTTTTAAATACATTTTTAGTGCTAGCAAGTGCAAGTGTAATAGCTTCTTTTAAAGAATCTGGTTTTTTTACTTTTAAGATATTTCTAGCTTCACGAACTCCTTTTTCAAGCGTTAACGTTTTTTTCTTCCTCTTAGAACGAGTTTTTGTCTTTTTTATCCCCATTCCAAATTTTACTTTTGCTTTCATAGCGTTTGTTACAAGCCAGGCGTTGCTACGTTCACCAAGAGATGCGTCTGAAGATGTCACTCGTTCCCAAGCTTTACCTGATAATATACGATCAGCAATATGAAGATCCTCAATATTTTTATGCTGAGAATATGCGATATCGTGATTTCTGCAAGCTGCGTCAAGAGGGTTAATTCCAGGATCACCTCTTGCTAATCTTTTTTGTAATTAAGTACCAGGGCTGCAATATTGATATCCAGGCAAATGAAATTCAAATGGCAAATTGCTAATTGCTGTATTTAGCAAACCGCCTCCTCTTCGACATTTACGCTGGCGAGGACGATTTTGATGCTTTGAATGATCAATCATTCGATAGATAGAATATATTTTTAGACGTCCACACAACACCACACTGAGCTGATGACTGATATAAAAGCTCAGTGTCGTGCAATAAATATTTCAGTTCTAATAATGAAGTTCATGAAGCAGAAAGTCACTTTACCAATAAAAAATCTAGATATAAAATCTGGAAATGAAGTCACAAGACATAGCTCACTTATACCTGATACTCTAAGAGGAATTCTTGTGGGACCTTCTAACTGCGGAAAAACCAATCTTATGATTGGTCTTATAGAACATCCAAATGGACTCAAGTTCGAGAATATTTACATCTACTCAAAATCACTACATCAGCCCAAATATCAGTATCTAGAGCAGTTGATAAGTCCTATTGCTGGTATGGGCTACTACACGTTTTCTAATAATTGCGAAGTTATATCTCCTGAGGAAGCTAAACAGAATTCTGTTTTTAATTTCGATGATGTAGCATGTGGGAAACAAAATAACATACGTGATTATTTTTGCATGGGACGACACAATAATATTGATAGTTTCTATCTCTGTCAGACATACACCCATATACCGAAGCACTTAATACGTGACAACGCTAACTTTCTTATTTTATTTAAACAAGATGATATGAATCTTAGGTATATATATAATGACCACGTTAACACAGATATGACCTTCGAAAAATTTCGTAATATTTGCAGTGTTTGCTGGAAAGACCGATATGGCTTTCTAGTAATCGATAAAGACAGTCTATTGGTTAACGGACGTTGTCGAAAAGGAGTTGATACATATATTTCACTATAAATTTAGAAGATCTGGTGTAGCCGATATTAAACCCGTTATAGCTGTTAATATATCTGATAGACCTGCTAAAGCCGTTCATAGACCTGGTAAGAGCTGTTCGTAGACCTGATAAAGCTGTTCATAGACCTGGTAAAAGCTGTTCGTAGACCTGGTAAGAGCTGTTCGCAGACCTGGTAAAGCTGTTCGTAGACCTGGTAAAGCTGTTCGTAGACCTGAAAAAGCTGTTCATAGACCTGGTAAAAGCTGTTCGCAGACCTGATAAAGCTGTTCATAGACCTGGTAAAAGCTGTTCGAAGACCTGGTAAAGCTGTTCGTAAACCTGGTAAAGCTGTTCGTAGACCTGGTAAAGCTGTTCATAGACCTAGTAAAAGCTGTTCGTAGACCTGATAAAGCTGTTCATAGACCTGGTAAAAGCTGTTCGTAGACCTGGTAAGAGCTGTTCGCAGACCTGGTGAAGCTGTTCGTAGACCTGGTAAAGCTGTTCGTAGACCTGGTAAAGCTGTTCATACACCTGGTAAAAGCTATTCGTAGACCTGATAAAGCTGTTCATAGACCTGTTCAGATCAGTATAATTCAGTTAACAGACCAGTTCATTAGAAAGATGTTTAAAAAGAGAGACGAACTATTAAAAAATCTTATCAAAACTAGAAATACCATTAAGAAGAAATTCCGAGCTGTGAAAACTGGACGAGTTGAAGCTGCAACTCACCTTGAGGAGACATTTAAGCCCATAACAAAACCGCTTCATGAATTCATAACAAAAACAAAATATGAGCCTAAAATTAAAGATGAATACAGAGAAGATGATGATTACGACAATATAAATTTTACTCCTAAAATTAAACTCCCGAAAATGGAGCCAACAAGTAGACCTATAAAGCGTCCAGATTATTCCTTAATGTCGGAAGACGATGAATTTGCAACACCTACACATTCTAGAACTTTGATGGGAAAAAGAGATTCTACTCTTAATTTATCAAGTGGATTAGTTGATAAATATTTAGAACTATGTATTAACAAAAGCCTAAAAATTGACAACACTTATGGAGTTTATTTAGTTGATGATGACGAATGGAAAATTGGAAATTCAAAGATTGCAATTGAGGAAGATTATTTCCTTATTAACGGAAAATCGTATAAAATGACGCTAGGTCTATGCGAATTGCTTTTTATGAAACAACCTGCAAAAACTTTGTATAGTAAGGATGACTTAAAAGATTATCAAGCTATCTTAAAAGAAACTAATGCATATAAAAGAGAATATTGAACGGACGGCCAAATAAAAGGTACTAGAGCTTCAAAGTATACAGAAATTATAAGTAAACTGATTTCTCATGATGGCAAAGGGTTGATGCATATGCCCAAGAAAAATATTGATTACGTTTATTGGAACAATCCTAAAGAGCTTGTGGATAGACTTCGTCTTTTAATAGCTTCACAAGGTGTTGGACACAGTAACCACAACAATGAAATTATCTCAATTATTGAAGAGTTGAAAGGAGGTAGCATTATAATATAAATAACATCTTTAAACGTATTCAGCTTTAATGTAATAATGAGTGTCGACAAGTTTGGAAGATATTCTAAAAAAGCAAAGGTCGGACCTGCTGGTGATCGTGGTCCTAGGGGGCTACCTGGTGAACCTGGGAATTTGGATCCAAGGAATACAGCGTCTAAATGGTGTAGGTTTTAAGCTCACTCAAGATGGAGATTTCAATGTAGGTTTTAAAAATTTGAAATATATTAAAAGCCCAATGGAAAGAGATGATGCAGCCAACAAAATATATGTCGACGATGTAGCTGATAAGGTAGTACATTTAAGTTATTCCCACGCTAAGGAAAAAATTCAGTTAGTCAGCAACAATCTAACTGAGCTAATACTTAAGGAAAGTGCCGTTCTTAAAGAAGACCTAAAGGAGATATACAGCATAATAAATATAACAAGTGAGAAAGATAAAGAAGCCAGTCAATTATATACGAGTGAATCAATTGCCATTCTACAAGGAAAACTCAAAATAGCATACGAATTATATACAAATGAATTAATTGTTGACGTTCAGGAGAAGTTGATGAAATATATAGATCTGAATCTACAGGAAATTAATGACACTTTAAAAGCGTTAATTAATGTAGAATCTCTGACAATTTCAAAATGAATAAAACCCAAGTAGTTAATGAGCTTCATAAAGCAGCCAGAAAAAATTTTATAAGAAGACGTGTTGTAATTAAAGGAATAGATGACTTATGGCAAGCCGATTTAGTTGAAATGGGTGCTTATGCTACAAGCAATAATGGCCATAATTTTTTATTAACTGTAATAGACAGATTTTCTAAATATGCATGGGCAATTCCTATTAAAAGAAAGACTGGTGTCGAAGTTACTCAAGCTATGAAATCCATACTAAAAGAAGGTCGGAGTGCCACAAATTTACAAACTGATGATGGAAAAGAGTTTTTCAATAGCTCATTTCAAAACTTAATGAAAAAATCCCTCATTAATCATTTTTCTACATATAGCCCTTTAAAAGCATCTATAGTTGAACGATTTAATCGAACATTAAAAAGCATGATGTGGAAAGAGTTTAGTATGCAGGGCTCATACCGATGGATAGATATGGTTAAGAAATTACTCGTAAAATATAACTCAAGTAATCATCGAACAATAAAAATGCGACCCCGGGATGTGACAAAGCAGAATGAGAAAAAATTGTTATCAACAGTTTACAATCATTTAAAGACGTTTCATTTCCCAAAATTTAAACTGGGAGACTTTGTTCGCATTAGTAAATATAAACATGTATTTGAAAAGGGGTATACACCAAACTGGACTACAGAGATTTTCAAGATCGCAAAAATTCAGATAACGAATCCTGTAACATATCTCTTAGAAGACCATGAAGGAAAGGCAATAAAGGGGAGTTTTTATGAAATGGAGCTCCAAAAGACGTAGAATCCTGATGTTTACCTCGTAGAAAAAATATTGAAGAGAACCGCAGATAAAGTTTATGTTAAATGGCTCGGATTTTCATCAAAACACAACGCTTGGATTAAGAAAGATAATGTATTATAATATTGTTATACAAATATATATTTTATATTAAAAGTACTTGAGTTCTTATTTTATTACTTTATTTAAAATTTTTAAACCTTAACCTATAAATTTTATTTCTATGCGAGGTGAATAAAATGGGGTCCAAAATACCTCCAAAATACGACCCTTGCGCTCGTATATTGGAACGAAATGTATCTTTGGGATGATATTAAATTGAACTACTTTTTCTCCAACTGCTTTGACGTTTTCTTCTTCTTTTTGTAGCAAAAGAAAAACATCTTGAAGGTGCAAACTCCTACAAATATCCTTGAATTTTTTATATGCTGTTGAATCAGATTTAGAAATCTTAAGAAAGAACCTCCCATTCTTTTGATAATCGTTAAACAAAAGTTCGTTCTATAAAGAAAGAATTGAAATATATAATTAAATGTCTACTTTGTTTGTCTTACCTCTATAACCTCTTTAATAGCAGGATTTAATAAATCTAGCTTTTTATATTCAGCAATAAGTTCATTAAAATCTGTTAATTCAATTAAATTGGAAATATTATCCAAAATTATTTTTGTGTGAAGATACACCATTTTGAACTGTCTTAAACATTAATTACACTTCCTTTTATAGCTGCTTATTTTGAAATATTCATTTGATATGTTTGCTTCATTCCTCTTAAATTCACTAATTCCACATCGCTTTTATAATTAGCATCAACTTGTTTAACCATCTCTACTTCACCATTACTTAGAATTCTTTCAGTTTCAAACTCGCGGTATTCATAGCATGATATCTTCAATGAACGAGTTACGTAATTACTGTCATATGTACAACGAATGGTTAGCATAGATTCGTCATCGAATTCAAGTTTAAAGTGTCTGTAAAAGATATCTTTGCTCTCAATAATTCCTGCAATATCCAGTTCTTTCTTTAATAGTTCTTGCCTGAAACCTTCAATGGCCTCGTCAATAGACACAAATTTCTTTTTAGGATTATCAATCGTAGTAGTCCTTGATGTAGTAACAGGAATTGGCTCGTCATTACTTTCTTTTAAGGTAGAAGCTGAATCTTCTTTGGAATTGCTTGTGTTACTGTAAGTCATCAGTTTAAAAGTTAATCCAATTTGAATAGAATCATTATTTGGTAGAGTGAGCGCAAAATCTAAATTAATATGTAAGATGCATAGCGATAAAATAAAAGATTTATTGAACGTCTATCCATTTTTAATGCTAGCATGTTGACTTGAAGTCGAGAACTAATTGAATTTTATGAAGTTGTCATATATATACCATCCTCCTGCATTTTTGATTCAATTGTCAGCCTGCAAATAACTTTTACTCTTTTTAAGCTCTAGGAGAGGGAAATGATTGTAAGGTTAAGTGGAATGAAACATATATTTAATAAAAATACTTTATTTATTTATTTATAAATTTTAATAATAGCCAGTGCTAGGTGTTATCTTAGAAAACATTAAATTAAAATAGCTGCCACCTGCTGCTTTTCTTTCAACAAAGAAACCTCCATTGTTAATTTTGTCAATTGAACGGTCAGTTATTCTAGCGTCGAATCTAGGCGGCAAGAAAACATGATAACTCTCTAGTTCTAAAAGAATCCTAGGTCCATATTTCGTGGTTGTTCTTCTGCAGCTTATGATTTTATAATTCTGCGACTCTTCCATATCCTTAACAGCGAGTGCAGGCTTAAAATTTACAGAGTTTAGCTCCTCCAATACTTCGAAGTCTTCGATGACTGCTTCGTTGATAGCTTGTTGATACATTTTTCATTTTTTTTGTAAGGAGATGACACAAAATTTATTATTTTAATCTGAGTTCGAACACGAATTTTAATTGCGACAATTTTACTGGTTGACTTCACTATTAATACTAAAAGACTAACTAAGAACTCTTGATATTTATGCAATAAGTGATATATAATAGAGCTAGAGTGGGGATGCAAACGGCAACCACAATATCCTTTGGAAAAAATTAAAAACCGCAATTTCCTTTTGAATCTACATCATTGAGAACATGTTAAAACTTGCTTGGAAACAAATGCTCTCATAGAAATAAGAAGTTGCAAAAGCAAAAAAACAATCTTCACCCATTTACTCAAAGTGGTGAAATCTTTATTAAGAAATACTATAAAGAAAAGAATAAAAAATCAATGAATACTTAAATACAATTCAAGAAGAAATATTCCTATACTATTTTACAAAATTTTCTCACGCTCAAGTGCTTAATTTCTCTGCAGTCCCTGTAAATTCAACACACAGCACAAAACGTGTTTAAACACGAAATTATTTCATAAATATCTTCCAGAAAATATATAGAAAATTTTCATCCCAATTTTAACTTCATAATTACTGACCATACTCAATATCTCGGAAATCCATTGACCTCAAGATATATTACTGTCCAAATTACGTAATCCTACACTAGCAACTTATTTTATCATCACTCGTAGTAAAAGCTCCTGCCGAAAATATCCGGCATAGTAAAAACTCGAAACAACAAACTCTTATCTTCAGCACGAGCCCAGGTTCATCTACAAAACCTTATCACCCAACGACCACAACATTGCGACCAAATTATTAATTTCTATAGTCAGCTCTCTTATCAATTAGCTCACCCCGTGATCCAGGTCCAGGTCCAGGTCCAGATCCAGACCCAGGTGCAACTCATACTTATCTTTACTAGCGCGCCGCCGCCAAAACAAAACAATCTACAAAATTGACCTTCGGAATCACGCAACCGTTCCCTTATCTCCAACCATTTCCTTTTCTTATTTAATAAGCGTAGATTATCCCTAAAGTGGTTTCATGCTTGTTTTGTGTTTCCACGGGTGTACCTTAGGGCAAGGGCTGTCAGGAGAAGTTCCTGTTGTAGCCCTGGAGGCGAGGGTGGTAATGGTGGCTCTTGCACCAACTTGTTGTTGTTGGCAATGTATTTAAGCCATAATTAACAACTTTTACCTATTGGAAATGTGGCAAGTTTTTTGTTTTTAATTAGTCGGGAGTAAGTTTATACTATTTAACTCCGTTTTCTGTTACGTTGCGCAGGTATGGGGGTTTGAGCAGCATGAGTCAGTTGAAAAGTTATTGCGATTTTTCACCAAAAGGTTATTACCTACCACAGAATGCACCTAACTATATGTTGGACCTCGAGTCCAATTTAACTCACATTTATGTTTTTACTCTGAAATTCCATTTTAAATTTATGTTAGAAGTGCTGTATAAGTATCCCCCACACAGACTCCCCCATCAGTTAGCCTGGAAAACTATACGTAAGGTTGCGTACTGTTACGAGGCCTGGCAAGAAATGGCTGAGTCACACAGCCTACAAATGAATTTGAATTCTGTCAGACCTAGTTGAAAAGGAGAGTGTGAGACTCAGGCAGATAGCTGTGGAGAGGGCCAGAGGATCACTTTGACATGACTAGGGGAAAATACTTATCTTCGAGATGAATACTCCCTAAACAAAATTAGCCTTATCTGTAAGTATAGAGGAGGACTTTTAAGTTTAAATGTCAATCCATTTACGCCGATCTGTATGCTCGTTGTGTAACCAGGACGAGGATGCAAATATAGTGCACTTTGAAGGGTTATGTCCCATTCAAGCAGAGTTCCGTTTAGTGGCATTTGGGAAAAAGACTTTGACTGAGGAGGAAGTAATAGCTGTGTTGAACGGAAAAAACAATTTCAAAAGCTTGATTATTTATGCTGGAAATTCCTGGAAATATCGAGATTTTCTGATAAAGGAATTTAATTATTAATGCGTATCGAATAATTTCGCTCTTGATTTATTGCAAAACCAACAAAGATCAAACACTGTTCTATTTTGAATGAATATATGATATATCATATAATACGGATTTTTTTGTTGAATGTGTTGCTAATCTCGGCAGATGGCTTCGGTAGCCATTGTCGTTGTTTATTTGCTTATATATATATATGAAAAGTGTAATTGTTAACGTAAATATAATAATAATAATAGCTTAATAATTAGTCGGGAGAGTTTTAATTTACTTATCGTATATCTCATTAGTATTTTCCAGCGTAATGTTCTGAAGTTGTTTGATGCGGATTTTTATATCCGTAGGTCGACTTCAGGACACGGGATTACCAGGAGGAATTTCCCGGTAAGTCACTGGAAGTGGGTATAATAGAGGGTTTATCTTTGGGTTTATTTGTTAAAGAATAAAACTCAAATTAAAAGTGGGTTGTTTCGATATCTACTGTTGACTACAGTATGTCGAAGGTGGCGAGAAAAAAAGAAACTAAGAGGTAATGTTTGCTCAACGTGGGTGTAAATTAAAATACAATTGTGTAGATACAGTGAAAGTGGGGGTTAACCTTAGGCAAAGTAAATTAGAGTGAGGGGGGGGGTTAAAACATTAAAATAAAATGTGATTATAATTATCCCCTTTGATCGTGGGGTGTAGAAACTAAGTAGGGCGTAACAACAATTCAGTTTGCCATCAAGAAGAATTTCTAGATATAGCATTAGAGAGATGGAGTTTAGGTGGTTCAGTCTCTGACGGAATTACACAAGAGTTATTTTGGTTAGGGTTCGACTTTTCACAAGAGTCGTTCTTGTAATTATAGGGTGCTGTGCAAGAGGTAGTGAAGTCCAGTTGTTTGGTACTTCGTAGACTCAAGCACGCTTAATGGGTGAGACGGGAGATCTTACGTTAAGGAATTCAAAATTAAGTTAAAGGTTATTGGGAATTAAAATAGGTTTATAATTAAAGTTGGACGGATTGTTAAAGAAATTCTTCAATTTAAATTATCTATTCATAGAATGGCTTAAGACATTCGTTGTGAACCGTGACTGTACGTTTGCCCATTTTGAAGGTTCTATTCACTGATGAGGGTATACCGATTGCCAGATATGGTCCTACCCAGATTTGAGAGAGCTTATGTTTTCGACTTTCGCTCTTGAGTAAGACTTTTTCACCTTTGTGACATGATAAGGGTCGAACAGCTTTATCGTAGTTTGCTGGCGAGTAGGTTCTTGCGTGCCATGGCATAAGACCTTTGGAGCTTGTATCGTAGGATCTGATAGTAGCTCTCGTGATTATACACGGGCTCAGGGTCTCGTTTTAAATTTGACGAAACATTCGCTGTGAAGCCGTAAAGGCAGTCCTTGGGGGTTAATTTTGTCCCTACATGTACACTATTGTTGTACACGAATGCAGCGGGTCGTAGATATTGATCCCATGATTTGTAATTCTCGTCCACTGTGGTACGTAAGTATTCTATGAGTGGTCTATGGACACGTTCCAGTGCACCGTTTGACTGTGGGTGGT
Organism: Leptarthrus brevirostris; assembly: GCA_964036015.1. Taxonomy (NCBI): domain Eukaryota; kingdom Metazoa; phylum Arthropoda; class Insecta; order Diptera; family Asilidae; genus Leptarthrus; species Leptarthrus brevirostris. The sequence goes on from OZ038376.1 coordinate 3,918,273, forward strand.
AGGCAGAAGTTTGTAATTTCTTCACCCGTAGCAGTTTACATACCTTTTTAAATAGGTCACTCAGGAAGTTTCTTCCCTGATCAGTGACTATTCGCTTAGGGATGCGGTAGCGCGTGTTACGATTTCATAATATTAATTATACTCAAATCCTAAGTTCATCACTGTCATTGCCCCAATTCTTGGATTTCCCGTAAAAAGGTTCATTGCATCTTTCCCACACTTTCAGCAACATAACAGGAAACTGCCCAGACGATTTACTAAGAAAATTCGTCAGCATATATGTTATGATAGCGCTTACCTTAAAATTGTAATTAGATTATAAGTCAGTCTTTTGTAAAACCTAAAAGCGACAAGTAATAAATTCAAATTAATCTTATTGAATTGTTTTAAATTAAAACCCTTTGAATGTGAATAATTATTATTTTTTTTTACTAACATTTGCGTGAGATATATAATTGGCGCAGTCGTGGTAGGATCAGTTAACGATCCACGAAACGGTGTAACGATTTTAATAATTAAGTAACGACGGTTTATCGTGAAAAAAAAGTAAAATCGATTATTAGTGTGAAATCTGCAAACCTGCACCTGGGAATTCGAAGGATTATCGAAAAAACCGAGGACAGCAAATCTTCGACGGATTATCGAGGAAAAAGATCAACATACTAAAACACCGAGAACGTGAATTCGGCGAGATTCATCTCCTAAATACTGATCAACGGACCAAATAAGATGATAAAACTTCTTATCTTTACGCAGATGTAAGTCAAAATATTGAATTTTCTCCTTTTCATTCCTCAATCCAATTTAAATAAATTTAGTACTATTAAGATATATATATGTGCATTGACAAATTAAAATCAATAATTCAATCATTAAATTTTGAGTAATATAGTGGAATAAAGAAATCTTAGATTTTGAAATAAAAACTAATTAAAAAGTGAAATTATTATTAAAATATAAATTGAATAATATATATAGAATATTGAGAACTAAATATTGAAAATTATTTAGTTGATTTTATAATATTAATCAAATTATGTGAAAATTTTTTTGTGCGAAACAAAGTGAATTAAATTCTAGCTTATTTTAAAAGATCCAAATAGAATTTAAGAAATAAAAAAGTGAATTTTTGCGAATAATTCATAATTAATGCCGAGTCCTACAAAAAAGTCGGGAAATATTTTCAAATCGTATAAAAAAAAATTTTAAGAAAATTTTTAAGTGTTAGCTCTATTCCGGAGATTGACGAAGACGACCATTTAGAAAATAACACTAAAAGTGTACCAAATCTAACCCGAGTTGATCTTTCTTTGACGAGTGAAAATAGAAGTGAAATTCGTTATAAATCAAATAATAAGAGTGAAATGGCAACAAATAACCCAACTAATCCACAAGTGCAACCTCTTTACCAGCCACCTAGTGTAATTTCCCCCACAGCTATTTTCAATGCTTTACGCATTCCTGATGCAATCAAAGATTTACCGCGATTCGACGGTAATCCCAGACTTTTGCATGAATTTCTTAATAACGTAGAAGAAATTCTCACTTATACTAGAAGCGCTGATGGCTCTCCCTATTCACAAATTCTTTTACGAGCTATTCGTAATAAAATAGAAGGCCAAGCCAACGAAGTGCTCAACATGTACGGTACTCCCTTGGTATGGGAAGATATTAAAAATAATCTGATTTTACATTATTCGGACAAAAGGACCGAAACTTCTTTAATCAGAGATTTGCATTCGCTCAGACAGAACGATAAAACTGTCGAAAAATTTTACAGTGACATAATCGAGATAAAAGCCACTATGTACAATAACATATTAATTCATGAAGTAGATAACAACGTAATTACAGCAAAAAAGAATTTGTACGCAGAAATGTGTCTCAATACCTTTTTAACTGGGTTAAAAGAACCATTAGGATCTATAGTTCGTGCTATGAGACCTGATACAATAGCTACAGCCTTAACATACTGCATTAAGGAACAGAACATTTTTTATATGAAATCTGATTCACGATCATATCAAAAACCAAGTAATATTAGAAAACCTTCATATCACGCTATGCATCAATCGAGACCAATCTTTTCTACACCCCGTCATACCCCTCTTACTAGGTTCCCTACGTTCACTAACTTTCAACCCAGATCATTCCTAAATCCACAAAACTCGAGTAATAATTTGTTCAGAACGACAAATCAAACCCCATTCAATAATTTCAGAGCATCAAACTCTAATTATAATTCTCACAACTCTAATCAGAATGCTTTCGGAAGACAATTAAATTCAATAAATCTACCTGCACCAGAGCCAATGGATACTAGCTCAGGACATACATATCGAAGGCACCGTCCATTTAATCAAAACCAATCAAACCCCAATAATCCACCTTTCAATAATACACGTTCAAGATTTCCTAAGTATATCGCTGAGGAACTACATAACATGAGCACACAAGAATATGAACTCTCATATCCTCATTCACCTAATATGGCAAGTGATCATTCTTATGAGATGCAATTAGATAAGTACTATAACTATGACAAAAGCACATCTAATAATAACTTTGAAGTAGACGATTCTCCAAATTTTCCAATAACCGCCTCGAAAGACCAACAGGATACTTAGATGTAAATAAACACGGGTTTATCTTACCATATATTAACATATCCTCTCATTACGGACGACCCTTAAAATTTCTAATAGACACAGGTGCGTCCACGTCGTTTATTAACCCTGAATATATCCATCCAGATGATCTTATAGAAACTAAACCAACTGTAATTACCACTATACTCAACAAATACAAATTAAATAAAGAAGTCTACCTACCAAATTTCATTGAGTTTAAGCAACCAGGCCAAACTCGTTTCCTCGTATTTAAATTCCATGGATACTTTGATGGTCTGCTAGGACTTGACGCCCTAGAGATGTTAGGTGCTAAAGTTGATCTTGGAAACAAAATATTAGTGACAAATTTTTCAAGCATTCCTTTAAATTTCAAGCCAAATTTTATGTCTAACAAATACATTGTCCCACCTAAATCCAAATTAATAGCAAAGCTACCAGTAGAAATTGAGAATGGCGACATTTATATCAAACCAACTGAGATTTCACCCAATCTATATCTCTCTGAAGGAATATACTCTGCCAAAGATTGGCATATTCAAATCGAAGTCAGTAACACCGGCAATCAAGAACAAATTTTATATATCGAACATCCATTAAAAGTCGAAGAATTTTCCCAAAACAACTTCGTTGAGATTAATAACCTCAACGTCAACTATCAGTTCAACGATGAAAATATCGAAGTAGACGATATTATACATCAACTTCGCACTAGCCACCTTAACAAAGAAGAGTCCAAATCACTTTTTAAACTTTGCAGGGAATTCGATGATATATTTTTTAAAGAAGGGCAAAAACTTACCTTCTCTAATAACGTTAAACATCAGATAAAAACTACAGACGACGTACCCATATACACAAAGTCGTATAGGTATCCATACATACACAAAAATGAAGTTCGGAAACAGATCAATGATATGCTTAATCAAGGAATTATTCGTCCTAGCTACTCATCCTGGAGTGCCCCCGTTTGGATCGTTCCAAAAAAGAAAGATGCTAGCGGTAAACAAAAGTGGAGGCTTGTCATAGATTACAGGAAGCTGAACGAGAAAACTATCAGCGACAGGTACCCACTCCCCAACATAACAGAAATTTTGGATAAACTAGGGAAATGTATATATTTTTCCACACTAGATTTAGCCTCTGGTTTTCATCAAGTTGAGATGGACCCACATGATGTTCAAAAGACAGCCTTCACGGTAGAAGGAGGACATTTTGAATATATAAGAATGCCTTTTGGGTTGAAAAATGCCCCCGCTACTTTTCAAAGAGTAATGGACAACGTCCTTAAAGAATTACAAGGCACCGTATGTCTTGTGTATTTAGACGATATTATCGTATTCTCCGCATCACTCCAAGAGCATATAGAAAACTTAAAGAAAGTTTTCCAAAAATTACGCGATGCTAACCTCAAGGTACAACTTGACAAGTCTGAATTTCTCCGTAAAGAGACTGAATTTCTAGGACATATTGTCACAACGGAAGGTGTAAAGCCGAACCCAAACAAGATCAGAGCAATAAAGGAATTTCCAATTCCAAAGACTCGAAAAGAAATTAAATCATTCCTTGGACTTTTAGGTTACTACCGCAAGTTCATTAAAGACTTTGCAAAACTAACAAAGCCACTCACGGAATGTCTTAAAAAAGATAGAGATATCATTCTTAATGATCGGTACCGAAATACGTTCGAGATCTGTAAGGAACTCCTCATGAATAACCCAATACTTCAGTATCCCGATTTCTCAAAATCATTTATACTTACTACAGACGCCAGTAACTATGCTATAGGCGCTGTTTTGTCGCAAGGTTCATTGGGAAGTGATAAACCAATCTGTTATGCGAGCAGAACCTTAACAGATTCTGAAATTAATTATTCTACGATAGAAAAGGAACTTCTGGCCATTGTATGGGCTACGAAATATTTTCGTCCATATTTATTCGGTAGAAAATTTAAGATCGTAACCGACCACAAACCTCTGACTTGGATCATGAGTCTAAAAGATCCAAACTCACGACTTGTACGTTGGCGTTTAAAGCTCGAAGAATTCGAATACGAAGTAGTTTACAAGAAAGGAGCCCAAAACTCAAATGCAGATGCATTAAGTAGAATCAAACTACAAAACAACGACGATCCTAATCGAATTGAAGTCAACGTAAACGAATTAGATACCTCAACATCAATACAAGGAGTTGGTAGAACTACAGTTCACTCCGCAGATGAAAACTTAAATGATGGTATCCCAATTTCGGAAAGACCATTAAATGAATTTAACCTCCAGATCATTCTTGAAAAGTCTAATCGACAACCCTCAACAATTGTAAAAGTGCCATTCAAAAACAAACAACGTCGGACCATTAGAATGTTATAGTTCACTGAAAAAAGTATCACTGAATTATTTAAAAAATTTCTTGCACCTAATAAGCTATCCGCGATATTCACCGATGACGAAACATTCCGTATAGTCCAAGAAGTTTATTCCAAATACTTCGCAAATAGTAAAACATTCCGTCTTATCCGATGCAAAGATATATTAACGGATGTTACTGAAATAGATGAGCAAGACCAAATTATAAGTGAATACCACAATAATAATAATCATAGAGGAATCAACGAAACCCTCTCACACTTAAAACGAGATTACTTCTTCCCATTCATGAAAAACAAAATCATAAAAACTATTAATAACTGCGAAAGGTGTCAAACTTTGAAATATGATAGACATCCTCCCAAAGTTAAGTACGAAAAGACCGAAACCCCTGAAAAACCTTTAGATATTATCCACATAGATATTTACAGCATAAATAACAAACAAATCCTTACAATCATTGATAAGTTCTCTAAATTTGCTTCAGCATATACAGTGGAATCACGAAATAGTTTAACGATAATAAAATCCCTTAAGCATTTTATAAGCCTACACGGCATCCCTTCAAAGCTTGTTGCTGACCAAGGTACAGAATTTACCTCAAACATCTTCAAAGACTTTTGCAAGCAATATCACATTAATATGCATATCACATCATTTCAGCAGACAACTAGCAACTCGTCCGTAGAAAGACTCCATTCTACTTTAACAGAGATTTATAGAATAATCTTAGAAAAACTAAAGGAAGACAAAATGGTATTGGACCATGACGATATATTATCAGAAACCCTTATTACATATAATAATGCAATTCACTCCACAACTAAGTTAACACCCTACGAACTGTTTTACGGAAGAACATATAAGTTCATTAAAAATATTAACTTCAACAACGAACACGAATATTTAGAAAAGTTGAATAAATTTCAAAATGAGTTATACCCCTCTATTAAAAAGAAAGTAGAAGATCTAATATGTAAAAACATAGATAAATTAAATATAAGTAGAGAAGAGCCGGAAGAATTTAAAGAAAATGATACAATATTTAGAAGAGAATGTAAGCGAAATAAACTAACACCTCGATTCACGAAACACAAAATAGGAAAAAACAGAAAAGTTACAGTACTAACAAGAGATAAAAAGAAAATACACAAATCTCGAATTAAAAGAAAAAAACGTTTTTTACAGACTATTGACAACATACGGACAGAAGATGGAAATTCACGACTTAACGAACGGACAAGGAATCCTACCATTACAATTAGGGAAAGCGAGAACGATAATAACGTACAAGAACCTCTTACATATAGTTAGATTAGATACATATAAAGAAAACATTAACAAAATTACATTGACACTAACAAACTTTGACAACTTTAACGGTTTAGAAAGCTCTATTAAAATAACAAAATTAAAACTTAAAGAATTAAATAATAAGCTGCTATCATTAACCCCAAAATCAGAAATAGAAGAGGTTTGATCAACGGATTAGGAACAGTTATAAAAGCCATTACAGGTAATATGGACGCTAACGATGCGCTTGCTCTTAATAAAGAAATAGAAAAATTAACTTCTAACCAAAAAGAAATTTACAGTGAAATTACTAGCCAATCAAAAATTAATTCGGATATGATAAAACGATTTGAAGATATTACCAACCACATAAATAATGAAACAAATACAATAGAGAAATATTTAAATAATTATCAAGAAACCTTAGCGAATAGAAACCAAACAAATCAGGATATCATTATACATACACAATATCTGAACCAAATAAATTATAATATTGATTTGTTAACAAACCACCTCAGTAATTTAGCAGAAGCCATTGTATTAGCCAGACTTAATATAGTTCCTAAGCAGATCCTGTACCCAACAGAACTTAATGAAATTTATTATACATTACATAACCAGTCAATAGATGTAATTTCTGATGAACATATTTACGAACTACTCGGTTTACAAGCTTATTATAATAACACTAATATAATATTTAATATCCGCATCCCTATAATTTCTAATGAAAATTACTCCTTATTCCACCTAATTCCCATTCCAATTAATAAAACAAAGCGAATAATAACCAAACCTTACATGATCCTAAGCTCCGAAAAAATTCAATATTTTGACCAAGCGTGTCCTAAAATAGAAGATAGATTTTATTGCCAAGAGTCATTTCAGCAAGAAGAAACCAACAAATCCGCTTGTGTAGGAAATTTGATGAATAGTAAACAGGCCTATTGCATCTTGGAAGACATTGGAAACATGCATTCCATCATACAACCTGAACCGAACTACATCTTACTAATTAATAGTCCTGAGACATCAGTAAGATCGAATTGTGGCTACAATAATCACACACTTCAAGGGACCATCCTCATCCACTATCAAAACTGCCACGTCGAAATCAACGGCATCACTTACCAAGACAGCCCGCATATTTTTTGGGATGAAACCCACATCTACCCATCTATGTTCAGCGATATCCAGCCCAACAAAACAATCGAAAAACTAAATCTACAGAAACTAAATAGATTCCAATTTGAAAACAGAAAAGCTTTAGAGGTCCTTCAAATAGAAACCACAAAAAGGGATAACTACACATGGATATCATTAGCAATCCTCGGATTAGCCGGCATAATCATCATACCTTACCTGTTCCGGAAACGTGAAACCACATTTTATTTAGATAGTCCAATTGAGAGATCATGTACCGCTCCTGCAACAGAAACTACAAGGACGCAGTTCCTGTGGCCATCGCTCCACACTAAGGGGGGAGGAGTTACGATTTCATAATATTAATTATACTCAAATCCTAAGTTCATCACTGTCATTGCCCCAATTCTTGGATTTCCCGTAAAAAGCTTCATTGCATCTTTCCCACACTTTCAGCAACATAACAGGAAACTGCCCAGACGATTTACTAAGAAAATTCGTCAGCATATATGTTATGATAGCGCTTACCTTAAAATTGTAATTAGATTATAAGTCAGTCTTTTGTAAAACCTAAAAGCGACAAGTAATAAATTCAAATTAATCTTATTGAGTTGTTTTAAATTAAAACCCTTTGAATGTGAATAATTATTATTTTTTTTGACTAACATTTGCGTGAGATATATAATTCGCGCGACGATTTCGTCGAAGGAGATTTGCGCTACAGTGACGGCTTCCCCGTTAGGTATGGCGTACCAATCGCAAAATTTAGTGAGGTTATCTTGGAAAGTCAAGATGTACTTGTGTCCGGAGTCAGTTTCCTCGAGTAGACCAACAATGTGGAGATAGTCTTTGTCGAACGGCTGTTCTGCGATGTCTGTGATGACCATCGGCATTTTAAACTGAGGTGATGCCTTTATTTTTTGGCATTTTGATTAACGCTTAACGTATTTCTTGATATCGCTAAAGCATGTGCCTCCACCAGTATCCGAATCCGCTTATATGTTTTATTTACGCCCTGATGGCCGTCAAAAGGAGAGTCATGATAATCATGTAAGATCGTTTGTATTTTTCTGGGGCTTGTGATTATTTCAGGGGGGCTTAGGTTTATCATCGACTAGCGGATTAGTATCTGGCGGGTTCTCTGTTGTGACCTCTTCGGTATTTGGAACTATTTCGTTTTCGCGAGGCGTGTGATCCCGTATTTGGGAGCTTTTGGGCACTATTTGAGCGTTTTGCGCTTGAGCCCGGGTCACAGCGTTACATTTAAGGCGATTTTTGCGAACAGAGGTTATTTCATTCTCGGAGTCGGAATCCATTCTATGGTGTCTTCGCTACCTTCCCGTGGAATGCGACTTAACGTGTCGGCATTCGTATTGTACTTTCCTGGTTTGTATTCGATTTGATAATCGAATTCGGAAAGTTTGTGGTGAAATCTCACCAGACGGGAAGTGGGGTCTTTTACATTAAAAACTCCTTTGAGACGTTTGTGGTCTGTATAGACCGTGAATTTTCGGCCTTGCAAGTAACATCGGAAGATACGCGTAGCCCAGACTATGGCGAGTAATTCTTTTTCAATAGTTGAGTAGTTGCGTTCCGCCTTGTTCAGTGTAGGCAATGGACTGATCGTGTCCTACTTCTCCTTCCTGACAGAGGACGGCTCCTAATGCGTCGCTGCTAGCGTCCGTGGTTAAATTGAACGGTTTCGAGAAATCGGGTTATATAAGGAGTGGAGGGGAAATTAGTGAGGTTTTTATTTCCTCGAATGTCTCCTGGCACTTTTCGGTCCATGTAAATTTGACATCCTTGCGGAGCAAATTCTTGATGGGATGCACAATCTTGGAGAAGTCAGGGATAAACTTTCGATCATAATTGGCAAGTCCAATGAAGGATTGAACTTGTCCTGCAGTCCTAGGAACTGGGAAAGTTCGGACGCAAGCCGTTTTACTGGGGAGTGCTCCTTCATTGCAACACTTGTGGTCTAGATAAACAACCTCTTTTCTCAGAAACTGGCACTTTTCTGGCCGCAGTTTTTACCGTAAATGACTATGATATCTAGGTAGGCGAAGTATTCCAAGCCTTGTAATCCTGTTAGGACGAAATCCATTAAGCGTTGGAATGCGGCCGGGGCTCCTTTGAGCGCAAATGGCATATTTCATAGTGGCCGTAATTGGCGAGAGTGACCTAATTGGTCGAGAATATCCTCGATCCGAGGTAGCGGAAAGGCGCCACTAATCGTCTTTTCGTTTAATTTACGAAAATCGACAACGACGCGCTACCTCTTTTCACCGTCTGGCCCCGCCATTTTGGGGACGACTAGGAGTGGTGAATTGCAAGGGCATTAACTTGGCTGCACTATGCCGTTTTCTAGCATTTCGCGAAGCTGTTCGTTTATTACGTTTCGTTGCGTCTATGGCAAACGATACATTTTCTGGTTGATTGGTGCTTGGTCCTGCACCAATGGTATATCATGAATGATGGCGTTTGTGAAAGTGAGCCGATCATCTTTGAGCAAAAAGGTATCATTATACTCGTAACAGAGTTGTGATATCGCCTGTTTTTCCTCTGCGCTCAGGTTTACGTCTAGGCTGAGCTCTTCGTCTAACCTGGCGAGACGCGGGTTATTATTTGGGTCGTCCGGGTCTTCATACTCCGGGAATTTTTTTCTTTATTTTTATTTTTACTTTTACCCCTACTTATTTTATTTAAATCACTCTTAATTCTAAATGACGATGGAGTGGGGGCTTCCGAACCGCCGTAAAATGCCTTATTTAAGGCGAACTCGCTATCGTCTTCTAATGGGCTCTTTCGCCGTGGTTTACTTACTGTGAAAGGTGATTTTGGAGTTTCCGCAGATACCGCTCCTGTGGTGAGCTCGCTTCCATTGTCGACGTGTTTCGAAGTTTTACTTTGAGAGGGCGTGGGAGCTAATGGTCTTTTCCCGTCGTAAATCCTTCTGTCTAGGTGAGCTCCGTCGACGTTTGCTTTATTATGGTATCCTTTCCTTTGGTTCCTGTTATTTCATTTGTGCGTGGGAGCCGGTGGTTTCGTGTCACCGTAATTCCTGGTTTTCAGGTGAGCATCCTCAGCGCGTTCTCCGTTTTTTTGGGTTTCCTGATTATTTCTTTCCCCATGATCCTGTTTTAGTTGAACGACGGTGTAGTTGTGGACAGGGACTAGATGCAGACTAATGGTAGCCAGAATTACTTGTGAATTGTGTGTGTTGAGAACCCCAAAAGACACTGCTTTTAAACCAGCGGGGAGTAGGCCATTCGCTATCGTGGGGTCTGTTGGCGGAAATTTTGTGGTGGCGGTGGTCTGTAAAACGTTTGCTGTGGAAAGTTTCGAGCAGGCGTATATGGGGTTCTATGGAATGCCCGTATTCTGGCAATGGGATCCATAGCAATAGGGATAGATGTGCCCTGTTCTACGTATAGGTGCGGATTCATAACCCCGCTGCGGATTACTTTTTTCGCGAAATCCTCTATCTGCCTTGTAACAGCTGGGGTGGCCGGAGCTCCATATTTCGTTGCAGCAACCCAGCAATGTTTGCAACTCTGATCCGAGATGCGGGCCTGGTTCACCTGAAAAAATAGGTACCATTTGCGCAGTTAGTTTAACCACCTTTGCATAGTCTGCCATTGTGCATGGCGTATTTTGCTTGCCTACAAGTGGACTATCAGAATTTTCTTCTGAGCTGGCCTTCGTAAGGGAAGTTTCCAGCCAGTCGAGCAATAAATTTTCCGCTGAGGTCTGATCATCGGTGGGTCTGTACTTACATCTAAGGCTCTTACTCTAACATAGGCCTTGTCACTATATCTATTTGTATCGTCTATAACACTTTGGAGAGAGCGCAAGAATTCTGCGAACTGGGCAATGTCCTCTTTAAAATGGTTAGTATCCTCTTTAAATTTTTCTTTTTCTTTTCGTCGCAATGAGGTACGGGGAGTTTGTCCGATTCTCGCGCTTTCTCTAAAATTTTATTTACAAAACTATTAAGGCTTACTTGATAATTTGGCCCTGAGAGGACCGTACCACTTCTCAGACGAGCTCTTTGGCGTTTCTTAAGTGTCCGCAGGTGGATTCTGTGGATGACCCGGCTGCTGGAACTGGAACTGTTGATTGATGAGAAGGTTGACGTTTCGCCCGCACGGACGAGTTGTCCTTTGCTACGTCCGGCGTTGAAGTTGAGGCAGCTCCTGGTGGTGTGTTGTCCGTTGCTGTTGTAGGCGATGATGTCTTATAGGTGGACTTTTACCTCCCAAAAAATTTTGGGCTGGGATGAAGCCCGCTAAATTCCAACGGTGGCACTTGGGTGCGTAAAGTGGAGTTAGCTGCGTGACCGCCTGGAGTAGAGGATGCTAAGTTGACTAAGTCCGAGCGTTGGGGGTGACTTGTTGAGGGTGACTTGTTGTTTAAGTTCGCGGGACCAGATCTCCGACCTGTGTGGAGTGTTCCGATTTAAAGCCATGCCATGTTCTGAGGCTCGTGAAGAGCATAGTGGAAACGCTTTCCGGCGATCTGACTCTTATCGCTGATAGAGTCAGCTCTTTCTCTTCTCGCTGGGTGGATTTTCAGCTTTTGTCCGAGGACAACGGTACCCTAACCGCTAAAATGGACAGGTTGTTGGGCGAAGTGGATGCCCAAGAATCAGCCTCTACTGTCCTTTTAGAGAGATCCCATGAGATGTCTTCCCGTATTTCGGCTCTATCTGGCTCGCTTGATGAGGTCCATTCTACGCTTGCTGGCCTCGATCCCAAACTGCTTCCTCCCGGGGGCCCTTCTCTCATCATCCCCATTATTGACGACATAAAGGTGAAAGGAGACCTTTGCTCCTGGTCTGCGGCTGTCTCGGCCAACTCCGAGCTCTTGGGTTCTATCGCCTCTGTTTTGAAGGTCCTATCCTCGCGTGACACAGCCTCTTCGGAGCTCCCTTCCGCCCCGTCCTGTACTGACATCCGGCCTAGTCCTCCACTCTCTGCTGCGTCTGGCTGCGCTATTTCTCTGATTTTGGGTGGTCCCCCACCTACCGCCGCACCTGAGTCCCACTCCTCTGGCTCCGTGGTCCGAGATATTGTACCGGTCCGTTCCCCACCTCTTGATCTTCTCCCGCCCATGCAGGACCAGGTCTCGCGCCAAGCCTTGCGTCGCTCTCGAGCTATTCGCGTGTGAAGGCGTCGTCGTGGTGCTGCTCTCGAACCCTTTGTGGCGCCCACAGCTCTTGTCCAGAATCCGGCTCATCGCCCTTCAGCTGATGACGTTTCAGTTATTTGTTCAACGGGAGTTGCTGCCGCCTCTATTCAGACTTTGTCGGCGAGTACTTCGTCTTTTAGGACGGTTATCCTGAGACCGACCAGACGGCCCAAATGCATTTTCGTATCCAGGGTGCACCCTGATACATCTGACCGCGACGTCATTGACCACATCTTCACACTTGCGAGTATTCCCGTTGGCATGATCGCTTATCAGAGAATCAGCACAGCACACAGCCAAGGTGAGCACGCCTTTTCGGCCTCTTTTAAGGTTTTTGTTCCCGACGACTCCTTTCCAGCGATTATCTCGCCTGACTTATGGCCTCCTGGCTCTATTGTTCGAGAGTTTGTCCCGAGGGCTCGTCCTGGCGTTCCTCACTCCAATACTCCAAAAAACTTGTCAGCGAGGTCTCCTTCTACTATGCAAACGTGACCGGGTTGCGCTCCAAAACCTCGCGCTTGTTCTCCACCTGCAGCTCCGCCGACTTTGATGTCATCTGTTTGACTGAGACCTGGTTATGTGGCGGCATATCTGAGGCTGAGCTATTTGGACCTGAGTTTCAGGTCTTTTGTCTTGATCGCCACTCCGATTTGTGTGCTCCAGTTGATGGTGATGTGGTCTGCGCCATTAGGGCCAATATCCCTTCCTCGGTCATGCAGATTGCTTGTTCCGGCGACTTGGAGATTTTGTGCGTTACCTTAAATTTCCCCCAGAGAAATTTGTATGTTTTTACTGTGTATATCCCTCCTGGCTCACCCGCACGTTTATATGACTTACTCTCTGCCTCCATCAATAGCCTGAGCGATGCCTTGCTGCCCGCCGATGAGGCCGTTGTCTTTGGTGACTTTAACCTCCCCACCGTTAACTGGGTTCAGTCCTCGGAGTCTGAAGGGCTCTTGCCTTGCCTTACTGGTGCTCCCCACGACATTCTGTCCCTTCTCGACACCCTTGCCTCTGCGAGTCTTACACAGTGCAGCGATGTCGTGAACGACCTTGGAAGATCGCTGGACCTTGTTTTTTCGACCAATCCGGGTGGCTCGTTTGTGAGAAGGAGTCCGACTCCCCTAACTTTGGAGTCCAGCCATCACCCTGCACTTCAGGTATTCCTGCGTTTTGACGTTCTCGATAAAGTCTTTTCCTCTCTTGCGGGATGGTCATTCAACTTCAAAGCCGCTGATTTTTCTTCCCTCAAAGACTGGATCCAGGCTTATGACTGAGCGAACGTACTTGCTGAGCCCGATATATATCGGGCTCCTCTATGACGTGCTTTATACCTGTTTTACTCAGTGCGTACCGGTCTCCTTTTCGCGCTCACCCCATTCATCTCAGCCATGGATGAATAGCTCCTTGAAACACCTGAAAAACCAAAAGAATAAGGCCTGGAAAAGGTTCTGCTCCTCTAGGTGCGACGAGGGCTACCAGGCCTACCATAACCTCTACCTTCGTTTCTCTCTCGATCTCCATCTGTTGAAGGACAGATTTCTGTCCGACTCGTGACATATTCTTCATTCTAACCGCAGACAATTTTGGAAATTTATTAATTCTAAGCGACACAGTGATGGCTTCTCTTCCCCCTTGGGTTTGGTGATTGCGAGAGTTGTGACCCCGTCATTGTGGCCAACTATTTCGCCGACTTCTTCATCACCTCATTCTGTGATTCTGACTGTGATATTGTTTCTTCCGATTTTATCCACTTGACCAGGCTTCCTCATACTTCCCTTGAAACTAAGGACTTAGTTTTTGACGATGGTGTTGTCACCGATTATTTGTCGAGTTTGTCCAACGGATTTTCGTGTGGTCCAGATGGTGTCCCTTCGTCCTTCCTTAAAAATTGCTGTTCATCTGTGTCCCTTGTCATTTGTTTAACCTGTCTTGTAGCCGTTTCCCCAGTCTCTGGAAGGATCCTGTGATTATTCCCCTTCACAAAGGGGTGACAAGTCCAACATCTCCAATTACAGACCCATCGCCAACTTGTCTCATGTTGCGAAGGCTTTCGAGGCCTTAACCAGTGATGTGCTCCGTTTTCATTGTAAAATAAGGGTAAGTCTACCACCACTAACTTACTCGAATTCGTGCATCACTGCTTGCCTCTGATTGAGTCTGGCTTACAGGTTGATTTCATTTTCACTGATTTTAGTAAGGCCTTCGACAGAATCGATCATGGGATTCTTGATCATAAATTTCATTTGCTCGGGTTCCCACCGCTTTTTGTTAACTGGTTGTCCACTTACCTCTCTCGGCGCACCCAACGTTGTTTCGTGGTGCCCTATCCAATGAATTCTTTGTTTCTTCTGGGGTGCCTCAGGGCAGCATTCTTGGCCCACTTCTTTTAATTATTTTTATAAATGACGTCTCGGTGCTCCTTTCTAGCTTCAAGATTCTGTGTTATGCAGATGACGCGAAAATATTCCGTGTCGTCTCCCGCGACGACGATTGTGCTCTGTTGAGCTCCGATATTCACGTTTTTCACGACTGGTGCTCTAGTAACCGTCCCCCTCTTAATATAAACAAATGTACCATAATGACCTTTACCCGCAGAAACTGTCCCGTTCTCTTCGACTACTCTTTGGATGGCAGTGGGGTCAAAGCTTTAGGGGTTGTTCTTAATTTTCGCCTATCCTTTGAGGATAACATTGACTTCGTGGTGAGTAGGGCTAATTCCTCGCTGGGTTTTGTGAAAAGGTGGTCCAGGGAACTTGACGATCCCTATATAACTAGGCTCCTCTTTTGCACATTCGTTAGACCCATTCTGGAATATGCTTGCCCGGTTTGTGATCCCTATTTCGCTGTCCACATCAACCGGATTGATCATGCTATGCTCGAACTGATTTCTCTTGATTCCCTTGTAAAGAAACGCCGAATATATAAGATCACTTTTATGCATGATTCATTGCAGGGGACCATCAACTCCTGAATGATACAGGCCTCTCCATTCCAGCCCGGTCCCTTAGGAATTTCAACTTTCTGCATGTTCCCTTTCATCGTACGCTCTACGGTATGCACGAGCCTATTACTTCTATGTCCCTCCTCTATAATGACTACGCTGCCTATATCGAGCTGGGTTGTTCTAGGCGACAACTGAAGTGCCATCTGAGGATACTTAGATACTTGAATAAGTTAGTTTAATGATTTCTTTGTTCATTTGTAATTTTCTTAGTAGCCAGTTTTGGCGAAACTGTTGTTAAAAAAAAATTAAAAAAAATTACGACTCAACAGTGTTCAGAGGTTCCCTTGCTGCTGATTCGTAAGATCAAGGTTTTTGAAGCGGTTACGGATGTTTTGACTTCAACCGGGCTTCCCCAATCCTACAGGCTGCGTCAATTTTTGTTATAACCTCTCTTTTCTTTTTACTATTACGACCAGTACCACCTTATCTAAATTCCCAACAGTAATAAAAACACTTGACTTCGACGGATTCCAAATACTTTTGTGTACTTTCCCACTTTTTATTATTATCAATACTTAAGGTCCAGCTGTTTGTACATCTTAATTTTCCATTTATGATTAATATTATTACTTGAAGTTCACCTGTTCAAAAGTACTTTACAACGTTCATCTTAATTATCTCTACTTCTAAACACTTTTGCAAACTTTCCACTTATAATTAATATTATTACTCAAAGTCCACCTTAATTATCTCTAATTTTAAACACCTTTACAAATTTTCCACTTATAGTTAAAATTATTACTCAAGTCCGCATTAATTATCTCTAACTTTAAACGCTTTTACAAATTTTCCACTTATGATTAATATTATTACTCAAACAAGCCCGACAACCTATTCCCGACCGACTTCTTTCGTTGGTAAAAACAGACTCTGTTCTTCCGCCGAAAAAGAATCATCAACCACCGATCTACATTAAGAAAAAGCTTTCGCGCTTTTTCTTCGTTTTTGGCTTTTGCCCTTGATGTAGATGGCTGTCATTGGGCAGAGTTGTGTAGTTTTCTTTCGCGCTGATCAATCAAGTTAGTCTTGCTTATCGTTTATTTGGCTAACGTGTGAAAGGAATGTCTACGGTGACCCGAGCGCGTTGTTTATCATGAGTTGGATTTGAGTACATGGCAACTTTGTTGTAATATAACTCGTACGAAATCCAACTCATTGAATATTTGTTTGTTTAATTTTTATTTGTTCATGAGTGTGATTTGAATACGTTGCAACCACTGACATGTATTAAACTGGACTGACTTATAAGCTATCTCATATGGGTACAATTTTACTTTCAGTGGAGGAAAACAATTTTTAATCTCCAACGTGTACTGTGAATTTGCAGCCATTCAGAGTAGAATATAATAACCAAATATATACGAAGAGACATATTTAATTTTAATCTTCTATATTGTTGTAAGGAAAATGTAAAAATCATTGGAATTACTGGAATACAAATTATAAATAAAAGGTTGTTTTAGTCTGGATAATGCTTACCCAGAAAGAGACGTAAGATGATTGTGAATATTGTCATTTATTTCTAACGCCAGCATTTAATAGGCGACATGACGTTCGCAATTAAGAAAACCATGTTGAAAAAAAAGATGCTTACCCAGAAAGGGACAACTAGCGAAAAGTGATACCATTTTCTTGAAGAAATTTCATGGCACCAGTCACTCCAGTATTATATATCTCAGTGGTTGCAACTTTGTTGCAACTTAATTCGATATTTGAAATCCAACTCATAAAATTTTTACGACTTATATTTTCTAATGACAGATTGGATTCGATGGAATTTGACTTATCTTAAAATAAGCGATTCCAATCTGTAACATCCTCACTGTGAAGCGCTAGATTCCCGAAGTCGCCAGGAAAGACTTCAAGTTAAACGCAGAAGAGTTTAAAGCAGACATCGCTAGATTTGCAGGATTCTCGCCCTCGCACGATTTAGATAAGAATCTAATTAAGGATTTAAATTTAAAAAATAATAGTGATAAGCGTGTAAATAATAGTGACGAGGCCAGTGCTAATGTAAGAGCCTCTAGCGTAGAAAAAGAAAAATTTTCGTCCAAAAAGTCCTTTAGACGGTTCTAACGTACTTTCTTGTGACCAGTAATTCTCTGGAAAATGCATAATTTTGTAGAGCATTAAATGAAGATTAATTTAAAAAATAATAATTCTTCAAAAGGAACCAAAATTTTCAAGAAAAATTGACTTTTCTCAACTAGAACATCATGAAATATAATTCGTACATCAAAAGTTTCTGTGGAAAAAGTGTTTGTCTTTCATGTCTATGCCTTAGACCAGTCTCCAGAATTGTTTTTATATTTCATTTCAGTAATCAATGATTATTAAGCCATTTTTTCGGCTTTAATTGAATACCGCATGGGTTTTTTCCACTAGACTAACTTATTTATTTTTTTACTAATCTTATTTTTTCGTCATGATCTACAAAAAAATCCACATGGAGCAACAAAAACACACTTTTGCACTTTCCATACATTTCATGGGTGGTCTAATATATGTATATATATATATATATATACATATATATATATATATATATATATATATATATATATATATATATATATATATATATATATATATATATATATATATATATATATATATATATATATATATATATATATATATATATATATATATATATATATGTTCTTATTATTTAATAGCGATCTTTATGGGGCTGTTTATTATGCAAGTAAGCAACATTTTCAAGGAAATGACCGAATTGCTGTCCTTCGATGGTACAGGTTATATAACATTGCGTCAATAGTAATTTATAATCAGAAATCAATGTATTTAACTTTAAAATAGCTAAAACGAATCCATATAATATTTCGTGTGGGTAGTCCCAAGCACCAGTTTTAAATTAGTGGAGAAAGAACCATATATGTATGCATATATGTACATATATATCTTTATATAATCCCTTGACCATTTGCAACATGAGATAACAAAGTAAGAGTTATATCGGAGAAATGTATAAAAGAAATTTAAATTTTTAGAGCTCTACATAGAATTCGCGTACTATTGAATAACGAATATAGTATATTGTGGTTTTGAGTTCAAAAGCTGAACATTAGTAATTTATATTTCATATTATCGGAAACATCGCGTAAAATCTTGATTCGTCATTATTTTTCTTTACAAATGATAGGGAATTCAATATCGTATTTATTAATTCAAAAAATTCTACTCGGCTTGTTTTAAGATACGGCAATTCTCCTTATGTAGTATATATGTTGGTAACTCAATAAATACTTTTATGTTAAAAAAAGTAAAATTCAAAAGATTATTTATTATTCGTGTATTTGAAAGAACATAAAAAATCGATAAAAAACATTACAAACAAATATAAAAACTATAACATAACTGTTTATATCTTAAAATCAATTTCCCTCTTCCATTTTTTAGCAAAACGCTTTATGACGTCGTCAGTGCTTATTTATAAATCTTTGTGCAGGTGCAAAAGTACTAACCCAGTAATGTTGTCTTATCCCATACGAGTGTGCACCCACGTTTTTAACATATCCATACATATCGATATCACAGTTATCTAGAACATTTACAATGGTATTTGGAGGCAGATTTCCTTCTACGGCTTCAGGTTTCCAGATCAAAGTCCATAATTCGTTGTATTCGAGACATTAGTTAACAAACAATATCTTGATTGTAAATTCTTTAATTGTTTATTTTCAAACTTCGAATTTTGCAATAAAAAAGTTATTGCCGCAAAGAAATTATTATTAACAAGTTCAGGGACTCCATTATTAGGAGCTTACAGAATTTTTCTTTACATAACGAAGTTAGTAGAGAGAGGTGCACAATATCGCCATTAGAAGTGAAGTCAAATACATTTTAAATGATTCCATAATAAAAGAATAAAAATATTTTAGAGAAAAAATCAACATTGTTTAAGTATTATTTTAGAAAAAACCTAATCACATAACATAAATTCAAGGTTAAGAGGCATTAAACTCGTATCAATCATTACCAGTATCGCAATTCAGGCCAGCAAATGCGACAACATTATACTCTTAACATATTTAACATGAGCTCACATCTTAAACCCATTATGCCCCAGGTTTTTCTTCGTAGCAAGTCATAAGATAAATAATAAAATATTCTTCTTCATAATTTTCGGGCAACCAATAGTCTCCTTCTAATATTTTCTAATTTGTTATTTGTCTTACCTCTGGATTTCTTGTACCTTTTACTTTAATTGAGTCTTTTGCAGTCGAATTCGGAATTTCTTTTCCGTGAATTCTTTCTCAATTATGTCTGGTTTTCAAATGCGTATCTGATAGATGTTTTTTTTTGGTAGACCTTAGGAAAAGCTTATCTTTTCTGGAGAAAACTCATTTGAGATATTAATAAAATCTAAAGTATTAAGGTACGTATCCACCAAGGCAAACGAACATTTGCCCACGAGCAAAATGACGTCAACAAGAACGAGCACACCGCAGCTATGCACATCAACAATGCTTGCTCGTAGGCAATAAAACATAAGCACTAACTTTTGTTTCTAGGTTTTGCACGTTTTCAGCGTCAGGAAATGCTGCACAAATTTTTGAAACCGCTCAAAGGATCTGTTTTTAACTCCTGTATCAAACTGGTTTTCTTGTGCATACCATCTCTACTTTTTGGTTGGTTGGTTAGTCGGGCTGTTTGTTGCTAAGAAGCACCAAATTCTACGTACTCAATATCTTCTTCATCTCTGCAGCTTCTACAGAACTCATTCGATGGTACCCCGAGTCTAATACTTAAAGTTCCGTTCCCGCGAATTGACAAAAAAAGGGAAAATGTCCGGGAAAAACAGAAAAACACTTCCTAGCTGAAGAACTGCTTTTATTATTTATTCTTAAAACCGTAAAACTATATTTGACAAATTTAAAGTGACCACGTCGGAACCTTAGATCAGATCGCGAGAGATTGACTTTTTCGTAATTAAGTAATTATCGTCTTCACTGGAGTTATTTACCGGATCAACGTGACTGAGTGCAAAAATGCTGACGTTAGGTCTGCATTTTGTGGGAAAAGAATTTAAAAGCTTTTCGCGTGAGAGAATTTGAATATATCAAGTTATTTTAGCTTTGGTTGCGATATTCACTTTACTTTTAGCGTGAGAAAATGAAATAGTGTAATTTATATATCAGATTATATTACTTTGTGTAGTTATAGCTTCGGTTTCTATAACTCCCCCCACCTAATATTTTTTTTTAGGAGGAGGGGGAATCCATTTACGGACGGGGTGCCGGACTCGAACCCGGGTGGACTACCGGCTAAAACCCCTCCTCCCAGCTCCAAGGGCACCAGCCCGGGACCGTTTTCTACATTACTTCGGGCTGGGCCTTTTTCGCTTAGCCCAAAGGGCTCCTAACGCGGCAGGACGTGTGTCAAAGCTTCCAGGTTTTTGGTGCGGAGTGTGTTTTCCACGAACTCCGCGACCAAGCGCCACTTTTCCTCTCCTTCCAACATGTGCCCCACTACATTTTCCGGCGACAGGGATCCGAGCATCTCCTCGACAGCAGCTCTACCATCCGCCCAGCGACCGCAATGGAATAACGTGTGTTCTGCGTCGTCCCTGCCACTTCCGCAGTAAGGACACTCGGGTGTCTCGGCTCTCCCTACTTTATGGAGATACGCCCGGAAACACCCGTGTCCGCTAAGGAACTGCGTTAGGTGGTAGTTCACCTCTCCGTACTTTCGGCTGACCGACGGCTCTATCCGTGGCAGGAGTCGCGCGGTCCAACGCCCCTTTGATTCGTTGTCCCATGACTCCTGCCACTTGCCCATGGTGCGGGCTCTCTCCTCATCGGCGGCCCTCGCTCGTCCGATCTCCACCCTTCCACTGAAGATGGCCCCCCTTTCCATCGCCAGAAGTCCAATGGGTATGACCCCAGCGATGACGAGGACCGCCGCCTTGGAGATAGTCCGGTAGGCACAAGCTACCCTCAGAGCGGCTCGGCACTGCACAGAAGCCAGCCCTCTCCTGTACAGTTCCAGTCGCATCTGACCTCCCCAGATCTCCGCACCATAGAGCAGCACCGACTGCACCGCCGTCATCAGTAGCCGGCGCTTGCTCGAGCTAGGACCGTGAGTGTTAGCCATTATCCTGCTTAGGCTTGCCACCATGGCCGCCAACTTCTCAGCCGCCCGCCTTAGTTGTTCCCCGAAGGTGAGTTTCGAATCGATCATCACCCCCAGGTACTTAGCAACGGGCTTCGTCTCCACACGTTCTTCCCCGACCATTAAAGGCAGGATGGTATTGATCCTCCTCTTTGTCAGGATGACAATCTCCGTCTTGTCTAGCGCCAGAGCAAGTCTCAAGTGCCTCCAGCATGTCCGCCCAGCTTGCCGAGTTGAACGCATTTTTGACATCTAGGGTGACGAGAAGGACCAGCCGGCGAGAGTGGTGGTTTCCCTCTTCAGCCTTCCTCGCAGTTTCCACTACCTCCTTAATGGTTCCTATAGTGGAGCGTCCCCGCCGAAAGCCGTACTGTCACTCGGAAAGGTCGCCAGCAGCCCTTATCGCGGAGAGTAGGCGCGGCTGCACTAACTTCTCCAGGACCTTGCCCGCCGTGCCCTTACCTTTGCTGATCAGCACCAGTCGGGCTATCTTCCATCGTTGGCAGAAGGTCCCGGTCGTAAGGCACGTGTTATACATCCGATACGCGCGATACGCGGCCTTTAGGGCCTCCGCCGGGATTTCGTCCGGTCCTAGAGCTTTGCCGTTGCGCAGAGAGGCCACTGCAACCCCCAGCTCCTCCTCAGTGAAGGGGGGGATGTCTTAAACCTCCGCTTCATGGGGTTCTACACGTGGGGGGTGGGAGGGGAAGAGCGCGTTAACGATTCTGGTGGTCGTCTCCGCGCTCATGCAAGTCGGGGGCGGCGTCGTTCCTAGCTTCTTGGCTGCGATCTTGTAGCCAAGGCCCCACGGGTCAGCATCCACCTCCTCCCCTAGTTTCCTCCATTGGGTGGCCTTGCTCCGGTTGATAGTACGTCGGAGCGTCTTCTTCGCCACCTTGTGCTCGACGGAGAGCCTGTTGGCCTCCTCGCGATCTCGCGCCCTTTGGGCTCTCCACCTGAGGCGGATGCAGACCCTTCTGAGGTCCGCAATCTCCGCCGTCCACCAGTACACCGGTCGTCTGCGTTGCCCCGGTTTGTGCGAAGAAGCCTCATCGTTTCCTCCGCCACAGCTTCTGCCCAATCCCGGCTGCCCGATCCTGTCGGGGGTACCGCCGCCAGCTGCGGGCCGCGAAGTCCCGAAGCGAACCTAGCCTCATCAAGCCGCCCAGCATTCCACCGCCGTCACTCTTGTGGCATGCTCCGGGAGGCTCCAGGCATTTCACGAACACAAAAAGTGATGTACTGGTGATCACTTCCGGTGTAATCCTCCAGTACTCTCCAGCCCGCCACCGACGAGACGAGATCCTCCGTCGCGAAGGAGACGTCCGGAATAGCTTCCCCATACCCGGGCCGGCGGAACGTCGACGCGCTGCCAGTATTTAGTACCACAAGTCCCCTTCTGGCAGCCATCTCCGTAATCTAATTTCTCTAGATGAGAAGTCCCGGTACTGCTCACTTATGATGAGCAGATCCGCCCTGTGCTCGTAGGCGAGCTGGCGAAGGAGAGCGTCCACCGTCCTGTTCCGATTTATGTTCGCTTGCAGAACCCGGATCATCTGGCACGCACTTCCCGGTCCCGGGAGTGTGGTCCAGTCTTTCAGGACCTAGGCCCTTCTCGGCACATAGGAAGCATCGCTGAGGGGCGGTGCACTCCTTAGTCGGCTCTTGTCTTTGCCCTTGCAGGACCCAGCGAGGTGCCAGTACCCGAGGCATCGATAGCACTTGGATACGATCGTCCTTTGTCGGACTCTGCAGCTGACCCAGCCTATCTTTATGTGCTGGGCCGTCAGCAACTGGTCCGCGCCCTTCGCCCTGATGGACACTATCGCCATCCTTAGGGCCCTACTGTCTTCCCGGTCACCGAGACGGTGAGATCCGCGGCCAGCTCGCCCAGGTCTCTCCGTATGGCACCAGTCGCCTCCTCCGAAGTGGTGAGGCTGTCAAGATCCCTAATCTCCGTCGTCTCCCTCGGCTCCAGGCTGCGTACAGTTTCGTTTTCTCCCAGTACAGCCCTGAGAGACTCGCCGAAGGCAGCCTTGTCGCCGGTCTTAGTCCCCAGTTCTACCAAGGCCTCTCCGGTCCGGGTCTGGCGGACCGACCTCACTTCAGTCCCCGTGTTTTCAGGGTTGGCCTCCTTCCTGATCGCTCCGAGCACCTCGGCATAAGATTTGCCTTAGCCGGCTTGATCAGAATTGCCTCCCGACGGGGTTTCCTCTTTCGTGCCCCTTTGCTTGAGGGCGTGGTCTTCACAGCCCTTGCTGGGTACACTCCGGGTCTTTGGTCTTCCTGGCCTTCTTCTTCCTATTTCTCTTCCTCTTAGAGAGGACTTGGAACCACTGGTTAGTGCCGTCCCGCTCCTTCTCCTGATCCTTTTCCTTCCTTTTCTTCTCCGTTTCTCCCAATAGCGGACTGTTAGCAGTCCGCTTCTGGCTGGGGGTGGATATAGGCGCCAGCGCTGCCTCACGGTCATTTAAAATCGGAGTGATGACGGCTAGTCTAGGCTTCGCCTTTACGAGGCTGCCGGACGCGATCGCGTCAATCAGCTCTTCTAGTTCAGCCAGGCCCTTTTTTACATCCATGGAGATGTTTTCTGCCTGTCCGTGGCGGCCTTCATTTTGCCTATAATGGCCAGGCATCTGCGTAGCATCCCGCCACTTCGCTATCCGCTACTCTCTGGTTGGGAGGTATTCTTCCTCGTCGTAGAGCCAGCCTAAGGCAGGTTATTATCCGCTACGCTCTCTCCCTGAGTGTCAGTGCCCTGGCGCTGCCGTGTGCTCTTGCTGGACTGCAGTGGGGTTTGCCTCATCATCTGCTTTTCGCTGCTCTCTGGCTGGGACATGCTTCTCCTCGTCGAGGAGCGCGCTGTGTTAGTCTCAGGCGGGTTACTATTTACGCTCACTCCCTGAGCGTCAGTGTCTCCGCCCTGGTCCTGCGAGATGCTCACGCTGCTCTCTGGCTGAGAAGTGCTCCTCCTCAACCAGTCATGTAGAATATTCTTGGTGGGCTGCGGTGGAGTCCGCATCACTCTAGATGACCTCTCAAAAGGATCTACAGCGACTCCTTCCCTCTTAGTGGTTTCTCTCCTCTCTCCCAAAGATTTATTGTTTATAGGTTCCATGCGATAGTATATTGGGTATTTGCCCCTATTCAGGTACAGGGTCGCGTTCTCGGACCACAGCCGAGGCAACAGCCAGCGTTTCGCCTCCCGTTTCCCTGTACTCCATAGGAAAGTCCTCCCATCCAGCCGTCCTTTCCCCTCTTTGAGCAGGTCACCGAATCACCAGCAAACCTGTCGCCGAGGGTTCCGTAGACCTTCAGAAAAGGGCTCCCCTGCACGATCTCCCGGCTGACTTATAATGTCAACACGGGTATTTTCCCTGGTTTTAGAGCATGTTACTCTCTAAACCGCAGTTCACCCGGGGTCCAAATGCAGCAAAGAGGGGTGTTGGATTCCGAATCCCGCAGGCAGACTTTCACCTCAACCTCCAGCTACATTCCTTGTCCAGGTCGCTGCATCGCCCATGCGGGAAGTAACATGGGCGCCCCTCTGTCTGGTGCGGTTCGGGGGACCGCTTGTGCTGATACACCGGTGGCTTCGGTGCCTCCGCACGACAGTAACCGTTCAGATTGGTCCGGGACTGCTTATTTGGTATATTCGCAGCTACCCTGTATATCTACAGAGTGTTCCCCTATCCGCCACCTGGGGACCCGTCTGGTAGCAGCCTGCCACTGCCCCAGAGCCCCCCACCTAATATAAGCCTATTGATAAAATAAGTATTAAAAAAATTATGGAAGCGTGCAGACTTAGATTTGCAATGTTTCTATTATGGTTTTGTCTCACAATTTCTTCAATTTTATCTCTATTATCTATATTCTTCAAATGTATTTCCTCTAATTTAATTTTTGGAACTGTGTAATTTTCTTTAATTTCTGTTATAAGATTTGGTATAATAATGTTATCATAAATCTTTAGATTTTGATTTTTAAAAACGTTTTTTCTTATTTTGATTGTACAGTTTTCGAATTTGATTAGATTATTTCCTTTTATATTTATTATTTCAAAGTCATTACAATTATGAAACACTGTGGAATTTTACAAATTTTTGGTTATTATAGTGCCCTCGCTAATTTCTTTAATTTCTTCGTTATAATTTTCCTCTGTATTACATTGAGCTGGTTTAAACATTGCTATGTTTGAGATACAATTTTCTTCAATTTCAATCAAGTTTCGCTTTAGATGGTCTTTTACATGAACTTTATACACTTTTTTACTATCCGTCAAAATTTCATTATCGTTTAGGTATAGAGATTTATTTTGTTTGTTAGGAATGGGTTCAATTAATATTCGGGTGTACTTTGTATCAGAAATTTGTGGAATGAGTACTACAATGAAGATTTGATCTTGGTAGAATGAGACTACTACTTTAATATTCTTCAATAAATTCTAATTCTTCAGTTGTTAATATGTTTCTTTGTCAAAATGCCTAGTCTACTTGAGAAAATGATTTGTTCAATTTCATCTAGGTGGGATAAAAGTAAATTAATATCATAATTTAATTGGTAGATTTGTTCCATGTATTCGATTTTGTATTCTACGTTAATTACCTTGTTTTCGACCTGGCTAGTGAACTTATTGAAGTATTTTTCTATTATTAATTGTTGGTCTCTGATATGTGTCGTAATGTTTTGTATCGATTCGTATAGTTGTTTGTTAATTAAAATCTGTTGATTGCTTGCTTTAATAAGGTTTTGGTTATTTTTTGTAATAGTATCTATTGCGTTTTTTATTTTAATTTCGTCTTGGCTGTCCATATTTCCTGTAATTTACTTAATTCCTGTGCCGATAATATTAAAGAGTCCTCTTTTTGATTTATTACGAGGTCTTAGATTTTTAATTTTGGCTTCTAATAGATGAAGGCTGTGGTCAAGTGTATTAAAGATAGGTCCAATGAATTTTTGACTTTGGTCTGATCATGTCTATGTTATTTTTTATGTTGTCCTTAGTTATTTCATATTCTGTAGTGTTAACAATGTGCAGAATTTTGTTGTAATTTTCAATTAGTTTGGTTTCTCCGAGTTTTATGGTTAAAAACCCGTTGTTATTCGTCAGATCTTGGATTTCTATCTGTTGCCCCTTTGCTAGTTGAAGGCTCATCAGGATTAAAAGTTTCGCAATCATTGTTCCCTGAAATGAGATTTTTCATGTTATTCTTGTATCGTTTCTGTTTTGTGCCTATTTTTATTTTGCATCTTGTCCTATTTTGAAATTTTCTTTTTCTTCTAATATGTGTCTTGTAGTATTTATGCCCAGTGTCCTTATCCTTAACGTGTTCGTCGTCATCTGCTAACTCTGTGTCTATCTTTCTAAACTTTGAATGATTTTTTCCTCCTCTGATTTCTTTAATATAGTTCATCCCAGGTTCTATAGTGATGTCTTTCCTACCCTCATTAACCTTTTCTATAGCCCTAATTTTCTTTTCTAGAATTGAAATGGATTGTGTTATTGTAGTATCCGTTGATAAGAATTAGTTGTTCTTCGGTGGGAAGATTTATTTTTTCGTGTTTTAGGAGTCTTAAGTGTTCGTTTATGGTGTTGTGAAGTCTTTCAATATCCGCGTTACTATTGTAGTTGGAATTAGATGTGTAATGAATTTCAATTCTCTTTTCTTTTAAAAACTTCCTCATGAGGGTTGATTTCATCCCTAATTCATTATTCCTAACAATTTTTTTTATATTTCCATAGGTACTTATGAATTTTATGATAGCTTTTCGGAACTCTTGTTCACTTCTATTTTAAATTTTCGTGAACATTGCTATTTTGGTAAATTTATCTATCATTGTGACAAAAAGCGTTTTCTTTATTGAGTGAAATACGTCTAAATGAATAATTTGGTTTGGTCTATTGAGGGTTTCGGAGATTTTTAATGGCGGCACCGGCGGTTTTCTTTCGTATTTTTCTAGAATACATGTTTCGCAATTATTTATAAATTCGGTTATCTTTGTTTTCATGTTGGGACAGTAAAACTCAAGTCTTAATTCTTGAAGGATTTCGTTGATACCTCTATGATTATTTTCGAGATGTTTATTTTCAAAGAGTTTCTCTAGCTCTTCTTCATCCGTTAGGTCTTTTACTAGTTTGCTGCATCTGATAATTTTGTACTCATTAAAATGTTCCCTGTGGATGCTCTTAATTTTTTCAAATACCTCGTCTTCTGTTAGCAAAGCATTGGTTTATTTTGGATCGAAGTCATTTTTAATAATCTGAATTAAGGTGGGATTGTCTAGTATTCTTATACTTTTGGTTTTTCGGGTATTGTTGAATATTGACTGGTTTTCTATGTGTAGCGATCCTGAGTTTATCTTTTTTATAATAATCTACTTTTTATAAAGGTTAATTGGAGTGACTGTGTGGACAATTGATTGTGGGTGCTCCTGAATTTCGCTATGGTTTACATCTATCCTGGTTAGGAAGTCAGCTACTTTGTTTTCTTGTCCCTTTTTATATATTATGTCATAGTCGTATTCTTGTAATTGAAGCTTCCATCGAATGAGCTTGCTATTTGGTTCTTTGAGTTTATAAAGCCAAACAAGTGGCTGGTGGTCGGTGAAAAGTCTTCCTTCCATAAATGTAAGGCCTAAATTGTTTTAAACACCAAACTATACTTAACAGTTCTTTTTTGATGGTGGAGTAATTAACTTCATGTGCGTTTAAGTTTCTAGATATATATGAAATAGGTTTATTTTCTTGGGATAATACACCTCCTATGGCGTATTGGCTCGCGTCTGTTGTTACCTCAAAAGTTTTTTCGAAGTCGGGATATATGAGTATCGGGGATGTGATTAGTTTATTTTTCAATGTTTCAAAGCTTTCAATATACTTTTTATTATGTACATCTAATTAAGAGTTTTTTCTTAAGAACTGGGTCATGGGTTTTGCAATTTCAGCGAAGTTTCTAATAAACTTCCTGTAATACCCAGCTATACCTAAAAATCTTTTGATTTCTTTCTGACTTTTTGGAATTTGGTAATTTTTAATTTTCTCAATTTTTTTTTTTTGGGTTTTGGGTGAATTGCTTTTTCATTAACGACGTGGCCTAGAAATTCAACCTCTTTCCTTAAAAACTGACATTTATCTAGTTGGATTCTCAACCGGGCTTGTTTTAGTTTTTTGAAAACGGTTCTAAGATTCTTGATATGTTCTTCTAAGCCATTTGAAAAAACAACTATGTCATCCATGTATGGAATACATTCCCTTCAAATATTTTCTCTAAAGATATTATCCATCAATCTTTGGAATGTACTAGGAGCGTTCTTTAAACCGAAGGGCATCCAGCAAAACTCGTAGTGTCCATTGTCGACGGAGAAAGCAGTTTTTTCGATATCGTCTGGGTGAATTTCTATTTGGTGAAAGCCAGACTTTAAATCTATCGTAGAAAAGTATGTACTTCTTCACAATTTGTTCAATATTTCCTCAATATTAGGAATTGAGTATGAGTCGCTTATGGTTTTTTCGTTCAGTTTCCTATAGTCAATTACCAAACGCCGCTTAGTTTTACCCAAAGAGTCCTGTTTTTTGGGGACGACCTAGACAGGGCTATTATATGGGCTAGAACTTGGTTGGATTATCCAATCCTCCAACATATCTTCTATTTGTTTTTGGATTTCATTTTTGTGTATATAGGGGCAACGGTATATTTTTCTCTTAATCGGTGTGTCGTTAATCGTTCTTATTTGATGTCTTATTTTGTTAGTAAAGCTTAGAGGTTCGTTTTCGCTGAAGATGTCTTTATTTTCTAGAATTATTTCAGTCACTTTCCTTTTCTCTTCTTCGTTTTAATGTTCTGTATGAATTTTTCCCTAAACGGTGTCCATATGTAATTCATCACCTGAACTTCTTTCGGTTACTTCGAAGTTATGGAACTCTAGGACTTCTTGTATCTCTACTGATGGGAAAGGCTCGTTGAAATTAAATACATGGGGTTCGTTGTCTGTATTTTGAATTTTAGCTAACGCTTTGAAATTTTCAATTTTATAGCCACCCTCTAAAACTGTGACATGATTATCGATTTTTGTTTCATTAATTAGAGTATGCCCTTCTTTCGCTGTCACTGGTATGTTATAAAAGTACTCGCCTGGGTCTATTTGGTATATCGTGTTTTCTAATTCCGGAGTAAAATGTAATCTAATTTCTCTATCGTTTTGTTTAATAGTTTTGTCTTTTAAATTTATATTTGCGTTGTATTTTAACAGTATGTCGTTTCCAATCAATCCGTCAAATGTATCATGGAAGTTATATAACAGGAATTGTATTTTTTCATTGAGCTTCTTACTACGCATTTCATCGAAACAGTTTATCATTATGCTCTCTGTTACGATGGTATTTTTTTTTCAAAAATCTAAGGATTATGGGTTTCTTTAGTTTCATTTTGTTACTGTCATCAAATATTTCGGGCCGGACTAAAGAGTTAAAGGCTCCTGTATCAACCAGGAATTTATGGTTATGGAGTACTACATAGAGTAATCGAGTTTTGGTTGTTGATATCTACATCCATGGGCTCAACATCGTTATTACTATTGTTTTTGGGTCTTGAGGTGTATGCTGTTTGTTGGTAATTGCTATTAGGGCTCATGTTTGGAGTATTTCGGTAATTGTTGTTGTAAAAAATGTTTGAGTTGTTGGCTCTATAATTATTGTCATTATTATTATCACGATTAAAGGAAGAATTTCGATTCCCAGAATTTATGTTACTGGAAGGTGGGTAAGAACTGCGATTGAAAGCGCAATTATTATAAGTACTAGTCGGGATGTAATTTGAACCTTGCGTTTGAACTGAGCTGTTATTTTGGTATGGATTCCCCGTTTGTATGCTAGGGTTGAAAGGTGAGCGGAAATGTTGGTATCCGTTTCTAGTTTGTGGATTAAAACTGAGAGAATTTCTATCTTGGTGACGTCCTCTGTTCATTCTTCCCCTGGTATTATAATTTCTGTCCTCACGGAAATATTTTCCATTACAATTTATTTCCAAGAATGCGTAGCCAGCTTCGTATAGTATGTGAATGGCTTCTTTCAGATTTGAGGGATTTCTGCAATATAATATAGACTTCATCGGTTCGGGCATCTTACCTTTAAAAATGGCTAAAGCACTGCTAATATTGGCTTTTAGGTTCCGCTCTAAAGACTCTGCGTCGTCTTCGTACTCCATTTTAGTCTTTATGTTAAGTCTACGTAAGATTATTTTCATTTCATTGTAAAATTCGGTTGCGTTGGTCTTGAAAGTCAGTCCTCTTAACTCGTCAAAGAGTTGGCTGGCCGTAAATCTGTCGCCAAAATTACTGTTGAGAGCTTCCTTAATGTCTTTCCAGCTGGTGACATGATTATTAATTTCTATTATTTCTCTTGCACTTTCCTTTAATTTCGAGTTAATTATATCAAACTTTGTAACTCCCTATAATCACCATAAAATTCGGGTAGTCTCCCTAGATATTTGAGTGGGTCGATGATTAAAGTTAGTGTATCGGGCAGTTTGGTTTCAATATTCAAAACTTTTAATTGCTCTATCAAATTATCGAGCTCTGCACTAATGTGAATTTCGTCTGCATTAACTTCGTTTTCTTGCATACAACCGCTTTAATTTGTTTTTCTTTTTCAAAGTAAAATTATATTTTTTCCCAAGTAATCGATTAGATATGTTAAATTGATTTCTATAAAAACTTTTATATGTACGCACACAAAAAGGAAACAAATTTTCTCGTACCGAAACGTTAAGAAATTTTTTTTTCTTTCTTTTTATTCACTCAATTGTTTCAACTTTTATATTTTATAACTATTTGTGATAATATTTAATATATTTTGCACTTAATATTCACTTTGATCCAATCAATTAATATAAATGTTTCTTTTTGTTCGTAGAACAAGAACGACAAGAGAAGAATGGTATGAAATTTTCGCTTTCAAATAATGATTACAATATAATGTATATATATGTATTTAATTAAGATGTAAAATTTTCGCTTTCAAATAATAATTATAATATACTATATATATATAATTAATTAAATATTGGAAATATTGCCAATTTACAGACTTATAGACTTACAGGTGACATCACTACGAATTGTCCTGTATGTTGTTACAGATGAGTCCTCTTGAAGGAGTAAGTTTTCAATTCCTGATATCAAATGGTTCCTTTGTAGTCTTCCTTTGTTATTTGCGGACGGATCCTCTCAATTCCCTTACGGTTTCCAGTCGTGTGTTAGAGAAATTTTAAGTTTCCAGAGAATCAAACAGTTTGAAAAAGAATTCGTCACTACAAAACTGCAAAAGTTTCACTTTGACTAAAAATTTGTCACTATTCTTCCTTTTTTTTCGTTGTATACTGGATGTGAATGCGCACTGGCAATAACTTTTCACGTTAATCCGTAGTGCTTTACGTACACTTAGCGCATCCTACCGACTGCGCCACTTAAAGTTCCGTTCCCGCGAATTGACAAAAAAAGGGAAAATGTCCGGGAAAAACAGAAAAACACTTCCTAATTGAAGAACTGCTTTTATTATTTATTCTTAAAATCGTAAAACTATTTTTGACAAATTTAAAGTGACCACGTCGGAACCTTAGATCAGATCGCGAGAGACTGACTTTTTCGTAATTAAGTAATTATCGTCTTCACTGGAGTTATTTACCGGATCAACGTGACTGAGTGCAAAAATGCTGACGTTAGGTCTGCATTTTGTGGGAAAAGAATTTAAAAGCTTTTTGCGTGAGAGAATTTGAATACATTAAGTTATTTTAGCTTTGGTTGCGATATTCACTTTACTTTTAGCGTGAGAAAATAAAATAGTGTAATTTATATATCAGATTATATTACTTTGTGAAGTTATAGCTTCGGTTGCTATAACTTCTAATGGCCATAGCTTCTATGGAACAGAATCACGCAAGTAGCACTTATCACAATTTCCTCCTCGTAAAACATGTTAAACCAAACTAACGAGGTGCTTGCGTGCAAATATTATCCAAATCCAATGGGACGCAAGAATTTGCTCACTAGCATTCGAAATAAGCATTCCGCGCAAGAAAATGTTTCCTTCGTGCAAAGCTTTGCACACGATCATTTGTTTTCCGTGGATACTGACTTTATATTGCATGCGAGCAGAAGCTCTCTTGGTTTGGAACAAGCTCTTTTTACGTCATTATGACGGAATTTTGATCGCGGGCAAATGTTCGTTTGCCTTGGTGGATACCCACCTTAAAAGCTGCACAAATGAAATTTAGTGTGTTTTATTAGTCTGGTAACTACATCTAATTCTTAGAATTTAGGCTCTCTGTTATTATCCAGACCGAAGCTATGAGGGTTCGAAAATACGACGAAACGCTTCGAGAAAAGTGTGCCCAGTCGTGGCGGGGATACATTGAGCGAAATAATCAAACAAATTGTTAAAACAAAAACCTCCAAGAAAATCCTGTTCAAGAAAAATATTAAGCAATGAAAATTCAGCATTTTCAAAATTAAAACAATAATTACTCTGAACGGCAGATGCAGCAGCAAAAGGGTCAAAGGAGAAATCGCAGTAAAGTGTAAAATGATGCGATGGCTCAGGGACTAAGGGTGCCATGCAGCGTGTGACCCACAGTACTACGGGGGTCAGTTAAAACGAACTCCAGAAACTTGCCAGTTACTCGAAACACCGCGTCAATCCAAGTAAAATGTATAGCTAGGATGATAAACTGCAGAGGTTTCATTACCTATCGCGTTATATGATGCACACGCGCTTAAACGGGATTTCTAGTGTAGAAGCCTGTTTTTGATACCTAACTTCAAGAATTTTTTCTGCGAAAAATATAATTAATATAATTAAGAGACCTCTTGCGTCTTTTTATTTAAGATAGAAGGTATAAAAAATATTTTGTTTTTCAAAATTACGCTAACATGAGGACGCTGTAGGGTGCTGAATCTGCCACTACTAAAAAGACGCGGCTGCACAGTATTCAGTGTATCATCCCTTCCAGTTATTTGAAGTGAAAATGTCGGTCAGATTCTTAAAGAACAGGCTAGCGGCTACGGCTTTGACCTGTTTCAGGTCAGAGTTCTAAATTCACCAAATTCAAAAAGGGTCTAACCACAGGGAGGAACGATCTAGCTTTCCACACTAGAGTCACAGGTTCGAAGCCAACCGACGCGCGACGAGTAACGGTTGTAATCTGCTAACAAGATTTTACACTAACAGGCTATTGAGGGTTGCAGAGTTGGCGGTGATTTGGAATCCAGATTAATTTGTTTGTACACTTGCAGTTTGTCATTGAATTGGGTGAAGTTCTTTTCCCGCCCTATAGCAAAAGGAACTAGAAAGAAACAGCTAAATGAAATATTCCCATGAGTACGTTTATTCCCGTTTTAGGAAAAAAATTATTGAAAACGATGCATGAACATGTGGAATTTTCTCTTGCATAGCCCACATAAAACACAAAAGAGCTCCCCAGTCGCCTTCACTAACATCAATTTAGAGTAAAATCCACTTTCACATGTTTGAGTATGGACCGAGTGCATTAACTCTGGCTATCTATCTAGCTCCCATCTGCACCCAGTGACGGTCCATCCAAAGTTATTTAACCGCTGCGTCATTATAATTTGTCCATACTGGTACTATTTCTCAGCCACTCTTAAGAATTTTTGAGTTATATCGAATTACCTACTGTCGCGTTACCTTTTAAAGGGATGAAAGAGGTGCAGCCGTATTCATCATGAAAATGAAGAGTAAAAGATTAATTTTTCAATGTAAACATGCACCAGAGGTGAAGTAAATTTTTAATAGCCTGTGAGCAATTGATTTACCTGAAATTACCAGCCTGTGACAATTTTTAAGCCTGATAACAAAAAAAAAAACGGGATGAATGGAGCATAAAGGACAAGGAAAGGGTAAAACGCCTTGCATTGCCATATCAAATTACTTCAAAAATGATTTATTCTTGACACTAAATGTCTGGGTGCTACTGCCAGGATTCAGGTTATTATTGGTTCAGACGGTTTTATGTAATAATTACGTAAGTACCTAGGTTGATCGAAAAGTCTAGGTAAGTGATCTGCTACATTTCAGAGCTTAGACTAATTTAGCGATTGGGACAAAAATACTAAATTACGTAATGTTACCAACCAGACCTTATTTCAAATTAAATGTTTCTTAAGTCAATTTGTAAATTGTTTTGACAAGGTAACTTCTAATAAAAGAATTTATTGAAACACATGTTTTATTGAAATAGAATTTTTTCCACCTAAACTTAATGTTAGCTTATTAACAAAAATATGTGGTTGTGACTGAAAAAAATTCTTCGGAATTAATCAGGGGGCAACAAATTAAAAACTATGGGATAAATAGGATGTATAGATATAAATTGAAAATAACTTTCTTATGGATAAATATCTAATTATTTGAATGCTTGACTTTCCCCTTTTTAACCGACTTCCCAAAAACAAAGAGGTTCTAAATTCGATGCGTATTTTTTTTTTATTTATTTTTTTTTTATGGCTGACCGGGCATAACTTCGTAACGCTTCTACCGATTTTGATGATTCTTTTAGGGTGGGGGTGGGGGTGAAACCTAACTTTGTAACGCGTGCTCCGATTTGGATGGCTCTTTCTTTGTTGTACAGAGTATGATCCCCCTTTGCTAATAGGAGAATAAAATTTGGAATAAGGTGCGTGAGGGGGGGGGGGGGGGGGGGGGTAGTCTAACTTTGTAACGCGTGGACCGATTTGGATAATTCTTTTTCTGTTGGGTAGAGTATGTTCCGTGGTTGATACTACGAGAAAACAAATTTTGGTGGGGTGGGGGTGGGGTGCGTGAAACCTAACTTTGTAACACGTTGTCCGATTTGGATGGTTCTTTTGCTGTTGTATAGAGTGTGATCACCCATTGCTAATAGAAGAATAAATTGGCCCATGGTGGGGGGTTGGGTGGGGAGAGGAGTAATCTAACTAGGTAACGCGTAGACCAATTTGGAAATTTTTTTTTTGTAGAGTATGCTCCCTGGTTGATACCAGGGGAAAAAATTGTTGGTGTGGTTGGGGTGGGAGAAGGGGGGTGGAACCTAACTTTGCAACGCTGGACCGATTTAGGTGGTTCTTTTGTTGTTGTATAGAGTGTGATCCATCATTACTAATAGGGGAATGATTTGGTCCTATGGTGGTGGTGGGGGATGGGGTGGGTTAGTAACTTCGTAACGCGTGGACCGATTTCGATGATTCCTTTTCTGTTCGGCGGAGTATGTTCCTTGATTGATACCATGAAAAAAAAGTTTAGTGGAATGGGGGTGGGGTAGGGGGTTAAAACTAACTTTTAACCCGTGTACCGATTTGGATGGTGCTTTCTTCGTTGTATAGAGTAGAAGACACTAAAAAGTGAAAAATAAAATAGTTTTAAAAAAAAAGTTGAACCGACTTCACAAAAAGCGCTAAAAAGCATAAAATAATTTTTAATTTTATATCTATTACGACATTTTGAAGTCGGTGCAAATTAAACAAATAAAACAGCTACAGTACCAAGTTGAAAATAATACATAGTACTACCTGAACGTTTCTGCTAACGGGATCATAAGAAATGACGATTAAATACTTTTCTTGTAGTTGTTTGCCTTATTTGATTTGCACCGACTTCAAAATGTCGTAATATATATAAAATTAAAAATTATTTTATGCTTTTTAGCGCTTTTTGTGAAGTCGGTTCAACTATTTTTTTAAAACTAGTTTATTATGTAAAAAAAATTGTTGTTTCATGGCATAAGACAAAATTTATAAAGGAGTTAACGCAAGACCCCATGCCTCACATTAATTTATATATTTTAAGTTTGTGGGCCGAAATACTTTTTGATGCCTAAAAATTTCATTTTTCATGAGAAAACAGTACATAACTGTGAAAAAATACCGTCATTCATATATATGATACTATTTTACTTTTAAGCAAATTAAAATATAACCAAAAATTTATATTATTTATTCGCAAATTACGGCAACCATGTTGACTTTTGTAGTAACGCAGCTGTTTTTCA
Source organism: Leptarthrus brevirostris (assembly GCA_964036015.1). Taxonomy (NCBI): domain Eukaryota; kingdom Metazoa; phylum Arthropoda; class Insecta; order Diptera; family Asilidae; genus Leptarthrus; species Leptarthrus brevirostris. The sequence goes on from OZ038376.1 coordinate 3,955,078, forward strand.
TACAAAATATTGCTGTCCTGGAGCATGAGTCTCATGTTTTAAAAAGAAATCTCTCATAATTTCTGCTAGATAGCGTTGTCCTTGAATATCGTTATTAAAGTTATAAGTTTTGAACTTTATTACAATCCCAATAGATACTTTTTACTTAAAAAGTTTAATAAAATTAAAATATTTCACATAGCGTACCCAACAGAGAATAAAATCGTAACTATTTTGCGTTACTATATGAAAATAAACCTTAAAGTAAACGTATTACAATTTTATGTACCTCACTTTGTTCCACCTATTGTAACTATTGAAACAAACAAAGGTCGCTGCGGGGGATGGAATAAGCTAGGCGAATCAGTCGCTTCACAGGCATCGGGAAAGATGCCTGTGTTAATTGCGTGACCACTGCGTTACTGACGTCGAAAGGTAACCACTGACGATATTTGCATTATTATTATTCTCATACACAGTTATTTAGGTATCAGTTTTGACAGTGATAAAATGGTTGCTTTTTTTTTCCATTTAGCGCACATTTACGAAACAATTAAATATTTACTACTCCGTTACTGCTAACGCAGTGTACTATAAATACCGCTTCATGTATAAAGGGCCATAAATATCATAAAAAAATCGCTGAGAATATTATAGATAAAATTACTACCATTCCATATCAACAATAAAAAATAAGAAAATATAAATTTAAATTTTAAATATTCTTTTACAAATCACTGCTTAAATTAGGCATCAAAAAGTATTTTGGCCCTTGTAAAACAGAATAAGAACTCGACTTTTCCAACTCGAAATTTATCTAACTCGAACTGTCTTCTTGAGAACTGAGAATTCGATTTATGGGACTTTTACTGCCATTTTAAGTATCACTACTTTGGACGTATGAAACAAATTGGTTGGGGCGGTGAAAATCATGAATGCGTTTTCTTGCGATTATTTACATACAGTTAGTTTTAAAACTTAAACTTATTGGATTTAAATTATATTTTTTTGAAGTAAAACTTCTTTACGCACGCTTGACTTGGGGAGTAAGTCGGTGAATGCGTGACGAGAGCGTTACGGAAAGTGTGATCGGGCGAGGCGAACGGAAGTTGAAAGGGAGATATATGGTCATTTCTGGATTATTTCCTATTTATTATATATTTATCAATGAAAACCGATAATAAATTTAAATATTTGTAGAAAATTAATATATGTATATGTATATAAATGTACATATTATACATATATACATATATAAACATATGTATATACATACATATAGATGGAGCTAAAGAAGTTTTACTTCAGTCGTGTGGTCTAAAGCACACTCATATTTTTTTCTTTAGTATATTTGGATTCCTCATGTCTTTGACCATAATTTTAAGCTACTTAAAAAAAAAAGAAACCAACCAAGAACCAATATAAGGCTCAGGAGAGTGTAAAGTAAGAGGGTGAATTTAGAGGTTAAAAGCTTGCGCGCATAATTTCTCATGAACTCTTCAACATAAAAAAAGTAAAACAAACTTCATTGGAAAGGTCTTTTTAAAAGCTACAAATTGTCATAGGATTTTTTTTGAACTTTTTGAAAAAAGTTATTTTAGTTTAAAGAATCAAGGTAAAAATTATATCATTTTATACCTTAAAAAATTAATAACTTTAGCTAGGGTTAACATTTTGAAAATCGCCTATGACAATTTGAAGAAAACAACAACAAAATAATTGTGCCAAATAAGAACTCTGTAAGTCAAACGGATTCCAAGAAGCTTGTAAATATAAGTTCTGAGAAAATCCACTTGAAAGTTTAACAACGTTTAAAGTTTAAGAGGAGCGCGTCTGTACTTTATTCATTCTAAAAAAACTATTGTGAATTTCCCTTAATATAATACATTTTTGTAATCAGGAAAGATCAAAGAATCAAAAAACCGAACAAAATGAAAATCGATTTTTGAAGGTACTCCCTTAAAGCGATAACAAAAATGTTTAAACTAAAAATCAAAACAATACTTGTTTAACTCGAGCAACGTAAGAAATAAAAGAATTTTTTAACACGATCGGCGTTTCTAATGAAGAAAAGTTATGCTCCCTTGGCTCGTTGTCAGCAGCAGCACCAAAGGGTTAACTTTCCTTCAGCTGCTGGACACTGGCACCCAGATGAGCCGTACTTTCAGATGCTCAGCTATGTCATTTAGTGTTGAGCGACATGTTATAACCGTTTTGGAGGTTGTGTATACTCCCGAAAGGGATTTAATAGCTGCCTGACTATCTGTGAAAATACATACATCTGCCGCAGTTGAAATTAACTCCATTTTCAGAAAAACCTACAGACTGGCTTGACTTTTGCAAACATGTTTAGCTCTCTGGTTGACAAAAATGAAGAACTCGACGAAGTAGAAAAATTTCAACATCTTAAATCATGTTTGACCGGTACAGCTGCGAACATCCTCAAATCCCTGGAAAACACCGAGGACAATTATCAAAAGGCGTTATTATTGCTAAAGCTAAAATCAAGGTATGATAACAAATCTTTTTTGTTTCAAGAACATGTTATGGAAATTTTCGAAATTCAACGTGTAAATAAAGGCTCCGTAGATCATTTAACACATCTTAATGACAATGTCAACGCACATATCCGCGCACTTTTATCGCTCGGATCAAAGCAAAGCGTTGCCGATGGGTTGTTAATTCATTTAGTTTAGCTTAGTTTCTGGCAGGGTCACCCTTGGCAATAAGGCCCGGAGGAAGGGAAAACATTAAATATCAGTGGGAGGAAAAGACAGGCGCCTACGGTTTTAGGCATTAAGACCGAGCCTAGTAAGGTCTTAATTACGGCATACTGGATTACGATTGGATTAGATTGCTATGGGCTGACGATTGCAGTATTCTGTTACTTGAGTATGCAGAAGTGACATTCTGCAGAAATGGCTTCCAGGTTAATGCTGCAATCGCCTCCGTCCCGTTAAAACCTTGGAAGGCCTCAAGGAACGCTCTCGTTTCGGCACCGTTAAGTTGGTGGTGTAGGCTCAGATGTAGCATTCCTGACTAGCGCCGATCTGGCTCTGAACAAAAGTACCCATAAGGGCTTGTGTCAACCCTAGCATGGCCCTCCCTGCTTGCAAAGGATAACCATGGGATCACATAGGCGACTACACATAACCGAACCGAGATAACGGCCTTGAGTGGGGACCCCTCAAAAATGAATTCCAAAAATTTGCAAAACAAAGAGTCACATGAAGACAAAGCTGCGAAGCCTTGTGAAGTAAGCGCTGCAAACCCCTTCAAGAGGAGCTCTGCACTAAAGAGAATGCCACCTTCCGCCAGGAAAAGTCCTGCAAAGGCCCAAAGCGAGGCCACGAGCTCTCAACCAGAGAAAAAAGACCGAGCTACCGTCGACTTCGCGACAGACACCACCCCGACCTGTACTCCAAAAAGCCTCAGCTCGGACGTATTCAAAAGGGGTGAGGATGACATGCTCCGAAGATGCAAGGCCATCCTGAAGCGCATAAAAGCGGCTACCAGCAAGCAGAATAACATCGCTCTGGGCGTCACAAATGGGCTAGCTGATTTAGAAGATTTAATAGATGCGATCGCATGGAGTAGAAAAAGCAGGCAGAGGACTGAACGAGACACCGGCAGAGATAGTCGCAGCTGCTACCCAGAAGCGGATCGCAACTAGCCCGTTGCAACGGGAGATGGAGGCGCGCAAGAAACGTGTCACCTTAAACCCGGGAGAACATGAGGGCGAGGAAAGTAAAGGGGGGTGCGACGAATCGCCGGCACCGTGGAACGTTGTAAGACCCAAAATCTTCCGGCATAAGAAGAAAGAAGAGGCGATGCAGGGCGACCCGCGGAAAATGGCCTTGAGCAAACCTAAAGAACACGCGGAGAAGAAGAGAAGGAGAAACCCAAAACTGAAGCACTCCTCATTAACCCAGGAAAAGGTTACGCTGAGGTGTTGGCCACGATTCGGAAGAATTTAAAACCAGAGGACACAAAGACGGAGATCAAGTCGATCCGGCGGACGAAGCAGGGCGAGGTTCTTATAGAACTCGGAACTGAAGCAGGGGACAAAGCGGCCTTCGAAAAGTCGGTAAAAGGACTACTGGACGGAAGGGCCACGGTCCGCAAACTGGTCCCAAGATGTAGTCTGGAGATCAGGGACCTGGACTGCTATACGCAAACTGCGTACTCTGCAGCGAGAGGGGGGCGGATCAAGAACACCCACATTTTCCGGGCTCAGGACGCTGCGGGACCTTTAAGAAAGCCCTGGAAATAACCCGAAAAGCCCCAAAATGATCCGTGTCCTCCAGGGCAATATGCATAGAAGCAGGATAGCTGACGACCTCCTGTACCAACTGTGCCAAGAGAAACAGGTCGATCTGCTACTGATCAGCGAGCAGTACAAGGACAAGGACCCATCCTACTGGTATCCTGACCTGACAGGCACAGCAGCCATCTGAACGCCAGACTCCAGAAGAACCCAGGTGGAGGCCCACGGCAAAGGCAGAGGTTTTGTGTGGGTGAAACATGTAGAAGTGACGTACTTCAGTTGCTACTTTACCCCGAACGAACCCATCCATGATTTCCGGGACAAACTGGACTGCCTGGAGGATGAGGTCGTAAGCACCACGGGTAATATGGTAGTGGCGGGAGACTTTAACGCAAAAGCGCTGGAGTGGGGAATGCCGCAGTCGGACACACGAGGCAGGCTCATCTTGGAAATGGCCGCCAGAACAGGACTCGTGGTTCTAAACATCGGCAGCGTGACAACCTTCCGACGCCCTGGGTACACCGAAACCATCCCGGATGTATCCTTTGCCTCCGAAACACTGGTGCCGCTAATACGGGAGTGGAGAGTGCTGGAGGACTACTCGGGAAGCGACCACCAGTATATAAGTTTCCAGATCCACAAACGGGCGCAACAGCAGCAACACCAATACCAAGGGGTAGGCGCAACAAAATGAATTACCGAGAGGATGGACAGACCCAAATTCCTGGAAGCTCTGTCGAGGGGATTGAGAGACTTGGGGGAACCGGAGAGAAGCGGAAGGACCGTATCCGAGGCGCTCGCGGCCTCCACCATGTCGCTGATAGAGTCTGCCTGCAGGACCGCGATGCCACAAAGCAGGCCGCGACACGGGAAACGTCCGGTATACTGGTGGACTTCAGAGATAGGGCAACTGCGTGGACGATGCCTGAGGCTGCGTCGTGTCGCACAATGGGCAATAAACCGCGAGGAGGCAGACCTCAGATCAGCGGAACACAAAAGCGCCAGGAGGGAGCTAAGGCGAGCCATAGGACAAAGCAAGGCCCGTTGCTGGAAAAATATCAGGGAAGATGTCAACTCGGATCCCTGCGGACTCGGGTATAAGATCGTCACCCAGAGCCTGGGCGCCCTGAGACCCGCGAGGACATTGGATGAAACGACCGCGAGTAGAGTGGTGGCAACTCTGTTCCCCGCACACACGGAGAGAGAGGCACTGGAACCTGCGGAGGATGAAGAAGTTCCACTTTTTTCCCTCAGGGAACTAGAAGAGGCTGTCTTGGCGATGAAAGGCAAAAAATCACCTGGGCCCGACGGGATCCCGAGCGAGGTACTAAAGGTTGTTTTCCAACACAACCCATATCTGCTTCTGCATTTGTACAACGCGTGCCTGACAGCGGGGGTATTCTATAGCAAATGGAAGGTCGCACGCCTTGTGCTTATAGACAAGGGGAAAGGAGATCCTGGATTGCCTTCATCATACCGACCCCTGTGTATGCTGGACACGGCGGGGAAGCTGCTCGAAGGACTCATCAGGGGGAGGCTGAAAGCGGCCATACAGGTGGTTGGAGACATATGTGCCAGCCAATATGGGCTTAGAAAAGGAAAATCGACAGTGGATGCGATCCTGGAGGTCCCCGAAATGGTCAGAAAAGCGGAAGATCATAGTCGCTTCTCTCGCCGAGTGGTCCTCCTGGTCACCCTGGGTGTCAAAAATGCCTTCAACTCGGCTAGATGGAGCGATATGCTTCTGGCATTGAGGGAGACCTTCCGGGTGCCACGGTATCTCCTACGGCTGCTGGATGATTACCTGAGGAACAGAGTGCTTCTCTACTTTACCAACCAGGGGCATCGCAGGACACAAGTAACAGCTGGTTCTGCGCAAGGATCCATACTAGGGCCCGACCTCTGGAACGCCTCCTATGACAGCCTACTCCGACTAGAGATGCCGGAGGAGGTTGGCTATGCGGATGATGTGGCGGTGCTCATCGCAGCCCGCACAGTGGAGCAGGCTCAACTAAAGCTAAACCAGGTCATGCGGAGAGTCGACCACTGGATGGCAGCTCACGGCCTTGCATTAGCATTAAGCAAAACAGAGGTCGTGGTCATGACAAAAAAACGGATCCCCACGATCCTCCCTGTGAGGGTGGGAGAGGAGACTGTAGTGTCGAAGCCGACAGCGAGATATCTTGGAGTGACGATGGACACAAAGTTGACCTTCTTCGAACACATCAAGCAGACTGCGGATAAAGCGGCTAAGGGCGTGACAGCGCTTAGCAGACTGATTGCGAACGTCGGAGGGCCCAAGTCCAGCAAGCACCGACTGCTTATGTCAGCAGTGCAGGCAACCTTGCTTTATGGCGCTGAAGTGTGGGCGGAGGCCCTAAGCACGGATTCCTACAAGAAGAGACTATGCCAAGTGCAAAGGCGCGCAGCGCTGAGAGTGGCCTCTGCATATCGCACTGTCTCCGAGCCAGCCGCGCTTGTGATCGCCGGAGTGGTACCCGTCGAACTGCTTGCAAAAGAAAGAAGGGCGATCTACCTTAGGAAGACGCAAGTAGGGAGGGTAATTGCGAGCAGAGAAGAGAAGCTCCATATCCTAGAAAAGTGGGAGAAGATGTGGGACGAGGAGAGCAGGGGACGATGGACCGCTAGGCTTATAAAAAAATATAGGCCTCTGGGTAGACAGAAAACACGGTGAAGTGAACTACCACCTCACGCAGCTGCTGAACGGGCACGGGAACTTTCGATCGTATCTTTACCGGATGGGGAAGACAGCCTCGGCGGAGTGCATGTATTGCCCGGGAAAAGTTGACACCGCAGAGCACACCTTTTTCAAGTGCGAGAAATGGGCCGTGCAGAGAAGAGCCCAAGAGGCGGCTCACTCAGGAGGGGACACTATAGTGGAAGGCATGATTGCCGACGAGGAAGTCTGGAACAAGACAGCCAGGTACGTGGAGGACGTTCTTCGACGGAAGAAAAACGACCTGGACCAGCTGGCAACTGGTGAGGGAGTAGGTGCCTGATGGGCAAAATAACAGGACCTAGCCCGAAGTAATGTGCCAAACAGTTCCAGGCTAGTGTCCGGAGAAGCAAGGGAGGTGTTTTAGTCGGTAAACTGTGCCACAGAAGTCCGACACTATTGGGAAGTAGTTAGTTTCCAGCGTGCATAAAGCATTTCACCTCCCTTTCCAAAAAATAAAAAATTAATAAAAAAAAATATAAATTATATAAATTCAATGAAGTAAAACCTTTAAAGCTTTGCATAAATTGTCTAAAGCCGGGGCATTTAGTTAAGGTTTGTAAATCCAGGAAATGTCAACAATGCTTCAAAAGCCATCACACTTTATTTCACATGAGTTCCTTCAACATCGACGCTAATTCATCCAGCTGGGAGACGGATAATACTAACAGCTTGCTGAACCCAAAACCTAGTTCCTCGACCTATAAAATCCCCGGAAATCCGCCAGAGCAAACTCCATCGGCTAGTTCTTTCGTGATATCTCCAAAGGCACCAAGTTTTTCAACACAATCGTTTAAAATAGGCAACCATGTATTTCTCGGAACCGCTCTTGTAGAAGTTTATATCGACTCAAATCAGTCCGTCACCTGTAGAGCACTTCTGGACTCAGCGTCTCAGCTCAATTTCATCACTGAGAAGCTAGCGCAACAACTTAAGGTCAAACGATCTGCTATACATCAAACTGTAAGTGGGATCGGAGAAGTAAATACTCTAGTGAAACATAAAACAGAAATTACATTAAAATCTAGGCACAATAACTTTATAACCGAACTTGAAGTTCTAATTTTACCAAAAATTACATGTAAACAACCGCATCGAATAATTGATATTACTGACTGGTCCATACCTAACAATATTAACCTTGCAGATCCGCTCTTCATCCGCCCGCATCAAGTTGATATGTTAATAGGCGCCAGTCAGTTCTACAACTTGTGTGCTGTTGGCCAAATCAAAATTGGTGATCGTCTACCTGTACTGCAGAAGACAGTCTTAGGGTGGATTGTCTGTGGATGGGCTGTAAACACAACGGATGAAAGACTTATCGTAAATATCGCAACGGATACATCATCATCAAGGAATCAATCTTTCGAAGAATTGCTTTTACGCTTTTGGGAAATTGAAAACCACCTGCCTACGAGAGATCTTAATTCACCTGAAGAAGTCGCATGCGAGAAACACTTCCTCAAAAACGCGCGTCGATCAAGTTCAGGCAAATTTATAGTAAAGTAACCATTTCGAGATTCTCCTCATAATTTGGGATCCTTTTTTGAACTTGCACGAAAACGCTTCTTTAACCTTGAGTCTAAATTAAATAAAAATCGCGAATTAAAGCAAAAATATATCGAATTCATGGAGGAATACCGAGCATTAAATCACATGGAGCTAATTCAAGAGGACGAGAATGTTTTCCCCAATTACTTCTTGCCTCACCTTTGTGTGATAAAACCCGATAGCACAAGCACAAAGTTCGCGTGGTGTTCGACGGTTCTTGTCGTACAACATCAGGTCGGTCCTTAAATGATATTTTGATGGTCGGTCCAACCATACAGGATGACCTCTTTTCGATTATAGTTCGGTTTCGCGAGCATCGTTACATACTCACAGCAGACATTCAAAAGATGTATCGACAGGTGGAAGTCGATTTGTTTGATCGTAAATATCAGCAAATATTTTGGCGCGACAACTCCTATGATAAATTAAGAGTATAAAGACTATCAACGGTGATATATGGGACCTCCTCTGCACCTTTTCTGGCTATTCGGAGCCTTCGGCAGCTTGCCATAGAAGAAAGCAGGAACTTTCCTCGTGGTTCCAAGGTTGTCCTCAAGAATTTTTACGTCGACAATATGATGACCGGTGCTGATTCAATTTCTGATTTGTCAATTATAAAGAAAGAGGTTACCTCGCTTTTACTTAAAGGAAACTTTCCCCTTCGTAAATGGTGTTCGAATTACCCACAAGCTTTGGAAGATTTACCGATAAACCACAAAGAATCTCATGTTTGCATTGATGACAATAATGTAGTTAAGGCTGTCTGTTTTGGGATCCTACTGCTGCACAAGGGCATACGGGGCTTGCGTCTACATCAGGTGCGAGGATAGTTGCAATAACGTAACAACCAAACTCCTTTGTTCGAAGTCTAAAGTAGCACCTTTAAAGGTAACATTGTTGCCTAGGCTGGAATTATGTGCAACCCTACTCTTAGCTGAGTTAATTCACCGAGTAAATTTCGTTGGACTGATTCCACAATTGCACTTTCGTGGATTTCATCGCCTTTCTATCAGTGGACTACATATGTTGCGAACATAGTAGCTAAGGTACAAGGCCTAACCAAGCATGTTGTCTGGAATCATGTGCCCTCTGAAGGAAACCTACTCTCTTGTGGAATGTCACCAACGGAACTCGCAAGCTCTAAATTTTGGTTTCACGGTCCTCAATTTCTCGCACATCCAAGTTCTCTTTGGCCAGCTTTGAACATCAAATCTCTAGGATTGAAATTACCTGAAGCTAAAACCCAAACAATTACAACAACTACGAATATAACACTGGACTGCATGTTTGGTAACTCTTTTCGTCATATGATATCAGTCTTTGGATAAATTGTTCGTTTTTGTAATAACTGCAGAGCCCTACCACAATATCGTCAAACGGGATTGTTAACAGCAAAGGAAAGAAATCGAACGTTAAAGGCAATCATAAAAATCATTGAAAAATGTGCCTTTGTTGAAGATTATACCAATTTGGAAACAGGCAAGGAAATTTCACGAAAAAGTCCACTGCGAAACCTCACTTAATTCATAGACAAGGAAGGCCTCATTAGGGTTGGAGGACGCTTAACGAATTCTGAACTACCTTTCGACTCCAAGCATCCATTCCTGCTTCCAAACAGTCACCCCTTTACACAAGCTTTAATTTGTCATTATCATTGTACACATTTACACGCTGGGTGCCAATCCCTACTGAACAATATCCGACAACGATTCTGGATAATGAATGGAAGAAATGCTGTGAAAAGAATATTTTATCAATGTATTCCTTGCTTTCGGACCAAACCAAAATCAATTGAACAATTAATGTTCCCTCCCAGCAGATCGCGTCATACCACTTCGTCCTTTCACAACAACTGGGGTTGACTTTTGCGGTCTACTTCATGCTCATTATCGAATAAGAGGCAAAACTCCAGCCAAGCCATATCTAGCGATCTTCATATGCTTCAACACAAAGGCAGTTCACTTGGAATTGGTTGATGATCTCTCTACACAAGCCTTTCTTGCAGCCTTGAAACGCTTTATTGCACGAAGAGGTAAGTGCTTACCCATATATTCCGACAATGCTACTAACTTCACTGGAGCAAATTCAGAACTTCAACAATTACGTCAGCTCTTTAATTCCCAGCAGCATCAAAGCAGTGTGTTTAATAATTGCGCCAGCGAAGGAATAACATGGAAATTCATTCCACCCCGTTCACCACATTTCGGAGGGCTGTGGGAGGCTGCAGTGAAGGTCGCCAAAAACCTTATCCGTCGCACTGTTGGAAATACTTCTCTCACTCACGATGAGCTTCATACCATCATTGTCAAGTGGAAGCCGTGATGAACTCTCGACCTCTCACACCTATTTCATCCGACCCCAATGATTATGAGGCCCTTACTCCAGGACATTTTCTGGTAGGTAGACCAATAACTGCCATAGTAGAACCAGACTGCAAGGACTATAACATCAATCACCTGGCCCGCTACCATCGTCTTCGTTTCATTCATCAACAATTTTGGCATCGTTGGTAAAGACTACCTCAACATTCTCCAAAAACGCAAGAAGTGGACATCACCTACCAACAATGTTCAGAGGGATCAACTTGTTTTAGTGAAGGATGAAAACAATCCCCCACTTAAGTGGCCATTAGCACGCATTATCGACGTTTACCCTGGCGAAGATGGGAGAATCCGAGTTATTACCATCCGGACCACAAACGGAATCTTCAAAAGAGCTATCAAGAAAATCTGTCTGTAAACAATTTATAATTGATATAAACAATTCTTAATTGTTATAGACCATTTTTAATTGATGAAAACAAAGTTTATTCATAAAAGAAATTTTTTGTGGTAAAAAAAATGTTAATTGTTTATAAGAATTTTTCATTGTTTATAATAATTTTCAATTGCTATGAACAATCTTCAATTTTGTATTCAATTTCCAATTTTCACAATCAATTTTCAACTAGGTTAAACCATTTTTATGATTATAAATTTATTATTGTTATAAAGAATTATTTATTGTTATAAACAATTTGTCATCATTATAAACAATTACTGTTCATAATAAATTGTTATTATCCGACTTTTTGATGTACCGATCGTCATCAGAACAAATTATATCGAAGAAATCTTTTTCAAGAAAGTCGAAAATCAACTTGTTTTTTTGTTTAAACAAAAAAACGGCTGAACCGAAATTGATTAAATTTCTTTCAGCTCTTACTGACAATAATACACTTCGAATGGCACCATAGCGAAGTCGTTATAATTTTTGTTCGCGAGATTTCGTTGCCGAAAAAAGTGGGTCCGAACGTACACACACACACACACATGTATTCAAAAACATGGGTAAAACACTATGGTGACTTTGAAATCTAAAAAAATTTTAAATTGACAATTTTTAAAATCGGGCCAATTACAATAACTTCCCTATATGTGGGACATACAGAAAACATACAGAAAAATAATTCTTTTTTCACTTTATAAAAATATAACTGTGGGAAGAGTAATGTAGCTACGCCTAAAAAAGGACAGTCAGTAAGGGACCACCAAGAAAACAAGGGAACCCGCCGAAACCAGTCCGCGATAATATCAGTAGAACTTCCTAGGAAATTGTGACGAGCTCGACAGGGTGGCTGTTCATCAGCCACAAAGTGATCGGTTGCAAACCGGCTGAAGAATGCGGCAGGATCTAAGGACAATAGGAACGCTGCACACTAGAGGAGCAGGCTACCTTGAGCCAGAAATACCGTGGCCAAAGGCTGGGCTTCGTGGCTTAGAACCCGGGCTTCTGCAATAAGAAGAACGTGGTGAAGGAAATGGCGGTAAAGAGAAGACAGAGGCTAACCCTGCAAAAGGACCTAAATTGGGCCAAATTATTGAGTCAAAGCCGGCACCGTGATCATCGACGTCTAAGGCGTCGGCAAAGTTGGCAAGCGAAGTTGCGAGAAAACTCTCATCGCTGCGCTAAACGATCAGTCGATTCCATTATCCCTGACGCCAAGATCATCGATGATCAGGTTGTCAAAACCCTGAAAGACCTGCGGAAAGGGGCTTCTTTCGAAGTAGTAGACAAGGGAACATATGAGTATTTCCGTTTCAAAACTCGTCTTATCCACACTATGACACAAACTGAGTTGATAATGAGAAATCGTTGTGAATGGTACACTTCGTGAGTCTTTCAAATCTGTTTATCAAAACTTGCCTAATGTCGAAGTTATAGCACGGAAAAAGTAGTTTCCGTTGCAAAAATAACGTTATCCTCAGATATTGTCAATTCAAAACTCGCCATATCCAATAAATTAACTTGTCTTCTTTGTAGTGACTTTTTATTTATTTATTTAAGCTTAATACAAGCTATTACATAACAATACATACTACAATTACAAGCTACAACACAATACCAACACTACAAGCTATAATAAATTATGACATAATAAGTAAATAGTAAAAGCTACAATATGAGCTCTAATTAAAGTAGATACGGGCTGGAAGGAAGAAGAATTAAGAAAGGCGATCAAGAATGGGCTGGATCAAGATATAAGGCTTTGTGAAGGGATGGTTTACTCAGATGGAAGTCAAAGGAGGAAAGGTCCTTGACTTTTCGTAGCATCCTGGTAATTGGCTCACTTTGACCGTAGTTTGTGCGATGGCGGTCGAGTCGGAAAAGGGGATTGGACCTAAGGTTGCGGGGATTGGTATAGATGGGTAAAGATTGCAGGATTGAAGGGCAGTCTATGGCACCACTTAATAGCTGATGAATGAAGAGAATGTCGGAAACATCACGACGTTTACTTAAAAGTTGTAAGTCTATCAGTTTCAGACGGTTTTCATAAGGTGGAAGGTTGAATCTGTCTACCCACGGAAGATCACGTAGAGCGAAGCGAATGAACCTACGCTGAACAGATTCAATCCTATTAATGCGAGTTATTTGTGTAGGTGACCATACCTGGCTGGCATATTCAAGGAGAGGTCTATCGAAGGAAATATAGAGAGATTTGGAAACATAAGGATTGGAGAACTCTCTGGACCAGCGCTTCACAAACCCTAGCGCGGAGTTAGCTCTGTTAATTATGGTGTCAATGTGGGAACGGAAATTGAGTTCACTATCACAGATTATTCCGAGGTCACACAAAGAGGTAACGATAGGGACTGGTACGTCGGTTAGCATGTAGACTCTCGGGGTGGGTGTAAGACGCTTGCGGGAATAAGAGATGGGCTGGCATTTGGAGACATTGAGTTCAAGAAAGTTTTTCATGCACCATGTGGTGAAGGAATCGAGATCTTTTTGCAGGAGAAGAGACTCGGTTTTGGAGGAGATATGTTTGATTATTTTCATGTCATCAGTATAAATGGACAGCTCAGAGTGATTGATGACACATTCAACTTCATTTATTGTAAGGATGAAAATTAATGGACCGAGGTGGCTGCCCTGGGGGACGCCGGAACGAGCGACAATAGGGTTAGAAATGGATCAGCTGAAAAAAACATTGTACCGACGGTTGCTGAGGTATGGTTGAATCCAGGAGATGAATCGGGAGGGGAAGCCTAGATGATCAAGTTTGAACAAGATAACATTATGGGAGATCTTGTCGAAGGCTTTACTAAAATCGGTGGCGATAACATCAACATCTTTACCGTTTTCCAGGGCACATAGTGTTTTAGAGACGAATTCAGTAAGGTTGGTGGTTGTAGATCTACCTTTGAAGAAGCCATGCTGGGAGAGTGAGAAAATAGACTTACAGTGGAAGAACGTAGAATCATAGACCAATTTTTCGAATAGTTTAGGTATGGATGATAATTAAGCGATGGGTCTGTAGTTGGACACATCGTTCTTGCAACCTTTTTTGAAGATGGGAATAATATACGAGTTTTTCCATAAATGAGGGAAAACCCCTTGAGTGACCGAGAGGCGGAAAAGCAGGGTAAGGGTTTGAATTAGATGCATGGAACGCTTTTTCAGAACAATGGCGGGAATGCCGTCAGGGCCTGGGTTGAAGTCGTGTTAAGCCCATTGATACTGGCGGCGATTAGTTCGGGATCAGGGTCGAAAGACGTAAACGACGTTTGAGTGCATTTGGCCAAGAATGAAAAGTAGTTAAGGTGAGGTTGTAGGGAATTGTCGCTGAAGGATTTACTGAAGAAATGTGCAAAGAGGTTGGCGATAACCTTAGGATCAGACGAAGAGGTATTCTGAAGTTTAAGGGTAGAGGAGAAACCATTGGATTTCTTCTTGGAATTAATAAAGTTATAAAATCGCTTGGGGTCAGATATGAGGCTAGTTTCCATCCGTTGGAGGTACTCATGGTAGAGGACATCACAACGTTCAGAAAAAGAGGTATCAGCAGATAGTTAGGAAGAATAGTCGGACTCGGTCTGTGATAGAAGAAAAGTTTGCCAACGTTTATTTCTCCTGTTGCGGAGAGAGCGTAATTCATTTTCGTACCATTACATAACTTGTCTTATCCAAATTATTTTCAATCTCTTATTTTTTACTTTTGATTTATAGGTTTTGGCAATAAAAAGCTACTTACTTTACTACTTTACTTTGTAAATAAATATCAACATTTCCGCAACATATACTAATTAAAACAAAAAAATCTTAATATTTAATTCGCGGGATATGTGATGACAGCACGATTGTAGTACCAAAACCACTTTAACAAAGTTTAATTATTTTTAGTTACGTTCGTACATTAAGATTACTTGTTATAAATGCTAACCTAGTAGGTCGGAACAATTTTGTTTGAATAAATTCTGTATATAAGTGAGAAAATTGTTCCATAGTTTTAGTTTTTAATCAGTCTCTAAGAATATTGTATTAAAATATTTTTTTAAATAAAAAATAATAAACTAACAAAATTCATTTTAATCGGAACGATATAATAAATAATTTTTAATTTCAGCATAGGCAAGTTCGTTAAATAGGCAAATTTCTGGAGTTCTGCCCTCTCGAGGCCCCCTTGGAGTTCTGCCCTCTCAAGGTCGCCCCCCACCAGCGGTAAGGCACTTGCTTTTAAAAACCTCAAGACTACCATTTATACCTGCAATAAACCCCACCAGTGGTAAGGCACTTGTGATGGAAGATCTTTATTCCTTTTTTAATAGAGGGGCCCCCACCAGTGGTAAGGCACTCTCTGTTAAAGGAGAACAACCCCAAAATAACGAACAAAAATAACCATTTTTTTAACAGAGGTACCCCGTACCAGTGGTAAGGTACTCTCTTGTTAAAAGAAATAATCAAGTGTCTCATCAGAATCAAATCAAAGTACTATCAACACAACTGGAATGGATAACGAAAATTGAACAATCTTAGTTTTGTCAACGGAAACCTTATTCAAGAAAAAGGAACAACTTCGGAAAAGAACAAAACCAAGAACATATCAAGCATAAAAAAGCATGGTGGTGAACAAGGGTATTTATTGGAGTGATATATGGGCGGAATTAGCTGAGAAACATGACCTTAGACTTAATGTAAGGCAAGAATCGCAACGTGATATAAGGTGCTAATATTTTAAAAATTGTTGAAGCTGAAGACGCGTGGCTTAGGCGGAAAGCTGTTGAGAGAGCGAAATGTACTGTTAGACATGGCTTATATGACAAGTTAGATTACTGTAATAAATGGAATTACTTCGTAAACGAACTCTCCATTAATAAAATTAGTCTGATTCTGAGGTTTAGATGTGGATTAGTAGATCTCAATGCTAGCCCATGGAGGAGGGAAGGCACAAGCATCTGTTCTTTATGTAATATGTCGGAGGCTGAAGACTTGCAAAAAACTTTGGATGAATCTTAAAGATATTGGTGTGGGTAAATCTAAGCCTCTTGAAGTAAACGCTGACCTCGATGAATTGAATCGTAGTTTTGTTTATTCGCCTATTAGTGTGGTCAATGATCATACTATTGGCGGTTCTGCTGAGTTCATCGCTAGTGATCCTTCTGCGGGATTTTCTTTTGTGCAGGTGACGAGTCTAGAGGTGCTTGCAGCAGTAGCTGGTGTTAAATCTAATGCAGTTGGTATGGACAGAATACATCCTATATTTGTTAAGATGATTTTGCCAGTTTTGCTTCCGTATTTTACGTTTATATTTAATACTATTATAACTAAGTCATGTTTCCCCACTAAATGGAAATCTGCCACGAATGTTACGTCCACAATTAGCGCGGTTGCTGAGAACTGAAAAGGAAAATAGAATAAGCAAAAGAAAACCAAAGTTAGTTACACTTACCTGTGTGGTGATCTGTCCGCAAATAAAAATGAGAATAATGCTGCAAGAGAAATTAATTTTACTTACAGGACGCATTCAAAGGTCCTACTTACCTGGTGGAGGAGCATAATCTCAAGGAGGTCCTTCCTTCCGGAAATAACCGCACTAAAGATGAAGAAGACCCATGATGACGCTGATGTGAAGTCTCTAAAAGAATCCTCACCTAGAATTTTCCTTACCATAATGAGTATCCAAGAACAAGTTACCCAAAAGTCCGTAATCCAAAAGAATAAGGCAGTGTCACCATAAAGTACCTTGAAACTTCCACTGATGTGCTGTAAGAAAACATCGCGAAAAGGCGAAGGTTACTGAACGAGTTACGAATGCAATTAATGATGTAATGTACCTGAATGTATATATATATAATCCATGGCCGAAGATGTGACAGTCAGATCGGTCTTTTCTAAATAACCCCGTGATTGGAGTTGCTGCGACGAAGAGAAGCTGTTATGAAAATAGAATAGGAGTAGAATTAGAATAGATAGGATAAGGTTGATGAATAAAATATTAAATTATATTAGTAAGAAGAAAAGATAGGTATACATAGATGCAGGATTGTTAATTAATGAATGAATTAGGAAAGATAGGATAAGGCTGATGAGTAAAGTATTGAATTACATTAGTAAGAAGAAAAGTTAGGTATAGAGGCAGGATTAATAATTAATGAATGAATTAGGATAGATAGGTAAGGCCGATGAGTAAAGTATGCAATTATATCAGTTAGAAGAAAAGATAGGTATAGAGGCAGGATTCTTAATTAATGAATTAAAATAAAGCTCGAATTGTAAGAGAAATTAGTAGTAATTGGAAATTTAGTAGTTAAGGATAAGGATATTTAGGAATAATTTACTTACTTGTGAAGATAATGTAAGCCTGACGGAACTGCTCATGAATCTACGGAACTGCTAAAAAAAGGAAAGAAAAGAAAACAATTAGCAATTTTACCCACGAATATTAGTAGTTGTATAAGATAAATTAATTTACAAAGCCTTACCTTTTGGATTTTCTCTCCTATTGCGACGGAAAATTAACGAATACCATTTTCTAACCTCAAGACAAAACAACCGAGAATATTACACGAAACTTTAATTTCCGGAAATAACGAACGACTTTTCCGGACTGACTGTAACCCAAAGTATAGGTTGGTCATACACGCCGCCATGAAATAATATTATTAACAAATTTGGAGACACGTGCACCCGAATGTCAGATGAAACTTTGGAGTTAAAATTCGCATTTTTCCAACATTTTAAAATTTTTCCAAGTATGCAGAAATAGAACCCGGATTTCGTAGATGAACTTAAGATAAGAAAAACGAATTTAATTAATAAAATTATAAACCGATTGGGAAAAGTTCAACCGATTCATGAGGAAAATGTCATAATAGGGGCACATTTGCTATTTAACCAACCCCTTTGGTATGTGAAGCAGTCAGTCTGGTGCTAATTTTTGGAAAAGTAGGGAAGAGTAAAACAGTGAAAGTTTAAAAAGTTAATCATGGGAAGAAAATACAGAGGAGCCTGCAGAGGAAAGGACGCAAGAAGGCATTAGAGTAAAAGAAGGAGTCGGAAATTCAAAAGATGAGTACACCTTTTTAATTTAAATGTTATTGTCTTTTGGTTTTCTTTTGCAAAATATTAAAACAAAAGAAACAAAATTGCTAATTGAAGATTAAAGATTGGTCGGTATTATTACAAGTTTATTGTATGAGTGTATCGTGCGAAGTTACTCGGGTAAAATATTAATATAGATATAGGATAGAAGTGATCAAATAGATTTAAAATTTAGTCTTGTGGATAGGAAAATTCATGCGATTTAATAAAAATAAGTGAAATTTGGTTAAATATAGTGCTAGTTATTTTTGCAATATTCGTTTTCATTAAAGTTGAATTGATCGGAGATATTCTTTTATTTTCTTCACTTTGAGTCGGCAACATTTGAGTTCGTGGACTCTAAAACCGCGTGGCGCCCAAAAACTTTAAGTCAACCCACCCCTTCTCCAATGAAGCTAGCATAATTTATGCGCTTCGCGGAAAGCACATAACACTATACCGAAGAATTCAGCACCCGACTCGTTGGCATATCGGCCTATTTCTATCCTCCCATTCTTTTCTAAGGTTTTTGAAAAAATCTTACATAGGCAAATAACACATACCACAGAAAATAATAACTTCTTATCGGAACTGCAATCAGGTTTTAGAGCTAAGCATAGCTGTACTACTGCTCTTATTAAAATATGTGATGACGTTCGTGTTTCAATGGATTCGAATATGCTGACAATGCTTATTCTACTCGACTTTTCCAAGGCATTTGACAGAGTTGACCACAGAATTTTGATTAATAAGCTTGGAGCTTACTTTAACTTTTCTTCTCCCGCCTGTAAGCTTATAAGGTCATACCTTACAGACAGATTTCAACAAGTTGTTATTGGTAGTAGAGTCTCTAGTGTTCTCCCTGTCCTTTCTGGAGTTCCTCAAGGGTCAATCCTGGGACCATTGCTTTTTTCAATGTTCATTAACGACTTAACTTGTGTGGTCGAGCATTGTAAATTTCATATGTATGCTGATGACTTTCAGCTCTATATTTCCAAACCACTTGGATTGATTGATTGATGCATATACAATCGTGGGCATTGCTCAACAAGTTGACACTTAATGCTTCGAAGTCTACCTCTATAGTGATCTTTAAAGATGAGCTTGATGTATCCCACTTTCCCGTCTTAATGTTAAATGATGAGATCATTCCATACAATAAATCAATTAATAATCTGGGAATCATTTTTAATCAAACCCTGAGCTGGAATCATCATATTAACCGTGTTATCTCAAGGGTATTTTATACTCTCCGTGCACTCTCAGCATCAGCAGCATATACTCCCCAAAGGACTCGAATGTTCTTGGTCAAATCACTTTTGGTTCCTCTTATCACTTACGGATGTGAGATCTTTTATGCACTTGACTCTTTATCTTGGAGAAAACTTAATGTGGCTCTTAATGCTGCTATTCGTTATATTTATAGTTTAAGACGCTTTGACCATGTCTCAGAATTCTCCAAATCTGTGCTTGGTTGTACTCTTAAATCATATCTCGCAATTAGAGTAACTTTGTTTATGCGAAATATTATTGTGAACCAGAAACCTACTTACTTATTTAATAAATTGAATTTTGCTCAATCTGTAAGAACATTTAACTTAATTCAGCCACGTTTAGGTTGTCGTGTTTCTGAACGTCAATTTTTTGTCCAATCGGTGAGACTGTGGAACGCCCTCCCTCGTGTTATAAAGTGCTGCAGCAACGGCCGTAATTTTAGATTACTTCTATATGATAAATTTAAATAGCATTATACATATGTCAGTATTTTTCAGATGAGTTAATATAGATATATAATATTAAGTATTTCTTATACTTAGTATTTTTTTGTTCAGTTTTTACTTTTTTTTCTTTTTATTTATGTTTTGCATTTCTTCTAGCATTCTTGACGATTATTTTTTAGCTTGTTAGTTTATTTAACTATGTATTAATTAATTAGCATGTATTTATTGATTTTTTTTATGTTATTTTGCATATATTTCTGAAGTATTAGTTCTTTTCCAATATCATTCCTACACAAATGTATAAATTGAATAATTTAATTGTGTAGTTGTTCCGGTAATAAATGAATATGAATATGAATATGATAATGTTAAGTGCTATCTTGCATTTAGACAAGTTCATTGAGGCCAATTAAAATTTTCCCATCGTAGTAGGCCCTACTAATGCGAATGACAAATAATAAATATTGATTTTCAATACCAATTATTTTATTATCGCAAAAATATTCGTCGACATATTCGATCAACATTTGACTACATTGGAGTGCATTTAGTGGCTGCTTCTCTTATTTTTTCTTGATTCATTTTCTAACATAGTATTTAATTTATCATAATTGGTAATGAATTTCTTTTTTAATAATATCGTGAACAGTAATTTAATTATTTTTTAAATAAATAATACATTGGTTTCACGGTGTATAAATCCGCTCTCTGAATTTTCAGTAAAAATTTATTTAGCTTTATTATTTTATTTCACTTAAGTTTATGGCGAGACCATTCTGTATTGTACTGCATTTCAATTATTTTGTTTTAGGGATTTTTCTTAATTTTTGCGTTATTCACTATAATTTTGTAAAATTTACAACTTGTATTTATCACATAAAACTACAATGGCTCCGCTAAATGAAAGAGAGCGAATAACTATTCTCATGATGAGAGGATGGGGTGATAATGAAAGATCATTAGAGAATGTTTCAAATTTATTTAACGAAACATTCAGAGTAGGACAAGATGCAGTATCGAAATCGACTGTCAGTAGAACGATAAGACGATTTAATGAAACAGGCTGTGTAAAAGATCTTCCTAGATCGGGTCGTCCAGTAAGAGCATCCACGGAAGAGAACCAATTGAATGTTGCACTATCTATTACAGAAGACCCTCATAACTCCGTTAGAAATTTACAACAATTACACAATTTAAGTTTTGGTTCGGTACAAAGAATTTTAACAATAAAACTAAAATGTCATCCCTATAAAGTTTCACTAGTACAAGAACTGAATGAAGACGATCCCGATAGGCGCCTAGAGTTTTCTGAATTGATGATGATCCGAATGGATGATAATGTGAACTTTTTGAACTATATTGTATAATATTTTCGGACGAAGCTACATTCTTTCTAAATGGTAGCATTCATAGGCATAACATGTCTTATTGGAGTAAAACTAACCCCCACTGGATGATGGACAGCCGAAGCACTCAATACCCTCAAAAAGTGAACGTTTGGGCAGGTATTATAAACAATGTAATAATTGGACCTTTCTTCATTGAAGGAAATCTTAATGGTCCGCTGTATGAGCAAATGTTAAGGAATCAAATTATCCCTGCTATTCGTGCTGTTGTAGGCGATGAATTTAATCAGACTTCGTTTCAGCAAGATGGGGCAGCACCTGATTACGCGGTAAGTGTTCGCAATTACTTAAATCAAGTATTCAATGCGAGATGGATAGGCAGACGTGGAATAATTGAATGGCCAGCGAGATCACCTGACCTCACTCCACTTGATTTCTTTCTATGGGGATATCTCAAAGAAAGAATATATCGAACAAAGCCATTGAATATTGATGATCTTAAACAAAGAATACGGGATGAAATTGCTGCCATTGATCCTGACATAATTCAGAGGGCTGTATCAAACTTTTATAATCGCATGGCATGTTGCCAAGAAGTTGGCGATAATCATTTTGAGCACATGCTTTAAAGAGATAGTCGTAGCCGAGAAATAAAGATATCGTGCCTTAGGTTGTTCCAGGTACTCTCAACCTTGCCTTAGCTGGCCGGGTACGTCAAACCTTGCCTTAGCTGGCCGGGTATTCTCAGCCTTGCCTTAGGTATTCTCAAGGTAAAGGTCAAAATCAAGGCCATGTTTTTGGTGAAATTAACTATCTGTTAAACTCCGGGATAAATGTGCAAGTACCGTTCAAAATATCGATTTGACCTCCAAATGACCTTGAAGGTCATGGTCAAGGTCACTACCTGAACGTAAAATTGTATGCTTTTTTCATTTCAGTGATAAAAAGTATGGGGTTCCATTTAAAAAAATTATCTTGACCTTGAAATGACCTTGAAGGTCAAGGTAATGTGTAGCCAAGGACAAATCCTGAAACTTTTGTATTTGACATTTTTATTTAAAATGCCCCCCGCCGACTTATTCTGCCGTTCGTATACTTTTGTTAGTTTGACCTTGTGGGGGCCCCAAGGTCAAAGGGAGGGATCACTCAATATCATATCTGAACGTAAAATTTTCCGGTTTTTTCATTTTTGGTGTCAAAAGTATAGGGTCCCATTTGAAAAATTATATTTGACCTTGAAATGACCTTCAATGTCACGGTCAATGTCAAGCTCAAAATCGCATAGCCAGGGAAAAATCCTGAGGCTTTTGTATTTCACATTTTTCTCTAAAATGCTCTCTCGCCGAGATATTCTGCCGTTCCCGGACTTTTGGATCACCCTGTATATTATATTATATATCAATGTTATATTATGTCTCTTATGGATTATAAAAAGTTTTGAATTGGGATTAAAGACGAAGGTGTTGAATTTTATATATATATTGAATTAGACAATAAACTATTATTATTATTATTATTATAAACCAAGAAAAACACAAAAGATAAGTTAAAATAGTTTATCTTTATCTCAAAATTACTTAATTGTAAAGCATTTACAACATGAACGGGTTTAATGATTTATTTGGTGAGCCTATTACTAAATCATGTGTTTCTGACACAAGTCAATTGTCTGCTACACTATCTTTGTCTCCAGCGTCCATATCAATCAACGCCGTTACCATTAAGACCATACCTTTTTGGTGGTCCAATCCGAAGGCGTGGTTCTTCCAGCTTGAGTCTCAATTCGACCTGGCAGGAATTACACAAGACCGTACAAAACTTAACCATTTACTGAGTGCTTTCGACGAAAGTGTATTTCCAGATTTGTTAAGTCAGGACTGTTTTTCCCTGCCTATAATTCCTTTAAATTAGCCTTCAACGCTGAGGTATAAACGGCACTTGAACCACTATACCAAGGCTATGAACTCGTTTTAGTCTCGCTGGTATAAACGGCACTTGGACCGAATACCAGAACTGTAAGGTAATGAATTATTAAGTAATTTACAAAACACTCGCCCGAAGATGATTATCAATTGTAACTACTCAGACTTCTGTAAAAAGAACCGATGTGAATCTTTAATTAAAACACTCCAAATGCAATAAGACAACTGAACTTTTATTACTATTAAATTGAACTTAAATACAAAAATAATGCTAACATTAACAACATAAATTAATAATTGCTTAGTGCAACAAAGCTAAGTTCAACCTAAGAAGGTCAATCGATATTCAAAATGTTTATAATGCAATATCATCAGAAATGAATTTCATGCCAAACGTTGCATGAGGTTAATGACTCAAGCAAACTTTCTTCGATGTGGTGTTACATTTCGTGAATTACTTGAGGTAAATGACATGAATAAAGCTTAGTATTACATACCCTGGCTATTGACCTACATTAAATGTATAAACGTATAAAATTACAATAAACGCTTACATGACTATGTGGATTACAATTTACTAAGTCTACTTGATACTTGGGATGCTTAGATGCAGCATCTAACAAGTGATATCATTGCAAATCTTCCAACATCAAAATTCAAAGAAACGGCTTTCAACATCAGATAACGTCAAATTTAAACAACTCTTGAATGAGTTGACTTTAGAAGATTCTCGTAATTCATATTTATTACGGGAAAAAAAGACGTTAAATTCGGGAAAGTTAAATGACAAAATCTTAAAGTCTTTTTGGCTTCAGAGGTTACCTGGAAACGTGCAAACAATTCTAGCTTGTAGTACAGGTACATCAGATGAACTATCAGCCATGGCTGATCAAATATTGGAAGTAACTGGTCGAACAGAAGTATATTCAGTATCGACGAACCAAAATCCAAGTAATTCGGTGATAACAACAATTCAAAATCAAATTAGTGAACTTTCAGAACAAGTTAAAAGGATTTCTCGTTCATCATTTTGGCCTTCAACTAAAAATTATTCAAGGACCAATTCACGAAGCCATTCGAAAAATTGAAACTTTTCTAAAGATAGAGAAATATCCTGGTACCATTGTAAATTCAGCGTTAAACCCAATATACCCAGCCATGTAAATACGGTATTAAAAAGTCAACAAACTTATAGGTAAGTCTTTATTAGCGACGGGGGAATCTGACTTAAAAAAATTCGCTTACACATTCTTGACATAAACAGTAAAAGACATTTCTTAATCGATACTGAATCAGACGCTTCAGTTATACCGAACTTTCATCCAAAAATCAGTAGCTTTAACAGTCTTAAACTGTTAGCAGCCAATTCAACAATTATACATACTTATGGAACGAAATTATTAACTTTGAATTTAGGTTTACGTCGAAACTTTCAGTGGAATTTTATCATTGCTGACGTTTCGAAACCTTTTGGTGCAGATTTCCTGCAGAAGTTCGGATTATTAGTGGACTTGAAGAATAATTTACTTATCGATCCTCTTACTTAATTACGGTCAAACGCTAAAGCAGTTAGCAGTCCCTCAGAATCATTAGCAATCTATACTGATCCATCTCTAAATTCCAAGGTATATAAATTACTTCAAAAATTCAAATCAGTTACAACCGAAAGTAATTTCACAACAGGCTAAACATGATGCCTTACATTATATTCCTGTTGAAAGTGCGCCGACTAACCGGAAAAAAACTTATGGCGGCTAAAAAGGAATTTTAATTTTTATTGGAACAAGTGATCTGTCCACTTCACCTGGAGAAGTAAAAAACGGTGAATGGAGACCTTGTGGCGATTACAGAAGACTTAATGCTAAACCAACTCCTGATAGATATCCAATTCCACATATTTAGGACTTCGCAAATAAATTGGAATGAGGTAAAATCTTTTCAACAATTGATTTGAAAAAGGCTTACCACCAAATCCCAGTAGCACCTCCAGATATTCCCAAAACAGCAATTTGTACACCTTTCGGTCTTTTTGAATTAACACGGATGACTTTCAGCTTATGTAATGCTGCCCAAACTTTTCAAAGATTTATTCACTCAGTAGTGCGCGATTTACCCTTTTGTTACCTTTACCTCGACGACATATTAATAGCTTCTAAATCTGATATTGAACACCTAGATCATCTAAATCAAATCTTTGTTTAATTTGACAAATATGGCCTTGCCATCAATTTAGACAAATGCAATTTTATCACAGAAGCAGTGAAATTTCTCGGACATTCAGTTTCAAGTAAAGGTATAAAACCTTTATTAGCGCGTGTTGAAACAATCAACTCTATGAAACTTCCTCAGACAGTAAAAGAATTACGACGTTATTTAGGTATGATCAATTTTTATCGAAAATGTTTGAAAAATGCCGCAATGATACAAATGCCATTAAACAAATGCTTAAAGGGTGACAAAGATAGTAAGAAAAACATTACCTGGTCAAAAGAAGCAATAAATGCATTCGAGGAAACCAAAGCTCAAGTATGCATTTCATTCTACTGACGCACCATTAGCTTTAGTGGTCGACGCTTCGGATTATGGCATCGGAGTAGTTGTGCAACAAAAATGCAACAACGATTGGCAACCATTAGGCTTCTTTTCTGCAAAATTATCAGTCGCTCAGATGAAATACAGTACTTATGACCGAGAGCCGCTAGCAGTCTATAATGGTATTAAACACTTTTGATTTCTTCTAGAAGGAAGAAAATTTACTATTTACACCGACCATAAACCATTAGTCTTTGCATTTCAACAAAATCCTGAAAAAGCCTCACCCAGAAAGTTCAGACACCTCGACCTCATCGGTCAATTTTCAACGGCTATCAGACATATATCCGGTAAAGAGAATATAGTTGCTGACACATTATCCAGGCTTAACGAAAACAGTATCGTCGGTGCAATAGTTTTCGAAGCTGTGGCATACGCCCAGGTCAATGACACAGAACTTCAACATTTAATTCAAAATTCTTCTTTGAAAAGGGTTAAGGTAAAATTAGCCAATTCAGAAAAAGAAATTTTTTGTGATATCTCAACCAACAAAATGCGTCCGTATATCCCCATCAAATTTCGAAAGGAAACATTTTCAATTATTCACAACTTAAGCCATCAAGGGATAAAAGCATCAATTAAACTTATGATCAATAGAGTTATTTGGCCTTCAATAAAGAGAGAATCTGTTTACCATGTCAAAGAGCTAAAATTTTGAGACATGTTAATCCTCCCATCGCTGATTTTCAACATGAAACAGAAAGATTTAACACAATTCATATAGATTTAATAGGCCCTTTGCCAAATACAGAAGGTTTCTAATATTTTCTACCAATCATCGACCGGTATACTGGCTGGCCAGAGGCAATCCCCATCGAAAACATTAGCGCAGAAACAGTAGCTTCTGCATTATTAAAGAACTGGATATCTAGATTTGGTATTCCATAAAAAATAATTACGGACCAAGGTAGACAGTTCGAGTCAACTTAATTCATGGAATTGGTCAGATTATTAGGTATTCAGCGTAGCCGCACAACGGCTTACCACCCTCAAGCGAATGGATTCAAAGAACGTTGGTATCGGTCGCTTAAAGCGTCATTACTGTGCTACCAAAATTCAGAGTGGACAAAATATTTATCACTTATTCTCTTAGGTTTCAGGTCAATTAGTTGTGGCGATTTCCGATTTTCTCCTGCAAAATTAGTTTATGGAGAAAATTTACGATTACCCGGTGATTTTTTTAATCACACGAATTCTTCAGATAACCTAGGTGAACTTTTTAAACAACTCGAACTTCAATTCAGAAATATACAAATATCTCGGCACATACTTCAAGAGGTTTTTATTTTCAATGATTTAAAGAATTGTCCTTTCGTTTTTATGAGAGTTGATAGCACTCGACCTAGTTTACAACCTCCTTACGAAGGACCTTACGAGGTAATATTAAGAAACCAAAAATTTTACAAAATTCTGATTAAAGGAAAAGAAGTTAACCGTTCTATTAATCGATTGAAACCAAGAATATTGTATTAAAGTATTTTTTTAAATAAAAAATAATAAACTAACAAAATTCATTTTAATCGGAACGAGATAATAAGTAATTTTTAATTTCAGCATAGGCAAGTCCTTTAAATAGGCAAATTTAAAAATCCTCTGGAGTTCTGCCCTCTCGAGGCCCCCTTGGAGTTCTGCCCTCTCGAGGCCCCCTTGGAGTTCTGCCCTCTCAAGGCCCCTTGTTGGAAGCTAAGGACGCCGGTTTCAGACGATACTTTCGTGGGTACTGAAGGTAAACCAGTAGCCACAGATAAAACAAGTTTTTAAAAGGAATCACTCATATACTCTGGCACCCAAGGCAGATATGTACATATCCCGCGTGGTACCACTGCGCATTGAAACTGCTCTAGAGGCAGAATTTGTTGCTGCAAACGGCGAATTAGAAGAAGGTGAATGTGGACAAACGGGTCGCTACAGTAGAAGGTAGATATATGTACGTCTTCCAGATCAACAAGGAGGCATATGCTCTGCTATACAGTAAACAAACCTAGACAAACAAAAAATTTTACGGCAGGGGAAGGGCAATCTCAACCGTTTGGGAGTTACAGGGTGATTCATAAATTTCAGTTTCATTTTCTCCGAAATTCATGTAATTAGCACACATCTTTTTTATTTTTATTGAATTTCCCATCTTATTACCTTTCCAAATGGTGCAACCTGGGAAGGTAGATAAAGGATTAGTAAAACCGCATCCTTAGAAATCCCTGACCACCTAACTATTTTATTGCACTTTAGGTAGGAAATTCTTTAAATAAACAAAATTTTTACGATAGAAGGCCGAAAATGTTTGTTTTGGGTTAACAGGTAATTAATTTTAATTATTGTTTCGAAAAAGTCATAAAAATGTTAGTGAAATTTTGTTTTATTGCCGATATTAGCTTGTGGTAGCCAGAATTCACACCCTTGCATTCTGGCGTTCTGTTTCTAGTATCTGATGGAAATTTTGCTAAGAAAAAAGTCAGCAAGAATACCTATCATAGTTGAAAAACAAATCAATAAGTACAGGTGTTTTTAAGTAAAAATTATTAAAAAATGGTAGAATTTACTTTTGAGGAATACGCGGATATTATTTACATTTATGGTATAGTAGACGGAAAAGAGACAGCGGCTGTACTAGAATATCAAAGGAGATTCCTTAATCGGCGAGCACCCCGAAGAGGGGTATTTACATGGACTCTCCGAAGATTAAGAGAAAGAGGAAGTGTAACTTCACACGACAGGGAGACACGACCCGAAACTTCGGGAACTTCTGCCGACGTCGAGCAGCAAATAATCACGATTGTGAGGCAATACCCTGAGACGAGCACGAAACGAGTCGCAAGACGAATAGGAGGGTCTTAATCTAAGGTTTGTAGGGTTATTAATTGAGAGGGATTACGTCCGTATCACCATCAGCCAGTCGAAGGACTATTGGAAGGAGATTCCGTGAAAAGAGTGGAATTCAGGACTTGGCTTTTGGAACGCGACCTTGACGACAGGGCGTTTCTGGACCGAATTCTGTAGATGGTATCACGAACCTCTATAACCTCCATATCTGGTCAGAATGAAACCCACACAGAACAAAGGTGACCTCATTCCAGGGAAGACTTTCTGTCAATGTTTGGGCTGGTATCATCGGCAATCATTAGGTGGACAATTCATGTTGTCCCAAGTGCTCAACAGTCAAATTCATGCGAACTTTTTGGAGAATACACTGCCGGATCTATTAAAGGACATCCCTGTGCATAATCAAATGGACATGTTTTACCAACGATGGAACACCAGCGTATACTGCTAACATTGTGAAAGCAATACTAAGAGAAAAATTTCCTAACCGCTGCATTAGACGAGGTGCACCGATTCCTTGGCCTGGTGGATTTTTAGACCTTATCCCATCGGACTTTTTTATGAATAACAGTGAAGGATGAAGTTTATTCAGGCCTTCTTAACACTAGGAAGGATTTAGTTAGCAGAATTGAAAATGCAGCGAGTGAAAATACGGAAGAGGTTGGCTGCAATATGCCTTAAACAGGGACTTAGAAGGAGATTGTTAGCATGCATCCAAAGTGGCGGCGGTGGACAGTTTCAGCAGATTCTGCAACATACTTAGATTAGTTGTAATACGTTTTGAATTCAATAAACAGCATTTTAGAGTTAATATGAGTTTAGTTTCTTTAAATTGCAGATTTTCAAATAGTTCCCGACAAGTTTTCTACTTATAATTTTCTACATTCTTTCTCTACGTGGCCATGTTGCACCTTTTTGGAAAGGTAATAAGATGGGCAATCCAATAAAAATAAAAAAGATGTGTACTACTTACATGAATTTCGGAGAAAATTTGGGAAAATTTTGAATTTTTGATAATTGTAAACCATTTTTTCACTTTTGGAAGTGACTGTGCCTGCAATGGTAGGAGTTAGATCAACATTGCTGACAATTTTGAAAAGGTCATTGGAATAGTAGTTTTTTATCGTTTGCTGTGTTTTGAAGATCAAAAAATAGAAATAAAAGAGTAATGTGCATAACATGAAAAACTGATATTTATGAATCACCCTGTAACTTCCAAACGGTTGAGATTGCCCTCCCCTCTGCCATACAATTTTTTTAAAGGATTAATCCAGGGAAGTCCGCGGAGATCAAACCTAACGAATCTGCGCTGCACTGCATCGACGCGGTTGACGTGAACGGCAAAGTAGGGGGACCACACAGGGCTTGCGTATTCCAAAAGTTGCCTAACAAAGATGCAGTAGAGGAGTTTGGTTAATTAGGGCTACTCAAGGTCCTTAGACCAGCTTTTAACAAAACCCAACATCGAACTAGCCCTAGCAACGATCGAGTCCACATGATCCTCGAAAGAAAGACGAGAGTTAAGGACCCCGCCCAATTCCTTCATCCTGTCAACCCTACTCAAGACAACATCATCGACAGTGTAGTCGAAGTAATTAACGATTTCAAGAAGGTTTGTAGTCGTCGATTTTCCCTTTAGGGAGCCATGCTGGAAAGACCGCAAAAAAGGACTAAAGTGAAATCGGAGTACGTCACTGACGAGGGACTCAAAAGCCTTCGCAGTATAGCACAGGCTGGCAATCCGTCGATAGTCAGGCTAACTTCCCTTCATATGGAGCGGGATCAAAACAGAAGTCTTCCAAAGTTCGGGGAAGCGGCCGGAATGCAAGGACAAATTGAACAGACAACAGAGAACACCAGCAAGAGGCAGTTGGCATCTTTTCAAGAAGCCAGCGTGAATACCATCGGAACCACTCGAGAAGCCGTCTGCCAAATTAGATAGATGTTCAGCAACACATGCGTCGTCAAATACTAAGTCCTTAGATTCAAGGAAAGTAGGCGGGAGCCGCGTCAAGTGGGTAAAATCAGAAATATCACAGGTGGAATCACTGAAAGAAGTTTGGAAAAATTCCTCGAGAAAATTAGCAATTGTAAACGAGTTATCGCTCTCACAGTCATGATACCTAAAGGAGGAAGAATAAGCGTAACAATTTCGCTTCGAATTGACGAACCTTCAGAACCTTACTTTTTAAGTTCCTCAGAACAGAGTTCCTGGGAACAGATCGGATAAAACAAGCGTAGAGGTCATCGTAAAAAGTGCTCACAGCCAGGTCGACGTCGCACTCCTAAGGCACGCTCGACCAATCATAAGAAAGAAGCCAGTTATTCATGCACGTGAAATCAGCCCGTTTAAAGTTAAAGTAGAGGTCACCTAATAGGAAAGGAAACGTGTCAGCGGAGTCGAAACACATGACAATCAGAAGTGCGGGGTGGTGGCTTGATTCAGGAACCAAGGGGGTCAGGCATCTCATATCAGTCGTACAGTCAGGGTCAGAAGAGAACACAAGGTCCAGAAATCTGCCTGAATCATTCGTAATATCGCAGTATTGAGCCAGGTTAGAAGCGGCTAGAGAGTCCAGAAAGGATAAAATTGGGGAGCAGATGTGTACGAGGGTATGAGACCATCAGCGTCAGGGGAATGTATTTATTTTACAATATTTCATCAAACTGCTGCTTACTACAAAAAAACTAAATAAGAACAATATAGTAAACTATATAAAATCAAAGATAATGATAGAAGAGTGATTGATCGATTGTCGTGCCGTGCAGACGTGTTTTTGTGGTTTTCTGTGGTGTACTTGATATCGAATTGCTATGCGTTGTTATAACTGTGTTCACTTGTTAGTTATTTAATTTGGCATAGTTTTGGTTGCGTGATTTTGGCTTGCAGTGTTGGTTTGTAGACTTTTGTTGCTTTGCAATTTTTCTGAATTTTTTTATCCTATTTGTGTTGTTTCTGTGCATATTGGTTTGTGTTTGTTTATCATATTTCAATAATCCTCCGTTTTTTCCCGTTACTTGTGCGCTCGCCTGGCTTTGTTTTTATTTTCCAGTTGCGGTTTGCTCCATATGTTCTCTCTGTTCGATTTTGTGTTTATGCCGTTGTAACCGTCCGTGAATTGCTATTTCTCTCACTGCTTTTGCTTTTGTTGCAGTGTCATTATTTTGGTTCTGTGGATCAGCTGTGTGTACATTTTGTTTTGAGTTGTGTGCCTATAATTTTAATTTGAATTTTATCATTTACTTGTTTATTTATTATCTTTTATTTATGCTGACGATCCTTATTTTATTATCTTTATTTTTGTCCTACTTTGTTTTATGTTTTTGTCTATATTTTCTATCTTTTGCGACCGCTTCAATTTTTATAAATTTTTAATATCTTTCTCGTTTCTGAGAGATCTTATCCGTTTCTTGAAATCACTGTGCTTGCTTTTTGTTTTTTAATTATTTCTGATCGTTGTTCTTTTGTGTGTGTTTACAATTTCTGGTTTATTTATTTAGTCGTTTTATCTTTTGTGATCGATTTTTAGAATAATTTTTGTTGTGCCTATTGCTGATCATTTGCTTTTTGTTTTTATTTTTTATTTCTCTCTTCTCAATCTGTTTCCTTCATTTATTTATTCATTGATTATAATCTGTTTCTAGTTTCAAGTCTTTTTATGTATTGTTTCTTTTGTCTCTCTTATTTATTTTACTTCCATTGCCGTACTCCAATTTTCTTTATTATTCTTTTAATTTTAATTACTCTGTCTCGTCTTTTGACCCTTTCTTTTTATTCGTTTTCGCTACCTCTTCCCCTATGGCAACGTGTAGGGCCTGTTCTTTGGTGATTTCCAAAGAAGAAATCGTTTGCGATGGTGTTTGAGTGTGTTGACATTACGCCCTGTCATGTCCTTAGACTCATGAAGACTATTGCAGATTCGTTTTCTGCTGAACAGTCTTTCGTTGCCAACAAAATAAATAGTTTGTCCTCCAGCTGGGCATCTTTGCAGGCTGTTGCTGATGACATGGGCTGCTTGAACGGAAGCTTGGATAAACTCGTTCTTGCTATGGAGGGCCTAAAATCAAGCTCTGAGTCTCTGCTTGAGAAATCTCATGATCTCTTATCTAGAGTATCTTTTTTGTCAGCTGGTTTTGATGACCTTCGGACGACGCTGTCTGGTGTGGACGGGTCTCCGCCAGCACTGGCAACCAGCTGTGAGCCGGTGATGCCGATTCTTGATGATCTCCGCCGTAGCGTTAAACACATCAGAGCGGACCTTGGCTCCTGGCAGGCTGCTGTTAATAGGAACTCCGATCTGATTAGTACCATTTCTTCTGATGTTGGAAGTCTGCTATCGCGCGCTGTTAGTAAGCCTGACGCCTCTGTTGTTTCTGGTGCCTCCATTTTGCCTGAAGCCGATGTCCCTCGGCATGATGACTCTAAGAAGCAGTCTGGGTCTCGCTCTAGACGCCGGCGTCCTAAAGTACCCAATGGCCCTGTAGGTCCATCTCCCACCGATGATTCTTCAGCGCAACCATCGAAACCTCCTAATATGGCTGCTGTTCATGTTGCTGGGCCTCCCACGAGCATGACTGCCGAAGAACGCGTTGCCGCTTCGTTCACTTATACCTCCCCTACTCCCCCTCCCCCTGCATTGGACCCAGCTGGGAACATATCTCCCGCCCCCTCTCAGTCAAATCCTCACCCATCGCAGGGCCCCTCTCGGTCTGTTCCTCAACCATCGCATGACATCGCATCAATTAATGTTTCTAGAAATGAGGGTTTCACCCTGAGGATTGCGCAACCACCGCGGTCCTTTTTTGTTTCCCGTCTTGATCCCTCGACTTCCGTTGAAGACGTTGTTGGCTACGTGAGGGAGAGGAGTAGTGTTGATGACTCAGCACTCCTCCGTTGTCAACTTCTAGGATCTCGTCATTCTCAAGGACTCATTTCTTCTTTTAAGTCGACATCGTCCCCAGAACTTTTTGAGATAATGTCTGCCCCGGATTTCTGGCCCGAGAATATCATTGCGCACGAATATGTGCCGCGTCGTAGGGTCGCGGGAGACACTCAGAATAGAACTTCTGCTACCAAACAAAAAAACTTGAAACGCTATCCTTTTACTACCAAAATGTAAGGGGACTAAGAACAAGATCAAGCCAGTTATTTCAGGCTTCTCTTGCCTGCTGTTACGACGTCATCGCACTGACTGAAACCTGGCTTCATTGCGGTTTTACTGATGCAGAAATTCTTGACGAGTCCTATCAGATTTTTCGAAAGGATAGATACTCTGACTCCATGGCACGTGGAGGTGGCGTGTTGGTTGCATGCAAATCGCACTTGGATTGCAGTTTGGTTGATATCCCTGCTTTATCAGTCACGCTCACAATCGAGCTCTTAGCTCTTAAGATAGCTCTGGGAAAGATGAATATATTCTTTCTATGTTGTTATATCCCTCCAAACTTGACAAACCATGCTGATGCAGATGGTCGAAGTCTTTACGATATTTTAATTCTTAGCCTAGATTTTATTAATAATATGACAAACCCAGAGGACGAAATAATCCTTCTTGGTGACTTTAACTTACCCAGCGTTCAATGGGTATTCAACGCTGATGACGATGACTACCTTCCTTCAAATTGTCTTACTGCTAAAGACTCCCATTTTCTTGACGCCATCTCCTCCATTGGTTTACACCAAATGAGTGATGTAAAGAACCATATGGGAAGGCAGTTAGATCTTATCTTTTCTTCTGATTCGAGTAACACTATAGTCGAACCGACTTCTCGTAATTTATCCGCTATTGACAGTTTACATCCGGCCATTTTCATCTCTTTTTGTTACGATGGTTCTAATATTGTTGACCCCAACGTAGATCAGTACATTCATGATTTTAAAAGGGCGGACTTCTCTGATCTTTCGAACAGGATTCTCTCAATTGATTTCCTATCCCTTTTTCATGATAACGATATCGACGATTGCGTTTCCGTGTTTAATGATAGGATTTATGATCTGTTTAATTCGTGTGTACCACTTAAACGGGTGAGATCATCCTGTCATTCTCCCCCGTGGTATACTAGGGAACTACGGAGTCTTAAGAATAAAAAAAATCGGTTATGGAAAACCTACTTACGCTGTAGAAGTGCGTCAGCTTAATCTGAATTCGTTTATTGTCTTTATTGTCATGAATGCTTCTTAGCGTTATCGTCATCTTTATACAGGGCATACCTTGATAATGTTCGCAGTCGCTTGCACAATGATCCTCGTACCTTTTTTAAATTTGTAAATCTGAAAAAGAAAACTGATAATTATCCATCTACAATGTGGTATAATGGATCCTCTAGTTGTAGCGCGCCGGATATAGCTGATAACTTTGCATTGTTTTTTGAGGGTGCCTTTTTATCAGGCAACTTTGTGCCTTCCCTGGAAGAGTTTGGTCATATCCAAAATCGTCCCGCTACCTCCATTTCTTTGCCCATTATATCTCGGGATATTATCAAGGAACTCAAACTGGACTTTTCTTTTGATCCTGATGGTGTTCCACCTGTATTCTTGAGATCCTGTTCTGATGCTTTACTCACTCCATTGGAACTCATCTTTAACAAATCTCTTCAGGCCGGCAGATTTCCTACCTTATGGAAGAACTCCTTTATAGTTCCTGTTTATAAAAAGGGGCATAAAAACTCCATAACAAATTATAGGCCAATCGCGAAGCTTTCCTGCATACCCAAGTTGTTTGAATCTGTTATATACTCACAGCTTGTTGGGCAGTGTAAGGGGTTAATCTCATCTAATCAACATGGCTTTCTGCCTGGTAGATCGACAACAACCAACCTTCTGGAATTTACATCACACATTCATTATCTCTGCCTTCCAACAGGGACTCCAGACTGACTGTGTCTACACCGACTTTAGTAAGGCATTTGATAAGATCCCTCACCCCGTGGTTATGCTTAAGCTTGAAAGGTTGGGTTTTCCGCCTTTATCGCTCGACTGGATCTGCTCTTACTTAAAAAATAGGACTTACCGTGTCTCTTTCCGTAATACTTCATCTAGAGTCGTTAGGGCTTCATCTGATACCGCAAGGTAGCCATCTGGGGCCGCTGCTGTTTATTCTTGCCATTGACGACATTGTCCCTCTGATTAAGCACTCCAAAGTTTTAATCTATGCAGATGATATGAAGATTTTCTCATGCGTTAGAAACGGTTATGATTCTTCCTGCATTCAGGATGATTTGAATACCTTTAGGAGTTGGTGTGCCACAAATGGACTGCAACTTAACCTGGATAAATGTGAAGTTATGTCATTCTCTAGGAACATCAATCAGCTCGGCTTTGATTATACCTTTGCGGAAATTAATATCCGTCGTGTGGAGTCCGTTACTGACCTCGGTGTAATGCTAGACAAGAAACTCGATTTTACTCCGCACATAAACCATATAGTATCTCGGAGTAATTCAGTTCTTGGCTTTGTTAAGCGGTGGTCAAGGGAGTTTTGTGATCGACAGACACTTATTCACTTATTTTTTTCTTTAGTTAGACCAATTCTTGATTACGCATCTCAGGTTTGGTCTCCTTGCTATGCTGTTCATTCTAGACGCATCGAATCGGTGCAGCGGAACTTTGTTAGGTTCGCATTAAGGGACCTCCTGTGGAATGATCCATTAAGGCTTCCTCCTTATGAGGATCGCCTCCGATTGCTTAATATGCACTCGTTAGAGGAACGTCGTTTAATTGCTGACCTAGTATTTATTCATCAGCTTTTGAACTTGAATATAGATTCTCTCACTCTTGCAAGTTTGGTTACTTATAGGCAAACCCCGTATAGCTTAAGGAGATTGCCTTTACTACATGTTATCCATTCTCGCTCTAACTATGGTATGCATGAGCCTATTAACCGCATGTGTAGAGCCGTGAATTTGTGTCCTACTTTTGATCTGGCTCTTGCTAAAGATTTGCTTAAACGATCTCTGTTGTCTTTGCACCCCTGATTGTGGTGTTTGGGATTGTTCTGGACTTTTTTTTATTTGTTGTTTTCATTTTTCTTGTTTACTAATATTTTATTGCATGGGTTGTGGGAGCCTCATTCATCTCAATATTTGTTATATTCTGGTGAATAGGTCAATTGATTCCAGGCCTCTGCCTGTGAAGTGCGTCTTCTGAGTTAGAAGGGTTAATTCTATATATATAAAAAAAATATATATACAGAAAATAAAAGTGCTAAAGTGTATAAAAGGTATATGGGGCATTTCACGCGAAGCGGACAACCAACGATTTTGAAGAAGTTATGTATGACCTGTTTCAAAGGTAATTAATCATATTAAGAAACTTATATAAAAATAAGTAAAATAGTGATTCTTATAGGAAATTGCATGCTCTTCACAGTCGTGAAAAATTTAAAAATTAAATTTTGACAAACTTCGACATGTTTAATTTTTCTTTAAATAGCTCAAAAAATTACTTAAAATGTATAGTAAATGCCTGTTCAATTAAAAAATCGCGACATCGATGTGATAGGCTCATTCAATCCATAATTAGTGCGATGAAAAGGTAGCTGAAGAAAGTCGTGATTCCTCAAGAAGCGAGCCGGAACCGACATGCCAGAACAAGCCATGAAAACAGAAGAGTCTATGGACTCCTGAATGCAGTCGAAAGCAAAAAGGATCCTTGCATTACGTCGTTTCTTTTCAAGTGTATCCAAGTGCAGGAGTTCAAGTCTATCAACATAAGGAGGCAATATACGGGAGTTATTCCAAGGAAGGCCTCGAAGAGCTGAAGAGGCATATTCCAGAATAGGCCTGACAAAAGTTCAATATAAAAGCTTTGTAATGTAAAGGTAATCAAATTCCTTTGACCACCTCTTCACGAAACCAAGAGCCATATTAGCCTTGTTGACTATGGCATCAAAATGATCCTCGAGAGAAAATTGGTCCTTAGTCTTAGTAACTCTTGTTAAAGGACAATCCTCTATGGTAAAGTTAAATTGAAAGGAAGGGAGACCTTTTTCATGAGAAAGACATAGATGTACACTTTCCGATATTAAGGGGAAGGTCATTAATGGAAAACCAATTCTGAAAGGCGTCCAAGTCAGAATTTAAAAGTAGGCATTCGGCTTTTCCAGACACAGTGCGAAATAACTTAGCGTCGTCGGCATAACAAAGAATATTTGAATGAGATAGAATCGTAGATGCATCGTTGATATAAATTATAAATAACAATGGCCCAATGTGGGAACTCTGCGGTACACTGAAAGTGTTGAAAATAACACCAGACAGAGCTCCACGAAAAGAAACCAGCTAAGTGCGTTCAGATAAGTACGAGTGAATCCAATTCACAAAAACTTGTGGAAACCCGAGAAGGGAGAGTTTGAGAATTAGAATTCTATAATTTATTATGATTTTATTTATCGAAAGCCTTGCTGAAGTCAGCAAAAATACAGTCAACTTGCTTACCACCTTCAATTGCAGAAATACAGAAGTTTGAAAATTCCAATAAATTGGTGGTAGTGGATTTACCCTGTTGAAACGGCTGCAAAAACGACTTGCAGTGGAAGTATAGAACATCGCAAATAAGTACCTCAAAAATATTTAGTTTTAAAAAAGTCGGCAAAAAGGTTTGATATCGTCAAGGGCTCATTGCTTTCGCTGTCTCCGAAAGACAAAGAAGATGGATAGCCATTAGAATTACGCTTCGAGTTCACATACCTCCAAAATCACTTAGGATCGACTCGTAAGGATGCTTTCATTCTGTTAATATAATTATTGTAGGAAGACACTAAGTCAGATAAAAATTGACTGCATAAATTGGAATAAGTTAAATAGTCAATGTCGCTAATAGAGAAACAAAACCTCTTCCAGGGCTTACATTTAACATTCCTTAAATGTTTTAAGGAACTATCGAACCAAGGCTGGTTAGATCGTAAGTTATTCGATTTAGAAATAGGGACACAGTAAGTAAAAAAGATAGACAGTAAATTATAAAACGAACTTACGGTCACATTAATGTCTCGTTCATTGAGGATGCTACGCCAATCACAAGCTGAAAGCCAGTTGTTGAGTACAGAGAAGTCAGCCTTACTGGAGTTATAGCAAACGTCATCTGGCACACAAGAAGCCATCATAAATGGATCAATGAAAAATACAATATGAAGCGCAGGGCGATGACTCGATTCAGAAACAATGGGCACCAAGCATCGTCTTACCGATGTACTAGCAGGATCAGTAGAAAAAACGAGGTCGAGAAACCTTCCATGATCGTTAGATATGCTGCAAGTCTGTGTTAAACTTGAAGAAGCAAGGCCATCTATAAAAAAACAAACTGATTGGCAGACCGAAAAGAAGGAACTAAGCCATCATCCGAGTGAGAGAGCTCCCAGCCAACATCAGGCAGGTTAAAGTCACCCAAAAGCAATAATTCGGCGGAAGGCATCAAGGCGTGTGAGAGGTCATCCAGGCAGGAGGCAAATCTTTCATAAACATTAGACGGAGAACCAGGAGGAATATAGTCGGTCGAAATAAACAAAGTTTTACCAGGCAGTCCAATAGCGATACATAAAATCTCCAATTCTTCGGAGTTCGGGATGTCAACCATCGCGACGCACAGCGCAGAGAACACTGCCTTCAATGGGCTCATCAAGCAAATCAGCAAAACGGTCACGGCAAAAAACAATGTACTCAGAGCTAAACAGCTCCGCATCTAAAATTTCCTGACACAGCCACGTTTTCGTCAAACAAATTACATTGAATCAAAGATCGCTGGAGCCATTAAAGAGCCTAGCCGTTTTGGAACGAAGAAAAGTTACGTTTGCGTAGTAGATCGACATTTCTAAAATCCGTTTTTTTTTGAGGACGCATCGGCCAAGCCGAGTCGAGTTCTTAGGACAAATTCAAGCACAATGGAATTACGGGGCCAAATCTCAGGACAAAGAACTTAATTAAATAAATCCTCCGGAACCAGCACTTTGAACGATCTACATGCAAGGGTGTCCGGTGCACCGCCAGTACGAGAAATAAGATGGGCGATGACCTCGTCCTCAGTAGTATCTGGATGAATTTATTTATTTATTTAAGATTCATCAAAGGGCTGATTACTTAAAATGTAAAAATAAATAGTTATAAAATAAAATAAGAATCACAATAATTACAATAATTAATAATTAATATAAATAACTAGAAAATAATGAATTTAAAACAATAACTAGAAAAATAATTAATAATACATAATAATTACAAAATAATAAAAAAATAAAATAATAGTTAGGAAAGTTTGGCCTTCACAGAATTTTTCGACAGATTAAAATCAATGTTGTTAAAATGCGAATTAAAAAACCGAGACGTGACGGGCTCGTGAAAACCGTAATTTGTGCGATGCTGTGGAATTTTAAGAAAATCTCGATTTCTCAAGGAGCGACTCGGAATCGATATATTAAAAGAAGACAACAAGACTGGAGAGTCAACATTACCTTGAAGACATTCAAAAGCGAAAACAGTTCTAGAGATGTTACGTCTGAATTCAAGAGAGTCTAGTTTTATAAGCTTAAGCCTATCTGAGTACGGCGGCAGAATAAGAGAGTCGCTCCAAGGAAGCCCACGAAGTGCAAAGCGAACAAAACGGCGCTGGAATGCCTCTACCCGGTCGATTGAGTCACGATAAAATGGTGACCAAACACAACTAGCATACTCCAAAATAGGCCTAACAAAGGTGCAGTAGAGAAGCCTGGTGATATCAGGGTCGTAAAATTCCTTTGCCCATCTTTTTATAAAACCCAATGTAGAATTAGCCTTAATAACTATCTCATCAATGTGATCGTCAAACGTAAAACGACTGTTCAACCAGACACCCAAGTCCTATTAATTTTTTCCAGAACACAGCCATGCATGGTGTAGTTGAAGTCGAGAGGATTCTTTCTACGAGTAAAAGACATAGACGTACACTTACTAATATTGAGGGGAAGATAGTTATCAGAACACCAGTTGTAGAA
The DNA here is from genome assembly GCA_964036015.1 of Leptarthrus brevirostris. Classification (NCBI taxonomy): domain Eukaryota; kingdom Metazoa; phylum Arthropoda; class Insecta; order Diptera; family Asilidae; genus Leptarthrus; species Leptarthrus brevirostris. The sequence continues at coordinate 3,995,816 of OZ038376.1, forward strand.
AGCGTCGCAGTGAGAATTTAAAAGTTCACAGTCTCGAATAGAGGACACAACATGGAAAATTTTGGCGTCGTCAGCATAACAAAGAATTTTTGAATATTTCAAGAATAAAGACAGCATTGATGTATATAATAAATAAAATCGGGCCCGGATGACTTCCCTAAGGTACGCCAGAGGAATTAAAAAGAAACTTGGATAGTGATCCGCGGAAGGACACACGCTGAGTCCGATTTAGTAGGTAAGAACGAACACAGTCTACAAACAATGAAGGAAACCCGAGGGCCATCAACTTGTGAATCAAAATTTGGTGGCTCATTCTGTCGAATGCCTTGTTAAAATCTGTAAAGATACAATCCACTTGCTTTCCAGCCTCAATTTTGAATAAGCTGAAATTTGAGAATTCCAGTAGGTTAGTCGCAGTAGACCTACCTTTCATAAAGCCATGCTGGAAAGTACCAAGAAAAGGTTTGCAATGAAAGTATAGTGTATCGCAAACTAATGCCTCAAAAATCCTAGCAATACAACACAAGTTTGCAATGGGTCTGTAATTGGAAATATCACACCTCTTGCCTTTCTTGTGAAGAGGAATAATAAGAGGTGATTTCCAAGATTTTGGAAAGACTCCACAAGAAAAAGATAAATTAAATAAATAACAAAGAACAGAAACCAAGGAAGAAGAACAGTTCTTATAAAGGGAAATAGGAATACCATCAGGACCGCACGAAAAACTATCAGCCAAATTATTGATGGAATTCGCGACAGGATCGTCATCAAATGTAAGATCTTTCATTTCCAGTGAAGAAGGACGAAATAATGTCAAGTAGCTAAAATCCTTAGAGCAAGTATCGCAGTTGTCAGAAAGAAAAGCTGTCTTAAAAAAGTCGCCGAAAAGGTTCGCGATCGTCAAGGGATCGCTACTTTCAGTGTTACCTAGTTTTAATAAACATACAGAACTCTGCGATGCAGGTGATTGGGAAGGAATCAGCCCGTCAACATCTGATGACACCCAGCTAATACTTTGCAGGTTGAAATCTCCGAGGAGCAACAACTCATCTTGAGGACGCAAAGAGGAGGAAAGAGTGTCGATGCAGGAAGCAAGTGAGTCGTAAGTATCCCTGGTCTTTCTAGGAGGAATGTAAGAGGTTCTTATCCGGCAATCTGAGAAATATACATAAAAGTTCCAAAATATTCGAGTCCAAGAGCTCAACAACAGAGCAAGGGATGTTGCGACGAACAGCGCATAGTACTCCTCCCCCGGCAGGAGCGTTCACTGCAGATAGATATCGGTCACGCCGAAAGACGATGTATTCCGGGCCAAAAAAGCCAAGTTTCAGTCATACAGACCACGTCGAAACATGAAAAAGTAGAGCTGGTATAGAGGCAAGTCGTCTTTGAACTATTTCTAGATAAGAAAATACACTTGGGGATCTTAGCTGGCCGTAAAGTGCTGATGTTGTTGTCCACAATCGTATTCGAATCAACCACATTAGAGGCAGAAGCCGTCTAGAAGAACGGGAGCCATCGGCCGGCGCTGAGACACCAGAAGAAATGCAGCCAACCGCCTGAGGAGTCACAGAAACACGGGACTCGTCCACCTAATCAACAGTCCCCAAACGCGACTCGTTCTCACCCACAGTAGCAGACGTACCAGCTTTAGCTAGAAGAGCACTCACGTCCGATGAAAAAGAACGAATAAGATCAGTATTACCACTGACAGCTGATGAATATGAGTCCATGTCAATTTTAAATTTCTTAACACTACGGCGTATGTTTTCGCAAATTGGCAGAACCGGGCTGGAACTGCAAATGGACGAATGTTCGGAGTTGGCAATTATTCCATACATGTCATCAATAGAGCTGGACATAGTAGAAAATCTCTGCGATATCTCGTGATATCTGCTAAGCAGCACGTAATAATGATCGTTGGACTTGTCCAGAGCCCAGAGTTTTTCGATTTAAAGTGCCAATATCCTTAAATAAGGTCTGAAAGCCAGAAAGGACCGAGTTGATGGCAGTCATTCTATTGGCAATGTATCCTTGCTCCACAATAATATTTTCGGCGATACTTTTCATCAATTTTAGCACGTTAAATGGCTTAATATTGCTGCACTCCTTGCATGTCTTATTACAAGGCGAGGTCGATTTCATGCTCTGCTTTTGGCAAGTGGGGTGAAACGAATTCCCACAAATACCATCGCAAATAATAGCATTGTCTTACATTTCCTTCAAACAAGCCTTGCAAGAGCTCATAATTAATGAGAAAAATAAACAAAATATTGTCAATAAACAAAACAATCAACAGATTGAGGAGACGTGGAAGTAGCGAAGACACAAGCAAAATAAACAAATACCAAAACGCAACAGCAGAAGAAACAGCAAAAGCCACAGAAACAATAGCAGGAACTATTCCAGAATCTCCAGAAAAAGCCGTCGAAAGACAACAGGAACACAGGCAACGTGAAGCGGGGAGTCCAGACAGGAGTCCGATAAGGAAAAGCAAATCAAACAGTGCAGCTAAAAGGGCCTCGGCAGAGGCATATACTAAAAAATTTACCTCCGAGACAAAAGTATTCCGCAGAAAAACCAGTCCAAAGGCAGAGCGCCAGTCCAAAATACAAAAGGCTGCGAAGGTCGCTGGAACCAATGTCAAAAGCAACCACTTCAGCTGTACACACACACATACTACTCATACGAAACTCTTATTAAGTATCATTGGAATTTGCCAAACCTTAAATAGATCGTATTTATCTCCGTTGACCAATGGCAAATTAATTCGAAAAAGTTCATGATTATTTACTATGCGGCCTTCAACTGTCATCAATTTATATAGTCCCAACATATCCTGGATGGTTGGAAGATCCAGAGAGGACGGTAAATGATTTCGATTTGTTCTGATCTCTTGCTTAAATTTTTAATTTTTTTTTTTATATATGATGTTGCCAAAGCTCAAGGGATGCCCTATGATGCTAAAGCACAGCCTTGGCAGGAAAGGAATTAAGGTTGAGGGAAATGGGTTAGGAGGTTGAGTGAAGGAGGTGTCGATGTACGCCCCGTTTGAAAGTTTCAGGCTCATAAGACGAGGGAAAAACAGAAGATGGTAAACTGTTCCACATTCGTGTTGTTCTGCTAAGAAAAGATTCCCGAAATTAGACGGTACGTCCAAATTTGACCCGGAGAGTATAGGGGTGGGAGCGAATTGTAGATCTTGTATCGCGCGTTGTTATGAGTCTACAAGGAATCAGGCTAGCGATTTCGTTAGAACAATGGCCATGGAAATAGCGATAAAAGAGTGAGAGACAACCGACATTCCGTCGATGCTCCAGAGAGTCAAGGCCCTCAGAGATTGAGGAATCGCCAATAAGTTTAATAGCCTTACGCTGAACTTTGTCTAACGCGGACAATGCGTTGTGTCCTGCCCCTGCCCAAATATGGGAATTATATTCAAGTCTAGGCCTAATGTGGGACTTGTAGATCAACGCTAAGTCGGGTGGGGTGAAATATTTCTTACATCTCTGTAGAAAACCCAAACATTTCATCGCACTTTTAGCAATTGCAAATATATGATCCGTCCAGCTAAGAGTGCTGGATATCTCAATACCCATGATCTTTAGGGAGGGTGAATTGGGTATATTCACTCCGTCGACTGAAATGGGTTGGGGGTGAACTGGGCGTTTTTTAAGGGACATTAAACAGCATTGGATGCATTAAACGTAACACGATTTGCTCTGCCCCAAGCGAGGACCATAGAAATGTCTTTGTTTAATGATCTAAACATGCGTTCCCGATTGACTTCTGTAGCATTTCCACGTGAATTCATTACAGAATCAAATGAGTACGCGAAATCAAGGGTGCTGTCTTCGGCAAAACTATGAATAGGATTGAGAGTAAGGGATAACAGATCATTTATAAAAAGAAGAAATAAAGTTGGTGAAAGAACTGAACCCTGAGGTACACCGGCATTTATTTCGTAGGAATCAGAAATAACTCCGTCAATTACTACATGAATTGAACGGCCTGACAAAAAACTCTCTATCCATTTAACGAGGGTAGGGTGCAGACCAAAAGTTTGAACTTTGGCTAAAAGGGCAGCATGCCAGACTCTATCAAAAGCCTTTGAAATATCAAGAGCGACGATTTCGGACTCACCGAAATTATGGAGACAATGATTCCAACGCTCCGTTAGAGCCGTTAGTAAGTCTCCGGTTGAGCGGCCAGCGCGGAAACCGTACTGGCAATCGTTGATAAGATGGTTATTTTCTAGATATTTCAACAACTGAGAGTTGATGAGTGATTCAAAAACTTTGGATATGATCGAGGTTAGTGCAATTGGTCTGTAGTTAGAGGGGTCGCATGCCTCTCCTTTTTTAAGTATCGGCTGGACATGAGCAAGTTTCCACACACTTGGAAATATTCCTGTTGAATATGACAGGTGAAAAAGTTTGCGCAGAGGTTTAGCCAAAGCAGAGGCGCAGGATTTTAAAATAAGGGATGGGGGGGGGGGGGGGATGGGGATAGTAATATCGGATTAATCTTTCCAATGATTACGTCGGTAATTGCAGATTGAATACGCTGAATATTGTTGGTGATTAGTGTTCGTTGAATTGCCAGTGAAATAAAATAGCCGTGAAGTCTTGATCGTTCTTGCTCTTCGCCTGCTTGATTAAGAGGCGTAATGATTTGAGTTAATTGATCATTTAAAGCGCGAAATTTGTCGTCTGCCGCGTTTTGATCTCTTTTGATGATGTTGATCGTGGAATCCCCAACAGAAGAGAGATTTTGTTTGGAGTCTACATGTCTCCACTGTTGTGGAATTGAATGGTTTTGTATTGCAACAATTCTGTTGGCTACAAATGGTTGTAAGTTCGATGAAACAGAATTTATCCAGGCTAAGACGATCTCGGAGTCACTCCATAAATACGTTACAGCGTCCTCCATATTTAAGTCTTGTTTCGCTCTTCTGACAAGCTCTGCCGCTAATTTAGCTGCACAAAGTTCTAATCTCGGTAACGTCACCTTTTTTATTGGCGCTACTCTAGATTTTGCGAATAATAATCGTACGATGATCGTTCCTTCCTTACTTCTGGACCGAACATATATAGCTGCACCGTATGCCCGTTCAGATGCATCAGAAAATGCATGTAGTTGCACATATTTTGGCGTACCGTGGGTAAAGGCATCCAAATCCAGTTTGAGTTCCCATAGTTGTTGGAGCAACATTTTTGCTATAACCACAACTGGACCCATGATTCCAAGTGGATCAAACAGTCTTGCTATCTCTGAAGCCAAAGTTCTTTTGGTTTCCCTTTGTTCCTGAGTCCAATTCGTTCTGATACAAAATTGATCAGTTTTTGGAAGCCATGTTAGGCCTAATGTTTTTATCTGAGGTTCTTCGCCGTCACTGAAATCTAGTTGTACTTCTTGATCCTCTGGGGGGATATTCTGCATTAGTCGTGGATGGTTCGCGCACCATTTCCGTAATTTAAACCCAGCCTCTTGTAATAATTTTGTTAATTGTGTTTAAATTTCATGACTTGTAACAATGGTGTTGGAGCCAGTCATTGCATCGTCAACGTAAAAATTATTTTGAAGCGCCTTAGCCCCAACGGATATTTGGTGGCCTTGAGTAAGGCTAATTTCTGAAGGAACTTCGTCGCTAGATAGGGTGCTGGAGTTGTACCATAGGTAACAGTACGAAGCTTGTAGCACTTAACTGATTGATTTGTATCGTCACGCCACAGAATAAGTTGATATTTATGATCCTCTTCGTGAACCTAAATTTGCCTGTACATCTTCTGAATATGCAGTGAATACGAAACGTGGAAGCCGAAATCGCAGTAGTGACACATTGGAGGAGGTCTTTGCTGAGTCATCAAACACTACTCTTAATTTAGTAATGCTACTGTCCGGTTTTACCGCACAGTGGTGAGGTAAAAAGTAATGTGGACTTGGTAAAGAATTGATGCCTACTTCTTCTATGTGGCCTAACTCTAGATATTCTTTCATGAAGTCAGCATACTGTTGTCTGTTACGATAAAGCGACCATCACTATGTCTTTGAATCGTTTGGTTGAAGTGTGTTTCACCCCTTATTTCTGCTAGTGAAAATTTTTTTCGCTCGAACTCTTCAGAATCTTCGATTTTCCAAAAACGTTCAATAATTTTGTTAAGTTGACCTTCATCGGTGCATATACCGCATGTGACTGACAGTGATGACTCTTGTTTCATCCTACCGGCAACAACCCAGCCAAATACAGTATTTAGTAATGTGGTAATGTGGAGTTCATGGTAGAACTCTGCTCCGAGTAAGAGATCAATGTGACTTGGTTCATTGAAGTGAGGTTCCCCTAGTTGAACAATACATGGTATGCCCCATGTCGATCTGTTTAGAGTTTATGCTGGTTAAGGCGAAATTATGCTCGTCATCACAAAGGCTTCCAACCTGGTTGCATAACTGGTAATTTTTGATTTCATGGTTTCATTGATCCGCTATGTTCTTTTCTGCTTTCCACTGCCGACACCGTGAATAGACATGGGATTGTATGTTGAATTTATTCCAAGTTTCTTAACCACCTTCTCTGTTATAAGGTTTACTTGGGGTCCAGAGTCGAGAAAAGCACGACATTCAATTTCTCTTCCATTATTACTGATCAACATAACTCTGGCTGTGCTGAGGAGTACATAACTTCGTGGTCCATCTTTTGATGTAGTCGCAAGTGTCACAGGTCTCTAAACAGCATTTTCATTGAATGGTCCAGATGATGCTATGGACTTGGGGAGCGATCCTTCTGATGTGGTTGACCGTGGTACTGGTTTGCTACTTTCCAATGGTGTTTCAGTGTGTATTAGCGTGTTATGTTTTTTGATACATTTGGTGCATTCTCTCAATGTACACTTTGCAGCGCTATGTCCAGGTCTCAAGCAATTCAAACTTAATCTGCTTTTGCAGATGAACTTGGCTCTAGATTCTTGTGACAGTCGTATGAATTCCTGGCACTGAAAGAGTCGATGCTGTCCCTTGCATTTGGCACAATTGGGTGCTGAAGTTAAAACTGAGGCTAATGATCTCACGACTCCAGTAGTATAAAAATGGGGCTTCTGGATCAGGAGCCAAGAGCAAAAATTTTGTTAGGTGCTTTGGTTGAAAGTGTAATTGTAGATAAGAAAATGTCTCCTGATCTAGAAAACCCATGGGATTTTTAAGATCAAAATAATAAAATGTTTTTAGGTATTTTGATGAAAAGTGTAATTGGAGATAATGAAATGGCTCCTGATCTAGAAACGCCATGGCAATTTTGAAAGCAATAAAGATAAGAAGGTGGGGTTAATTGTGGTGATTGTTTTGGCGGCGGCTCGTTAGTAATGATGAGGATGAGTTGCAATAAATGATGATAAGGATGGGACCTGGAACTGGTCCTTGACCTGGACCTGGGTCTGGTCCTGGACCTGGATCATGGCTAACACCATGACAATAAGTTGAGAAAAGGTATTAAGGTATTATTAAAAGGATTAATTGATTGGATTGTTTGGTTAAATATAAAAAATTAAGACTCGTTTTGATGATTAATTTTATCAAGTGCATACTTTATTAGATAAATTCAATTTCAAATAGACAATTCTGACACGTTTTGCAATACTTTTGCGTATTAAGTAGATATTTAGTTTTTAACATTTCAAAAGTGTATAGAAATTCGCTGTCAATTTGCAGGTCCCTTAAAGGTGTATGTGATCCTGAAGAGCAATAAAGAAAATTTTTTATTTATTTATTTATTTAAGCTTAATACAAGCTATTGCATAAAAATACAAAATTCAAGCTACAACTTAATACTAATTCTACAGACTAAATAATTAATAAATAAAAAGTTTAAGCTACAATATGAGCTTTATATATTGATTATTGGCAGAAGGCGTAAGGAAGAATTAAGGTAGGCGATCAGGATCAAGATGGGAGGGGTCAAGATATAAGGCTTTGTGGAGGGATGATTTACTCAGATGGAAGTCAAAAGAGGAAAGGTCGTTGACTTTTCGTAACATCCTGGTAATTGGCTCGCTTTGACCATAGTTTGTGCGATGGCAGTCGAGTCGGAAAAGGGGAGTGGACCTAAGGTTACGGGGATTGGTATAGATGGGTAAAAAGATTGCAGGATTGAAGGGCAGTCTATGGCACCAGTTAATAATATTAATGTGAGTTGTTTGTGTAGGGGACCATACTTGGCTGGCATATTCAAGGAGAGGTCTAACGAAGGAGACGTAGAGAGATTTGGAAACATAACGATTGGAGAACCCTCTAGACCAGAGATGGACTGATGATGGATGATGAATGAATCGAGGTCTTTTTGCAGGAGAAGAGAGTCGAATGTGGAGGAGACATTCAACATCATTTATTGTGAGGATAAAAATCAATGGACCAAGGTGGCTGCCCTGAGGGACGCCGGAACGAGCGACAATAGGGTTAGAAATGGATGAACTGAAAAGTATATTGTACTGACGGTTGTTGAGGTAGGATCGCATCCAGGAGATGAATCTCGGGGGGAAGCCTAGGCGATCAAGTTTGAACAAGATAACGTTATGGAAGATCTTGTCGAAGGCTTTACTAAAATCGGTGGCGATAACATCAACATCTTTACCGTTTTCCAGGGCACATGGTGTTTTAGAGACGAAGTCAGTAAGGTTGGTGGTTGTAGATCTACCTTTGAGGAAGCCATGCTGGGAGAGTGAGAAGATAGACTTACAATGGAAGAACATGGAATCATAGACCAATTTTTCGAATAGTTTAGGTATGGATGATAATTTAGCAATGAGTCTGTAGTTGGACACATCGTTCTTGCAACCTTTTTTAAAGATGGGAATAATATACGAATTTTTCCATAATTAAGGGAAAACCCCTTGAGTGACCGAGAGACGAAAAAGCAAAGTAAGGGGTTGAACTAGATGCATGGCACACTTTTCCAGAACGATGGTCGGAATGCCTTCTGGACCTGGGTGAAAGTCGTCCTCAAGCCCATTAATACTGGCGGCGATTAGTTCAGGATCAGGGTCAAAAGATGTAAACGACGTTTGAGTGCATTTGTCCATGAATGCAAAATAGTTAAGGTCGGGTTGTAGAGAATTGTCGCTGAAAGATTTACTGAAGAAGTGTGCAAAGAGGTTAGCGATAATCTTAGAGTCAGATGAAGAGGTATTCTCGAGCTTTAGGGTGGAAGGGTAACCATTGGATTTCTTCTTAGAATTAATAAAGCTATAAAAACGCTTGGGAAGAAAAGTTTGCCAAAGTTTATTTCTCCTGTTGCGAAGAGAGCGTAATTCTTTGTCGTACCATACGGGGGATGAGGAGTAGATTTTATAAGGAAGAAGAGGGATAGATTGTGTAAGACAAGCGTGTATTTCCGAATAGAACGCCTCTAAAGCATCGTCTATTGGGAGATGTTGATGAATATCGCCAATATTTGGATATCGCCTTTAATTGAAGGATAAAGAAGACTCGGAGCTTGAAACGGCATGAGGATACTTGTAGGAGAAAACGAGGAACAAGGGATGGTGATGGTCGAGGGAGGAGAGAAGATGGTTGCTTTCTGCGACAGCCGAGTTAACTGGGTCTGAAGAAAAGATTAAGTCTAATTGTCTGTCCGGGAAGTTCCTGACTCCGCTTACTTGAAAGAGACCTGAAACGGAGAGCTGATCGGTAAAGAAGGCTTCTTTGGCAGAAGATGCGTTAAGGGGGTCAAAGTGAGAACAGTCCTCGGACAATGACCAATCGATACGGGGGAGGTTAAAGTCACCAAATAAAATAAATTCATCGGAGGCTTTAGCGTTCTCAAGCAGGGTATCGATCGCTTCGATTATGGGATCGTAGGCGTCTAGAGGTTGAGAGGTGTGAATGTAACAACAGAGGATGTACAGAAGGCACTTATTTAGTGCTATTTTTATACATACAAATTCTGATATTGAAGAGTCCGAGGTCTTTAGCAGGGTGGCATTATAAAGGTTGTGAGCAGCTATGAGAACACCGCGACCTGGTGGATCATTGGTGCCTATACAACCGTCAACACGGAAAATGGTATAGTTTGGAGGGAATAGTTCGTTGTCGAGAATTCCTGGTGTTAGATTGGTTTCAGTTAAGGCAAAGATATCGTGCGGGAATTTGTGAGAGTTAAGGAAAATATTTGTTGTTTTTCTGCGAAGTCGTCTTACGTTCTGGTAATAGACTGACAAGCTGTTGGGAAGAGGTACTTGATCGGAAACCGCGGGTGCAATAGAAGGGAGATCAATCAATCAATTTTGATTTATACTACCGCTTAAAACTGCTATAGAAGTCGTCGTTGCATGCATTCTGCTCCGATACCAATTCTCCAAACGCGGTTCGCTTAGGCGGGGTGCCATTTGCAGATTAAACTGCATTTCAAATGTTCGGATACTGTGCTTATCCGCAATAGGCATTTTTAAATAATTACGCACAATAACCTCACAGATAGACTTCTCCTACTAAATAAACCTTAAATATTTCCTAACATTTATCAGTGCAGAGCAAAATGCGGTTTTCTAATTGTTAATTGATAATTGAGAAAGGAAATTGTGGTTTTCAATTCTAAAATTTCTGTGAGAAATGTTAAATCTGCGGTTTATATCAAATGATAATTTAAGCTAATAATTAAATTAAATTTTTAATACATTCAGTTCGCTTTTTACAGTGCCGGGAAATATTTTTGTTTTTGAAACGGAAGTGACTCAGTTTGCTTATTTTGTTTTTAACTCGGAATTGCTGCAACCTGGTGTAAAGCCTTTTGTTTAACGTTTTATTTTTAAATATTTCCGATTTATCTTCACGCATATAATAGCCCTTTGCAAGGCATGCTCTAATGAGTTGCTAAACAATGGTGTTGCCTGTGATGGCATCTGTGGTTGTGTTTATCATGGCACTTGTCTTTCACGTGGTCTTTCTGCATGTAAAGAGTGCTCCAATAGTAGGCCCTGTCACGTTTAACGGCTCATGAAGGAAGTCGTTGCAACGCTCTCCACGGATGAATCTTACATCGCTAATAAGGTCAACGAGATCTCCACAAACTTTGCTGGACTTAAAATTTTGTCCGATGACTGCGCCAGTCTAAACTTAAAACTGGACAAGCTGCTTAATATTGCTGAGAGTTTGACCAACGACTCGTCGCTTCTTTCCAGCAGGATTTACGAGCTTTCCTTAAACTCAAGCGGCCTGGTCACTTCCTTGGATGACCTTCGCACTGGTTCACCATCGCCTTCCATCGGCCAACCTACGGAGTCTATCATGCCGATCTTAGATGAGATTCGGCGCGGTGTCCGGCACGTCAAGCGGGATCTAGACTCGTGCTCCACAGCCATTGAGAAGAACTTTGAATTAGTTGGCTCAGTCGGCTCTGATATCAGGAGTTTAACCACAAAAAACTATCTCGGCCTCTCTTTTCCTCTGTCCGACACCACAGATGCTTCTGGTTTGGATTCTTCTTCTTCTAGACCTACATCTTCTAAAGGGGACTGCTCCACTCTCCGGGATGCAACTTCCGCAGTTCCGCCTCAATCTACCGTGAATGTGATTCCTCCGCAATCCTCCTTGGTGCAGCCTGCTTCAGATGTTAATGCTCCTGTTGGATTGGTCAAGCCCGTTATAGAGAAGGTTGCTGATGTTGCCATCATAGTCTCTCCGAAAGTGTCATCCCAACCCACTTCCACCACATTTACGATCAACAAATTTGGCACCACCTGGACAGTATCGGAATGGGAGCAGAGACTAAAAAGGCTAGGCAGCAAACATTCATCTTCATCAAGCGACCATACTCCAAAGGGTGGACCTCATAACGCCAACGATTCCTGGGCCCACAGCTTTTTTCCCCGGAATTTTGGATTCACCCCCGTTAGCTGCCTGAAGTTAATCTCGTCAGACGAAGGGAAATCCAGCAACTTCAAGATCTCCATCCCAAACAAATATGTCTGGCTCATCAGTAACCCCTCCAGCAAAATCTTCACTCTCGGGACATCAAAATTTCTAAGTGGACTAGGAAGTACGTTTAACCCTAAGCCCTCTGCACCTAACCCTAAATTAAATACTAAAAAGCCTAACCTCACTAACTATCCCAAACGACCTTCTCCCATACCTTAATTTAGTATTCACCCTAACCATTAGAATCTTAGAACTAGTAACAACATAAGCACTCCTCACTCTTCCGCACCTCTCACCATTAACCCTAAAGTTAGTGATCCAAACTCCAATTGGCAGCTCAAAATGGGAGTATTTCCAAACTTTAATCTAAGTACTCCAATCAAGTATTCTAACTTTATATATTCTCACACCCTTTACCCCCTGCTCCAGTTACACCGAAGCCCTCGAACACGTCCATTCCAACCGTCAACCCAACCAATACTGTTTTGAGTTCTGTATATCCAGCGCACCTACCTAAACATGCACTTCCAACTTCTTCCGTGTGCCCACCTAACAACAATCCAACTTCTTCCGACCACTCCACCAACTCTGCTCCTATTTCCGTCTGTCCCACCCCTCCTCTGTATACACCAAACCTTGCACCCGCTACTTCCTCCGCATGCCCACCTAATTCCTTGCCGTCATCCTCCTACACTGTTGCCCCGTCTCAAACAACTTCTACCTGAGTTAACCCGGCTTATACCTCTTTTTCTGAACGTTGGGATACCCTCTACCATGAGTACCTCCAAGGGATGGAAACTAGCCTCATATCCGACCCCAAGCGTTTTTATAGCTTTATTAATTCTAAGAAGAAATCCAATGGTTACCCTTAAACCCTATAGCTCGGGAATACCTCTTCATCTGATCCTAAGGTTATCGTTAACCTCTTTGCACACTTCTCTTGAGCGACAATTCTCTACAACCCGACCTTAACTATTTGCATTCATGGACAAATGCACTCAAACGTCGTTTATATCTTTTGACCCTGATGGCCCAGATGGCATTCCGGCCATCGTTCTGAAAAAGTGTGCCATACATCTAGTTCAACCCCTTACTTTGCTTTTTCGTCTCTCGGTCACTCAAGGGGTTTTCCCTCAATTATGGAAAAATTCGTATATTATTCCCATCTTCAAAAAAGTCTGCAATAACGATGTGTCCAACTACAGACTCATTGCTAAATTATCATCCATACCTAAACTATTCGAAAAATTGGTCAATGATTCCATGTTCTTCCATTGTAAGTCTATCTTCTCACTCTCCCAGCAAGGCTTCCTCAAAGGTAGATCTACAACCACCAACCTTACTGACTTCGTCTCTAAAACACCATGTGCCCTGGAAAACGGTAAAGATGTTGATGTTATCGCCACCGATTTTAGTAAAGCTTTCGACAAGATCTCCCATAACGTTATCTTGTTCAAACTTGCAAATACCAAAGACTAATACTGGCTACTTACTTTGACAATCCCAATGAATTAGTTGATCTTTTACGCCTACTAATAGCATCAAAACAGACTGGATTTAACAGTCATAATAATGAAATAATGTTAATAATTCAGAAACTGAGGGAAGCTGACATTATATTATAAATATCTTAATATAGCCTTTAACCCTCTAATCTTACAGTGTTGACAAGTTTTGACGATTCTTTGAAATTGAGCTACTTAGAACTGAATCAATTCTGGCTCTACAAGGAAAACTGAAAATAGCATACGATTTGTATACAAATGAATGAATTGTTGATGCTCAGAAAAAGTTGATGAAATATATAGTTCTAAGTCTAGAAAAAATTAAAGACACTTTATTACAAAATGAATAAAATACAAGTAGTTGATAAACTTCATAACCCAGCCAGAAAACAATCTTATAAGAAGATTTGTTGTATTTAAGGTTAAATTCTGAAACATTCCCATATGAGGAAAATCATATTACAGACGTCTCCACCAACCACTGCTTACTCGAGAGAAGTTTAAGGATAGTGCTCCAATTGATTGTTCACGTCAAAACGAGGTGATCAAATCAGGACCCGTCGATATTCGTATACAATTTAAAACTCACAGTACATTTTCTTTATAAATTAGGAATAAACAAGATTGTAATATTCACAGTATTATACAAAACATTGTTACGCAGCATCAACCCGCCAGATTAACTTTTGTATACAAACACACTACCCATATAGTAATTTTTACTTCGAAACAGTTATCGTTTATTAAAATGTCGTTAACAAAATTGCAATAATTGTCGTTCAAGCCTCTTACGATATTTGAATTTAAGAGTTTACATTTTTAATTTTACTGCAATATCGACGATTATGGAGTCCACAACTCGAGTCAAAAGCGGATGCGCATAGGAGAGTTTGGAGATCAAGTCCGCATGCTGCATAATAATCGCCAAGCGCCAAATCACTCTCTCTTCCCGCTTATACGTCGAGTAGTGAACATCGGAGCTCCACAAGTACAATAAAAATTTTGGTAGATATCTGAGTTCCTCAAGTGCGTTTTGAGTTGAAGTGTGACTTTGTAATTACGAAAAGCAAAGCAAAAATATATTATTCAGTTTGGAACAAAAGGCGTAAAGAGGCTGCGGACACAGGCAAGATAGGAAATTTTGGTACCATTTGGAGTTTTCCACGTGCACGGAGGAGCTATAGTTTCAGTAACAGATGAGTATTTCGTTTTCTCCTTTTTGGTTAATATTTGAGTAATGTGGCTGGTTGATGACTGCGACGATATATATATGTGTATATTTTATAGTTTCGCGATGAATTAATTGGAGTAATTAAAGCCTTGGACTTTAAGTGTACAAAACAGAGTTTTCGATTTCTTTCTCGACATACCGACATATTAAATATTTCAGGTTTCGTAGTCTACCCTGCCATTGCAAAAGACTACGTGGCGCCCTTATCTCGACATCTCTCTTCCTTTTTTTTTGTTCTCCTCCAGGATGAACCCAACCCGTCTCCTGAGCTAGCCTGCTACGCATTGTGGAGTACGTAGCATAAATTTTCCCAAATTGCGCATATGGTGTTGGTCCCCTCAGTGTTGTGAGCGTAGTTCCTTAAAGCTGTTGTACTGCAGTGAAATTTTTAATTTCAGGATATGCTTTTGCGAAGGACAAGACGATATGCTTTTGCGAAGGACGTACTACATTGAAATTATTGGAGTCGGTTTATTTTATGGAACGAAACGCACCTGGGTTATACAGAAACAGCTAAATCATTTTGCATCAGAACATTTTCTTTATAAATTAGGAATAAACAAGATTGTAATATTCACAGTATTATACAAAACATTGTTACGCAGCATCAACCCGCCAGATTAACTTTTGTATACAAACACACTACCCATATAGTAATTTTTACTTCGAAACAGTTATCGTTTATTAAAATGTCGTTAACAAAATTGCAATAATTGTCGTTCAAGCCTCTCACGATATTTGAATTTAAGAGTATACATTTTTAATTTTACTGCAATATCGACGATTATGGAGTCCACAACTCGAGTCAAAAGCGGATACGCATAGGAGAGTTTGGAGATCAAGTGCGCATGCTGCATAATAATCGCCAAGCGCCAAATCACTCTCTCTTCCCGCTTATACGTCGAGTAGTGAACATCGGAGCTCCAAAAGTACAATACAAATTTTGGTAGATATCTGAGTTCCTCAAGTGCGTTTTGAGTTGAAGTGTGACTTTGTAATTACAAAAAGCGAAGGAAAAATATATTATTCAGTTTGGAACAAAAGGCGTAAAGAGGCTGCGGACACAGGCAACATAGGAAATTTTGGTACCATTCGGAGTTTTCCACGTGCACGGAGGAGCTATAGTTTCAGTAACAGATGAGTATTTCGTTTTCTCCTTTTTGGTTAATATTTGAGTAATGTGGCTGGTTGATGACTGCGACGATATATATATGTGTATATTTTATAGTTTCGCGATGAATTAATTGGAGTAATTAAAACCTTGGACTTTAAGTGTACAAAACAGAGTTTTCGATTTCTTTTTCGACATACCGACATATTAAATATTTCAGGTTTCGTAGTCTACCCTGCCATTGCAAAAGACTACGTGGCGCCCTTATCTCGACATCTCTCTTCCTTTTTTTTTTCTCCTCGAGGATGAACCCAACCCGTCTCCTGAGCTAGCCTGCTACGCATTGTGGAAAAAAAAACAGGTGAAAATCGCAATTTAAAGTGGTGGTGTGAAAATAACAGGTGGATACAAATATTATATATATACAGGGACTATGCAAATGACTAAATTTTTATTGGTGGCATTATAAATCTACAGCGCGCATATGCACTCTATAAAACATAAAGCATAAATTTATAAGCTATTCGCAAAAAAAAAAAATTGCCAATATTTTCAATGTCAATGTCGTGACTTTGAACGCACGTAGAAGGTTTTACCAGATCACAATATTTTACAAACATCTGGTTCTGTAAAGGTCATAAAAATTCAATAACAATAAAATATTTCTATTGTTTCAGATAGTAGTCGTAAAAACAACGAATTAGTTGCTGCACAGCTGTGTGACAATAGTTTGTTTTGAATACCAGTACAGTTGATTTGCGGAAATCTTTCATTTGTTCAGTAAAGTTGCTATCGTTCGTCACCATCCAGCCACAGTGAACGTATTTACCTTCTTTTCTTCCTCCGGAAAAGTAAATTAGTAAAGTATTAAATACAGTGCAAAATATTAAGGTATGAAATCTCTAAATAATTAAGTCATAACTCTATAATTCTACTTCATTGGGTGTATATTTTCAACATTGAATTACTACATTTAAAAAGGAAAAAGTGATGTCAGGAAGTGTTAATGTCAAGATTACGCTCAGTTTTTTTGAATTAAGATTAAGTTTGCATACTAAGCGTGATACATTTTGTTTACAAGCACTGATGAAATTTTTAATTTTGCAAAGCAAACTTGGATCTACAACGAAAAAGCGTCATTAAGATTTGAGTAAATTTCCTTGAAAGTTAATATTGGTGTATAGTTCGGAATTCAATTTAAGGTTTATTACGCTGGTCTTATTATTGTGCTCAAGGAAGTGCGTATATATCATACAGTGATACACATTGTCATACAGAGACTTATTTCAGTTGCGTTTGAACTGGATTCTGCATTTTGAGGGATAAAGCCAAGGTAATCTTATAAAATGATCAATAACCAATAGCACTTTGAAATGAAACATATTATTATACGATATTACTTTTAATAAATAAACAAAAGGGTAATTATAATATTTAGTATCCATAATAGAAGTATCAATAATTTTGAATAGCGTGATTAAATTGCTTATTAATAATTAAGTTAGTACTACGATCTTCCTTTTTTGTTTAGCATTAATCTTTTGTAAGTTTGGTCATTTATCGCGCAACGATATATATTTAGGTTCACCGAGAATTTAAAGTGGAATATATGCTGTTTTTCCAAAGTGATGCAGAGTGTCTTTTATATATAACTCTGCACCATTAAGTACTTGTAACCCGAATAGTAGCATATTGTTTATATTTTGTTCTCCGTTTTGTATTTCATTACAACTCATAAATAATATAAATATAATGAAGTGATTAAGGCTCGGCTATCTTTTTAATTTCAAGTATTTTATTAGTGTCTTTTGAGGATCAAAAAAGTTAATTAATTCGTAAGGAGTTTCCTTAATTAGCATATAAAGCTGGTCTTCATACGAAACGAAGCATGATATGATGACTGTAGCTTAGTGTTGCCTTAAGAAAGCTCGTGTGTATATTTAAAATTATGAATATATGATAATTGCAGCTTAGTGTGTTATATACTGTTTGCATTTGATAAGAACCTTTAGACTTGAAGATTTCAGAATCGTTTTGTCAGGAAACGAATTTTAAGAAACCATAACCAGAATAGATACTATTTTCTCATACATTTGCGACAATTTGGCACATTTCGGTTGAGTTAGTGACTTGTTGAGTTTGCGGCAATATAGTGATTATTTGTTTTCTTTCTTTTTGCTCCTTTACTATATTGCTAACGATATTAAAATGGAAGCGAATCGCTTAAATCAGGAAGAGCTTACGTATGAGGTAACAATTCGCGGTCTGCCGGTGGGTAAGGTAGACGACATGAGAACGAGTCTCGTTCAGCCTTAAAGGGTGAAAAGCTCGGTCAGTTTTTGTTTGTTGATCCATATCCGTTTGAGTTTGAGGAAGATAAAGAAGCGCTTAAGAAAAAAATAGACGAGATAAATGCATTAATTGCAGCATTCAGCGGTGATTCTTCTTCCACGGAATATAAAAAGTCGTTGACTAAGATAGAGTGGTCTTTGTCAAGGTTGAGTAGGAGTAAAGCAATAGACGAATCACAGAAGAAGGAGAAAAGTGTAACGAAAGGTGCATTAGTGTTAGCTTTGGGCTCTCTACAAGATAAAGTTGAGGCTGAAGAGACCGATACCGATAGTTCCGAACAAACCCAACAATTCCCTTTATCTACTACCATTGTTCCGCCTGTAAATCCAATAGTCCAAGTATACAAATGGGGCATTAATTTTTCGGGGAGCAGGGACAATCATTGAATTCATTTCTTGAGCGTATTACCGAACTAAGCGAAGCGAGAGGGGTAAACGAATCGCAACTGTTTCGATCAGCCTTAGATCTATTTAAAGGCCGCGCTCTGATTTGGTACCGTGCAAATAAGCGTCAATTTAATACGTGGTCTGATCTTGTTCGTGAATTGAGGAAAGAGTTCCTTCCGTCTGACTATGACGATAGATTGCTTGAAGAGATCAAGAGACGCACCCAAGGCAAGGAAGAAACCATTGGTACATATGTCGCGATTAAGAGCACCCTGTTCTCCAGACTAACCGAAAGTTTAAGCGAAAGCCAAATGTTAAAGATTATTAAGCGTAATATGAGTCCATTTTACCAGACCCAACTGGGTATGACTGATGTTAATAGTATGTCAGAACTAGTTGAACTGGGTAGGCGTTTGGAAGCAGTTCGTTCCTCTGTCGAAGCCTTTTGTCCCCCACCGTCAAGAAGGAATACAAATTTACTCGAATCCGATTTAGCCTATGTCGGTTCAAGCCAACCAGCAATATCGTCTTTGACGCCTAACTCATCAGATCGTCAACAGCGTCCTAAGTGTTTTCAATGCGGTCGAGAGGGCCACCTAGCTTGATACTGTAGGAAAAACATACGATGTTTTGGGTGTGGACTTCATGGTGTTATTCGTACGCAATGTCCGAATTGTAGGAATAGTGGCTCAAGTAGGTATGACCAGACAACCAGAAATAGTCGAAATGACCGGGAAGATAGGAGACAAAACGACGAGAGAGCTACAAGGCAGGGAAACGAGAGAAGAGCCCGGAATTAAGCGGCGAACCGAGCTCGAATAATCTTAAGACCGCCGCGGTAGTGAACAAAAAGTTGATGGTAGGCGACGGTAGACCAGTTAATAGTATAGGCCAGGAAGGTATAAACGCCATGTCGCATTTATTGGATCACATCCTTGCACAGGCAGGGAATGACAGACGTCCTTACCTAGCCATCTCTATACTCAATGTTAGGATTTTAGGTCTACTAGATTCCAGAGCATCAAGCACAGTATTAGGTGCTCTTGGGTGGAAGTTGCTTAGCGACATGGGATTGACTTTGCACAATTCCGAGGTTAAGTCCGCTTTTTGTATGCTTTTGCAAAAAGGATTTAAACACGAAGTTCATTGTAAAGGAATGGGCAATTTTGACAAATGGAAACCAAATGCAGCACTTTATTTTTCAATCTCCATTTAGATTTAATGATTCAACAACTGCAAAGACAAAAGAAGCGAAGTGGTTGCATGATAATTCAATTGGAACGATCAACATCATCAACATCAATTACGTGCTATAGTGACTCCTTTAATAAGAAACAAAGTACTTTATATGAAAGGCTGTGAAAAGGCTTGCTGAATCAAAAATACATTTGGTGAAGGTGTAATAGTATATAATATGAAAGAAGAATTGTAGTGTCCAAACTTATCCTCTCTTAAATTTTTGAATAAAGCCCGATACTGTTTAATTCATAAGGGAAAATGTTTACCTTTTAAGAAATTTCCTAGAAAAGTAATAATAGTTATAAATAAGAATTAAATGTCTATTTTATACTAATAAAAGTCTTTCTGTTAATGTTAAAATAGCATTTTATTAATTTAGTCATTTATTTTTCCTTCTACATAAATTTATTAATGATTCTCATTTTCACAATTTCTAGTTAATCTAACAATTAGTTAAAATGTAGCTTTCTTAATATCTTTCTTGCTTTATACTCGTAAAGAATTGATATAAGATTTCAATCCTATACATTCTAACGTAATCTTATCAATGACAATTTTTTATTTTTCTATATTCATTTGATTCAATTTATTATGCCCCCCAAGCATACGTTTCAATTCTATCCTTTACCAGGTTTACAAACAGCTCTTACCATGTCTATGAACAGCTTTATTATGGTGTTGGTGTTGGTGTTAGCGTTGGTGTTGATGTTGGCGTTGGTGTTGGTGTTGTTGTTGTTGGCGTTGGCGAGAGTAATAAGTTATAAATATCGATTTCAACAGGTCATTTTTAGTGTTTAGATAACCACCAATATGTTTAAATGCATAGAATGCACAAATTCTTTAGCCGGACATAAGAGACATTGAAAGATAAAAATCGTGAAGAAGAGATTTTATCAAATGAAAATACCCATTTATTAACAGCCATCAATGAAGCCGGTTTTGATTCCGTTAGGAATACTATTAGAAATAAAATTATACCGCTTAGAAAAAATCGGGGACATTCTCAAGAATCTTTAAAGAATAATGGATATTTTAGCATCGCTGATAGAAGAGTAAATGAAGATGTGAATCAAAATTCAGTTAAAGATGACAAAGCCGCGTTTGAAGATGATAACCGAAGTTGTGATTCCGCGGTTGAGGATGATGACCGAAGTTGTGATGAAGACTCCAATGGCGATGATGAAATTCAAGATATTACAGACCCCAATATACTGGTGGATGAATTAAAATTAACATCAAGCAGGAGGTCAGGAAGAAGATCTTTAGAAATTCTAAAACAGTTAAGAATGCTCAATGTCATTGTATCAAAATGTTTGAAAATAAAACTAATTACAATTTAAAAATTAATCATTTATTCCAACTACTGAATATTCAGTGTAATTAACACTCAAGGATTAATATTTTACAAAATCAAATTTTACTAATGATTGAATGGAGCAACCAGTTTACAATGTAGCTTTCTTAATATCTTTCATTCTTTCCTGTTGTCTACTTGTAAGAAGATAAATGGGATGTTAATTTTAAGAACACTGCGAGAACATTGTGTTAGTCCCCCTCTGATTCCTTTATTTATAAAGTTATACTTTTATATAATGCCCCCAAGCATACGTTTCAATTCTATCCTCTAATCAATATCTTTTGTCATCTGATGAGCTCAAAACTACGTTATTAATATATTGTGTATAAAGCTGCTGCAACTTAGATCTAAATATAAGCGTATCACTATTAAAATTATTCTTCTTTTACAAGCAATCTCTATTATTACCTATAGTTAACTTGTTAACAAAACTGTTTTTAACACCCTTCGCTTTTTTTATAGATTCAACATTTCGTATAGATAAAGAATACATTTTAGACTTTAAACCTATAAATTCTAACATTATGTTATTATTAAGCTCATATTTCATGTAACCTAATTTCTTTTTATATTTTCGTGTAAGACTGAAAGGATTGTTTGGACTGTATTATAAAGTATCAAATCTTTCATTTCTATCATCTGAAATATTACTATAATAATCAATAGTTTTAATCGTATAAATAAAGGAATCTGTATCCGTATAATTTAACATAACTCTATCCTCATACTGAATTCGTAACGGAATTTATACATTTTTAATTTCAATATTTCAAGAAGTACAAAATCTAAATAAACTGGTTTGTTATAAGTCACTTTTACTTTGCTTAATTCTACTACTGCCATATTTACTGTAAATTGCGCAATACTATAAAAATTGGGCTTTGCAATTAAAGCACAAGACCTAATGTTTACCTCGACTTGCCCATTCCATTGCTATCTTAATATCCCTACTCTTATCAACATTTTCACTTGTTTTTCCGTATGCAAAGTATTAAGATCAATATATTGTTTTAACCAGTTCGATTGTCTAAATCGAAGAGCTCTATGAATGCATGAAAACTTCAATCCATGCTTTAAACATTGTTGGAGATTTCTATAATGAATTATGTAATGAAATTTATCTTCTAAGTCAGCTATCGATTTCCTTGAGCCTAATTAAGGGCTTTTTATGTTATTTGCGCAAAATGGTAAGTCATTGTGTAAGTCATGAAGTGATTCTGGATAAGCTAAATCTACTTCAAATATATATGAATTTTGAGGAAGGCTCATTATACCCATATCCGTATTTTCTAACCATTGAAATTCCTCCATATGGTAAGAATTCAGACATGTCCCACCCATATAAATTATTGGCATCGAGGTAAATTAAATATGTTGAGCTTTGTGATTGATTAAAATTTTCCATATACTTATTATTAGCAGTAGAATTCCTGCGAGAACATTGTGTTAGCCCCCTTCTCATTCTTTTATTTATAAAGTTATACATATTTACGCCAGTTAATAATTGTAATTCAATCTATGTATATTTAAGCATAGCATCCCAAAATAATCCTGTTGCTGTTTAATAATGACAAGGGTCAAGAATATTTTTTTACATATTTGTATTTTAAATATATTTTCAATTAGTCTACAAATATTTTACATTCAAATGCTTTCCAAACGTTTGTTGAATGCGCATAATCATTATCAGAACACTTCGTATCTGTAAATTTATTATCAAACTACTTTTGCATAGGCAATGAATTTTTCAAAGCAATTAAGGTATTCATTAAATTCATAAATCGTCATTTTTATAAAAGGATCCGGTTAATATTAAGTTTTCATCAGATGAATTATTCGCTAATTTTTCTACGCTAGAGAAATCTAATCTATATGAATCTAAAAATCGTATTTCTATACTTTGATTTCTTGCAATATAAATTCTTTTTCAGATTAAGGCTTTAATAAATAAACGATAATCATACTTCCACTTCAATGTGGATGATTCTTAGAAGAGCCCAGCCGCTGTCTTTTTCTTGAAATTCTTCAGATTTTACAATAATTTGTTTCATCATATTATCTATGCTATGTTCATCTTCGCCTGAAAAGATTTTATATCTAAAGCTACTCCGTTTTCATCTACATCATATTTCATAAATTCACAAAATAATGCAATATTGAACTTTATAGCAGTATGCTTGAATATGTTTGGTTTGCATATGCTCACTTACATCACTTAATTTTCTAAACTCTTGAAATATGAACTCAAAATGAAATGTATAAGAAATCGGCTCGTCAGATCTCAAGCATAACATTAGACTCCTGTTACCATCTTCGCATTCACAATCCTAAAACTGTTCCACCCTCCTTCATAGACACAAAAATAAAGAATTCGGAGAGGTTAAGTGTAATAAAACATATATTTGCATACTAACAAACAATATTCTAATAACCGCAATTTCCTTTTAAATGAAGGCTATTTAGGATATGTTAAAACATGATTGGAAATGAAAAGGTATTGAGAACCGCAATTTCCTTTTGAATCTACATACATTATGAAGAACATTTTTGGAAAATTTCTCATCTAAAATTTAAAAAACAACAAGCCCGGAACCTGACATTTGCCAAAATTTTTATGACAAACTCAAAGTAAACTGAACTCGGTGAGTTCACAATTTGGGTCTATTGTTACGTGACGCATTCAAAAATTGAATTTTAAATGTCATAAAGGTTTGTTAGCTGCCAGTTTGGTATAAATTTAAAACATAATTACGATTCAATAAAAAATATGGTTTCCCTTATTAACATTATTACGACTGAACCATTAAAAACGAAGTTTAAGGCTCTGAAAAGATATTTATTTTCTTGCAAGTTTTCTAAAGTACCGAAAGAAGACATTCCAGCTACCTCGATTTTGTTTCTTCTATCGTCCAAATTTTCTTCTTCCTATCTGAAGTTCAAGGTTGCTACTTTGTTTTTGGGGCAATGAACTCTTATCAGGAAATTACGACTTCAAGTTCATCCCATACCTCGTAAAAGCTCTTATCAATTACGTAACTCTGGTGTTAATTGTTTACTCCGCAACCAAAACAAAAACAAACTCTTATAAAAATCCAGGTTCACAGCGTTAAAAATCAGACATTTAAAACTTGAAAACCTCAAATATTTTCTATGCATCTAGACCCAAAAATTAAATCTTTAAAGCAAAACCCCATCTAAATGTCGCTAATAAAATTGTTGCCTGCAGCGATGCATGTTATTTTCAAACATCAGATTTTTTGCATTAATTACAGAAATAATTTAAAGCATAATTACGAATCAATGGTTTCCCTTATTAAGATTATAACGGCTGAACCATAAGGAAACGAAGTTTAAGGTTATGAAAAGATATTTATTTTCTTTGCATGTTCTTCACATGATAAACCTCTCCAAAGTACCGAAAGAAGCCATTCTAGCTACCTTGACTAGACGTATATTACTTATCAACGGATTTATGCAAAGCGATGCATGTTATTTTCAAAAATCAGATTTTTTCCATTAATTACAGAAATTCTTTTGGCTATTCCTCAATGGTGTTATTTTAACTAGCAATCAAGGTCCAGATGACGTAATCGGTGGAATGACTTACTTGCTAGTTTCATAAACACGAAATTATTTCATAATATGACCTCGAATTGGACGCAATTTAGATCTGGAAAAGAAATTGCATGACAAACTTTTAAAGTTCGAGGTTACTACAGCGAATCGTTTTTTCTTATCACCCCAAAACATTCTGGGCCATTCAACTCTTACCGGCAAATTTTTTACGCTAACGAATTGAATCCAAATGTTTACTACTACTTATCAGCGGATTTTTTATGTTAAAAGAAATTGAGCCAGATATTTATTAATTATTTATCAATGAATTTAAACAAAATTGTTGATGCTATTTTTAAGTCCAGGTTCAGATCCAGGTACAGGTGCAAAACATAGAAGAAGAAGACCAATTGTAGCCTCCAAGACCGAATACCCAAGTTCGGGGCCAGATATAAGCCCAAGTCCAGATCCAAGTCCAGGTGCAAATCAAAGAAAAACAAAATCAATTGTAGCCTCCAAGACCGAATACCCAAGTCCCTCTGAATCCCCACGCACATTGCACCTTTTTTATCTCTGAATCCCCACGCACATTGCACCTTTGTTTAATCTCTGAATCCCCATGCACATTGCACCTTTTTTTATCTCTGAATCCCCATATTCCTACTACTCAGAAATCCAAGCAAAAATATTAATGAGAGGTAAGATTCCACCAACCTTCGGTATAGGAATTATACGGGGAGTCTTTACATACTTCTGTTTTCTTTTAAATACATTTTTAGTGTTAGCAAGTGCAAGGGTAATAGCTTATTTTAAATAATCTGGTTTTTTCACTTTTAAGATATTTTTAGCTTCACGAACTCATTTTTGAAGCGTTAAAGTTTTTTTTATTCCTCTTTAAACGAGTTTTGTTCTTTTTTGCCCCCATTTCAAATTTTACTTTTGCTTTCATAGCGTTTGTTACAAGCCAGGCGTTGCTACGTTCTCCAATGGATGCGTCTGAAGATGTCACTCGTTCCCTTTACCGGACAATATACGATCAGCCATATGACGATCCTCAATATTTTTATGCTGAGAATATGCGATATCGTGATTTCTGCCAGCTACGTCAAGAGGGTTAATTCCAGGATCACCTCTTGCTAATCTGTTTTGTAATTTAGTACCAGGGCCGCAATATTGATATCCAGGCAAACGAAATTCAAACGGCAAATTGCTAATTGCTGTATTTAGCAAACCGCCTCCTCTTCGACATTTACGCTGGCGAGAACGAATTCGATTCTTTGAGTGATCAATCATTCAACTGGCCAGATAAATCCTTTAGACGTCCACACAACAGCGCACTGAGTTTATGACTGATATAAAAGTTCAGTGTTGTGCAATAAATATTTCAGTTCTAATAATGAAGTTCGTGAAGCAGAAAGACTCTTTACCAATAAAAAATCTAGATATTAAATCTGCAAATAAAGTCAAAAGACATAGCTCGCTTATACCTGACAATATAAGAGGTATTCTTGTTGGACCTTCTAACTGTGGTAAAACCAATCTTATGATTGGTCTTATAGAACATCCAAATGGACTGAAGTTCGAGAATATCTACATCTACTCAAAATCACTCCATCAGCCTAAATATCAATATCTGGAGCAGTTGATAAGTCCTATTACTGGTCTGGGCTATTACACGTTTTCTAATGATTGCAAAGTCATACCTCTTGAGGACGCCAAACAGAATTATGTTTTTATTTTCGATGATGTAGCATGTGGGAAACAAAATAACACACGTGATTATTTTTGCATTCTATCTCTGTCAGACTTACACCCATATACTGAAGCACTTAATACGTGACAGCGCTAACTTTCTTATTTTATTTAAACAAGATGATATGAATCTTTAACATATGTATAATGATCATGTTAACACAGACATGACCTTTGAACAATTTCATAATATTTGCATTATTTGCTGGAAATAAAGTTATGGCTAGTAATCGATAAAGACAGTCTATTGAATAACGGAAGTTATCGAAAAGGAATTGATACATATATTGCACTATAAATTTAAAAAATCTGGTTAGCTCATAATATCCCATTATAGCTGTTAATATACCTGTATACCCGTTCGAGCTGTCTTATAGACCCGTTATAGCTGTAAACAGAGCTGGTAAAGCAGTTCATAGACCTGATAAAGCAGTTCATAGACCTGATAAGAGCTATTCGTAGACCTGGTAAAACTATTCATAGACCTGTTCGAGCTGTTTTATAGAGTTGGTAAAGCTGTTCACGGAGCTGTCAAAATTAGTTCATAGACTTGATAAGAGTTATCCATAGCCCTGTTCAGATCCGTACAACCCAGTTACAGACCAGTTCAAATCTGATTAGAAAGATGGTTAAAAAGAGAAGCGAACTATTAAAAAATCTTATCAAAACTAGAAAAGCTATTAAGAAGAAATTCCGCGCTGTGAAACTGGACGAGTTGAAACTGAAACTCACCTTGCGGAGACATTTTAGCCCATAGCAAAACCACTTCATGAGTTCATAACAAAAACAAAATATGAGCCTAAAATTAAAGATGAATATAGAGATGATGATGAAGATGATTATGATAACATAAAGTTTACTCCTAAAATTAAACTCCTGAAGATGGAGCCGACAAGTACACCTGTAAAGCGTCCAGATTATTCCTTATTGTCGGAAGACGATGAATTTGCAACACCTACACACTCGAGAACTTTAATGGAAAAGAAAGATCTTGCTCTTAATTTATCAAGTGGATTAGTTGATAAATATTTAGAATAACAAAAACCCAAAAATTGACAACACTTATGGAGTTTATTTAGATGAAGATAACGAATGGAAAATTAGAAATTCAAAGATTGTAATTAAGGAAGATTATTTCCTTATTAACCGAAAATCGTATAAAATAACGCTAGGTCTATGTGAATTGCTTTTTATGAAACAACCTGCAAAAACTTTGTATAGTAAGGATGACTTGAAAGATTATCAAGCTATCTTAAAAGAAACTAATTCCTATAAAAGAGAATATAGAACGGACGGCCAAATGAAAGGTACTAGAGCTTTAAAGTATACAGAAATTATAAGTAAACTGATTTCTCATGATGGCAAAGGGTTGATGCATATGCCCAAGAAAAATATTGATTACGTTTATTGGAACGATCCTAATGAGCTTGTGGATAGACTTCGTCTCTTAATAGCATCACAAGGTGCTGGACACACTTACCACAACAATGAAATTATCTCAATTATTTAAGAGTTGAAAGAAGGTGAGATTATAGTATAAATAACATCTTTAATTGTATTCAGCTTTAATGTAACAATGAGTATCGACAAGTTTGGAAGATATTCTAAAAAAGCAAAGTTCGAAGATACTCCATTTTTAACTGCCATAAAAAAAGGGATTACACTTTCTTTTATAACTGTTTATTTTGGAATGTTCATTTTATATGTTTGTTTCATTCATTTTTATAATTAATATAATTTATCTCAACTTCACCGTTACTTAGAATTCTTTCTGTTTCAAACTCGCGGTATTCATAGCATGATATCTTCAATGAGCGAGTTACGTAATTACTGTCATATGTACAAGGAATGGTTAGCAAAGTTTCGTCATCGAATTCAAGTTTAAAGTGCCTATAAAAGATATCCTTGCTCTCAATAATTCCTGCAATATCCATTTCTTTCATTAATAGCTCTTGCCTGAAACCTTCGATGGCCTCGTCAATTGATACAAATTTCTTTTTAGGGTTATCATTCGTAGTGGTCCTTGATGTAGTAATAACAATTTGCTCGTCATTACTCTCTTTAGAAGAAGAAACTGCATCTTCTTTGGGATTGGTGGTGTTACTGTAAGTCAGCAGTTTAAAAGATAATCCAATTTGTATAGAGTCATTGTTTGGTAGGGTTAGCGCAAAATCTAAATTACTAATACTTTTGTCCATTAGATTTACACTTAACGGGATCGGTGAACTATTGATATGCAAGATGCATAGTGATAAAAGCAAAACATATACTGAACGTCTAACCATTTCTTAATGTTAGTATGTTGACTTGAACTCGAGAACTAACTAAACTTTATGACGTTGGTACATTTATAACATCCCCCTCAATTTTTCTATTTTCCATTTAAATTTTCATAGGATGACTCCAATTCCTATCATCCTCATCACCAAAGGGGCAGTTCCGGGGAAAATTATTTGTAGCTTTATACCTAACTGTGCGATCTTGTGATTCACCAACTAAATGTCACCTCCTAAAATCAATATAAGGTCAGATATTTAGTTGATTCTTATCCATTCCAATTATCGTAGACGTCTAACTTTACAGCTGCCAGGGCATGAAATTGAAATCAAAATGAAATGTTGAAGAAATCGGCTCGCCAGCTCTTAACCGTAATATTAGACTCCTGTTGCCATCTTCTGGAGTCATGTATATCTCTAAAACATCTTTAGGGTCCACACTTACATTAACAATCCTAAAATGTTTCCAACCTCCTTCACATACACAAAATTGCGTGTCAGCCTTTAATGTTTCAGACCAAAGCATCTTCCTGGACTGACGGGTTTCGATGAAGTATCAGGTATTTATAGCATCAATTCAAAATTCAAACAAGCAATAATTGCAAATTAGGTAGCTAGAAGGCTGTTTTGTTTTTAGCCTTTTCGCGCCTGTATGGACATCTTTGATCCATATCCTTCATGTAAAGAAGCGGCTTTTATCTTCGTAAATTGAGATCCGCTATTCTATTTAAATCAGAAAAAGAAATTGCATGATACCCTTTTAAAGTTCAAGGTTACTACAGCAAATGCTTTTTTCCTTATCACCAAATATTTCTGCTACTAGAGGTCGGGCCCAGACGTTCAACTCTTATCAACAAATTTTACGTTACTGCAGACCAGACCCAGACGGTCAACTCTGATCTGAAAAATGTTACGCAACTAATGCTTTTCTCTCTATCAAACAAAATTTCTATCCAAACACCACCTTTTCTTTACTTATTGTCATGGGGTTTGCCATGATCCAGGTCCAGGACCAGACCCAGATCCAGATTCAGGACCAGACCCAGGTCCTTATCATCATTTATTGCAACTCATCCTTATCATTAGTACTATTACCCACCTTCTTATCTTTCTTGCTTTCAAAATTGGATCCCAATTTGATGATGATACACCCAGATTTTCTAGACCAAGTAGACATTCTTGAGTAGTATCATGCATGGCCTTTATTGTTGTGGCGGAAATACTTTCTCCTGCATGAGTCGGTTGAGTTAGTAGTTTATTTACCAGCGATGCAACTAGTGATCGTAGATTTTCATACCGGTCCTGAATAATCTTTTATGCTGCCATATAGTTTTGATCTGATAGCGTGAAATGTCTCAGGAGCTTCTCTGCTTCCCCAATTAAATTGGTCTTCAGATACCACATCTTTTGGTAATTACTCATCGGTTGCTTATGTACCATTTGGGAAAATAAATCATGGAACTGGCGCTATTTAGTGTAATTTCCGTCAAATTTGTGGAGAGTAATTTTTGGAAACTTAAGCATCGTACTGGTTGATGCTTGGGCAGAAATTGATGCCTGTGGTTGCTCATCGAGCTTGGATGAGAGAAGGATAAGGCATTGCTGCACTTTCTTTTCTACTTCAACATATTGGCTACGATCATATACCATCTGGCTTGGTTCGTCAACTAGTTCCCACATTCGAAGGTTGTGTTCTTCTAGCTGAGCCCAGTATTGATTGATGGACTGAATATTCAATTCATAGAAACATCTGGGATACTCAACTTGGTCTAAATCCTCGAGACCTGTAATGAGACGGCGGAGTGATTCTGTGAAGTGTGAAGTGAATCACTTTTGTAACTTCCGATAAATTGTCAACTCTTAGCTTAGGTGATGAAATGTCCCCTTCGGTAGATGTATGGGTTGATCTAATCACCTCTGCGTACAATGGCTCTTTTGTGGTTCGAGTCGTCTTCTTGATAGTATGCTCAGATTCGAGTTTACCTTGCTCGCTATCCTCTTCCTTCTGGCGAAGGGTGATCATCCTTGTAAAGTAGGCTTGGTTTTCGTCATACACTTGGCGTGTCTTCTCATAGCAGTTCTTTGTGAAGTAACCATGAGAAAGCGGAGGTTCAGGTAGCGTTCGAATTTCGCTATCCACCGCTTCAAACAACTCCCATGCTGCTCCTAAGCGTCGTAGCCGTTCCTTGTAGTAGTCGACTGTTGTTTTTCTTCAGCTGAGTCCTTTCTATAATTCGTAACCACCTTTAGCAGTTCATTTCTATATCCTTCCTGTTCCGTAGATAATTGGTCCATGTCCCTTAACATCTTGATAAGTTATTTTTTACTTTTGAATGACACACAAATTAATTAAATTTTTTTTAAACGTTTACGAGTTACACCTAAATTCACTGTATCACTTGGGCTTTAGGTTGAAAGTAATTCAAGTGTTACGCCTGAATCATGTCGGCGTCACCAAATGTTCGGGAAGAACTCTTTTGTTCCTCGAAGCACGAGTCAAAGTTCATGTAACTTCACTAAGAAATGCAACGGTTCTTGTACCGCTACACAAATGCCCTGAGATACGTGCAAGTAAGTAGATTGGGTTTCGCTGAAGTAAACAACCGACCTTTTTTGATATAAAACAATTACTAACTTTATTAAAACTGGATACTTAATTATATATAAATTACATTGATATTCAAATAATGCAAACAATCGATATAACAAGAATGCAAACGATCAATTAATTCAAAATAACAATTAATTCTATGAATCAGCAAATTTTTACAAGCAGAATAAATTCACGGTTGTTCACCTTAAGTTAATTGCATCGTACATTCACCTTATCAAATTTCTTTAAGAAATTATTTCATTTATGCTGTGAGTGCATTAATGCCTTGGTCACAGAAATAATTGGGTCATGCTGGTGCAATGAACTTAATGTGCATTAAAGTATTAATACAAATGATTAATTTGCTTTACGTTAAGAATTTGACTTTATGGGAACAAAATTAAATACATAATTTAGGGATTCTTAACATATCCATTGAACGCTGGGTAAGTTAAAGTCACCAACAAGGGTGATTTCATCCTCTGGGTTTGTCCAATTATTAACAAAACCGAGGAATTAAAATATCGTAAAGACTGCATCAGCAGTACCATCTGCATCAGCATAGTTTGTCAAGTTTGGATCAAGATAACAACAGAGCAGGAAAATGTGCATCTTCATCAGAGATATCTTAAGAGCTAAGCGCTCGATTGTGAGCGTGTCGGCAAATGCAGGTATATCAACCAAGCTGCAATCCAAATGCGATTTGCATGCAACCAGCACGCCGCCCCCACGAACCATGAAGTCAGAGTATCTATCCTTACGAATAATTTGATAGGTCTCGTCAAGAATTTCTACATCATTAAAACCGTTATTAAGCCAGGTTTCAGCACTGACATGTATAAAACTGGACTGACTTATAAGCTATCTCATATGGGTACAATTTTACTTTCAGTGGAGGAAAACAATTTTTAATCTCCAACGTTTACTGTGAATTTGCAGCCATTCAGAGTAGAATATAATAACCAAATATATACGAAGAGACATATTTAATTTTAATCTGATATATTGTTGTAAGGAAAATGTAAAATCATTGGAATTACTGGAATAAAAATTATAAATAAAAGGTTGTTTTAGTCTGGATAATGCTTACCCAGAAAGAGATGTAAGATGATTGTGAATATTGTCATCTATTTCTAACGCCAGCATTTAATAGGCGACATGACGTTGGCAATTAAGAAAACCATGTTGAAAAAAAAGATGCTTACCCAGAAAGGGACAACTAGCGAAAAGTGATACCATTTTCTTGAAGAAATTTCATGGCACCAGTCACTCCAGTATTATTCATCTCAGTGGGTTTCAGTTAAAGCGGAAAATACTCACAGAAGCAGCCACAAGAATGGCTTTACCCCATCTCCACCGCCCGATACACTCGCGGCACGCAAAAATGCTGAGGGTCGTATAGGTAACTCTGCAAATGGAATTTGTGGCTTGTTCAGGTGTCAAATGAGACACCGTTCAGATGAGCTATAGATATTTGGGTTGACTTCGTCTGTAACTGTGTTTGCTTTCTTCTTCACATCGCAACGCGGCGCAGTTGGTGGTGAACATACATATGTATGTATATACGCTGCGCAGCAATTGCTATTCTGAATGTGTTCACATGCTTATGCGCTGCAAGACAGCCGTTTTTGACATAAGTTATAAAAAAAATTTTGATTCTCAAAAAAAAGTGGATTTCTTAAATGCGAAAGAAATCAAAAGTTGAGTTTGCTATTATTAACTTTAGTGCTTCCTGAAGACAATTAAGAAAAAGAGGAACAAACAAATTAACCAAAATCAAGTAAAACCCGAAATATGTGAAAACGCCGCGCATAAATGTCAAAACGACCACAAAATTTTCCTCGTTACCAGGGAAAGACGTGCGGTTTTTTGACAGTTCTAAAGAGGGGAAATTAGCCAAAGCAACCAATGAAATTACAACCAATCACATGCACGACGCGCGCGGCAACCCGCTCATCTGAACTATGTCTGAGTAGGAGCAGGGGGCAGCATTAAGGGATTTTTGTTAAGGAACTTCAAACCTTTTTGTGCGCAAAGTGAACGTGTTGAATATGAGAATTAAAATTCTACCTTAATAAAACCTAGCTAGCATTCCAGAGAGGACCAAAAACTCCGATGCTGGGTTTAAAAAACAATTTTAGAATTCTATAAATCTAGTGTGTACTAAGCCACTGACAAATTCATTTTATTTAAATAAATGTAAACGCACGTAAATTGAAAATTATTGTAGTAGTTTTAGAAATGAACAGCAATTATATAAACAAAGTGTCATTAAGTGAAATTGTTTGTGATGATAATAAAAGAGTGACTTGATGTAGATACTCTTAAATATAACAAGGCATAACTTTCCTAGAAGAAGGTTCTCCTCTTTGATCAGCACCAGATCATTTACTTGGAGTGGCCTTTGTCATTGAGTACGAGTTGCAATTTTTGCAAGTACTCAATTCAACAATTCACCCAACCATAATTTTCTATCGGGTATGTTGGCTGACTGGAACATCTAACATTGATGGCGTTAGAAAAGCGTTGACGCATGATGTCGCATTCGATAACACAATGAACTTATGATGCGCCATTTTGACAAGTGTATTAAATAAGTTTGGTTTAGGCTAAGAAGTTGTGTAGATCTTTATAAAAGACTTTCTGAAGAATGGTGCTTACTATAAAAAAAAAGAAAAAATTACTAAGTGCATGTTTGGCAATACTAATAAATATTTTGCCATAATTGATCCTTATATTTGTTATCTATGTATTTTTTTGACTTTTTATTATATAGGCATTCATATTCTCTAACAGAATTTATTAATAGTTCTTCAAATTCGCTCATTTTAAATTTTATTTATATTTTCTTGCTAACTGTCAAAGTGTCGCAGCGTCAAATTCCAACAGTGTTGAAAATTTTTAGCAAGCAGTGCGACACGTCAATGTCGCATTGCGACCATTGTGTTACCATCAATGGTTTTGCACATGTTGGAACTTTTGACAGTCGCATAGGTGTCGTGTCGCAGACGTGTCGCATCTCATTGTGTCTTGGCCTTTAGGTACGGGATATTAAAAATTAAAGAAGAAAAAGACTCATTATTGGTAAACTACCAAATATCTTTGCTAATTCAAGTCCCTCGATTTGCTGTAATCTTAAATAATTATATATAGCGAATTAATATTGCCGCACAAGAAATAAATAATTCAAGAAGTGCGAAACTAATAAAAATGTCTTTTAAAAAAATTATTTGAACACATTCTGTAATTTTATTCGTTTTTTTGTATCTTTTGTTAAATAATCGTGTCATAAAAAATGTTTTAACTCAACTTACTTACTTACTTATTATTCAAATAATTTCAAAATGAGTTCCTTTGGCAGTTTAATAGCAATATCATTTTTTTTAAAGTAATACATGGTACTTCTTATACCATTTCTAAAACTACATTAAATGCACAAACTTTTCTTATAACTTGCCAGGTTAAAGGCATTATTAGTTTTTGTACTGTATTGTGGTCAATAGAATAGCTATTCAGAATTACCTAACAAAAATTAGAATCCTCAAATACCAATTTTTTTAGCCATGGCACTCGAAAAGCTGATCTAAAGTGTCGATTTTTTCGAAATTCATAAAAGTGCGATTATATCGAAAACTCATGATTTTGTTACAAAGGTATGTTTTGTTATTCTGGGGAGTCATGAGCTGGCCTATCAATCTTTATATATATATATATATATATATCTATATATATATATATATATATATATATATATATATATATATATATATATATATATATATATATATATATATATATATATATTATCCGCGTTACTTTGGCATTCTGATTTCGTTTTTATGTTAAGCCTATGTAAAACAGTTTTCATTTCATTATAGAATTCTACTGCATTATGTTTAAAAGTTAAACCACTTAATTCGTCGAAGAGTTGGCTTGCCGTGCTTCTTTAATATCCTTTCAAGTAGTGACATGGTTGTTTATTTCAATCACTTCTCTGGCGCGTCCCTTTAATTTTGATTTGATGACATCAGAAAATATTCTTTGCGAGATGTCATCGTATGCAGTTAATGTAGGATGAATTCGTTCAATTAGGTCAGTGAAATTTTGCAATTCCCTATAATCACCGTGGAAGTCGGACAATTGTGTCGCTTAGATTTTCTTGCATATACTGTGGTAATTTAAAACAGGGAGACAAAATGTAAAGAAGTGCACTTAACTCTTAAAAGGAGGTTTTTTTCCAAAAAATATATATTTAGCAGAAGAGAAAGAAAAATTATTTTATTAATAGATGAGAAAGCAGAGAATTTGCACAAAACGAATGCTTTACTTAATTATTACACAGCAAAATGGCGTAATAAAATGTTACACTCACTACTCTTTTTTTCATATAAATTTTATAAGGATTTACTTAACTATCACATAGTACAATAGCGAAATAAAATTTTAAAATCACTACCTATTTTTCTTTTATATAGATTTTATAACACACAGTTTTCCGTTCTGCTTTTTTGTAAATCACTTACATAGTTGATAAAATTAATCACTAAAAATTTTCAATAGATATGTATTTATTAAATGTTGTTTTAATATATATATATATATATATATATATATATATATATATATATATATATATATATATATATATATATATATATATATATATATATATAGGATTTTCTACACCATATTAATGGAAAATCATAGTTATTACAAGCCCAGCCACTAAAGTGACTTGACTTCAATTAAATGGAGACAGTAACATTTAGTAAAATATTCAATAAACAATTACAGTGTAGGGTGATTAAAAATACAGTGTAGGGGAATACAAAAATAAGAGGAGTAACCAAACCATAGTCTGCTGTCTAATCGATCGGACGCGTTGCGTGATCGCTCTATAATTTGCCCAAGTCTTACTCTAATATTTTCGATTCGTGTGTTTTGCGCTTGTGTCAGCAAAGTGAGTGCCACCCTTTCCCAATCATTAAACTTTCGTGACACAGTTTCTGCGTGTTTTCGTATTGTACAGTGACCTTTTTTTTGTGTGACTCAGTTGTTTATTTACTTATTCGTGAAGTATTTTTTGCTTCGCACTGGAAATTACTATAATCTGGTGTAAATTCAACTATTTGACTTTTTTCATTATTAAAATTTTATATGACAATCTTTCCAAACATAATGGAAATCTGCAAAGCGTGCTCTATTGAGTTACTTACCAATGGTGTGGTCTGTGATGGCATTTGTGGTGATACTTTCCACGGTACATGTCTGGAGCCCTCTACTGGTGGTCTTGCTACATGCAAGGATTGCTCCAATATAAAGCCCTGCCATGTTTAACGTCTTATGAAATGAGTCGTTGCTACGCTTTCCACCGACCAAACATTTATAGGAGAAAAGGTCAATGAGATATCCTCTAACTTGGCCGGATTGCAGATTCAGTCCGATGACTGCGCCAGTTTAAATTCAAAACTGGACAAGGTGATTCAAATCGCAGAGGTTTTGAGCAGTGACTCGTCGCTGCTTTCTAACAAGATTTATGTGATATCTTCGAAGTTAAGTGCGCTGGTGGCTTCCTTGGATGACCTTTGCTTAACACAATCTACGTCTGGTTCACCATCACCCTCCATCCGCCAGCCTGCTGGGTCAATTATGCCACTCATAGACGACATTCGGCACGGTGTCCGGCACGTCAAGCAGGATCTAGATTCGTGCTCTACAGCCATTGAAAGAAACTTTAAACCCATTGGCTCAGTTTCCTCTGCTCTTAGGTGTTTAACTTCAAAAGGCTCTCTCGGCTCTTCTTTTCATCCGTCCGACGGGAACTGCCCCACTCGCCGGTATTCAACATCTGCAGCTCCACCTCAATCAACCGAGAAAGTGGTTCCTGCAGCTCCACCTCAATCAACCGAGAAAGTGGTTCCCA
Source organism: Leptarthrus brevirostris (assembly GCA_964036015.1). NCBI lineage: Eukaryota > Metazoa > Arthropoda > Insecta > Diptera > Asilidae > Leptarthrus > Leptarthrus brevirostris. Next base: position 4,032,997 of record OZ038376.1, read on the forward strand.
CAAATTCGCTTTCCTCCTTGGCGCAGCCTGCTCCAGATGCTGATGCTACTGTTGGTTCGATCGTGCCCCAGATGTCGACGGGTACTGGTGTCGTCATCAATGTCTCTCCGCTAGTGTCATCCCAATCCACTTCCACCGCACCTACGATTAACAAATTTGGCACCACCTGGACGGTATTGGAATGGGAACAGAGATTAAAGAAACTAGGCAGCAAATACTCATCTTCATCAAACGACCATACTTCATTCCTCCTTAAGGGTGCCCCTCACAACGCCACCGTTTCCTGGGTACATATCTTTTTTTCCCGGAATTTTGCATTCATCCCCGTTAGCTGCCTGAAGTTACCCTTGGACGCAAGGAAATTCAGCAACTTAAAGATCTACATCCCGAACAAGTATGTGTGGCTCATCAGTAACCCCACCAGCAAAATCTTCACTCTCGGGACTATCGAAATGTCCGTGGTCTAGGAAGTATGTTAAGTTTAACCCTAAGCCCTCTGCATCTAACCGTAAATTAAATTCTAATAAACCAAATCCTACTAACTATCCCAAAGGTAATTCCAAATGTCCTTCTCCCATACCTAAATTTAGTATTCAGCCTAATCGTAAGAACATTAGCACTAGTAACAACATAATCTCTCATCACTCTTCCGCACCTAGTGATCCAAACTCCAATTGGCAATTCAAAATGGGTGCATTTCCAGACTTTAAACTAAGTACCCGAATCAATTATCGTAACTTTATTTACTCTCACACCCTTAACCCCTCTGATCCACTTACAGCAAAGCCCTCGAACACATCCATCCCAGCGGACAACCCTATCACCACTGTTTCGAATTCTGTATATCCAGCGCATCCACCCAACCACGCACTCCCAACTTCTTCCGAGTGCCCACCTAGCCACAAGCCATCATCTTCCGACCACGCCACCACCTCTACTTCGATTTCCGTATGTCCCACCCCTCCTCTGTATACACCTAACCTCGCACCCGCTACTTCCTCCGCATGCCCACCTAATTGCAAGTCATGATCTTCTTTCACTATCGCCCCTTCTCAAACTTCTACCTCCGCTAACCAAAACTCCTGCATCCGAACATAGCTCATTTATCGATCCCCTAATTCCACCTACAGTTAAATTGACTTTGCGCTCTGAGGATTCCAACGGTAGACGATACCTCTTGTCCCGTTTTCGGGACCGTCGCATTTACGAAAACGTACGTCTATTTCTTGCCAACGTCATGTTAAGTATACATCAAGAAGGCCTGCCCACAGATACAACAGTCTTACATCGACTTTTCACTTAGTACCACGAACCATTCAATATCCCTTCCCATAAGGATTCAGAAGATCTATCCACCTATGCTGCGTACGTCAGTTCTCGTCGCATTTCCCATCTCCAAAAAAGTCGCAACGACTCCTTAAACAACTTTCGCTCCTAACCCGAACATCTCCTCTCCTCCCTCGATAGTCACCATCCTCCCCTGTTCCTAGTTTTCTCCTACGAACACCCTCACGCCCTTTTAAGCTCCGAGTCTTCTCTTTCCTTCAATTTTCGTAAAGGCGACTTTGAAAAATTAAATCACTTGCTCCTCAACTCCAACATTGGCAATATCCCTCAACAACTTCCAATAGACGTTTAGCGACCCATCGCTAAATTATCATCAATACCTAAACTATTCGAAAAATTGGTCTATGATTCCATGTTCTTCCACTGTAAGTCTATTTTCTCCCTCATGCAGCATGACTTCCTCAAAGGTAGATCTACAACCACCAACCTTACCGAATTCGTCTCCAAAACACTATATGCCCTGGAAAACGGTAAAGATGTTGATGTTATCGCCACCGATTTTAGTAAGGCCTTTGACAAGATCTCCCATAGCATTATCCTGTTTAAACTTGATCGCCTAGCCTCCCCCCCCCCCAGATTCATCTCCAGGATTCAATCCTACCTCTACAACCGTCAATACAATGTTCTTTTCAGCTCATCCGTTTTTAACCCCATTGTCGCTCGTTCCGGCGTCCCTCAGGGCAGCCACCTCGGTCCATTAATTCTCATCCTTACAATTAATGATGTTGATTGTGTCATGAAATACTCAGAGCTGTCCATTTATGCTGATGACATGAAAATAATTAAACATATCTCCTCCACTACCGACTCTCTTCTTCTCCAAAATGACCTCGATTCGTTCACCACATGGTGCATGAAAAACTTTCTTGAGCTCAATGTCTCCAAATGCCAGTCCATCTCTTATTCCCGCAAGCGTCTTACCTCCACCCCGAGAACATACATGTTAACCAAAGTACGAGTCCCTATCGTTACCTCTTTGTGTGACCTAGGAATAATCTGTGATAGTGAACTAAATTTCCGTTCCCATATTGATAGCATAATTAACAGAGCTAACTCCGCGCTAGGGTTTGTGAAGCGCTGGTCTAGAGAGTTCTCCAATCCTTATGTTTCCAAATCTCTCTATATTTCCTTCGTTAGACCTCTCCTTGAATATGCCAGCCAGGTTTGGTCACCGACGCAAACAACCCACATTAACAGAATTGAATCTGTCCAGCGTAGGTTCATTCGCTGTGCTCTACGTGATCTTCCGTGGGTAGATAGATTCAACCTTCCACCTTATGAAGACCGTCTGAAACTGGTCGACTTACAACCCCTAAGTAAACGTCGTGATGTTTCCGACGTTCTCTTCATTCATCAGCTACTAGCTGGTGCCATAGACTGCCCTTCAATCCTGCAGTCTTTACCCATATATACCAACCCTCGCAACCTTAGGTCCACTCCCCTTCTCCGACTCGACCGCCATCGCACGAACTACGGTCAACGCGAACCGATTACCAGGATGCTTCGAAAAGTCAACGACCTTCCCTCCTTTGACTTCCATCTGAGTAAATCATCCCTTCACAAAGCCTTATATCTTTATCCCGCCCATCTTGATCGCCTTTCCTAATTCTCCTTCCTCCCAGTTTATATTTATAATCATAGCTCATATTGTAGCTTACATTAGCTGTTATGAATTATTGTTTATTTAAGTTTGTAGTATTTATTTTGTTATTTTGTATTTTTTATGTAATAGCTTGCATTAAGCTTAAATAATAATATATTCGATAAAAAACGCAAGGTAATCGCACTTAAGACTGTTGACGGACAAACATTGATACAAATAATTAAAAACCGTTTTAACCCTAATTGAATGAAAGCCATATTACTGAATAACGATCTCTTTAAAAAACTATGCGACGTGCACCCAAAAAATTTCGCAAGTTATGAGATTATTAGATGTTAGAAACTTTTAAAAGATCTAACGGACGAAAAGGAACTCGATTCCATTATAGAAAATAAACATTTAGAAAATAATCACAGAGGTACTAACGAAGTTTACGAGGAAATCAAGTCAGAATATTATCGACCAGATATGAAAACCAAAATTACCGAATTCATAAATAATTGTGAGACATGTATGTATATTAGAAAAGTATGAGAGAAGACCTTTAAAACCGACCATTAAGGTGTCGGAGACCCCTAAAAAACCCAACGAAATTATCCATTTAGATGTATTCTACTCAATCAACAAATCATTATTTGTCACTATTATAGACAAATTCAGTAAAATAGCAATGTTTATAAAAGTCAATAACAGAAGTGAGTCAGAATTCAGGAAAGCGTTAATGAATTTAGTATAAGCACATACGGCAGTGTAAAGAAGGTAGTAACGGATAACGAGTTAGGCATGAAATCTAAGTCCATTAGGAAATTCCATATAGAAAATAATTTACAAATACACTACACGTCAAACTCCAATCACAATAGTAATTCCGACGTAGAAAGGTTACATAATACTATTAATGAACACCTCAGAATTTTGAAACATACGAAAAAGAATCTCCCCGTAGAAGAGCAAATGCTTTTAATTAACGGTTATTATAACAACAACATATATTCTACCACTAAAAGAAAACCCATAGATTTCATACAGGGAACAGTAAAAGACGAGGAATATGAGGAAATTTATAGACGACGCTAGAGAAAAACCCCCAGAAAACTAAGTTTAAAATCACTATAGATGGAATTAAAATACGACACAAAGCTAAAAAGCGACAGTTCACTGCATCGCAATGTGTTTCAGGCTTAATTGTCAGAACACTGCACTGCTTTCAATGTGCTTTACAATGCGTTCACTGTTTCGGCATTGCACTGCACTGCAGTTAAGAGTACTGCAGTACCGAAGTACGCATTTACTTTCTCTCTTTCGTCACTCTCTATATGTATTCAGTATCATGTACAATATCACACGTCAATTTGTGGAGTTTGAAGGATTTAAAGTTTGATTTTTATTTATATTTGTTAATATTTATATTTCAATAGAGTGAAGTGAATAAAGTTAACAAAATATTGTAAGATATGGAAGAAATCTGTTCAAGTGATGATGAAAAAAAATCCGATGAACACGTTGATGCGGTTACGAGGTAGGCGATATAATTCATGTTTGCATATGAAACAGGGTTTAAATCGTAACTTGCGTGGGTATATTAAAAGTTTCAATTTTACTTTTAAAATTTTTGATACAAATAAATATTTACATTAGAGTTTCAAGTCTCAACAAAAACATCTATCATAATATTCGCGATTTGCAATGTGACTTTACCTTCTGTGATGTTGCTTCCTTGAGAAGAAATTCCAAGCACGTTAGTCAAACCAAATCTGCTCTTGGGGACATATGCGCCGCGAGATGCACTTTGCGTAACGGTAAACAAATTGTTATGGTCACGTATATTTCAGTCAATCAGAAAGTTAAAGATATAATATATTTTCTCCACGAGACATTATTAGCATATACAGAAGAAGGTTCAAAACAGTTAAAAAAAACGTTATTATGAATTTCCGCTTATATTTGGCGGGTTTTTCAATATTCCCTTCGAAAAAGATAATGGATTGCAGCCATTACAATTTTTGAAAGAAGAATTAAATTTCTAGATATGTTCCACGGTTTTAACGCTGCCGTTGTGAGGGATTTGAGCTGCGGCTGCCCTCTGCTTGTACCCTACAATGCGATACGGTAATGCGCTGTCCAATCGCATTCAATGTGTGAGAACCAGTGAAAATCAATGGCTTCTAAATTTCGTCGCATGGACGTGTCGCACTCAGTACGTTTGGCGTGGAAATTGAAAGCCAATAGCTGGTTATGATAATCACTCCTTCAAATGCATTCAAGTTTTCAATGTTTAGTTTAGATGAATGTTATCGTCATCATGATTGCTACCCCATGCCCATTCGCCCACTACTGGGATATCTTTCTGGTCTTTAACCTCCATAGAAGGTGCCATTAATGAATACCAGTGCAGATATGAATTGCTTTGTCTCTTAAAGCGTTTGATGGCTACGGCTGTGGACACACAATCTGTCCGTCTGTCTATCGTGACTGGTATGGACGATATGATGTAATCCATCATTGAATAAATCTTTATAAGTCCACTAAGCGAATAAAGTCCAACTTTTGGTGGTTTGCAACTAACTAGCTCCTGTTAAAACTAAGCCATTTGAGACTGAGATTTTGTTTTTTTTTATTCTGCATCTTTTTTGGTCATTTTTATTTCTGTCCAACTTTCCAGATGAACCGAGGATGCCCTGCTCATATGTACGTATGCAAATAGTTAGACGGACACTTTTGTCACTACTTTCGAATCAATCAATTTTCGGGGAGGGAATAGATGATAGACGTTTGTTCGGTGGACTGTTTAGAGAATTGCTGCTGCGGGGCGGCTACCCTAGGGTAAAGTCTGGTGAAGCCCCTTCATTTTTGAAAATACAAATATTTAGATTTTGGCAAATTCACACTTTCAGCATTGGCCGTGTCCCGTCCGTTGAGAAATTTAAGTGCAAACAGTCAGAAATGCAAATCTAATCAAACAGAATGGCAGCGTCTAGAAACATTTTCGAGTAAAATATTTACTAAAAATTTGCTCCCTGGGACATTGTCCAACTACGAATGCCTTTTTTTCGAACTTTAACTAGATTTTCCGGCCCAAATAGGGAAACCAATTTCAGGAAGTCTGTCAGAGTAATTAGGGAAATTTGTCAGAATTAGTTCATTAACAACTAGGTTATCCTTGAAATTGAGCGCTATTAGACCGATGTACATCAAAAATTAGCCTTAAGATCTTATAGCTTATCTTTGAAATGAGCGATGATGGGTGGGAGCAGTTGATAACTGATGATAATTTAACTTGATGCATCTACACTTATGGCTCGCAATTAAGAATTTAGTCTATAATTAGTAACTAGGGAATACGGAATATAAGATGTTGAGAGTACGTGGATATAATGTCTTTTTCAGGTGAAATTATGTGCGATTGAAATGTAATGGCACTCAACAAAAACAACGAGAAGAGCCAAACTTACATCCTTAATAATAGTGAGGCTGTCACCTTTCTTATTATTTCGATTTCAGTAGTAACAATTAGCAACAGAATATCTCTTAGAATGTTATGTAAGAGTATTGATTTTTCTAAGCAGATGAAGAACACATTCTTAGAACTAAAATAGAACTTTTCATAACCAGTAGAAGCATGGATTTGGGTGAGACCCGGATCAATGGATCCCGTAATCAAATAATTAAAATCTTGGATAGATATATACTACCCAACCACAAAAGGATTGGGACACTTGCATTTCTTTTACATTTTCAACTTTTTTATATAAAAAAGTGTTTATTTATAAAAGTAAATTTCGTTATGGTAATAATTATTTTATTTGTTTTGTTCGAAGTTCTTTTCATAGTTAAAAAAAATTTAAATAAATAACAAAAAAACAACGAAAATAATGCACAATTGCAGAAAGACAACCGTAGTCATGTTATAAGGAAAAAGTACGAAGCATCCCAGACAGAATGCTTGAAGCACCCTGTAAAATTTCCTACTTCTGTAATGGTTTGGGCCTGCATGTCCTGATATGGATTTGGGTCACTTCATTTTATTGAGCGTGCAATTAACTAAGAAAAATACCGAAATGTGCTGCCATATTTATTTATTTATTTATTTAAGCTTAATACAAGCTATTGCATAAAAAATACAAAAATAAAAAATTAAATACAAACTATAACTTAATACTAATTCTACAGAATATAATAAATGAATAATTAGGAATAAATAAATAAAAAGTATAAGCTACAATATGAGCTATATATATTGGTAACTGGCAGAAGGCGAAAGGAAGAAGAATTAAAGTAGGCGATCAGGATCAAGATGGGCGGGGTCAAGATATAAGGCTTTGTGGAGTGATGATTTACTCAGATGGAAGTCAAAAGAGGAAAGGTCGTTGACTTTTCGTAACATCCTGGTAATTGGCTCGCTTTGACCGTAGTTTGTGCGATGGCGATCGAGTCGGAAAAGGGGAGTGGACCTAAGGTTACGGGGATTGGTATAGATGGGTAAAGATTGCAGGATTGAGGGGCAGTCTATGGCACCAGTTAATAATTGATAAATGAAGAGAATGTCGGAAACATCACGACGTTTGCTTAGAGGTTGTAAGTCGATCAGTTTCAGACGGTTTTCATAGGGAGGAAGGTTGAATCTGTCAACCCACGGAAGATCACGTAAAGCAAAGCGAATAAACCTACGCTGGACAGATTCAATCCTATTAATGTGAGTTGTTTGTGTAGGGGACCATACCTGGCTGGCATATTCAAGGAGAGGTCTAACGAAGGAGACGTAGAGAGATTTGGAAACATAAGGATTGGAGAACTCTCTAGACCAGCGCTTCACAAACCCTAGCGCGGAGTTAGCTCTGTTAATTATGCTGTAAATGTGGGAACGGAAATTGAGTTCACTATCACAGATTATTCCTAAGTCACACAAAGAGGTAACGATAGGGACTGGTACGTCGGTTAACATATAGACTCTCGGGGTGGGTGTAAGACGCTTGCGGGAATAAGAGATGGACTGGCATTTGGAGACATTGAGCTCAAGAAAGTTTTTCATGCACCATGTGATGAATGAATCGAGGTCTTCTTGCAGGAGAAGAGAGTCGGTAGTGGAGGAGATATGTTTGATTATTTTCATGTCATCGGCATAAATGGACAACTCTGAGTGTTTGATGACACATTCAACATCATTTATTGTGAGGATAAAAAGCAATGGACCTAGGTGGCTGCCCTGAGGGACGCCGGAACGAGCGACAATAGGGTTAGAAATGGATGAACTGAAAAGAATATTGTACTGACGGTTGTTGAGGTAGGATCGGATCCAGGAGATGAATCTGGGGGGGAAGCCTAGGCGATCAAGTTTGAACAAGATAACGTTATGGGAGATCTTGTCGAAGGCTTTACTAAAATCGGTGGCGATAACATCAACATCTTTACCGTTTTCCAGGGCACATAGGGTTTTAGAGACGAAGTCAGTAAGGTTGGTGGTTGTAGATCTACCTTTGAGGAAGCCATGCTGTGAGAGTGAGAAGATAGACTTACAGTGGAAGAACATGAGGGAAAACCCCTTGAGTGACCGAGAGACGAAAAAGCAAAGTAAGGGGTTGGACTAGATGTATGGCACACTTTTTCAGAACAATGGCCGGAATGCCATCAGGACCTGGGTGAAAGTCGTCCTCAAGCCTATTAATACTGGCGGCGACTAGTTCAGGATCAGGGTCAAAAGATGAAAACGACGTTTGAGTGCATTTGTCCATGAATGCAAAATAGTTAAGGTCGGGTTGTAGAGAATTGTCGCTGAAAGATTTACTGAAGAAGTGTGCAAAGAGGTTAGCGATAACCTTAGGATCAGATGAAGAGGTACTCTCGAGCTTTAGGGTGGAAGGGTAACCATTGGATTTCTTCTTAGAATTAATAAAGCTATAAAAACGCTTGGGGTCGGATATGAGGCTAGTTTCCATCCGTTGGAGGTACTCATGGTAGAGGGTATCACAACGTTCAGAAAAAGAGGTATAAGCAGATAGATAGGAAGAATAGTCAGACTCGGTCTGGGTTAGAAGAAAAGTTTGCCAACGTTTGTTTCTCCTGTTGCGAAGAGAGCGTAATTCTTTGTCGTACCATACGGGGGATGAGGAGTAGTTTTTACGAGGAAGAAGAGGGATAGATTGTGTAAGACAAGCGTGTATTTCCGAATAGAACGCCTCTAAAGCGACGTCAACTGGGAGATGTTGAGGGATATCCCCAATATTAGAGTTGAGGAGCAAGTGATTTAATTTGTCAAAGTCACCTTTACGAAAATTGAAGGATAAAGAAGACTCGGAGCCTGAAACGGCATGAAGGTGTTCGTAGGAGAAAACGAGGAGCAAAGGAGGATGGTGACGGTCGAGGGAGGAGAGAAGATGGTTGCTTTCTGCGACAGCCGAGTTAACTGGGTCTGAAGAAAAGATTAAGTCTAATTGTCTGTCCAGGAAGTTCCTGACTCCGCTTACTTGAAAGAGACCTGAAACGGAGAGCTGATCGGTAAAGAAGGCTTCTTTGGCCGAAGATGCGTTAAGGGGGACAAAGTGAGAACAGTCCTCGGACAATGACCATTGTATACGGGGGAGGTTAAAGTCACCCAATAAAATAAAAAGCTGCCATAAATACCTCTCCTTCAGTCGCCTGAAGGGAGTTCGTGTTTCAAGCCATACTTCAAAATCCAGTAAAGCCTGTTTGCAGGTCAATGGAGTACCAACAATGGAGTGGCCCGCTAATAGTCCAGATCTTTCCCCAATAGAGAATTTATTGGGAGTTATTAAGAAAAGATATCCAGGAGGAGTAAAACTGTTCTTCGTGAAAAAATAAAAGAAATTTGGAATTCTTTTACCGCCGAGGATTGTGAAAGACTTGTTAAATCAGTGCCACTCCATATTCAAGAGGTTGTAAAACAAAAATGTAATGCAACGAAATGCTGAACATAAAGAAATCTACAGTAAATTTAATTTATTTTTTCCTATTTTTCCAATGAATATGTATTATTTTTGTTATTTTGTTGTTATTTATTTGAATTTTTTGTAACTATGAAAAGAATTTTCAATAAAAAAAAATAAAATAATTATTGCTATAACGACGTTTTCTTTTATAAATATTATATCTCTTAAATAATTTTTTTTTAATATAATTTTTTTAATATCTTTTTTATATATAAATTTTTCAGATATGTTAATTGATGTTTTAAGAGTTTTTCGATTTTTATAAGGAATTTTTAGGCTATAAGAGCGTTATATAAAACACGCTGAAAATTGGTGGTTGACATGATATCGGCCGACTGGATGACCTAAAAAAAAGAATAGGACGATTTTCTGTATGGAGTGGGTATGATCCGAACTAGGATAATTTAATTTCATCAAGAAATGACAAAATGGCTTTTTTTTGGTTAGGAAATCGGAAAATTCAAAAGCGATCCATGAGATCCTAGTTCGGACTATAGTTGCACATGTGCACAACAACATATCCAAATATCAGAGCAATCGGTCCAGGAGTTTTTTTCAAATCGCGTCAACCAATCAAAAAAGCATGGTGTAATGTGTGCGCATGATTTAGCAACGTGAAGTTGCCGCGGGATGTTCAAGTGACACGCTCTAGCTGGCAGCCCGTCCTAGCTCGTCGGTATGGGGTGTGAGTTCTTGAAAATCCTATCACACATTGCAAACTGAAGTTCGCGTGCTTGTGGCGAAAGAAGGTTGTGGAGGCAAGAATCACAAAAAAACAAGAGGAACGGAAGCAGAAGGAAGAGCAACAGGTCTAGTGTCACCTGCTGCTCTGAGCTAGCCGCACTGAACCATCTTGAAATAAAATAAAACACAGAAAAATTTACCTCGCCCCCCCCCCTTCTTCCATAACGTGATGATTCAGGCTGTAACCTGAAAGAAGAAAAAGAAAAACCCAATCAAATAGAAAAACATGGAGAGTGAGAGGGAATGGTGATGACTGAAGGGAAACAAGAGGGGTAAGAAGCCATTAGAGTTCCGGAAAAGAAAACTTACTTCATCCAAAACATTATTCTATATTCAAATAAAACATTATTCTATATTCAAATAAATGCCTCCTAACACAGGTACTACGCTAAGGAATAAACTATTTCATCTAGCGGTAAGTTAGGATTATACTCAAGAAAAAACAAAACGACACATTTGACCAAGTCATCATTAGATAGAGAAAGTATTTTTAATTTCTCTGACAAATAGGTTCACTTGCAGGTCATAATCATGGTTAAACCGTGATCAACAACGTGTGAAGTCCTGGTAGCTAAATGATAGACACTACTTATATTCGCTAGCATTAGTAATTGACAAAAATTATGTTAATTAATACGCTTAGTATTGCCACCAATCTTCTATTCTTTTAATGAAAATAAAATCTAGAAATTTTAACTCCATCCATCTATGTGTTCTAACTCAGTATTGAATATTAATATCTCTAAGAAAGTCAGAAGTATACAGGGTGTTTCAGATCTGACGTGCCAAAAGGAGTGGGATGATATTGTATGGCAGGGGGGAGGGCAATCTTAACCGTTTGGGAGTTACAGGGTGATTCATAAATTTCAGTTTTTCGTGGTATGCACATTACTCTTTTATTTTTATCTCTTGATCTAGCCAACACAGCGACATCAAACAAACTACCCTAATGATCTTTCCAAAAATGTCAACACTACTGACCTAGCGTCTGCTACTGTAAGTACAGTCACTTCCAAAAGTGAAAAAAATTGTTTGCGATTATCTAAAATTCAGCATTTTCCCAAATTTCCTCCGAAATTCATGTATTTAGTATACCTCTCTTTTATTTTTATTAATTTGCACATCTTATTACCTTTCCATAAAGGTACAACATGACAAGGTAGACAAAGGATTAGAAAACCCGCATCCTTAGAACTCCCTGAGTACCTAATTATTTTATTGCACTTTAGGTAGGCGATTTTTGAAGGAAACAACATTTTTAAGATAAGAGGTCGAAAAATTTTGTTTTGGTTTAACAGGTTATTAATTTTAATTATTCCTGCAAAAAAGTTATAAAAATGTTAGTGTAATTTTGCTTTGTTGCCGATATTAGCTTGTGTTAGCCAGAATTCACACCTTTGTATCCTGGCGTTCTCTTACTCGTACCTGATGAAACTTTTGCTATAAAAAGGGGTCAGTCAGCAAGAATACCTATCATAGTTGAAAATCAAATCAATAAGTATGGGTGTTTTTAAGCAAAAATTATTAAAAAATGCTAAAATTTACATTTGAGGAATACGCGGATATTATTTACATTTATGGTGAAGTAGACGGAAAAGAGAGAGCGGCTGTACTGGAATATTAAAGAAGATCCCCTAACCGGCGGGCACCCCAAAGAGGGGTATTTACACGGACTCTCCAAAAGTTAAGAAAAACAGGAAGTGTAACTTAACACGACATGGAGACATGACCCGAAGCTTCGGGAACTTGTGCCGACGTCGAGCAGCAAATAATCACCATCGTGAGGCAGGACCCTGAGACAAGCACGAAACGAGTCGCAAGGCGATTAGGAGTGTCGTCATCTAAGGTTTTTAGGTTTATTCATCGAGGGCGATTACGTCCATATCATCATCATCCAGTCCAAGGACAACTAGAAGAAGATTCCTAGAGATGACTGGAATTTAGCACTGGGCTTCTGGAACGCGACTTTGACAACAGGGCGTTTCTAGGCATGTATGTTGGTCGTGACGAGTAATCGTTCGTTGTTGTAACGATTAAGAAGAGTTTGCCATGCCGATTCATAGTTTGAATTAGTTATAGAGAAATGATTTAAAAGTTTAGCTGCATCACCAGTTATCGTTGCTTTAAGATAGTGCATTTTCTGAACATCAGATAACGTAGCATTTAAATGGATTAACGATAAGTATGTATCGTGGAATGATGGCCACTCAAGGTAAGTACCAAGATGGTAAATTGATTTTTGGCAACTTGATACTGTCACGTTGCGCTGAGTTAGTTATTGTATTAAGCACGTATTTTTTTTTTATACGATGTGGCCAAATCCTAGATGACAACCCTTTGCTGCGTTTGCATGGTTTTGGCCGGAAGGGAATTATGGTAAGGGAAGTGAGGAAGTGAGTCTTGTTTTTGCATTGCTGCGAGCTAGAAAACAGCCCAGAGACGGAGTGGATTATTTTTAATTTCTTAATAAAAGCTCACGGGGTCATCTGGTCTCGAACCCGGGACCCATGGCATGTTGGTCTTGCCGCTTAACGTATTGATCCAACTCCGTCTTCAAGATGCTTCATAATGAGTGTGTATTGGCGGTAAACTTTCTTTCAGCCACGCCATCAATTCAGTAAATGCACACTCAACCGCAGAAAAGAAATCTTCACTAAAAATGTTCTCCTTTTGTTTTTCTTCACTAGTTGCAATTTCAGAAAGTTCGTCATGTAGATTCATGAATTTTGTCCAATAACTCTCGAGTAGTTGTATACGTGCCTGTAAAGACGCTTCAGTACGTTTATCTTGAGCAGTTTTATTAACATTGTTACGAAATTTAGTAATTCTTTCGCAGAAGTTATAATTTTAGATATAAGTTTGTCCATTTTGACATTAAATATTTATTTGTTGAAAAAAAGTATATTTATCATATAATAAATGAATGAAATTAAACACTAAGAGTTTTTAATATTTTATTTTAGCAACGAACACTTTAAATTTTGAAAAAAAGTAAAACCACTTGTTTTACTTCCACATAATTGGAGTGGCAAAAATTTTGGGATGGTGATCGCTCAAAAATATGAACGCTCAAAATTTTTGATGGATGTTTCGACCTGAAAGTGTAAGCTTCGTTGCGTTATAAACGAATTGGTATAGCATGGTGAAAGTTATCAACGAGTCAAACCATGAACAGATCCTACTTTTAGAACAACCCTTAAAAGCTGAACAATACCTCAATAAAGCTGTTCATAGACCTGATCCAAGTCCAAGTCCAGATCCAAGTCCAGGTGCAAATCAAAGAAGAACAAAATCAATTGTAGCCTCCAAGACCGAAAACCCAAAATCAAAGATGGCCGACAGGTGCCTTATCTTACTAAACAATCACCGACCTTGACCTTTGACCTTCGGAATCACGCAACCATTCCTTATCTCTCTTCTCCTCCAAAAATTGTTATGGGGTTTCTGGCGCATGAAAAATGTGCAAAAACGTGACGTCAGACCTCGATTTCCCTCACAATTTAATCAATTTTAAGGTGCACATTGCACATTTGCGCCAGAAACCCCATATTTATACTACTCACTTGCGGATCGGAAAAAAAGAGTCCAAAGTCAAACAAATTATTCCCATTTTTGAGAATTACATCTCTTCTTCGATCACCTGTTCGTTTCAATGCTTTCTTGATCAAATTTATTTGTTGGGGAACAATGGCATTTTTCAAAAAGAGAATATCGTCTTCAATTTGTTCGTCACAGATTTCGTTAGCAGCATGCACCTCACTGCTTGACTCTGTATTACTCTGTTTGCATACAGTTACCGCAGAAAATATTTTTCTTTTAAGATTTGAGAGCAATCATTGTTGTGTAAAAACACCTTGAGAGTCTAGCAATATTAATTTTTATTTAAAAAAGCATCATCAAACACTTACGTAACCTCTCTTTTAACTTTCATTCATTCCCTATAGCTATGTCCGATGGACAGTGGTGCTTTCACCTTTATCATCTTTTTGAGAAGAACTTTTGTGCAAAATTTTACAAAGAACTCCTGATTATTTATAAATTGTGTAATATTAGACTTGCTTCTTTCAAAGGAGTGTCATCATAATCAAAGAATCAGGAATATATGAGGGCTGTAACAAAGTATACGTTATAGGTCTACTAGTACTACCGGTTTTGTACTATCTTACAAAAAAGCCAAAAGAGTTAAAACTATTTAAAATGAAATGTAAGCCCGTGAAAGGTGAAAAAGTGAATACCTACTCTGCAACTTAAGAGAAATTAATAAAACCACTTTTTCAAAGTTGCTGCACGTTTTCATTAAAATTAAATAATTTTTCGAGATACCGTATGAAGTATTACCTAGTACCTATGTGTTAAGTAGAATTTATTCTGTTCAAAAAACCGTTCGATTCAATTCATTTCAATCCTTTTTCACTTTTAAATTTTTCACACATGCACTAGAGGAAAACACTATAAACACGTGCACTATTACTGCTTCTTTTGACCACATGAACTTTAACGAACTCGTCATTAAATGTATATCTGCATGTGTTTAAAATACATGTATGTGCAAATTCATACAAAATTCACTTGTATAATGAACACTATGAATAAAACGCACCTGAATGTGGGGTTATTTTATTTAAAACTAAAAAAAATTTTATGGAGATATGAACCGGACCTGAAAACACTAATTCTTCGTATGTCATAGTTGATTCTTCCCTGGTATTATATATTTTTTGCAGGCAAACATAATCTTTTTTCTTCTCTTCTACAAAATAAATCTTTGAGTATACTCCCGGATTTAGCGTCATTTCCAATATGAAGCACTTGAAGAAATAATTACACTGTTCACTCCACTAATCTCCAAAATCAAATGAATCACAAGTCAAGCCTTTTTGATGCGTCAAATGATAAACTTTATGCTGGCACGTCTGATCTCGTTTAATTATAAACTGTCATGTATGTATAAAATGAAAACTTTTACGGTTTATTTGCTTTTTTCAAGTTTAATTTTTAAACCATTCAAGTTTTAAAGTTTCACAGAAGTTGAAATTTTAAACTCGAGAAGTTTACTAATTACGGAAAAAAAAATTTGAGATCCAGGGTAACGGTATTTTGTAGTTTTGAAATCATGTTTGGTTTAGAAATTAAACAATACAGTTTAAAACGAATATTTAGACGGATTTTGCAGCAACGTCAAAACTTTCTTGGTTTAGAGCAAAAGCTGAAACGTGAAAAGTTTATAAGAAAAAATAGAAAATTAATACATGAATCTTAAACTTCTTTCTTGTTTTGAGATAAAACTTATTTTAATTAAAAATATTTAAACTTTGTTCAAGTTTGGTTTTTAGTCGTAAAACGTGTCAGATTGCGTTAAACTTCTTTTTGGTTTTAAAAATAGTCCGAAATTTTTAACCGTGTATTAAACCCAATCCTGAAAAAATTCAAACAATTTTCCTATACCGCGTATCCAGAAAGAAATTAAATCCTTCCTAGGATTATTGTGGTATTACAGAAAGTTTATCAAAGATTTTGCTAAATTGGTCAAACCTTTAACAGAATGCCTGAAGAAGCGTGGATCGGTCATATTAAACCCACGATATGTTAATACGTTTCAGACTTGTAAGAACATCTTGCCAACGATCCCATTTTAAAATACCAAGATTTTTCCAAGCCGTTCAACTTAACTACTGATGCGAGCAATTTCGCAATTGGCGCTAATCTTTCTCAAGGACACATTGGTAGTGACAAACCAATCTGTTACGCAAGCAGAACGCTGACAGATACCGAAGTGAACACCATTGAGACATTCGGACATAAATTTGAAATTGTGGCGGATCATAAACCGCTACCCTGGCTCATGAGTTTAAAGGAGCCAAATTCTAAACTAGTTAGATGGAGATTGAAACTGGAAGAATATGACTACGAGATAGAATGGGAATTAAATACGAAGGCAGATGCTCTTAGTAGAATAAAAATCAACAACCAAGAAATTGACAATCGTTTCGAAGTTAATATTAACGATGCTTTTACTTCAATTCAAGGTACAGGAGGATCCACAATACACTCAGCCGAGGAGAATCTAAATTATAGAATTGCAATATTTGAGACACCTCTGAATGAATTTAACCTTAAAATTATATTAGAAAAATCCGACCAAAACGCACAATCATCTATAGAGATTCCCTTAAAAATAAACAACGGCGAACCATACAAATGTCAGAATTTACAGAAGAAATCATGATCGACATTTTTAAGAAGTAGTTAGTTCCTAAAAAGCTCACAGCGATATTAACTGACGACGAAACCTTCCGCATCGTACAATCTATATATTCAAGAAATTTTTCAAATAATAAAATCTTCCGTTTAATTAGATGCACAGATATACTAATAGATGTAAAACAAAACGACGAAGAAGATAAATTGACAATGAAAATAATAACCACAGAGGCATAAGTGAAACCTGGCTTTATTTGAAGAGAGAATATTTTTTCCTCTTTATGAAGAATAAAATAACCCAAACTATTAACAATTGCGAAAAATTTCAAACATTAAAGTATGATAGACACCCACCGAAAATTAAATATAAAAAGCCATCGATAAATTTTCTAAATTCACTTCGGGATATACCCTACCTTCAAGGAATAGTATTTTAAAAATAAAATCTCTTTAACATTTCCCAAGCCTTCACGGCATCCCCCTCAATTTAATTTGTGACCAAGGAACAGAGTTCATAGCCAACATATTTAAGGATTTTTGCAAACAGTATGATATTAAAGTACACTTCACCTCATTCCAACAAAGCAGCAGCAATTATCCAGTGGAACTATTACCTTCTACATTGACAGAAATTTACAGAATCAGATTAAGCAAACGCAAGGAAAATAACCTCGATTTAGGTCACGATGAAATACTATTAGAAACATTAATTTCATACAATAATGCTATACATTCTACCACTAAACTCACACACTACGAGCTATTCTATGGTAGAACATTTAAGTTCAATAACAATGTTAAATTCAAAACTTAACCAAATAAAATGAATTCTAATCAGAACTATACCCTGTAATTAAAGATAGAATTAAAAATCTAGTAATAATATAGATAAGTTGAATGACACAAGAGAAGATCCCCAAGAAATAAAAGAAAATGAAATAGTTTTTAGGAAGGAATTCAAACAAAATAAATTAACGCCAAGATTCACAAAACATAAGGTGAAGAAAAATAAGAAAGTAACATTAATAACTTCAAAAGAAAACATTTAATATAAGATTTAAGTTAAGATTTTTTGTTTTATTTTTGTATCATCCGTTACAGATTAACCTTAACGTCTGGTCAATTAATGGAAGTCCATGAATTGGAAAGTAGCCAAGGTATCCTTCCACTAAAATCAAGAGCTATAACAATCTTGTGCACATAGTTAGGTTAGAAACATACAAGGATAACATAGACAAAATTACAAACTATCGACAATTTTGACGGACTAAAAGACTCCATTACGATTACGAAACTCAAACTTAAAGAATTAGAAAGTAAATTAGAATCATTGACTCATAAATTAAGAAATAAACGAGCGCTAATAAACGGATTTGGCACTGCAAACGATGCACTTAACCTAAATAAACAAATCGAAAATTTAACTTCAAAATAAACAGAATTACGGCAAGAACTAGATAGCCAGATTAAAATAAATTTGCAAATAATTAAAAGATTCGAAAATATAACTATTCATATTAATAAAGAACAAGCATGAAATAGAAATTGAATTAACGACGACATGCTTTTTCGTACACAATACCTTAGTGAAATAAACAATATAAATTTAGTTAACAAACATTTAATCAACGACGCAGAGGCAATAGTGTTAGTTAGACTCAATATTATACCCAAATTAATTTTAAATCCAAATGAACTCGGAGAGATTTATAATATTCTTAGTAACCAACCTATAGAAATGAAGTCTAACGAACATATTTACGAGCTATTAGGACTACAAGCTTATTATAACGCCTCAAATATAATATTAAATATACGTATTCCAATATTATCACACGAAAAATACTCCTTGTTCCATATTATCCCACTTCCTATAAACCAAACTAAAGAAATAGTTACGAAACCATACATAAATAATCCTTAACACTCAATATGTTCTACATTTGAATGAAATTTGTCCCAAAATAGAAGATATTTTTTACTGCAAGAAGTTACCCGAGAACATATTAACCAATCAACATGCGTCGGACGCTTAATGAATAATAAACCAGCCAACTGAACAATAAATGATGTCGGAGTAATCGAAACAGTCCTGCAACCAGAACCAAATACCATCCTTCTCTCAAATATCAAGGAAACACCAATAAGATCCAACTGCGGAAATAACCAACGAACTCTAGTAGAGTACTCAATGTTGCATATAATGCCTGCGCGCGGTATATTAACAACTTAAGCAGATTTTCCCGCATCTCAGTCCATTCTTGGAATATATTGAAATGTTCACTCAATAATTACATCAAATTTATTGTAGCCATTTCGATTTTTAAATTGATCAAAAATATAGGACCACCATACTTATACAATAAGTTAACATTGTGCAGTTCATCAAGAAGCCACCACCTTGTTATACCTAATTTTGGAACGCTTCAGAGTGAGCGGGCATTCTTCGTCGTTGGTGCCAGAATTTGGAACTCTCTGCCCATTTGCGTGAAGTATAGTGCAACTGTTGGCTGTTTCAGAAAGTTAGCTTTTGAATACTTTTCTTCTTTAACGTAGGTCGTTAAAATGTGTTAAACAATTACTTATATGAAGTTAATTATAATTGTTAGATTGTATTTTCTTCAGAAATGTAGTTTTTCGTTTCTTTTCTTTTCTTTTCTTTTCACTCTATTTTCTAATTAATCATAAGTCGCTTAATAATTGTAGCTTTTATTTTTATATTCTTACTTTTCTATAGCTTAATGTATACTTAGGTTAGTTATTTGCTTAGTTTGGTTTGTAATGATTCGTAAGATGAATATTTAGGGAGTTTTTTACACTAAAAGAGTTTTTTTTTCTCATGTGTAATATATGAAATAAAGTATTATTATATTATATTATTATATTAACTCTTCAAGGAACCATTACAAAGATTGCGAGGTCGAGATCAATGGAATTACCTACTAGGACAACCCAAACGTATTCTAGGACAAAGTTCATTAGTTTCCAACACTTTTCAACAGCATTCATCCAGAATCCACCATGGAGACCCTAAATATGCAGAAATTAAAAGATTATCACTTCAAAAACAAGGAAGCAATAAAGATACTGAAGATATAAACACACAAAAGGCACAACTTCACCTTCGCAACATTTATCATCCTAGGATTCATAATCATCTCTGCAATAATATACATATGCAAGAAATTTACAGTGACATTACCCATAACGGAACCTACAGATCATATCATCGTTCCAGCCACATCAACATACCAGTTCCTGTGGCCGTCGCTCCATGCTAAAGGGGGGGGGGGGGAGTTACAAATACGGAACGATCCCAACCATAAAATACAAGAGTACAAAGGCAACGAGACCCAAGCAACGTGACATCTTACCCATCCAACGTTTATTCATTATTCTTAAGAAATATTTTTATTAGTCTAGACGCTAGGTTAGCATTAAGTATGTGAAATACCCATTTTGCTGAAATAAGTAATTATAGAAATATAAGGTAAATGCCAATTAAGTAGGGAATAAAAGTTAGTTCGATTGTAAACTTAAATTGGTGAAGACATTGAAATACTAAATTGGGAATCGGTCTTTAATTTTTTTTTTATTAACTCGCGTATTTTGATGCCAGCATGGGAAGGAGGGTTAAAGTCTTGACACTTACCAGTAATTTTCCAGTAATCTCCCACGCTTCGCCCAATAGAATATATAGCCTTGGCCGATGATCAGCAGTCATTCATCGACCAATCAACGGGCCAGTTTTGATGAACATCAACATCGCTTGGGGTCACTTGAGTTAATCCAAAGCCACGATTTTTTTAAGGACTACACCCAACTCTGTTTTTACACGAAGTTTTTTTTTACACGAGTTTGATTTAACACGAATTATTTTTCTATTTTTATACTATCTGTTTTATTTAACACAAATATAAAAAACAATTATTTTATTTCTACACGATTTGTTTTAATTTAACATGATCACCCAAGTTCTAAGTCACTTTGTATAACAATTTTTATATACCATACATAATTAGTGGAGCGCCGTAAGATTAATACCTCGGAATCCAGGGACAGTCAATGATTCTTTATATAAATGTTTGAAATGTGTTTTTAACAATATATAAAAAAATTTAAAAAAATGTTTTTTATGCGATCTTAATTTTTTAATTATTTAAATAAATAATTATAAATTTTTCAGTTTTCTTTTATTTTTATTAGTTTAAAGTTATATTTTGAAAAGGAGAACTATTACAATCTTGTCCTTGGGCTTCAAGGGACTGCAGGTATAAAGGTGAGGGGTGGGGGGAATTATAGAAGGGACAACACCAGATGTTGACGCGGTCCCTAATAGATTAGTACACGTGGCAACTAGCTAGGCTAAATACGTAGTTATTTTTATGCGTTTTGAAAAAATATATTTCTAAGTTTTATTTATTTGCTATTTATGTATATTTATTATTGTGCAGTTAGAGAGACAAAAGTTAATTATTGAACATTTACATCATTACAAAACACACAGGTTTATGACAATAAAATTTATCCGGCTAGTGATAAAATGTTTGACAACGTTCATGACGCAATACCGAAATCCCTATCATTTTTTTTATCAGAAATAATTTTGAATGACAAAAGAGTTAAACCGTAGTGTATTAATTATTATGAAACGAAATGCACATCAATAGCTCATACGATAATATCTGCAGTAAGGCCTCACTTATCCAAATCACCACTGCATGTGGCATTAGCTTTCACTCTTTATAGAAAATTTGGCTCCAAAAAAATAATTGAAATATGTAACGCTTTAGGCTTTTGAGGATCATACAAAGAAGCAAAAATCTATGAAGCTTCGGCAACCTTTACAAATCCTGTGAAAATAATGACCGGTACTTTTGTTCAATTTGTGCACGATAACGCAGATTTTAACGTCAACACACTGGAAGGTAAAAATACTTTTCATAATTTGGGATCCATTGAAATTGTAACTCCGAGTGATGGAATACAAACTAGAGAACCAATTAAACGTTTGGATAAGATTCCAACTCAGACGACTATTTTTGAACAAGGTCATATACCCCTTCAAGTATATCCTGCTTTTGCTGGTGAGAGGTTGAGAAAACTTCAAATAAGAATTTCGGAGCAAGAACCAAATTTAACGCCCACAGTTTTTTCAAAATTGAATATTCTCTGGATGTATTTAAAATTCAAAGCCAACAATGACTTTCCGGGATGGAAGGGATTTATGGATCTGTTTACAAGTGCCCATGGTTTTGATATTTCGTCCATAATATTCTTGCCATTTATAAACGCATCTCCAAGTGATTATAATACTTCGAATTCGTTAAATATGAATAAATAAATAATAATAAATATGGTATTGTAATATTTGATACACCCCTTTATATAAAATCGCGCGATATAACTTCAGCGATATGTTTATCACATGAAATGTTTATTTTTGTCCGAATGGGTTCTTTCCATACTTAGAAAGTTTCAACAAAAGAAAATTTAATTATCTTCAGCCGCTTAAATATTGTAACGTGCACTGTACGAAGGATAGACTAAATGATGAAAATGAAACCATGGTGTCTCCGATTGCGGAAATCAGAAAATCGTCGTCGTCGTATGAAGTATGAAGTAGTATAAATAGGGGTGAGTAGTTTAGTCGTGATTATATAAATTCAGATCCCATTATCGTTACAAGTTGAAATTTCACACGTATCTGCAACATAAAACAAGGATTTACCTAGCAAATTTTTTTTTCAAAGTTTTACTTTTCAGGATATTAAAGAATAAAGGACACATCCGTTATCCTTTAAAATTTTCTTTCTGACGAAAATTATTTTGTATTTTATTTCTCAAGCTTTACCGTGCAAAATTGACCCAAAACTTTATGATGTTTATGAGAAAATTTATGATTTTTAACTCACTTCTACCCGGAAATTTTGTGAATTTTCGAAGTCCAAGGACACGTAAGGTGCCGGACAAAAAAAAATTGGCTGCGGTCTTTTCTCAATAATACCAATATTCTTACAAACCTTAATTAACAAATTATCGAATATTTATGGGATGACTCTATATTGCAAAGAAGAATTATAACGGATATTGTGTAAAGCGAACTAACCAGTGAAGTGAATAAAAACTATAAGTAATTGTGATTAAAAATAAGTGTCTTAATTAAACCGCTGGTCCCAGAAAACCACATTTACGTTACTTCTACCACAATTTTTTTGATAACCTGACATGTTAGGCTTAGAGTCTAATGTTGTTGGTGTTGGCTGGTGTTGTTGATGGTGTTGGCTTGACAACGGTAGTTGGCTATTCTCGGTGCCGACTACTGTTTGTGTTCTTATTTCGATTCCCCCTTGTTGTGCTCCGCACTTTGCACTTGTAGCCTTTTATTTGGGTGCATTAAATTCAAAATAAAATGTTGACCTCCAACATCATATTGCGGTTTGATTGTGCGGTCGTTCCCACTTGCTGGCATTTTTTGTTTTTGTCCTTATTATTGTTTTCATTTCTCGACCTCTTAGTCTGGCTGTGTTTATTATATATTCCTGCTTTGTTTTCGATTTTGTATTTTCGTTATTGTGATCCGATTTTTTTTTGTGTCATCTCTCACTTTTTGTATTCAATTTTATAGGTCTGTTAATTTATATCCGTATCCGTGACTTTTAATTTCTTTAATTTCGTTATTATTTTACTGGTGTATTTCTTGTGCTGCCTTTTCTTTTGTAGTGTTATCGGTTCCTTCCTGTTCGCACCTTTTTGAGGCTTTCGCGGTACTACCATTCTGAGGCTGCTGAAGGGTATCACTGATACCTTCTCAAGAGATATGGCCTTTATTGCGGACAAGGTCAATGCTATCTGTAGTCGTTTCGCTTGCCTTCAGCTTCTATCTGATGACATTAACAGCTTGAATGCGAAATTAGATAATGTGGTTGGTGTCGTTGAAGTTGTGGAGGCCAACTCTGGTGTTCTGCAGAAGAGATGCCACGAGTTGACTTCGAGTGTTGCCGTTTTATCTTGCTCACTGGAAGACTCCTCTCCCTTGCTGCCTTTCTTTGACGACATTCGTCGCTGCGTCAAGCAGGTGAAAGGTGACATTAACTCATGTTCCTCTGTTGTCTTGGCCAACTCTGATGTATTGTCCTCTATTTCCTCTGATGTCAGAGCTCTCTCAACCCGCTTTAGGGGGGGCAGGACGTTCCTCCTGTCTCATCTCTCTCTCAAAGTCCTTCGGAAGCTGTTTTGTTCCCCATGGCGGATGGGCGGGCTGGTGGTGACATTGTTGAGCTTTCTGCCGTTCCTCGCCCGAAATTGATCTTGGTATCTCGACTTATACCTGGTACCTCTTGTGAGGTTATGATGCACTTCCTTAGTTCTAAGGGTATTGACACGTCTGAATTGTCCTGTAGGAAGATTGGTAGTTCATCAAAACCTTACACATCTTTCCTGTTGTCAGCTCCTACTCCAGTGGCTGATATTCTTTTTGGTGATAATTTCTGGCCTGTGAATATCTTTTGTAAGATCTTCGTGCCCCAACCTCACCGCCGTGGCAGGCCAGTAGTCGCTCAGTCTCCCGTTTTAAAAAACGGGATAAGCTCTCTCTACTATCAAAATGTGAGAGGGCTGAGGACTAAAACTAATGAATTTTATTTCTCATCAGTTAACTGTAATTTTGATTTGATAGCTTTATCTGAGACCTGGTTACACCAGGGTATTTTGGATGCCGAGCTGTTTAATGACTCTTATCAGGTTTTTCGTAGGGATAGGCATGCTGTTTCATCTGCACGAGGAGGTGAAGTTCTTATTGCATGTAGGAATTTTCTAAATACTAATTTTGTGGACACTCCTTCTTTTTCTGATCAACTTCACTTGGAACAAGTCTCAGTAAAAATTTTACTTCATGCGGGCAACCTCTTTTTAATTTGTTGTTATATACCTCCGGATATGGGTAATGTCGTTGATAATAATGGTTTGAGTCGGTATGATATTCTGATTCAGCATATCGACTATATCCATAACCAGTTGGGTTCCAATGACGAAATTATCCTCGTGGGGGATTTCAACTTGCACGTTGGGCGGGTAGTGAATGATGATGACGATAACTATCTTCCTCATAACTTGACTGAGGTACAATCACTGTTCCTTGACACCTTGGCTAGCATTGGTTTGTGCCAAATGAGTAATGTGAGTAACAATATGGGAAGACAGCTTGATTTAGTGTTCTCTACGAGCTCTATGCTCACTTTCGTTGAACCCAGTCTCATTCCCTTGACGAACCTTGATATATTTCACCCTGCTCTGCTTGTCACTTTTCATAGTATCTCGGACGTGCGAATGCGAACATAGCTTTAATTTTAGAATGGCCGATTTTGAGGCTCTGAATGAATATCTTATGAATTTTGACTTCCTTACTTGTCTGCCTAGTGACGATATCGACAGGAACGTATCTGGTTTCTACGAAGTTTTGTACGAAGCGTTCGTGAGGTTTGTTCCCTATGTCCGAGTTAGATGTAGAGAATCCGCTCCCCCCTGGTTTAATAAGAATTAAAAACTCTTAGGAATAGGAAAAATAGACCTGGAAAGGTACCTGCGTGTGGGCAGTGCTGACTCTAGGCGTGAATTTATTCTCTCCCATGAAGAATACCTTCAGAACCTGAGAGGTAACTTATTCTCTGACCCCCGTGCATTTTTATGAGGAGAAGGGTAGATAACTATCCATCGACTATGGAATTAGGGTTACGTTCCAGCAATGATTCTAAGATTATTTGTAATTTATTTGCTGAATATTTTAGGGGCGCATTTGAATCATCCGATTTTTGTCCAGATAATAGCAACTTTCCGTACCTCTTCCATCTATCTTGTCCAAACATATTGAAAATCTTTCGGGTGACTTTTCGTATTGTCCTGACGGGGTTCCTGCGGTTGTCTTAAAGAAGTGTTCTTCAGCGTTGTTTCATCACTTACTTTTACTTTTCCGACAATCTTTCTCGGTGGGGCGTTTCCCTGCACTCTGGAAGACATCATTTTTAGTCCCTGTTTTTAAGAGTGGAAATAGGAGAGAGATTGCTAACTACAGACCAATTGCTAAATTGTCTTGCATTCCAAAACTCTTCGAACAGATAATCCAATCTCAGTTATCCATGGAGTGTAGGAGTTTAATTTCTAGCCGGCAGCACGGCTTCCTTCAGGGTAGGTCCACGGTATCCAACTTGTTGGAGTTTGTTTCTAGTAGTGTGGGTGGATTTCTGGATGGCTGCCAAACGTATTACATTTATACTGATTTCAGTAAGGCATTTGATAAACTGTCTCACTCTGTTATCGTTTTCAAATTGGGGCGTGCTCTCCGATGCTTTTGTAGCTCCTTCAGGCGTTCCCCAGGGTAGTCATCTTGGTCCTTTGCTATTCATGTTATCTATTGATGATATTACTTATTTGCTTCAAAGAAGTAAAATTCTTATTTATGCGCACTATATCAAGATTTTTCTCCCAATTAAATCTTTTGGCGATTGCGAGATCTTGGAGTCGGATATACACATATTTTATAGCTGGTGTGGCAATAATAGTCTTAAATTAAACATTGAGAAATGTCAGGTTATGACCTTCTCGAGGTCCCGCAACTACTGTACTTTTGAGTACAAGTTTGATGGTACTTGTATTCAACAGGTGGAAGGGGTGAAGGACTTGGGCGTGTACCTTGATAGACAACTTAACTTCATCACCCACATTAATAATATCGCTTCCAGGGCCAATTCTATGCTGGGATTTATCCTTCGTTGGTCCAGGGAGTTTCCTGGCCCTCACATAAGACTTCATCTGTATACATCCCTTGTTAGACCATTGCTGGAGTATGCTAGTCCGGTTTGGTCTCCATTTTACAGATCTCACATTAAACGTATTGAATCCGTTCAGCGTAGATTTGTGAGAGCGGCTCTTCGTGCTTTGCCCTGGAGTGACCCTCTTATTCTACCTCCATATGAAGAGCGATTAGGTCTGCTACAACTTACTACTCTCGAGAAGCGCCGTTGGGTTGCTGATATAATTTTTCTACACCAGCTTCTTCAGGGGAAGATTGACAGCGAGGAACTTTCGTCCAAAATTATACCTAGAGAACTGTCCTATTCCCTTTGAAACCGTTCTAACTTGCGGATAGCTTATTCGCGCACTAGGTACGGTATGTTTGAGCCGATTAACCGCATGTGTAGGTTTGCTAATTATGTTGGTGATGTTTTCAGTACTAATGTGGACAAGGTTACATTAAAGAGTAGCCTCTACAACTTGTAGCCATCCTGTTGCACTCACTCGTTTTTATACGGCTTTTTAATTTTGTTTTTTTATATTAGTTTGTGTAAGTATTGCATTGGCTTGGCTCAAGGATCTCTATGCCTGTTACACTCCTAATTTTGTGCTTCTGGGTACTAATATTAGTTTTTGCATGCTGGTGTGGGAGCCTCATTCACCTCAATATTTTGTTATATTCGCGTGGATAGGTTAATTTTCCGGGCTTCTGCCCGTGAAGTGCGCCTTCTGGGTTAGAAGGGTTAATTCTTAAAAAAATTCAGTTTGTAATACTACATTATTTTAAAGATTCATTTCATTATTAAAAATGTTTAAAATACTCGAAACGCTATTCCATTGAATTTAAATTTTTTTTTCTTACGATGTAGCCACAAGCTTAGGGGTAACTCTTTGATGCGTTAGCATGGCTTTGGTCGGAAGGGAATTAGAATAAAGGAAGTAAGGAAACTTGAATGTCTTGTTTTTGCATTGCTGCGAGCTAGACAACAGCCCAGAGACTAAAAGGATTTTTTAATTGAATTTTTAAAGCCCATAGGGAGTCTTGGTCTCGAACCCGGGTGGTGGTGGTCGTGCCGCTCAACCAATTGATCCAACTCCGTCTTGATTAATTAATTAATTTAATTAATATCTATTTAGTAATATTAAGTTATTTAATTAATATCTTATTATTTTGTAGTAGCAAATACAGATTAAAATTATCTTTTTCTAACAGAGGTGTGTTTTTATTTATAGTTTGTAAAAAAAAATATAAACTAAAGGTCTTAGTGCCTATAAATAAAATTAACATAATCATTTACGTGATTATAATATTATAATATTTGTAAATTTGTCGTATCTAGAAAAGTATTTGAAAACATGTTGCGTTAAATAAATCAATAAATTAAATTTGTACAATCATCTTATTACATTTTTGATACATTAGTTAAAGCATCTTGTTTAAGGTTCATCCGCAATAAAAAAATTTTTTGTTTAAATTCGTCCATCATGCGAACTTGCAAAAATTATCAGTCGATATGTCACGCTCCCGATGATTTTGAAAATGTTATTGCTATGTGTGTTGTATTAGAACTAGTGATCCTGCAGATTGTTTCATTACTTTCAACAGCTTACGAAAGATCTTATATCAACTCGCTTATCTTGTTATGCCACGCGACAACCTTGAGAAGCAGTCATTGTCAACGTAATTACCTCGATGCATTTTTATTGTTATCTCCTTACCAATGATCCTGTGAGTTGGTTTATATAGTATCTTTGATTGGTGGTTGGGTAGTTGGTTTAATTTGCAACAACTTCAAAATGTCGAATAGATATAAAGTTAAATAATATTTTACGTTTTTTAGCGCTTTTTGTGAAGTCAATACTACTTAAAAAAAAATCTATTTTGTTTTTCCCTTTTTAGTGTCTTCAGATATGCTACTTGAATATTTTACAAAGTTGGTTCCGCCCCTCCTCCCGCCTTACCCGCAATAAAACATAATTATCTAAATCGGTCCACGCAGTCCAAATTTAATTAATTAATATTAATTCTATAGCTTGTTTTAAAGGGATAAAAGTTATTTGTTCAGAGTCACTTCTGTAGATTATGTCGGTAAATGCCGTTTCTGGATACTTTCGCTGGAGTTCAGTTCTGATTTCCACGAAAGTTTTTTTATTGACTGTATCATTTCACATTTAACTTGTTTAATATTAGTTTGTCCAGAAATTTTGGCTTCTTCCAATCTTTTCTCTATGTTTTCAAGTTTCATATCAATAGCTGCTTCTAAAGCCCCTCCACCGGTTTTCGTCTCAACCCGTTTTCTGTTTCAGCTTTCATTTCTTCAACCGAGGCTTTAAGTTCCGCTACTGATGACTTCTGTTCTTCCATCGCTAATTTTAAGTCGGCCGTGGACGATTTTTGTTCTTCCATTGCTGCTTTTATTCGGCTGATGACAATTTTTGTTGCTCCATTGCTTATTTTAATTAATTTACGGAACCTTCCATCGATGGAACCTTTCATCGTTGATTTAAACTCGGCTGATGAAGTCTTCTGTTCTTCCGGTGCTGATTTTAACTCGGGTGATAACGTTTTGGATCCCTTCTCTCGTGTTCCTTGACTTCTTGTGGTAAGGCTACCAGTGCATTTTTTTCCATTTGTAGGTAAGGAACGTTAACATAATTCCCCTTCAACTCTTGAACACGTTTGTCCTTCAATTTGCGACCAATTTTTAAATTATTCACTGCACTATTCCACTTTAATTTCACAGCCACACTTTTTTCTAAGTTTACTTTTTAATCGTTCTTAACTAATCCTACTTCTGATGCCAATTGTAACGTAAATGTGGCTCCTCGGGCTCGAAGGATTAATTAAGTAAATAAGTGTATTTACAATGTTCACAATATTTATTCATTTCACTGATTAATTCGTTGCACAATTTTCTTGATAATATTTCTTCACAATATAAAGTTTCACTTTAATAATTAACACTTATCACTTCGCTGACTAAAAACAACTAACTTACTCGGCTGCTACTCAGCCCTATTTATACTACTTAGCTTAATTCTAGAAAGTTCAGCTACCTAGTTTTAAAAATGTTCGTTATTTATTTTCACCACACTAAGTCAGTAGAGGTTCGAATCGGTCTTGACTTCATACGGCATCTGTTGTGTTTCCTGTTTTCCGAAATTCGGGACATACGCATTGCAGAACTTGATTTCGTTTTCATCACGTAGTCTACGCCAGACTACAGTGCATGCTCGTAGTCCTTTCATATTTTTATTGAGCTCGCAAATCGCATTCTTCAAATTCTAAAATATATTTCTTAATAATCGTTGCAAGAGGGTAATATCAACCTTGACTTTGTAATGCGGTCAACCCCCACATTACATAGAAGAGATTCTTGTTATAAGTTCACCTCCTGACCCGTACACCATTTCTTTCATGGTCCCCAATAAATAAAAATCAAGTGGGGAGAGGTCGGGATAACGAGCTGGCCAAATAAAAGCACCACGCGGCCCTATACACCAACCCCTGTAATTTCCACTTAACTACTGAATTACTTTACTTCCGCAATGGGCTGGCTTCTTGTCTTGTTGATATAAAATGTTTTTTCGTATTTTCAAGGGTATGTATTTTTAGTTCCCGTAACCCCTTTTGGGGCATGGGGCGTAAGAACAACTTCACTTGATTCGAGACAACCATTGCAAGTGGACCTATGATTTAAAGTGGATTCCGAACCACTAACGTTTTGTTCTGCAACCCCCATGGCGTTTTTGTGACAATCTGCTGTCAACATTAAACAACTATGCGTCGCCGCCGGTGAAATTCGAACACATTATCACTTACTCCACCGACGACTCTAAGGCTACATCCTCCATTTAATCGATTATATCGTTGTTTAACCTATCCGGCAAAATATGTGGACCAACAAGACGATTACCTACACAAGACGAACTTGCACATAAGCTATAAGCGAATTCACTCCGTATCTGGGCTGTTGTCTAGCTCGTAGCAATGCAAAAGCAAAACATTCAATTTCCCTCATTCCCCTTACTCTAATACCCTTCCAGCCAAAGTCATGCTAAAGGCATCAAAAGGTTGTTCCCTGGGCTTTGGCTACATCATTTAAAAAAAAGTGCACTACTATTTGCTTTTCACATAGATGGACGCTTGATTACTAGACTTGAGGACACCAAAGACTAGGGCGCTTGGCTAAGTGCTCATTTCTCTTTTGCAGACCAAATTGATTCAACGGTTAAAAGGGCTAATGCCACACTAGGTTTTATTAAAAGGTGGTCTAAGCCTAAGGAATTCGACAATCCGTATATTACGATCCAACTTTATTACACTTTTTTTAGACCAATTTGGGGGATTCGCTCTTCGTGGTCTTCCATGCAACGACTCCCCTGTTCTGCTGCAGTACGTAGATAGGCTTAAGCTCATCGCTTTAGATACTCTTAAGAATAGACGCAAATTTTTTCGTATTGTATTTGCATTCCACTGCCTACAGGGCTCTATAAATAATCGTTAGCTTCTAAGTTCTTTTAATGTTTCGGTTACGGCGCACTCTTTGAGTAGTCACGACTTTCTCCGTATCCCGCGACAATGTAATAACTATGGTAATCATGTCCCAGGTGGCCAGAAATCAAGAAAAGGAAATGTCATACGGGGAAAGTCAAGGACGACTCGAACCCATGGTGAATATGTGAGGTGAAAATGTGTAACGGAAATATCTAGAACTAAGTGACTGAACTTTCTAGAATTAAGCTAAGTAGTATAAATAGGGCTGAGCAGTAGCCTAGTTAGTTTTGTCGTGATTTAGACTGCGAAGTGTTTACATGTGATAATGCGAATAGTAATTGTATTTTAACCAGTGAAGTGATAAGATTTAATTGTTAAAGTGAAACGTAATATTGTGAAGAAATATTGTCAAGGAAATAGTTCTTAAAAATTCAATCTGGCTAGAATTTTAAGACTCGATGGGCTTTAGGACTTTAGAACCCTTACCTCTGGTGGGGGGAATTCTAAAGTAAAAGCCAAACCTGAAAACTGCTAAATGAAAGACAACTTGAAAACGACTAGACTCTTTATTATTTGATCCTCCTTTTTATATAAATTTGTCTTAACTTAAACTTACGTACTACACATGAATAAATGCTCTAATTCTATTGTATGGTTTGTGCTGAGTCTGCTAGAATGTACAGGTGAGTTAAATTTTTGTTATTGACACTTGATGCGTCTGGTTTTCGTGTGAATTGCAATATTGCACTTTTAAGTGTGGGAACATTGCTCGTTTGTTTTCACATGCTTGATAATTTTAAATATTTAGAAACATGATTTTTGAATTTTTAGGAAAATGAATTTTTGTCATGATTAATTGATAGATTGATTAATCATACTGGGGCCGGGCAAGTTGGCAGAAAGAGGGGTTCGTTTAGCTGGAACAGGGGTAAAGGTTACATCAAACGAGTCGGTATTCGATGGTCTCTTGTACCATCTCCTGAAGATTTCATGGCGCTTATACCATAGACATATAAAGATTGCTATAGCAATTATGCCGTAGGTTGTAAAATAATGATGCACATGATGTGGGTCAATGACGGGAAAATTCCCTTTTATTTCATTGAAATGGATCTTATCAAGAGCTTGCGTATCTAGGTGAATTACTGGAGCATGGCTATCTTCTATAAGTTGAGGTTCCTTTTCAGAGAGGAGAGCTGAAATGTTTGTTAGCGGAGTGAATGATGTCTTTTTCTTTTCCGAAAATATTGTTTGGGTATTTATTGTCATTGTAGAGTGTTTAACTTGGCAATTTTGCCGTAATTTAATTATGCCACTTTTAGACAACCTCTTTACGATTACTTCATTATCACATACGATGTTTATAATTGTGGTTTCATGAACGACAAAAATCCAATGGTTGGGATGTGTTAACTGAATCCAGTACTGTGAGTGAACAGTTTTCCTAATATGACAACTATTTACCGGTGGCATGCGATGATTCATAAGTGCCATTTCACAACGGTTAACTGTGTCTTGAAGAGTATATATTGGTTTTTTCTGCTGACACAAAGTTCCTGTATGTTCTGATTTAAAACATTGATTAAGCTCAGGTTGGGTTAAAGGGTAGTATAAATCACGATGCAGACTGGCTGCTAAAAATTCCGTCGAGGGTTCTATATAATGGAATTGTCCATTATATTCTGATGGAATTGAATACAGTTTAAATAACTGAAATTTCGTTTGATCGGGAAGAGGGATTTGTATTTTGAATATAATAGTTGTATCGGTTACTCTACTCTTTACAGTCATTGTCTTATACAAACTTAATAAATCATCTCCAGGAATGATTAATGACGTGGAAATATGCTCACGTATGAATTTAATTTGATTGCGTAATTGGATTGGTGTTAACAGAAATGGACTTATCTTACCATGATGTGCATCCAGAACCAATTCAATCAACTCTTTTTGTACTTTCTCGTAACTGGTGATAATAAGATTCGTATATGTCACCATAGAATTAAACGTTAATTTGAATTCATCTTCTTTAATGGTGGTTTTTAGTGCTTCTAAATTAGTGGTTATATGTTGATCGAAAACTTCGAATTGTTCTTGAATTTGTGTAACGGTTTTCTTTAAAACATTGGTTGTAACCTCGGCTATAGAGGTCTGATTTCTAGCTAACGATAATAAATAGTTTTCATTTTCTTTAACTTTTGTGATCTCTTGTTGTATATAGTCCGCGTATGACTAATCTAGGACCCCAAATAGGCTATGCTGGATAGTTCCAATTATTTCAAGGGGAGCTCTTCTTTTGTATCTATCCTTTAAATAGTGATTTCCATTTCTTTTATGTAATACTAGATTATTTTGATTCATCTCGACGACCTTCTGGTGATATTCAGCCACGATTGATTTACAATAATAATTAAAGGTTACAGTTCTATTACAAAGATTTCTTAATTTTTGTAAACATTTTTCAAATCCGGTTAACTGTAGGTAGTAGGTAGATAAGTCGTAATATATGACCATATCCCATGCATTATTTATTAGATGAAGGTCAGAAATGTGCTCCATATAAATTCCCGGATTGTGTTCAAATGGTAAGATTTCTACTGCGGGTTGTCTTTTTTGGTTAGAGGGAGTACTCATGATTGGTAGAGATAAAACACTTAGGACACAGTTTAATATTATTATTGAGGTGGCTATTGGTGAAGTCTTTTTCCGTTTAGGATGTAAAGCTGTGCGCCGAAGTTCCTCAATAGGTGGACGTACAGGAATATTGGTTGGATATATTCGTGGGCGTTTTCTTACTTGGTTGGTATTTTTCAGTTGTATGGTAATTTTTTCTGAAGTTTCTGTTAGATTTGATGGCGTTGACTCGGGTTTTGTAACACTTGAATCGCTGAGCTGATTCGTTGGTAGTGACAGGTGTGAAGTAACTGCTAATGGTTTAGATTTGCCAGGTAGTTCTGTAGATGGTTCTGGATTGGGAAGGTCTTCAGGTTCAAATGGAAGTTTGCAAACCTTAGTTATTGGTCGTTTTATAAGACCTTTAACTGTCTTAATTGTTACTACTCGGACTAATTCATCTGATCCTGGGTGAGTAGAGTCTATACGATCCAATAACCACTGCCCTGGTGGAAGTTTATCTTCTTTTAGAAGTATAATGTCTCCTACTTTTAAGTTATTTTTTTCTACTTGCCATTTATTTCTTTGTTGTAGTCTGGTTAAGTATTCAGACGACCAGATTTTCCAGAAGTCATTTCGGGATCTTTGTACCATATTCCATCGTTTTAGGAGATTTAAGGGTTTATCTGTCGATGGATATTCTAAGGGCGCGATTAAAGGACCACCTATCAGGAAATGACCAGGCGTCAAGACTGCTAAGTCATCGGGATCGTTACTGAGTGGACAAAGGGGACGTGAATTCAGACATGCTTCGATCTGTGCTAGTAAGGTGCTGAATTCTTCATTGGTCCACTTGACATCCCCAGCTATTCTCTTTAAATGATGTTTGGTAGACTTTACTCCAGCCTCCCAAAGTCCACCAAAATGAGGAGATGCGGGAGGAATGAAATGCCATTGAGTACTGTAATTTGTGACATATGTTGCTGCTTCTTTGTGGCACCTATCCACCGTTAACTTGAACTGTTTTTCCAGTTCGTTTCGAGCTCCTACAAATGTAGTCCCACAATCACTATAAAGATTTAGACAAAGCCCTCTTCGTGATATGAATCGCTTGTAAGCGGCTAAAAATGCTTCAGTAGTGAGGTCACTTACTACCTCTAGGTGAATTGCTTTGGTACAAAGGCAGACAAATATGGAAATATAGCCTTTAACTGATTTTGTACCTCGGCCTTTAGATGTTCGTAAACTGAATGGACCGGCATAGTCTACACCGGTATTTGTAAACGGCAAGGAGGGTTGCACTCGAGGGGCAGGTAGTTGACCCATTAATTGCTTGGAAGTTTCCGCTTTATATCTACAACAGACAGTGCATTGGCGTATGGTGTGTTTAATTGTGCTCTGCGCATCTATTATCCAGTACTTCCTTCGTACATAGGCCAGCGTAGCCTGCGCTCCCCCATGCAGTATTTTATGATGTGCATCTCTCACTACTAATGTTGTGAAATGATGAGAATGTGGCAAGATTATTGGATGTCTTTGATTATAAGGTAAATTAGCATTTTCTAATCTGCCTAAGACACGTAATAAGCCATAGTTATCCATAAATGGATTTAATGAGTTTACTTTTGAGGTTGTAGGTATTCTTTTTTCTTTGGATAATGATTTAATCTCATCGGAAAAAACTTCGAGTTGTACTGTCTTAATGCATTGCAATAAAGTTTGATGCAGCTCTTTTGTACAGAGACTTCCCTGAGTGTGTTCTCTCCTAATGAACCTTCTACAGTATGACAGTACTCGAGTGAGTTTTGTCAAACTAGAGAATCTAGTTATAATGTCATTTGGTCGTATAGTAGATGCTAAAGCTAGTACAGGAGCTTCAATGGGTGACTTTGGTATTTCTATTGAATCAAAGCTAGACTTGGGCCACTTTTCTTGTGGTAGTCCTAACCACTGTGGTCCTGACCACCACAGTTCATGATTCTTTAGTTTGGTTGGAGATATGCCTCTTGACGCACAATCAGCTGGGTTGTCTGCTGATCTGACATGAGACCATGCTGATGCTTTAGCTGCATCCAGAATGGCTGAAATTCTGTTTGTTATAAATTTATCAGGTTTTTTTGGACCTCCTTTGATCCACGCTAGAGTTATAGTGGAATCCGTCCATAGGTATATGTTTTCTTCTTTGACGTTTGGGACGGATTTTGCTCTAATAAGGAGCTTTGACAGTAGGACTGCTGCGCATAGTTCTAGTTTAGGCAACGAAATCTCTTTCTTAATTGTCGCAACTTTTGTTTTTGCTGTATACATGGTGGTTACAAATTCACCCTGTGAGGTGTATACTCGTGTATATAATACTGCTGCGTATGCTCTTTCCGAGGCATCGCAAAAGCCATGAAACTGAAAATCACGACAATCCTTGCGGTACTTAATCCAGCGGGGGATTTTAATGGCATTAATGGTTTCTAATTCCCTTTTAAACTGTCTCCAGTTTTGCGCGAAATTATCCGGCAATACATTGTCCCACTCTAAATTTGCTGCCCATAGTTCCTGCATGAGGATCTTTGCGCGAATTACTACTGGCGAAATCCAACCAGTTGGATCAAAAATTTTGGCTATGTCTGATAAGACGGATCGTTTTGTTGGGTTGGCATCTACCAGATTGCAGTTGACATTAAATTGAAAACAATCACTTGCCGGAAGCCAATATAATCCCAGTGTCTTTATAGTTTCTCCGTCTTTTAATAGTAAGAGGTTTTTCTCTTTATAGTCTTCTGGTATGGTATCCAGAAGTGATTGCTTATTTGTTGACCATTTTCTAAGTTTGAAACCCCCAGTTGCTAAGAGAGATATTAATTCTTGTTGTAGCGCCTTTGCTTCATGTATTGAATCGGCGCCCGTAAGCAAATCGTCAACATAAAAGTCTCTTAGCAATACTGCAGAAGCATTGGGATGGGCTTTAATTTCATCTGTTGCAAGTTGTTGTAAAACACGTAGCGCAAGAAATGGGGCGGCAGCGGTACCATAAGTGACTGTGTTAAGTTGATACTCTTTTATGGGTTCTTTGTTGGAGTTTCTCCAGAGTATCTTTAAATAATTTTGTTCTTGGGAGTGTATTTTAATTTGTCGATACATTTTTTCTATATCGGCAGTGAATTCATAGCGGTGCTGTCTCCAGCGTAGAATTAAGTCTGCCAACTCATTTTGTAATTTAGGACCTGGGTACATGGCATCATTTAAACTGATGCCTGAGGTCGTTTTTGAGGATGCATCGAACACGACTCGTAATTTTGTTGTTGTACTGTCATTTTTTATGACCGCTTGGTGTGGCAAATAATATCCTTCTTCTTTATTTGGTTTTACGGGTATCATGTGATTTAGCTTTATATATTCAACCATAAATGCTTGGTAAGATTTCTTAAGTTTTGGATTATTTTGAAATTTTCGTTCATTTTGTAGTAACCTAGCCAAAGCTTTCTTTCTTGAGTTGCCTAAATCTTTTATGTTACTTTTGAAAGGCATTTTAACAGTATAGGTACCATCTTTGTTTCGTTCGTGGGTCTTAACAAAGTGGTTTTCACAGAAATTATCTTCTATTTTGAAATGTTTTGTATTAGGCGTAACTGCTTCTAAATCCCAGAACTTTTTCAGTGTTTCATCAAGCTCTACATTGGATATCATGCATGTTAAGGCTTTTTCATCATTATTATCAGAAAATATCTGTCCTGATATTATCCACCCAAATTCGGTTTTTTGTCCAAGAAGACCATGTTTATATTTGACAATTTCTTTAGAGAGTATCAAACCAAATATATCTGCTCCTATAATTATATCAATAGGCCCTGGTATGTTGAAGTCTGGGTCCGCAAGAATGATATTAGCTAACTCGAATCTGTTTTGATAGTTTTCTAGTCTTTGGCCTGGCAGCATTTTTGTTAACTGAGGTAGTACAAGAGCTTGGGTTTTTAATGAAAAGTTAGATGAAAACCGGGGTGCAAGTTCTAAAAAGACTTTGTGTTTTACACTTCCTGCATGTGCTAGTCCTAAACCTACGACTTGAGCTTTAGCCTTGAATTTTGGAAGAGCAAGTAGTTCCGTCGCTGTTTCAGAGATGAAAGTAGCTTGGGAACCGGGGTCGACTAGTGCGCGAAGTAGTTTAAATTTGCCATCTACCGAACGGACGTTGATAAGCGCTGTGGCCAGAAGAATATGTCTATTACTAGTGCTTTGGAATGATTGAATATTGGTTTCTTGTTTTTGTCTAGTAATTGCATTTTCCTTTGATGTCTGAACATCTCTGTTTTGTTGAAAGTGTAATAAGGTATGATGTTTACGTTGGCATACCGTGCAAGTAAATTTACTGCGACACTTTTCACTTTGTTTGTGACTAAGACAATTAATACAAAGTTTTCTGTTTCTTATAAATTTGCTTCTATCTTGAATAGATAGCTGGAGGAATTTTTGACACTCATAGATTTTATGAGGTTGTTGACAAAATCCGCATTTCGAATTATGGTTTGCAAAAGTTAGGTAGGATTTATAATGTGGCACTTGTGTTTTATTTAATTTAGGAGATGCCATTGGCTCTTTCCTTTTAGTTTCTCTTACTAGTTCCAATGACTGGAATCTTGTCTCTAAAAAGCGGAAAAGGCTATCGTTTGTTGGTAAATCCCTGGGCTTTTCCAATGTTTGTTCATATAGCTTATGGCTTTCTAGATCAAGCTTCTGAAGGACTATATTTGTAATTATTGGTGCCCAACTACCTGTATCGATACCTAAATTTGTCAGAGCGTGAATGCACTCTCGAGTGGTATCGTAAAGTTTTCGTATACCGCTTGCTGATTCTTGCTCTAATTTAGGTTGGGTCAAGAGCATATGTACATGGATGGAACATATTTTCCTCTTATTTTCAAATCGGTCATTTAATAACTGCCATGCAGTTTTGTAATTGTAATTTGAAATCGTTAGATGCTGTACTACACTAGCAGCTTCCTGTCGCAAGTGGGTTTTTAGGTATTGCATCTTCTCTGCATCACCTAGTCGGTTATTATTATTAATTAATCGAAGGAAGTTATCGCGAAAGGCTGTCCAGTTTTGGTAATCACCTTCAAAGACCGGTAGTTTGACTTCATCCTCATTTCTTTGAGTGGAACCTTGTCTTTCTTGAATTATGATCGCCACATGGTGATAGCGGTCTTCAAGTTTTTCGTAGGTTTGGTTATTTAGATATTCATTATAATTTTCGTTGGGATTAGCAACTATTTCAGCATGGCTAAGCATAATTTTATTCCAGTACGTTTGGATAGTATTTAGCTTATGCTGATAGTAGTAGGTGGAACATGGAGAGACAATTTCCTGCTCTATTGTGTCTAAAATTCTTTTTAGCAGTTTTATTGTCTCTAGTTGTACTCGAAGTACTTTAATCATCAGTTTCTTTACATACGCTGCCTATATTGCTTGCGTCCTCAGCTGAGTTTTTTAGGGCGGTCATTTTTGACTGCAATAATTCCTTTATAGTATCGTAGCCAGCTTTTACTTCTTTATAGTAATTTTTGGCAAAGTAAGGGTGCTGTTCGTTATCTTCTCTTAAGGTCTCAATTTTATCATTTGTTTGATTAAATTCTTCCCATAGCTCTTCTAACCGTTCTAATTTTACTTAAACGTTTTCCTACTCTCGGAAGCTTTTTTATAATTGATTTTAATTTTGGCAATTGCCTCGAAGAGATTTTTCTGTGTTTGGACTAATGCTTCCATTTTATATCACAAAAGATTATAAATTTACTAAAATTGTATATCCGTTAACGCAAGAAAATTAAATTTGCTATATATTATAAATTTGTAGGTTTAGCAAATAAGTGTGGAAAACAGATCAGTACTAATGAGATGGACACTTGTGGAAAATATACAAAACAAAGTTCAAGAGCAATAATTCAATTTCAACACGATAAAAAATTTCGGTTAAACAAAGAGAATTTTCAGTAAAATGCAAAACACAGTTCAAGAGCAATAATTCAATTTCAACACTATAAAAAAAAATTCGCTTAAGCAAAGAGAATTTTCAGTACACTTAGCGCACCTTTTAAAAATGTTCACTTCAATAAAGAAAAACTAGCATAATCAGCACAAATATACCTAAGTTAAACTTCACAGATCAAATTTAATTTCAATATTCCCAAAAGTGTAAATAATAAAATATATATGAATATATAGTATACAATATGAAATATTTTATGGAAAAAAAAAATTTAATTATTATTAATTCTCAGAAACATACCAAATTATAAAGAGATACGGGGGACAGTTTTTCTGTTGTGTTCTGCTGTATTTTTTCTTGCTATT
The DNA here is from genome assembly GCA_964036015.1 of Leptarthrus brevirostris. Taxonomy (NCBI): domain Eukaryota; kingdom Metazoa; phylum Arthropoda; class Insecta; order Diptera; family Asilidae; genus Leptarthrus; species Leptarthrus brevirostris. The sequence goes on from OZ038376.1 coordinate 4,073,072, forward strand.
GTACCATTTACACCTGGCGGCTACTGAACGTTGGCTGATGAGTATCTTCCCTGGCAAGGGCTGCAATCGTTATGGCTGCTGCGGCAATGGCTTATGTTAGTATCGGCTGATACTATTTGGCTGGATGTAGAGCAATTGTCACTACTTCCGTAGCAGTGGCTGATATCGTTAAGGTGTTAGCAGCACCTGGATTTGCTGCTTATGTTATGACGGTTTGGCTGCCGTCGGAACTGATGTTGTGTTGGTTGTGGCTGCAGTCGTTAACAGCTACTGTTGTCGTTTTGGTTTGGGGCAGCTACTGCTGACTTCGTTATAATGGATCACTGTTGTTTGCACTCGTTGCAGTTGTTCACAGAAGACGTTTTATTTGTATGTTCCCCTGAAGTCACGGGTTGACCTTTAGGTGGCAAAATATCTTCCTTCTGGTATTATGACCTTGGGGATAGGTGATGGGTTCTCTCGTGGTTAAATGATGAAGCAAAGAACTTCCTCTATGTGGTGGACAAATGGCTGAGAGATATTTGGAAATCTCTCAATTTGTATGTACGCGGCTGTCTTCCTTGGCTCGAAGGACCAATGTTCTTAAAAATTCAATCTGGCTAGAATTTTAAGACTCGATGGGCTTTAGGACTTTAGAACCCCTACCTCTGGTGGGGGGAATTCTAAAGTAAAAGCCAAACCTGAAAACTGCTAAATGAAAGACAACTTGAAAACGACTAGACTCTTTATTATTTGATCCTCCTTTTTATATAAATTTGTCTTACTTTAAACTTACGTACTACACATGAATAAATGCTCTAATTCTATTGTATGGTTTGTGCTGAGTCTGCTAGAATGTACAGGTGAGTTAAATTTTTGTTATTGACACTTGATGCGTCTGGTTTTCGTGTGAATTGCAATATTGCACTTTTAAGTGTGGGAACATTGCTCGTTTGTTTTCACATGCTTGATAATTTTAAATATTTAGAAACATGATTTTTGAATTTTTAGGAAAATGAATTTTTGTCATGATTAATTGATAGATTGATTAATCAATTTGTGATTAGAAATAACTGTCTTAATTAATCCGTCGAGCCCCATTTACGTTACAATTGGTGTCAGAAGTGGGATTAATTAAGAAAGACTAAAAAGTGGACTTGGAAAGAAGAAGAAAAAGTGACTGTGAAATTAAAGTGAAATCGTGCAGAGAATAATCTAAATATGTTTACATGTGATAATGCTGCGAATAGTTAGTAGTAGTGCAGAGAATAATCTTAATATGGGTCGCAAATTAAAGGACTTAAGTGTTCAAGACTTAAAGGGGGAATTAAGTAAACGTTCCCTTCCTACAATTGGAAATAAATGTGCCCTGGTAGCGATACTACAGGAAGCTATAGAAAAGGAAGGAAAGGATCCAGAGGCTTTTGTTTTTGAAGACGGGCCAGAGGAAGAAGAAGAAACAAATACTGCAAGCATGATAGATCTTCTCAATGCTCTGATGTGTGAGATGAAATCATCCAAGGAAGAACAGAAAACATCATCAGCTGAGTTGAAGGCATCAATAGAAGCGTCAATAGAAGCATCGATGGCTGCACAGAAATCATCAATAGAAGCATCAATGGCTGAACAGAAACCAACGATGGAGGGTTCCGTAAATGAGTTAACGTCAGCGTTGGAAGAACAGAAAACATCGATGGAAAGTTCCGTTAATGAGTTGAAAGCATCAATAGAAGAACAGAAATTGTCGGTGGAAGGGTTGCAATCGTCAATAGTAGCTGAGCTTAAGGTTTCCATTGAAAAAGTGAAAGCTGAAGTGGAAAACAAAGTGGGTGAGTTAAAGTCAGACATAGGAAATATAGAAAAGAGATTGGAAGAAGTAGAAATCTCTGGACAAACGAATATTAAGCAAGTTAAAGGCGATATAGAAGCAATAAGGAATGAGCTGGAGAGCGTGAAGAAGAAGCAATCAGGAGTTTTATCTACAGACGTAACCGTAAATAAAAGGATTCATCCTCTAACATTTGACGGCCAAACGCCCTGGCAAACATACAGACTCCACTTCGAAACGGCAGCAGCAATGAACTTTTGGAGTGACGAAGAAAAAGCTACAGCTCTTATCTTGGCACTTAGAGGTGCAGCAGCTGAATTGTTACAGACTATACCGGCAGAACAAAGGTATAATTATTCATCTCTAATACAAGCTTTAGAATTGTGGTATGGAAACCAGCACATGCAAGAAGTCTACCGTCTACAGCTACGGAGCCGAACACAGAAGCACGGAGAGACGTTGCAGCAGTTATATGCGGACATAGAAAGGCTGACACATTTGGCTTATCCAACGTTTAGCCAAGATTATGTCAATGAGGTAACCAGAGAATCATTTATTAATTCGATTGCAGATCTTGACCTACATCAAGCTGTACGACTGGCTGGAAAGAGCACCAACGCTGAGGTTTTGGCTTACGCTCTGGCTTGGGAAGCAGCAAAACAAGCCTCCAGAAGACCTATGCACGAGACAGAAGAAACCGAATTAAAAGATATTTGTTACCGACTCAATACCCAGGTCAACCGCGGCCGTCTAAAATGCTGGACATGTGGCCAGGAAGGTCATCTCCGACGAGATTGCAGGAAGCAAAGGAGATCAACCCTTCCGGGATACGACACGAAGAAGACTGGTTGTGCAAAGTGTAGCAGAAGGAAACAAGAACAATTTGGATTGAAGAGAGGTATTGATCGGAACAACGAAGCTAAAGTGCCCCGTCGCAAGTACAGATGCTGGTCCTGCGGTAAAGAAGGTCACCTGCAAAGCGATTGTAGAAGGAAGACCCTTGATCACTTGTCAGAGATGTACAGTCCAATAGAAGGTGCTCAAAACGATGGAGATGTATTGGGAGGACATCGATGGCAAAGGACTAACGAAGAACAGCGAATGAAGAAAGAAATGGTACAAAGTGTAAACGAGTCAATATATTGCCGGAAATGACGAGTACAAAGATCAATTTGGACATTTGAAGCATGGGATTGCATCACCAGAGGAGAAGATTGAACCTGTACGAAGACTGACTGGCTTGGCGACATCGAGCCAAGGAAAGCAGGAACCACAGACAATTGATCAAGGAAGACAAGATTTAGAGGACGCACTGGAAACTTCACTAAATGACGATTCTGAAACGACTAAGAAGGTAGTAGTTAAACCATGGGCCGTTAGAGAGGAAACTAACATGCCAACGGTTCATGCTGAAGAAGATGAGATTATTCAACAACGACAGAAATTGAAGGAGTCGGAACAATGCAATCAAAGTCTACGTTCTCAACAGGAGTGGCTTTCATGGTGCTACAGGGATCTTCAGCTACATATTAGCCAGCTAGAAGAGAAGTGTGTAAATATGCAAGCAAAGCGCGAAGAGAGGGTCAACATGAAGGAATTCGAGATAAGTGACCTTAATTCTTTGTTCAAGGAAGAGAAATCTGATGGACAATAAGAGAAGCAGTTGAGATCTGGGGAACAGTTGCCACAAGCAAAGGAAGGATTATTAAAACAGAAGGACCACAGAAAAGCCATTGAGGATAAAAGCTGTTCTGGACGAACAGTTCTAAGAGGGGGGCAGTGTAACGTGCACGAGGTAGGCCAGGAAAATGGAAATAGTCAACCGTGTAATACGCATGTCCCAGGTGGCCAGAAATCAAGAAAGGGAAATGTCAAACGGGGAAAATCAAGGACGACTCGAACCCATGGTGAATATGTGAGGTGAAAATGTGTAACGGAAATATCTAGAACTAAGTGACTGAACTTTTTAGAATTAAGCTAAGTAGTATAAATAGGGCTGATCAGCAGCCTAGGTAGTTAAGTCGTGACTTAGACTGCAAAGTGTTTACATGTGATAATGCTGGGAATAGTTAGTTGAATTTTAACCAGTAAAGTGAATAAGTGTAAATAAGTAAAGTGAAACCGTGTATTGTGAAGAGAATATTGTCAAGAAAATTGTACGACAAATTAATGAAGTGAAGTGAATAAACTTGTGAACATTTGTGAATAGAAACTGAAACTGTCTTGATTAATCCGTCGAGCCCGAAGAGCCCCATTTACGTTACAATATATATTGTAAGATGCACTTTAGTCTGACATAGGCTACGTGATGAAAACGAAATCAAGTTGTTCAATGCGCATGACCCGAATGCGGCACATGCAAGAAGTCTACCATCTACAGCTGCGGAGTCGAGCACAGAAGCATGGAGAGACGTTACAGCAGTTATGTGCGGACATAGAAAGGCTGACACATTTGGCTTATCCCACGTTTAGACAAGATTATGTCAATGAGGCAGCTAGAGAGGCATTTATTAATTCACTTACAGATCGTGACCTGCAGGAAGCAGTACGACTGGCTGGAAAAAACACAAACGCTGAGGTTTTGGCTTACGCCCTGGCATATGAGGCAGCAAAACAAGCCTCAAAGAGTACTGTCCGCCTAAGACAAGTAACCGAAATAGAGAATACCTGCTGTCGGGTCAATAAATCGGAAAGACGTTGCCGATTTAAATGATGGAACTGCAATAAAGAAGGCCACCTCCAAAGAGATTGCAGAAACAGACGAAGATCAAACTCCCCACAAGATGACGAGAAGAAATCCGTGTCTGGCTGTGAAAAATGCAGAGAGAGAGAGAGAGAGTTGGCCAATAGAATCGACGCCCCCGGAATCATCATCAACATTTAGAAATTGCAGCGAAACGATAGCAGCTTAGTAATCAATGGGAGAGTTCAAGAACAAAAATGTACGATTACAGTAGACACAGGTGCTTCCAGGTCTATTCTTCGGTGCGATTATGCTAAAGACCACTGACTTAGCAACAAAAATCGATACATATTAAGGACAGCTACAGGAGAATCCGTTGAAGTGTATGGGGAAATATTAATGACAATATCCCTCGGCCACAATCGATTTTCTCACAGATTTATTGTCGCAGATATAACGGATGAGTGCAAACTAGGCCTCGATTTCATTGGAGCACACAACATTCAACTAGATATTGGCAGCGGGATCATGAAATACGACAACAGAGAGATTCCTATGGCTGTTGTTTATTCTAGATAGACTACGATCTTTTTGAAATTCGAACATTAACTATAAAAATCGGGCATGTAAAAGAAAAGTTGGCTTTCTTTGCAAAAAATGATTTTTTTGCTATGTCCGTAGTCTATCTAGAGTAGTTTTTTATGCCCTTTAAAATGAGTGCTGGATGAAGAAAATCGGTTCACTAGTTTTTTTGGAATCTTTTACGCCAATTTGAAAAACATGGTTTTGAGAAACCGCCGTTTAAAGTTTGCCCCGAAAAACTGACGAAAAAGATGCAGATAAGGAGAAGGTAAGAGGGGAGGGGTATTCTCAGAAAACGTCGAGAACGCTCTTTAACAAAGTCGCATTCATCACTCTAGATTCCAGAGCAGAAAAAAAATCCGGTAAGCGGAATCACGCGCGCAGCAGAGATCCTCGATCCCAGGCGCGCTGGGCCGGATCGGCGCCGACCACTTTCAAGTGGCATATCTTTCACAATTTTCGAGATAGGCTTTTGGAATTTTGGAATTATATTCTTAGAGGATATACTTATCGATTAAGACAATAAAAAAAAATCGATTTTTAAAAACGTCTTCATGTACTTCCCCCCTTAAGCAAGTGCCAAGAAGATTACCGCCCAAGCGGGAAGAAGCAGACATCATGATTGAAACAATGCGCAAAGAAGGACTAATAGAAGAGTCGAAGAGCCCGTGGATGTCTCTAGTGGTGCTAGTGAGGAAGAAGGGTGGGAGCACGCGATTCTGTGTAGACTATCGTCGACTAAATGATGTTACAAAGAAAGATAGTTATCCACTACCTCGAATAGATGACACGCTAGATACCCTGTCAGAATCCAAGTGGCTTTCGACGTTGGACTTGAAAAGCGGATATTGGCAAGTGGAGATTCTTCCAGATGACAAAGAGAAAACCGCAGTTTTGGTGGGAAGTGGATTATGGCAGTTCAAGGTAATGCCCTTTGGACTTTGCAATGTCCCAGCAACTTTCGAACGCTTAATGGAGTGCGGTTTACGAGGCTTAACTTGCAAAACCTGCCTGGTATATTTGGATGACATCATTGTAATTGGAAGAAGTTTTGAAGAACACCTAGAAAATTTACGGGAAGTGTTGAAGAAACTGAAGTCAGACAAACTGAAACTAAGCCCTAAAAAATGTACCCTCTTCAGAGGTCAGGTCAAATATCTTGGGCATGTGGTATCAACAGAAGAAATTAGCACTGATTCTGAGAAAATAGCTTCAGTGGAAAACTGGCCCACTCCACAAGATAAACATGAGCTGCGAAGTTTTCTAGGACTAGCAACGTATTACCGATGCAAGTAATGTTGGTATTGGCGCTGTTTTATCACAAAAAGTAAACGGACCAGAAAAAGTGGTGGCATACTATAGCAGAGCTTTATCAAAAACTGAAAGAAATAACTGCACCACAAGGAAAGAACTGTTGGCTATTGTTGATTCAGCGAATCTTTTCACAAATTCCTCTATGGACAAAGATTCACTTTCCGAACAGATCATGCAGCGCTGAAGTGGTTAATGCAATTTAAAAAGTCTGAAGGACAAGTAGCACGATGGCTGGAAAGACTTCAATCCTATGATTTTGAAATTACTCATAGGAAGAATAGATCCCATGGAAATGCAGATGCACTTTCACGACAGCCATGTAAATCGGAGTGTAATACTGTTCCCGTCCGGAAGGAAAATGCGACCATGTGACCGTGCAAAGAACAACTGTCGTACCCTTGACAGGATGGAACAATGAAGAATTTCGAGCAGCACAACGAGAAGACGAGGGAAGATAACGACGGAAAGACAGAAGTACAACGTTGAAGAGCTACTGTGTGCAATGGAATTCGCTTTGCGTTGAAGATTGAATATTGAAACGCAAATGGGAAACACCGGACGATTCATCATGCCGGATGCAGGTATTGCTTCCCAGGAACAAAATAAGGGAGGTGCTGGAGGAATTCCATAGCGGTGCTTCGGGAGGATTTCCTGGTGTCAATAAGACTTTGGAGAAATTAAGAGAACAATTCTACTGGCTACATATGCGGGAGGATGTGAAAGATTGGTGTCGAAGATGTACCGTTTGTGTCTGTAGCAAAGGATCTCACATCAAAACAAGGGGAGCTATGGAACAATACAACGTAGGAGCACCTGTCGAGAGAATTGCGATTGACGTTGCCGGACCATTTCCTGAGTCAGATCGAGGCAACCGATACATTCTAGTGGTAATGGATTACTTCAGTAAATGGCCAGAAGTATATGCAATAGCAAATCAAGAAATAAAGATATTGGCAGGGGAGTTAGTAACAAACTAGATATGCAGATTTGGCGTCCCGAATGAGCTTCATTCTGACCAAGGACGAAGCTTTGAATCTCAAGTATTCCTGAAGGTTTGCGATATTCTTGGAATAAGAAAGACGCGGACAACACCACTTCATCCACAGTCTGACGGGATGGTTAAGCGGTTTAATAGAACAGTGGTCGAACATCTCAGAAAAGTAATAGATGAGCATCAACGGGATTGGGATAGCTACATCCCAATATTTTTACTAGCTTATCGAACAGCCATCCATAACTCAACAGGACAGACACCATCTATAATTGTGTTTGGAAGCCAGATTCGACTACCCAGTGATTTGAAGTTCGGAACACTTGAAAAGGATGCTGAATCCACTAAAGAATACATAACCATACTTCGGAAGCGTCTCGCAGAAATCTATCAACTGACAAGAAAGCACCTCAAGACATCCAGCAACAGAATGAAAACACGATACGACATCAGAGATAATTGTAGCGGAAGGAGAACTCGTCTGGATACGGCGACGAAAAGGAAAATCACCGAAGCTTCAACGGCAGTGGAAAGGACCATACAAGATCCTTACGCGCATCAACGATGTAGTGTACAGGATACAACGGAGTCCGAGAGACAAAAAGGAGATCGTGCACATTGACTGCTTAAAGCCATATCTAGGAGATACAACTGTTAAAACTGCTTAAAGCCATATCTAGGAGGACGAACAGTTCTAAGAGTAAGTAGTATAAATAGGGCTGAGTAGCAGCCTAGTTGATAGTTGTATTTTAATCAGTGAAGTGATAAGTGTTAATTATTAAAGTAAAACGTAATATTGTGAAGAAATATTGCCAAGGAAATTGTTAAACGAACTAATTAAGTGAAGTAAATAAACTTGTGAACATGTGTGATTAAAAATAATTGTCTTAATTAATCCGTCGAGCCCGAAGAGCCCCATTTATATATATATATATATATATATATATATATATATATATATATATATATATATTTATTTATTTATTTTTTATTTATTTAAGCTTAATACAAGCAATAACATAACAAATACAAAAATACAAGCTAAAACATAATTCTAATACTACAAACTATAATAAATGATAAGTAATAATAAATAAATAAATAGTATAAGCTACAATATGATCTATAAATATATTAGATACAGGCAGAAGGCGGAAGGAAGAAGAATTTAGGAAGGCGATCAAGATCAGAATGGGAGCGATCAAGATATAATGTTTTCCGAAGGGATGAGTTACTCAGATGGAAGTCAAAGGAGGAAAGGTCGTTGACTTTTCGTAACATCCTGGTAATTGGCTCGCTTTGACCGTAGTTTGTGCGATGGCGCTCGAGTCGGAAAAGGGCAGTGGACCTAAGGTTACAGGGATTGGTATAGATGGGTAAGGATTGCAGGGTTGTAGGGCAGTCTATGGCACCAGTTAATAACTGATAAATGAAGAGAATGTCGGACACATTACGACGTTTACTTAGAGGTTGTAAGTCGATCAGTTTCAGACGGTTTTCATAAGGTGGAAGGTTGGATCTGTCTACCCACGGAAGATCACTGGACAGATTCAATCCTATTAATGTGAATTGTTTGTGTAGGTTACAATACCTGGCTGGCATATTCAAGAAGACGTCTAACGAAGGAGATGTAGAGAGATTTGGAAACATAAGGATTGGAGAACTCTATACACCAGCGCTTCACGAACCCGAGCGCGGAGTTAGCTCTGTTAATTATGCTGTCAATGTGGGAACAGAAATTGAGTTCGCTAGCACAGATTATTCCTAGGTCACACAAAGAGGTAACGATAGGGACTGGTACGTCGGTTAATATATAGACTCTCGGGGTGGGTGTAAGGCGCTTTCGGGAATAAGAGATGGACTGGTATTTGGAGACATTGAGCTCAAGAAAGTTTTTCATGCACCATGTTCTGAACGAATCGAGGTCTTTTTGCAGGAGAAGAGAGTCGGTTGTGCAGGAGATATGTTTGATTATTTTCATGTCGTCAAGATAAATGGAGAGCTCGGAGTGTTTAATGATACATTCAACATCAGTTATTGTAAGGATAAAGATCAATGGGCCGAGCTGGCTGCCCTGAGGAACACCGGAATGAGCGACAATAGGGTTAGAAATGGATGAGCTGAAAAGAACTTTGTACTGACGGTTGTTGCTGTAGGATCGAATCCAGGAGATGAATCTGGGGGGGGGGGAGCCTAGGCGATCAAGTTTGAACAAGATAACGTTATGGGAGATCTTGTCGAATTATTTATTAAAATCGGTCATCAACATATTTACCGTTTTCCAGGGCACATAGTGTTTTAAAGACGAGGTCAGTAAGGTTGGTGGTTGTAGATCTACCTTTGAGGAAGCCATGCTTGGAGAGTGAGAAGATAGACTTACAGTGGAAGAACATGGAATCATAGACCAATTTTTCGAATAGTTTAGGTATGGATGATAATTTAGCAATGGGTCTGTAGTTGGACACAACGTTTTTGCAGCCTTTTTTGAAGATGGGAATAAAATACGAGTTTTTCCATAATTGAGCAAAAACCCCTTGAGTGACCGATAGCCGGAAAAGCAAAGTAAGGGGTTGAACTAGATGCATGGCACACTTTTTCAGAACGATGGCCGGAATGTTATCTAGACCTGCGTGAAAATCGTCCTCAAGCCCGTTAATACTGCCTGCGATTAGTTCAGGATCAGGGTCAAAAGATGTAAACGACGTTTGAGTGCATTTGTTCATGAATGCCAAATAGTTAAGGTCGGGTTGTAGAGAATTGTCGCTCAAAGATTTACTGAAGAACTGTTCAAAAAGGTTGGCGATAGTAGAGGGTACAACAACGTTCGGAAAAAGCGGTATAAGCAGATAGGTAGGAAGAAGAGTCAAACTCAGTCTGGGTTAGAAGAAAAGTTTGCCAACGTTTATTTCTCCTGTTGCGGAGAGAGCGTAATTCTTTGTCGTACCATACGGGGGATGAGGAGTAGTTTTTACGAGGAAGAAGAGGGAATAGATTGTGTAAGACAGGCGTGTATTTCCGAATAGAACGGCTCTAAGACATCGTCTATTGGGAGATGTTGATGGATATCGCCAATATTAGAGTTGAGGAGCAAGTGATTTAATTTGTCAAAGTCGCCTTTACGAAAATTGAAGGATAAAGAAGACTCGGAGCTTGAAACGAAATGAGGGTGCTTGTAGGAGGAAACGAGGAACAAGGGAGGATGGTGACGGTCGAGGGAGGAGAGGAGGTGGTTGCTTTCTGCGACAGCCGAGTTAACTGGGTCTGGAGAAAAGATTAAGTCTAATTGTCTGTCCAGGAAGTTCCTGACTCCGCTTACTTGAAAGAGACCTGAAACGGAGAGCTGATCGGTAAAGAAGGCTTCTTTGGCCGAAGATGCGTTAAGGGGGACAAAGTGAGAACAGTCCTCGGACAATGACCATTGGATACGGGGGAGGTTAAAGTCACCCAATAAAATAAATTCATCTGAGGCGTTAGCGTTCTCAAGCAGGTTATCGATCGCTTCTGGGCTCGTAGGCGTCTAGAGGTTGAGAGGGGCGAATGTAACAACAGAGGATGTACAGAAGACACTTATTTAGATACATACAAATTCTGATATGGTAGAGTCGGAGGTCTTTAGCAGGGTGGCATTATAATGGTTGTGAGCAGCTATGAGAACCCCGCGACCTGGTGGATCATTGGTGCATGTACAACCGTCAACACGGAAAATGGTGTAGTTTGGAGGGAATAGTTCGTTGTCGAGAATTCCTGGTGTTGGATTGGATTCATTTAAGGCAAAGATATAGTGCGAGAATTTGTGGGAGTTAAGGAAAATATTGGATGTTTTTGTGCGAAGTCCTCTTACGTTCTGGTAATAGACTGACAAGCTGTTGGGGAGAGGTACTTGATCGGAAACCGCGTGTGCAATAGAGGGGGTTAGAAGCGAAAGTAGTTTAAGGAGTCGTTGCGACTTTTTTGAAGATGGGAATTGCGGCGAGAACTGACGTACGCAGCATAGGTGGATAGATCTTCTGAAACCTTGTGGAAGGGTATATTGAACGATTCATGGTACTTAGTAAAACGTTGGAGTAAGATTGTTGGGTCTGTGGGCAGGCCTTCTTGTTGTATACTTAACATGACGTTGGTGCTGGTTTTACCGCCAACACAGATGGAGTTACCGTCAACACAGACGGTATCGTCCGTCGCTGGAATCAGCATAATGCAAAGTCAATTTAACTGTAGGTTGGACTAGGGGATCGATATATGAATGATATTCGGATAAAGGGGTTTTCGTTAGCGTAAGGGGCGGATTAGCGGTTGGCTTGCGATTAGGTGGGCATGCGCCTAATCGATCGGACGAGTTGCGTGATTGCTCCTCAGTCAGTTCAATTTCTTCGCAGTATTTTCGTTTCGTGTGTTTTGTGCGTGTCTCAGCAAAGTGAGTGCCACTCTTTGCCGGGCAATAACATACCTGACACAGTTTCTCCTTGTTTACATTTTTGTCAGTGACCTTATTTTCAACTGGCCGCTATTTTGCAAGTGACTCAGTTAGTTTTTTCGCTTTTTAACGTGCCGGGAAATATTTTTGTTTTTCAAGCGGAAGTGAGTCAGTTTGTTTATTTTGTTTTAATCTGGTATTACTGCAACCTGGTGTAAAGCCTTTTGTTTAACTTTTTATTGTTAATTATTTCCGACTAATTCCTCACGCACAAAATGGCCCTTTGCAAGTCATGCTCTAATGAGTTGCTAAACAATGGTGTTACCTGTGATGGCATCTGTGGAGGTGTTTTTCATGGCACCTGTCTTTCACGTGGTCTTTCTACATGTAAAGAGTGCTCCAACATTAGGCCCTGTCACGTCTTACGGCTCACGAAGGAGGTCGTTGCTACGCTCTCCACGGATCAATCCTACATCGCAGATAAGGTCAACGAGATCTCCACAAACTTTGCTGGACTGCAAATTTTGTCCGATGACTGCGCTAGTCTAAACTTAAAACTGGACAAGCTGCTTAAGATCGCTGAGGGTTTGACCAACGACTCATCGCTTTTTTCAAGCAGGATTTGCGAGCTTTCCTTAAAGCTGAGCGGCCTGGTCGCTTCCTTGGATGACCTCCGCGCTGGATCACCATCGCCTTCCATCGGCCAACCTGAGGAATCTATCATGCCAATCTTAGACGACATTCGGCGCGGTGTCCGGCACGTCAAGCGGGATCTGGATTCGTGCTCAACAGCCATTGTGAAGAACTTGGAATTAATTCGCTCAGTCGGCTCTGATATTAAGAGTTTAACCACAAGAAGCTATCTCGGCCCCTCTTTTCCTCGGTCTGACACCACAGATGCTTCTGGTTTGAATTCTTCTTCTTCTGGACCTGCATCTTCTGAAGGGGACTGCCCCACTCTCCGGGATGCAATTTCCTCCTTGTTGCAGCCTACTTCTGATGGTGCTGCTCCTGTTGGTTTGCTCAATCCCGTTATAGAGAATTCTTCTTCTTCTGGACCTACAACTTCTGATGGGGACTGCTCCACTCTCCGTGATGCAACCTCCGCAGTTCCGCCTCAATCCACCGTGAATGTGATTCCTCCGCATTCCTCCTCGGCGCTGCCTGCCTCAGATGGTGATGCTCCTGTTGGTTCGGTCAAGCCCGTTATAGAGAATTCTTCTTCTTCTGGACCTACATCTTCTGATGGGGACTGCTGCACTCTCCGGGATGCAACCTCCGCAGTTCCGCATCAATCCACCGTGAATGTGATTCCTCCGCATTCCTCCTTGGTGCAGCCTGCCTCAGATGTTGATGCTATTGCTGGTTTGGTCAAGCCCGTTACAGAGAAGGTTGCTGATGTTGCCATCAATGTCTCTCCGCGAGTGTCATCCCAACCCACTTCCACCACATTTACGACCAACGAACTTGGCACCACCTGGACAGTATCGGAATGGGAGCAGAGACTAAAAAGGCTAGGCAGTAAACATTCATCTTTATCAAGCACAACTCCATTCCTTCTGAAGGGTGCACCTCATAACGCCAACGATTCCTGGGCCCACAGTTTTTTTCCCGCAATTTTGGATTCACCCCCGTTAGCTGCCTGAAGTTACTCTCGTCAGACGAAGGGAAATCCAGCAACTTCAAGATCTTCATCCCAAACAAATATGTCTGGCTCATCAGTAACCCCTCCAGCAAATTCTTCACTCTCGGGAACATCACAATTTCTAAGTGGACTAGGAAGTACGTTAAGTTTAACCCTAAGCCCTCTGCACCTAACCCCAAATTAAATACTAAAAAACCTAACCTCACTAACTACCCCAAACGACCTTCTCCCATACCTAAATTTAGTATTCACCCTAACCATAAGAATCTTAGAACTAGTAACAACATAATCACTCCTCACTCTTCCGCACATCTCACCATTAATCCTAAATCTAGTAATCCTAACTCCAATTGGCAGTTCAAAATGGGAGTATTTCCAAATTTTACTCTAAGTACTCCAGTCAAGTATCCCAACTTTTATATTCTCACATCCTTAACCCCCCTGTTCCAGTTACACCGAATCCCTCGAACACGTCCATTCCAACGGTCAACCCAACCAATACTGTTTTGAGTTCCGTATGTCCAGCGCACCCACCTAACCATGCACTCCCAACTTCTTCCGCATGCCCCCCGAACCTCAAGCCAACTTCTTCCGACCACTCCACCACCTCTGCTCCGATTTCCGTCTGTCCCACCTCTCCTCTATATACGCCAAACCTTGCACCCGCTACTTCCTCCGCATGCCCACCTAATTCCACGCCGTCATCCTCCTACACAGTCGCCCCGTCTCAAACAAATTCTACCTCCGTTAACCCGCCCATTCCGCTAGCCACAACTCCTTTATCCGAACATCATTCATTTATCGATCCCCTTCTCCCACCTACAGTTAAATTGACTTTGCGCTCTGCTGATTCTAGCGATGGACGATACCTCTTGTCCGGTTTACGGGACCGTCGCATTTATGACAACGTACGTCTATTTCTTGCCTATCTCCACGACAAACCGAACTCCGTCTGTGTTGAAGGTAAAACCAGCACCAACGTCATGTTAAGTATACAACAAGAAGGCCTGCCCACAGACCCATCAGTCTTACTCCAACTTTTCACTAAATACCATGAATCATTCAATATACCTTCCCATAAAGTTTCAGAAGATCTATCCACCTATGCTGCGTACGTCAGTTCTCACCGTATTTCCCATCTTCAAAAAAGTCGTAACGACTCCTTAAACTACTTTCGTTCCTAACCCCCTTGATTTCCCTATTTCTGACTTCCCCTCTATTGCACCCGCGGTTTCCGATCAAGATCCTCTCCCCAACAGCTTGTCGGTCTATTACCAGAACGTAAGAGGACTTCGTACAAAAACATCCAATATTTTTCTTAACTCCCACAAATTCCCGCACGATATCTTTGCCTTAACTGAAACCAATCTAACACCAGGAATTCTCGACAACGAACTATTCCCTCCAAACTATACCATTTTTCGTGTCGACGGTTGTGTAGAACGCTAACGCGTCCGATGAATTTATTTTATTGGGTGACTTTAACCTCCCCCGTATCCAATGGTCATTGTCCGAGGACTGTTCTCACTTTGTCCCCCTTAACGCATCTTCGGCCAAAGAAGCCTTCTTTACCGATCAGCTCTCCGTTTCAGGTCTCTTTCAAGTAAGCGGAGTCAGGAATGTACAGTAAAGAACGTCTTTACACCTTTAGAATAAACTTTATTCTGATCATTCCTTAAACTAGGTACAATATTTATACAAAAAAATCTTAAGGTATTTTAAATCAATATATACAAAAAATTACAAGATTGCATTTATTAAATTACAAGATTGCATTTATTTTCAGCTTGTTTTATTTTGATTTTCCTATGCTCGCGTAGGTGATTGAACTTCACTAAAAGCGCTGTGAAATGCAAGTCTGCATTTTTCGTGAGTTCAATTGGAATTCAACCTCGTAATTTGAGGAAATTAAATTATTTGACGAGTTAATAGGGAAAGTTGCTAATTCTGCTGAACATCCTCCCCCTTGGGTTGTCGTGCAACACAAAATCCTTGTTATGATGCAGGCTACTTCTGGAGGCTGGAACTGGTGGAAGTGGACGAATGTAGGATAAGGTAGGTTCCTGGGTCGTCTTCCGTCTCGTCCATCTTGAGTAGAGTGCATAACTTAATCCCATAACCAAAGTCGTTACTAGAAGATAATTGACGGCGTAATGATGAACATCGTGGGAGTTTAAGCTGTTGGGAATTCCAGTTGCGGATTTTAATGCGTTGATTTTGGAAGTCAATTCTTTCATATCCTGGGTGTTGCCTTTTAAATGTAGTTCTGCTAGTGGTTGCGGCGGTTTGTTGTCTGAGCTAAGATGATCTTCCAATAATTCAGTTATATTAATTCGTGGGATGAACGAAGATGTTAATTTGGTTTCATAACGGCCATGTCCACTGATTGTCATAGATGATTGTTTAATTAGGCAATCGGGTCGCAGCTTCAATATTCCGCTTCCATTGAGGGTTTTAAGTGAAACCTTGTTTCCACAAACAACATTAAACGTGGTTTCGGTATCCAAAGAAAATAACCAATTGTTGTTTGTGTGAAGTTGTATCCATATTTTGGATTTGCTTGCACTTCGGAACCGACACATTGGTGATAGTGACTGCCGATGATTCAGTAATTCCATCTCGCAATGACTGACATTGGATTTCAAATTATAAATAGGATGATTTTGTTTACACAGATATCGCTCATCGTCTACATATTGGCATTTGTCCAGTTCTGACTGAGCTAGGGGATAGTACCTGTCTCTGGGTAGATTGACAATGAGGTAGTTTGTCGATGGTTCCATCAGAACAAAATTTTTGCCGTGAAGCGTAGGAACAGGAATTAATTGGAACAACTGAAAGTACTCATCTTGCTGAAGTGGTATCCTTACATCAAATAGTACATATGAATCTGTTATTCTTGCTGCCGCTGTCATTAAGCTATAGAGCAGCAAAATGTCATTTTTTCCATATCCGGGGATTGTCAAAGCGGAGGGAATATGTTCCTTTATCAATGTGATTTGTTCTCGAAGTTGCATAGGTGTGAGCAACAATGGATTGATTTTGTTATGGTGAAGATCAGTTAAAACATCCAGCAAGGATTCTTGCGTTTTCTGGTAATTTTGCAGAACTAGGCTGGTCAGTATTGTTACCGAGGTGAAGGTTCGTGATGACTCTTGTTCATAATTTGAGTTGTCCAAGTATTTGTGCAAAGCTTGGATATGATCTTGAATTTCCTGGAACTGTTGTTGGGTTGCATTATCTCTGCGTTTCATAATATTTGCAGTAGTTTCCAGGACTGATGTTTGATTTCTAATTAACTGCATCAAGTAGTCTTCGTTTTCTTGTGTTTTCTGAATTTCTCCCTTTATATAATTCGCATAGTCAGAATCTAGTAAGCCGAACAGTTTGTTAGCTACGTTTCCAACAATGTCAAGGGGTGATCTCCGTTTTAGACTTCTGTAACCACCACTTCGATTGTATAAAATCTCGTTAACGTCTTCTATGTGGTTGAGTTGCTGTTGGAAGTGAGCAAGTATCTCCAGGCAATGATTTTTCCTGATTGTTATCAATTTACATAGTTCCTGTATTTCAGTTATGCATGTCTTAATTCCCCGCAATTCGGTCCAATAATTTTCTAGGCTATAATAAACTAGGATAATCCACTCGCTGTTTATTATTTGAGCTTGAACAAGAGATTCAAAATATAATCCTGGATTATTTGTAAAGGGTATTACTTCTACTGGAGAAGTGAATGGTTTTCCTACTATAGGTAGCACCAATGAAGTCAACAGGAGGAGTCTGATGGCGACGGAATTACCACTCGTTCGTTTTGTTTCCGACCGAGCGAATTGTTGGCTATGTAAAGACTCTGTTGATAGTGCGTTGTTTGGCCTTGTATTGTTTTCTTTTTGCTCCTTTCTTCTTTCCATTTCTAGCTCTGAAATATAAGTTGTCCAATTTGAATTAATTGGTAGAAATTTGCCCTTCAAATGGTGAGAATTAAGTCTTCTTTTTTTGACAGGAAGACTAGTTGAAACATACTTTTGAGTTAATAGGAAGGTGCTTTGTCTTTTCTCTTTATTAAAACTACGTTGCTCAATTGACTGGTCGTTTGTTTCATCATGAGGACTTAAGTCTTCCGTAATTGGAAGTGGACACAGGTTATGGATGGATCTTTTGAAGATTCCTGATTGTGTTTTCACAGTTACTACTCTGGTGTGATTGTCGGATCCCTGAAAGGTATCTATTACGCGTCCTAGTGACCATTTCATTGGAGGCAAATTGTTGTCTTTGATCAAGACCAAGGTGCCAGGTTGAAGATCCGGTTGTTGAGATTTCCATTTATGTCTAAGTTGAAGTTCTTGTAAGTATTCTGATGACCATCTTTGCCAAAATACTTGTTGTATATGTTGTAATCGCCTAAATCTCGTTAACCTATTGATGTTCTGGTTCGGCGATTGCTGTCAGCGGAGAGCCAGTAAGAAAATGTCCTGGTGTAAGAACTTCCAAGTCGTTGGGGTCTCTTGACATAGGTGTTAAGGGCCTCGAATTTAGTATGGCCTCGATTTGCACAATTATTGTGTGCAATTCCTCAAACGTAAGGTTGGCATTCCCTACTTGCCGCAAAAGGTGCCCCTTGGCTGATTTGACAGCTGCCTCCCAAAGGCCTCCAAAATGAGGTGATCTTGGAGGTATCGGTTTCCATTGAATGTGATTTTGTAGACATAGATCACCAATAGATCTCTGTAGATCCTGGGATTTAAACAGTGCTTCCAGTTCTTTTAATTGTGATCTGGCACCAACGAAATTGGTGGCATTGTCGCAATAAATTGTTGCACACAATCCTCTGCGCGATATAAATCTCTTAAGAGCATTTATAAATGATGTTGCACTGAGATCGCTGACGACCTCCAGGTGAACTGCCTTTGTTGTGAAACATACAAACACAGCTATATAGGCTTTATCTGGGATCTTTCGTTTTAGTTTATGATGGATCATGATTGGGCCACAGAAATCTACGCCAGTTGTATGGAATGGTCGTGCTGGTACAACCCTCGTTGCTGGTAAATCCCCCATAATCTGATGAATGGTAGTAGGTTTGCAATGAAAACAGCGTATGCACTTGTGTACTATTTGTCTGGCTAACGTTCGGACATCTGTGATCCAATATTTCTATCTAACAATGGCTTTCAATGTTTGTGGACCTGCATGCATGTGTTTTTTATGCAGGTGTGTTAGTAATAACTCACTGAACTTATGGTTTTTAGGCAGAAGTGCCTGATGCTTTGCTTCTGGGCTTAATTCAGAATGCTTTAAGCGTCCACCAACTCTAATTATGTTCATGGAGCTGTTCAGATATGGGTTTAATGATTGAATGGTACTACTTGTACAGATTGACTTATTTTCTTTAAGATTGCGAAACTCCTTGAAGAATGATGTGTATTGAACATTTCGAATCATTCCATTGAATGCTGTATCCATTTCTGTTAATGTAAGATGGCCTGCGGTTCTATGCCCCTTTATTAGTTTACAATTTTGATAAAATCGAATGCAATACGCAAAGATCCTTTGGAGCCTCATAAATGAATTTTTATGATTAGCAGATGAGAGTATATCTTCGTTCTCTTCTGGCTTTATCTTTGCAGAGAGAGCAAGCTTATTATTTCGTATTTCCGGGACATCTGACGATGGTTGAAATTTATTTTGAGGCCATCTTGCAGCTGGCTGCGATAGGAATTCTGGACCATTAAACCATAATGTTGATTCTTTCAAGCTGTCTGGGAGCATCCCTCGAGAGATAATGTCAGCTGGATTCTTTGAACCTTCGATGTGGTTCCATTGATGCTGTGTTGTGAGTTGCTGGATTTTCTCTACTCGGTTAGCTACAAAAGTACTCCATGTGTATGACGGTGCTGTGATCCAAGAGAGTACAATTGTGGAGTCGGTGTAATAAAATATTTTGGAAAGAGTTTTTGGCAGGACTTGTCGGACATGGTCAACTAATTCCACCATAAGAACGGCAGCGGAAAGTTCTAGTCTGGCCAGTGTTGTGGTTTTCAAGGGTGCTAGTCGTGATTTAGCACATAAAAGCCGAATCCGTATCTGTCCAAAATCATTGACAGTCCTAATGTAGCAGCAGGCTCCATAGGCTGATTCACTGCTATCTGAGAAGGCATGTAACTGGAACTCAACTGGGTC
Organism: Leptarthrus brevirostris; assembly: GCA_964036015.1. Lineage (NCBI taxonomy): Eukaryota > Metazoa > Arthropoda > Insecta > Diptera > Asilidae > Leptarthrus > Leptarthrus brevirostris. The sequence goes on from OZ038376.1 coordinate 4,092,688, forward strand.
CGTATACGAAACATGCCTTGAGATCCTGAGCTTATTAAGTCTTTCCAATTGACCTTGAAAGAGTTGCCATCTTTTCTTTAGTTCCTCTGACAACTCTTCATCCCATGACAGATTCAACTTCTATAGATCTTGGACGAATAATTTTCCAAGAACTGTTACAGGTCCAATTAGGCCAAGGGGATCAAAGATGCGTGTTACGTCTGATAGCACAGTGCGTTTTGTCACTTTCTCCGACTGAGTGTTATTTGTTTGATATTGAAAGACATCTTCAGTAGGCTGCCACATGAGTCCTAATGTTTTAATGACTTCACTTTCCTGAACGACCAGCATTTTTTCCTTGTATTCTTCTGCGAGGTCTTGTATTATCTCGGGATGATTGGAGCAGAATTTCCTTAGCTCAAAACCTCCGCCTTTTAGAAGCTGTATTAGGTCATTTTTTAGTTTTAGAATAGCTTCCATAGTGTCTGCTCCCGTTAAGATGTCATCAACATAGGTATCACTCTCGAGTACAGATGCTGCATTAGGAAATGTGTCATGTTCGGCTAGTGATAGTTGATTTAAGCAGCGTGTTGCAAGAAAAGGCGCGGTTGCAGTCCCATAGGTCACAGTATTTAATTGATATGTTCTTAACGGTTCATCTCTCTTGCTGCGCCACAAAATAAGTTGGAACTTTCTGTCTTCTGGATGAAGTTCTATCTGACGATACATCTTGCATATATCGGCTGTCATAACATACTTGTGCAGTCTGAACTTAATTAGAATTGAGAACAAATCTGATTGCACCGTTGGACCTACCAAAAGAAGATCATTCAACGATTTGCCGGAACTTGTTTTTGCCGATGCGTCAAATACTACCCGTAGCTTGGTTGTGGAGCTATCTGGCTTTGTAACGCAATGATGTGGCAAGTAGTAGTGCACAGGTGGGATATCCTTTTTTGGGATTGGCTGCATATGACCAAGTCCTTCATATTCGATCATGAAGTCGTTATATTGTCTTCTTAATTCTGGTTGTCTGTCCAATTTTCTTTCCAGAGCGTAAAAGCGTCTTGTCGCCATTTCTAAAGAAGATCCAAGTTTTGAGGGATTCTTGCGGAAAGGCAATCTAACCATGAATTGTCCTGTAGGTGTTCGTTGAAAGGTGTGCTGATAGTTCTCTTCACATTCGTGTTCTTCCTTTGTCATGCGTCTGGTGGATGCAGTGTGTTGTTCTAGTTCCCAAAATTGTTGCAACTGCTTCTCTAATTTAGTAAAGGAAGGCTGAGTTGCAATATGACATTGAAAGTGATTCGATGCCTCTTGTGGAATTCTTCCAGTGATAATGCAGCCTAGATTGGTGTTTTGCAATAGCGGAAGATCATTGGAAAGTCTTATTTGTCCTTCTCTCAGGAGTTGAAAATATAAGTCCGCCCCTAATAACATGTCAATGGCTTGGGGCTTGAAAAAACTGGGATCAGCCAACTGGATTTTGCTTGGAACGTTCCAGTTAGAAGTGTTAATATACATGGCAGGTTGGTATTCACTAATCTTTGGTAAAATGACTGCGTTAATTTGTAAAGAGAAATAATTTACCTTGGATTTTATGGTGAGCGAAGTTTCAAACTTTGCGATGGTTTCTAGGCCGCCAATGCCACTTATTGTGAAGTTTACCTTTCGACGCTTCAGTCCTAAGTCTTGGACCAATCGTTCATGAATGAAATGAAGCTGTGAACCTGAATCCAGAATAACCCGGCAGGGCATGGTGGTTCCAGTAGGACTTACGACGTTTATGACAGCTGTTGCCAACAAAATTGTAGACCTTGTAGAAGCATTTAAACTTACATTGCGAGGATTTGCAACCTGTTCTGAAAAACCTGTTTGTGTTTCTCCTTGTTGAGCTTGTGTCTTTAGTGAAGTCATACGATCCTTCTGTTGCGAGGTATTCGTTACTTGGGTTTCAGCTCTTCTGTGTTTTGATGTAGCAATAGTATTACTGGTTTGTTGTATGTGGATTAAGGTATTGTGTCGACTATTGCATTTGGTACATCCTCTAGCTGGACACTCCTTGATGATGTGCCCTGACTTCAGGCAATTCATGCACAACTTGTGCTGCTTTAATAACTGAACTCGATTTTCCAATGAACTGTATAAAAATTTGTTGCATTGGAAAACCTTATGATTTTGCTTGCATATTGGACACTTTGATACTTGGGTCGCGGCCATGAGTGAAGATGGTTTTTTACGTTCCTCCTTCATTTGGAATGCTTCTAGCATTTGGAATCTTGATTCCAAAAATGTGAAAAAATCCTCAAGCCTTGGTAATTGTCGAGGGGACTTTAATGATTGTTCATAAAGTCTTCGTGACTCTTTATCTAATTTTTGCAGTAGAAGGTGTAGGAGGATGGGGCTCCACTCGTTTGTTTTGATTCCCATGTTGTCAAGAGCTAATAAGCATTCCTTACTAGTGTTATGTATTCTCTTTATGCCTGTACTAGTCTCTGCTGTGAGTGTAGTTTGAGAGAGCAGTTCGTTTAAGAGGTCGGTGACAATAGCTCTTGGGTTATCGTATCGATCCACCAGTATTTTCCATGCCAATGTGTAGTTATCGTCAGTAGCTTGCAGATGTCGGATGAGCCGATTTGGTTCTCCAGTCACGTTTGCCTTCAAATAATACATTTTCTCGGCAGCGCTTATTGATCTGTTATGTATAAGCTGAATAAACAAATCTTTGAATTGTTTCCATTTAATAACACTTCCATCAAAGACTGGCAAGGTTATTTTTGGCAGCTTGACGTTGTCATTATTAGATGGGCTACCGGCATGTATATCTAGCTTTTCTTGCAGTTGTATGGCTACGTTTTGGTAGAGATCCTCAATACGATTATAGTTACTGACATCATATGAAGTTTCAGAAGATTCGCCAATGATTTCCCTATGTTGGGAGACTATCTCTGCCCAGTACTCGTTTACTGTCTTCAGTTTTTGTACGTAATAGGCTCTTGATTGTGGCACCAATAATTCCCCTTGTGTACTGCATATAATTCTCTCGAGCGCTGTTATGGCGGCTTCTTGTTGGCGGTTGAACCTCAATAACCTTGGGTTAGAATCAGCCTTTACTTGATTCGCTGTTTCCTTATTCTTCTCTTCCAGCCGTTCGCGTAGTTTAGAAGAGAATAATTTATACTCTTGCTGGACCTGCAAGAAGTAATTCAACGTGAAATAAGAGTGACCTGGCTCTTTATCATGTAGTTGTTGTAGTGTTTGATGGTTTTGATTGAATTTTGTCCAAAACTCATCAAGTCTCTGCTGATAACTCCTCGTGTTATCAGGAGTTCTTCTCTCGATGTACAGTAAAGAACGTCTTTACACCTTTAGAATAAACTTTATTCTGATCATTCCTTAAACTAGGTACAATATTTATACAAAAAAATCTTAAGGCATTTTAAATCAATATATACAAGAAATTACAAGATTGCATTTATTAAATTACAAGATTGCATTTATTTTCAGCTTGTTTTATTTTGATTTTCCTATGCTCGCGCAGGTGATTGAACTTCACTAAAATCGCTGTGAATTGCAAGTCTGCATTTTTCGTGAGTTCAATTGGAATTCAACCTCGTAATTTGAGGAAATTAAATTATTTGACGAGTTAATAGGGAAAGTTGCTAATTCTGCTGAACAAGGAACTTCCTGTACAGACAATTAGACTTAATCTTTTGTTCAGACCCAGTTGACTCGGCTGTCGCAGAAAGCAAGCATCTTCTCTCCTCCCTCGACCGTCACCATCCTCCTTTGTTCCTTGTTTTCTCCTACGAGCACCTTCATGCCGTTTCAGGCTCCGAGTCTTCTTTATCCTTCAATTTTCGTAAAGGCGACTTTGACAAATTAAATCACTTGCTCCTCAACTCTAATATTGGGGATATCCCTCAACATCTCCCAGTTGACGTTGCTTTAGAGGCGTTCTATTCGGAAATACACGCTTGTCTCACACAATCTATCCCTCTTCTTCCTCGTAAAAACTACTCCTCATCCCCCGTATGGTACGACAAAGAATTACGCTCTCTTCGCAACAGGAGAAATAAACGTTGGCAAACTTTTCTTCTAACCCAGACCGAGTCTGACTATTCTTCCTATCTATCTGCTTATACCTCTTTTTCTGATCGTTGTGATACCCTCTACCATGAGTACCTCCAACGGATGGAAACTAGCTTCATATCCGACCCCAAGCGTTTTTTTAGCTTTATTAATTCTAAGAAGAAATCCAAAGGTTACCCTTCCACCCTAAAGCTCGAGAGTACCTCTTCATCTGATCCTAAGGTTATCGCTAACCTCTTTGCACACTTCTTCAGTAAATCTTTCAGCGACAATTCTCTACAACCCGACCTTAACCATTTTGCATTCATTGACAAATGCACTCAAACGTCGTTTTCATCTTTTGACCCTGATCCTGAACTAATCGCCGCCAGTATTAATAGGCTTGAGGACGACTTTCACCCATGTCCTGATGGCATTCCGGCCATCGTTCTGAAAAAGTGTGCCATGCATCTAGTCCAACCCCTTACTTTGCTTTTTCGTCTCTCGGTCACTCAAGGGGTTTTCCCTCAATTATGGAAAAATTCGTATATTATTCCCATCTTCAAAAAAGGTTGCAAGAACGATGTGTCCAACTACAGACCCATCGCTAAATTATCATCAATACCTAAACTATTCGAAAAATTGGTCTATGATTCCATGTTCTTCCACTGTAAGTCTATCTTCTCACTCTCCCAGCATTGCTTCCTCAAAGGTAGATCTACAACCACCAACCTTACTGACTTCGTCGCTAAAACCCTATGTGCCCTGGAAAACGGTAAAGATGTTGATGTTATCGCCACCGATTTTAGTAAAGCATTCGACAAGATCTCCCATAACGTTATCTTGTTCAAACTTGATCGCCTTGGCTTCCCCCCCAGATTCATCTCCTGGATCCGATCCTACCTCAACAACCATCAGTACAATATTCTTTTCAGTTCATCCATTTCTAACCCTATTGTCGCTCGTTCCGGCGTCCCTCAGGGCAGCCACCTAGGTCCATTGCTTTTTATCCTCACAATAAATGATGTTGAATGTGTCATCAAACACTCAGAGTTGTCCATTTATGCCGATGACATGAAAATAATCAAACATATCTCCTCCACTACCGACTCTCTTCTCCTGCAAGAAGACCTCGATTCATTCATCACATGGTGCATGAAAAACTTTCTAGAGCTCAATGTCTCCAAATGCCAGTCCATCTCTTATTCCCGCAAGCGTCTTACCACCACCCCGAGAGTCTATATGTTAACCGACGTACCAGTCCCTATCGTTACCTCTTTGTGTGACTTAGGAATAATCTGTGATAGTGAACTCAATTTCCGTTCCCACATTGACAGCATAATTAACAGAGCTAACTCCGCGCTAGGGTTTGTGAAGCGCTGGTCTAGAGAGTTCTCCAATCCTTATGTTTCCAAATCTCTCTACGTCTCCTTCGTTAGACCTCTCCTTGAATATGCCAGCCAGGTATGGTCCCCTACACAAACAACTCACATTAATAGGATTGAATCTGTCCAGCGTAGGTTTATTCGCTTCGCTCTACGTGATCTTCCGTGGGTTGACAGATTCAACCTTCCTCCCTATGAAAACCGTCTGAAACTGATCGACTTACAACCTCTAAGCAAACGTCGTGATGTTTCCGACATTCTCTTCATTTATCAATTATTAACTGGTGCCATAGACTGCCCCTCAATCCTGCAATCTTTACCCATCTATACCAATCCCCGTAACCTTAGGTCCACTCCCCTTTTCCGACTCGACCGCCATCGCACAAACTACGGTCAAAGCGAGCCAATTACCAGGATGTTACGAAAAGTCAACGACCTTTCCTCTTTTGACTTCCATCTGAGTAAATCATCACTCCACAAAGCCTTATATCTTGACCCCGCCCATCTTGATCCTGATCGCCTACTTTAATTCTTCTTCCTTTCGCCTTCTGCCAGTTATCAATATATATAGCTCATATTGTAGCTTATACTTTTTATTTATTTATTCTTAATTATTCATTTATTATAGTCTGTAGAATTAGTATTAAGTTATAGCTTGTATTTTATTTTTTTATTTTTTTATTTTTTATGCAATAGCTTGTATTAAGCTTAAATAAATAAAGAGGAAGTAGCGGGTGCAAGGTTTGGTGTATACAGAGGAGGGGTGGAACTGACGGAAATCGAATCAGAGGCGGTGAAGTGGTCGGAAGAAGTTGGCTTGTGGTTAGGTGGGCACAAAAAAGAAATTGCGAGTACATGGTTAGGTGGGTGCGCTGGATATACAGAACTCAAAACAGTAGTGGTTGGGTTGTAGGCTGGAATGGACGTATTCGAGGGCTTCGGTGCAAATGGAACAGGGGAGTTAAGGGTGTGAGAATATATAAAGTTAGGATACTTGACTGGATTAAAGTTTGGAAATACTCCCATTTTGAACTGCCAATTGGATTTTGGACCATTATCTTTAGGGTTAAAGGCGGAAGGTGCGGAAAAGTGAGGAGAGATTATGTTATTACTAGTTTTAAGGTTCTTATTATTAGGCTGAATACTAAATTTAGGTATGGGAGATGGTCGTTTGGGGTAGTTAGTAGCGTTTGGTTTATAACTATTTAATTTAGGGTTAGGTGCAGAGGACTTAGGGTTAAATTTAACATACTTCCTAGACCACTTAGAAATTTTGATGGTCCGGAGAGTGTAGATTTTGCTGGAGGGGTTACTGATGAGCCAGACATACTTGTTTGGTATGGAGATCTTGAGTTGCTGGATTTCCCTGCGTCTGACGAGAGTAACTTCAGGCAGCTAACGGGGGTGAATCCAAAATTCCGGGAAAAAAAGCTGTGGACCCAGGAATCGTTGGCGTTATGATGTGCACCCTTGAGAAGGAATGGATTATGTTCGCTTGGTGAAGATGAATGTTTGCTGCCCAGTCTTATAAATAATATATATATATATATATATATATATATATATATATATATATATACATATATATATTTATTTTTATTGTAACTATGTTAAGGTAAGTATCCGTTGTTCTTCTGATTTTATGTTCTTGGATAGGATTTTCTTTTTGCTGGTAATTTAACAATTTTTATATGGGTATATTTACCTAAGTTATAGGATATAGCAGCATTATATATTAGATAGAGCGCCGCCGTGAAACAATGTCATAGTTCTGATTCTATACTCTTGAATATGTTTGTTATAATGCTTTATATTTTATATAATTAGTCAGGCTGGCAGAGGGCTTTAAGCCATTGTCTAGATGTTTAGTTAGAATTAAGAATAATTATGAACTGTTAATTGAGTTTTTCTGAATGGACAATATTATTCTAGCCAGCGCGGCGGTATTTTTCCCCTACGTCGGCCGTAATGCCAAGACTTCGGGCATTTCTCATTCGCTCGTTCTGTACTTATGTATTGTCTGTAACGTCCGCTTTCTGTGTGTGTGTGTGCAGTGTTTTTATGTAACTTTAGTGCTTGTATATTTGTGATTAGTGTTTTGATACAACGGCTGTGGAAGACAAGATGATTGGCACGATAGTCACTTTGTCCAATCTGTGTATTTTGTGATCTTCTCCCTAAAAGTGTTCTGCACATTGTTGGTGTTGGGTACTGCAAAAAATTAGGTGTTGTTTTGCTGTATTTGTGAGAGTGTATATTTGTAATATGGTGTGAATGTGGAAGGTGTAAAAAGGTTGTGTTTCAGGGCTAACTGTTGGTGTATGACATTGCAGACCTTGTTGTGCATATGCAAGTAATCTGTTTGGGTAAGGAGTTTCCATCCAGCCGTTATATATTCTATTGTTTCAGAAGCTAAATGACAAAGTCTGCACGTGTCGTCCTGTACTGTTTCCTTTAATTCTAGACTAGCAAGCATGAATCCTTCCATCTCAGGGTTACGTTCGACGCAACTCCGTCGACATGATTTTGGCTCAGCGTAATGTCTTCCATGTAGAGACTTCTGTGACCATGCTTGCTGTTTATCTGTGTGTGGCTATGTTTATTGTAATATCCAGCATTTTGTTGTGCAAATCAAGTGGTGTTTGTTTGTTGTCGGCTTTGATCGCTGCTGCGTGCAATGGAGAGTTATCTTCTTTGCCATAAAAGTATTCTCGGATAGACTTCACTTGTTTATAATGAAGTGACTTTATGTCTATCAGGCCGCGACCACCCTCGCACCTCTGTTGCGTTAGTCTGTTGTTGCATACGTGTTTATAGCCTTAATGATATTTTTCCCATTAAGGCAAGTTTTCAGAAGACTGTTCAAGTGGCCTGTATATTTGGTCTCTAGCGCCCGCTTTATGTCCGTGTAGAGTTCGCCCTCCTTCATGGGTTCAATAGTGTCCCCGGATGAGAGATGGAATCCCACAAGTTCATGTTTTCTACATTTGTCAACTCCGAACTGCATCCGGATGTCATTGCAAAAATCCAGAGTAATCTGCAGCAGCTGTTGCAGTTGTGGTTTCGAGGACGCGCATAATTTGATGTCGTCCATATACATGATGTGCGTGATTTTATAAATATTTGTCCTGTCGTGTCGTATATTATACCCATAACCAGTGGCATGCAAGGAACGTGAAAGTGGATTCAGAGCGAAACAAAATCATAGCGGACTCAAAGAGTCTCCATGGAATATATCTCGTCTGATTGCTATCGGAGGTGTTTTAATATGTGTGTTTGGTGTTTTTATGTTTATTTTTGTGTTCCAGTATTTCATTGAGTGTTGCAAAAAGCTGATGAGTGTTGCGTTTATTTTGTATATATGCAGTATATCGACCAGCCAAGAGTGCGGGACAGAGTCATACACCTTCTTATAATCGATATATGCTGCATGTATGTTCCGGTGAGCAGTTTTTGTTTGTCGCAGGATCGCAGAGTCTATGCTCAGACAGTATTTTATTTTGTTCTGTGTGCTTATGGATTCGTTTACTGGTGTAAGAATTCATAATCTTATAAAATGTCTGTAGGCAAGTGATCGGTCTATATTTGGATGGATCTGTGGTGTTATTATTGCCTTTTGGTAGCATGTACGTGATTCCCTCCGTTAAAAACTTCGGGAGGGCTTCCGGGTTAATGAAAAAATTATTAATGTCGTGTAAGAGGTGCAAATGTGTAGATGTAAACTTCTTGTACCAGTAATTTTGAATATTGTCTGTGCCTGGTGCTTTCCAATTATGGGTATTTTGCATGACATCCGTTAGTATCGCCATCGATATCTGTGGTTCTGGCATGTTGGGGATGTCTTGGACGCGTTCCATTTCTGCTTCAATCCACTCAGCATTTGGGTTATGCTGGACTTCTTTTGACAAAAAGATGACTAAATTCGACCATATCTCTTTCGGAGGGAATTGCCTGGCAATTGTTTGATTTTGTCTAAGTGATCTATACAAGTTTTTTTCATTGCGAATGAATTATGTGTTCGCTGTTTTTCTATCTGTACATTTTCTGTATCTTCTTAATCTAGCGGAAAGTGCCGAAAGTTTTTGAACTAATGTATCTATGTGCATTGTAATGGCTGCTATGGCTGATGATAGCTGATGAATGAAGAGAATGTCGGAAACATTACGACGTTTACTTAAAGGTTGTAATTCTATCAGTTTCAGACGGTTTTCATAAGGTGGAAGGTTGAATCTGTCTACCCACAGAAGATCACGTAGAGCGATGCGAATGAACCTACGCTGGACAGATTCAATCCAATTAATGTGAGTTATTTGTGTAGGTGACCATACCTGGCTGGCATATTCAAGGAAAGGTCTAACGAAGGAGATATAGAGAGATTTGGAAACATAAGGATTGGAGAACTCTCTGGACCAGCGCTTCACAAACCCTAGCACGGAGTTAGCTCAGTTAATTATGCTGTCAATGTGGGAACGGAAATTGAGTTCACTATCTCAGATTATTCCGAGGTCACACAAAGAGGTAACGATAGGGACTGGTACGTCGGTTAGCATGTAGACTCTCGGGGTGGGTGTAAGACGCTTGCGGGAAAAAGAGATGGACTGGCGTTTGGAGACATTGAGTTCAAGAAAGTTTTTCATGCAACATGTGGTGAAGGAATCGAGATCTTTTTGCAGGAGAAGAGAGTCGGTTGTGGAGGAGATATGTTTGATTATTTTCATGTCATCAGCATAAATGCACAGCTCTGAGTGATTGATGACACATTCAACATCATTTATTGTAAGGATGAAAATTAATGGTCCGAGGTGGCTGCCCTGGAGGACGCCGGAACGAGCGACAATAGGGTTAGAAATGGATGAGCTGAAAAGAACATTGTACCGACGGTTGTTGAGGTATGATTGAATCCAGGATATGAATCGGGAGGGGAAGCCTAGACAATCAAGTTTGAACAAGATAACATTATGAGAGATCTTGTCGAAGGCTTTACTAAAATCGGTGGCGATAACATCAACATCTTTACCGTTTTCCAGGGCACATAGTGTTTTGGAGACGAAGTCAGTAAGGTTGGTGGTTGTAGATCTTCCTTTGAGGAAGCCATGCTGGGAGAGGGAGAAAATAGACATACAGTGGAAGAACATGGAATCGTAGACAAATTTTTCGAATAGTTTAGGTATGGATGATAATTTAGCGATGTGTCTGTAGTTGGACACATCGTTCTTGCAACCTTTTTTGAAGATGGGAATATTATACGAGTTTTTCCATAAATGAGGGGAAACCCCTTGAGTGACCGAGAGGCGGAATAGCAGGGTAAGGGGTTGAATTAGATGCATGGCACACTTTTTCAGAACGATGGCCGGAATGCCGTCAGGACCTGGGTTGAAGTCGTCCTCAAGCCCATTGATACTGGCGGCGATTAGTTCGGGATCAGGGTCGAAAGACGTAAACGACGTTTGAGTGCATTTGTCCAAGAATGAAAAGTAGTTAAGGTCAGGTTGTAGGTAATTGTCGCTAAAGAATTTACTGAAGAAGTGTGCAAAGAGGTTGGCGATAACCTAAGGATCAGACGAAGAGTTATTCTCAAGTTTTAGGGTAGAGGGGTAACCATTGGATTTCTTCTTGGAATTAATAAAGTTATAAAATCGCTTGGGGTCAGATATGAGGCTAGTTTCTATCCGTTGGAGGTACTCATGGTAGAGGATATCACAACGTTCAGAAAAAGAGGTATAAGCAGATAGATAGGAAGAATAGTCGGACTCGGTCTGGGATAGAAGAAAAGTTTGCCAACGTTTATTTCTCCTGTTGCGGAGAGAGCGTAATTCCTTGTCGTACCATACGGGTGATGAGGAGTAGTTTTTGCGAGGAGAAAGGGGGATAGATTGTGTAAGACAAGCGTGTATTTCTGAATAGAACACCTCTAAAGCAACGTCAACTGGAAGATGTTGAGGGATAGTGGCAATGTTAGAGTTGAGGAGCAAGTGATTTAATTTTTCAAAGTCGCCTTTACGAAAATTGAAGGAAAGAGGAGACTCGGAGCTTGAAAGTGCATTAGGGTGTTCGTAGGGGAAAACAAGGAGCAGGGGAGGACGGTGACGATCGAGAGAGGAAAGGAGATGGTTTCTTTCCGCGACAGCCGAATTAACTGGGTCTGAAGAAAAGATTAAGTCTAAGTCTACGGGGGTATGTTGGGTTTTGGTGATATGTGTAATGTGTTGTTATTCTGCAGTTTTTATTATATATATATATATCTATATATAGATATATATATATATATATATATATATATATATATATATATATATACATTGGGCTAGCTGGGTTTGAACAGAGACCATGCGCATGATACTCCATTACCCTAACCACTAATCCACCAGCGCCGCCGTAGCCGATTCTCCGTTCAAAAGTCCTTTTTATGGAGAAGCCTTGATCCCACAACTCGGCCGTCCTTATATGGCATATGCCCCCAGATATGCGTCTTTTACGTCTTTTAATTACCGATTGTGAGGATACGTCGTATGAGGTCTTCTCCATCCTACTTCTGACACCAATTTGTATTAATCGGAGAATCTGCGTTAAAAAGAACCATTGGGCTAGCTGGGTTTGAACCGAGACCATGCGCAGGATACTCCATTACCCGTACCACCAGCGCCAGCAGCGCCGTTGCCGATTTTCCGTTCCAAAGTTCTTTTCACGGAGAAGCCTCGATCCCATATATATATATATATATATATATATATATATATATATATATATATATATATATATATATATATATATATATATATATATATATATATATATATATATATATATGTATATACTACCCCGAATCAAAAGTATACGCCCACCACTTTATTTTTACTGTAGTGCAAAAACAATGAAGATAAAAAGCCAAATTATTTTTGATATTCTTATTTCTTTGTCATTATATACAAAATCAGTTCCTTGTGCTTTCTTAAAACATAAAAAATTACAATTTTATTTAGAAAATAATAATTTTCAATTAAAAGTACAAAGTTAGTTCCACTTCAAAAGAATTCGCCTATTCAAGTACCGCTTCAAACGAATTCGCCTATTCAAAATAATTTAGCCAAAAATAATGGTTTATGTTTTGACGCGACAGACTTTGCTCAGTTTGAGTCTGCTAGTTATCCAGATAATATTAGCAGTGAGACGTGTTTATTTTAAGTGCAAATATGGTACGTGGAAAGTCGGTCGACGTAAATGTGCGAAAAATTGTTATTAAATCATCGGAAAATGGGAAATCTGTATATGATATTTCAAGAGAACTGGCAATTTCTCGTTCAACAGTGGGGGACATCATTACAAAATTCAAAAACGACGCCACAGTTATTCCGAAGAGCAAATCTGGTCGTCCAAGTTTAGTTACACCAAGAGGACAGCGGTTGCTAAGAGCCGTTATAAAAAAAGATCGACGAGCAACATCCGCGAATGTAGCCCTTCAGTGGAGAAATATTACTGAAAAGAATATGTTGGTATCTACCTGTCAAAGGGAAATTAATAAACTGGGTTTTAGGTGAGAAAATGGACATTAAATTATATATGTACAAGAAATTAAATAACACCTTCTTTAATACTTAGGCAATGGAGAAGAAGGTGAGAAAATGGACATTAAATTATATATGTACAAGAAATTAAATAACACCTTCTTTAATACTTAGGCAAAGGAGAAGCCTTTTTTGACTACCAGACCAAAAAAAATAGGTTAAATTGGGCAAGAGAGCACTCCATGTGGGTTAGTCGTCAGTAGGACTCTGTCATTTGGAGTGACGAGGCCAAATTTGAAATTTCTCCTGGAGATAAGCGAAAACAGGTCATCCTTGAATAGATGTGTTAAATTTCCAGCAGCTCTAATGGTCTGGGGATGCATGTCATCTCAAGGAGTGGGCCGTATTTGCTTTATTGACGGTACAGTTAATGCTGCAAAGTACGAGGAGATAATGGAACAAGATTTACTACCTTCTATACCTTTGGTACAGAGCAGTGAAGGTGAATACTGTTTTCAACAAGACGGAGCTCCATGCCACACGGCAAGGCGAATAAAGCAGTGGTTCGCTAATCGAGATATACCGATACCGATTTATCACCCATTGAATCCTTATGGGAAATTATGAAAAAACATTTGAGAAAAAAACCAGCACAAACAAAGGATGAACTACGGGTGACGATTAAACAAATTTGGAGTGATATAACGCCCCAGCAATGTAAAAACTTTGTTTCTACGATGCCTTTAAGAACCGCAGAAGTCCTAAAAAATAAAGGCGACACCACAAAATACTAATATTTATTATAATATTAATATTTTAGAAGGTGGCGAATTCTTTTGAAGCGGTACTTGAATAGGCGAATTCTTTTGAAGCTGAACTAACTTTGTACTTTTAATTGAAAATTTTTATTTTTTAAATAAAATTGAAATTTTTTATGTTTTAAGAAAGCACAAGGAACTGATTTTGTATATAATGACAAGGAAAAAAGAATATCAAAAATAATTTGGCTTTTTCTCTTCATTGTTTTTGAACTACAGTAAAAATAAAGTGGTGGGCGAATACTTTTGATTCGGGGTAGTATATAAATATATAATTTGCATTAATTTGAATTTTTGAAGTATAAGCACTACAAGTTAACTTGCATAATTTGACTAGTTGTAGTATAATTGTTATACTTGGAGCTTTGATTTGTTTCTTCTTTTCTAGCTGTTTTTAAATATTTGTATTATGAGATATTTGTATAATATCTGACTTACAATTAGTTTAGTTAGTAAAAGTAATTGGTATGAATTTACTTTGTGTAGTATAAGTAATTTATATAAGCTTTTGAATGTTTTTCAGTCTCTTCCGTTGTATCTTTGCTTTATATTCTCTTTTTGTTAGTAATCAGAATTTGATGGACATTGTATATAAATATACTTAAAACGGATCCAATTTTGGTACCTTCTCGTTTTTTTTCTGGCAAAAAACAGCTTTGCAGCCATTATACAATATTAAATAAAAACGTAGCCAAGTGGATATATTAGGCGATGCTGCTGATAACACAAAAATACCGCCAGAGAACTAAACAGTCAGGAAATAGATAATATTTGTATTTTGTCCTACTAGTTGAACAAAATTGCACACTTTTTGCCCTATACCCAAAAACAGTTAGAAATTAAATAAATTACTAGCCCCCAATGTAGTAGTCCTTATATTTCACTAAAGACATTGACTATGATGATCAAGAAGGTTTTTCTTATCCCCTAATCCAATAGCAAATCTGTTGTAAATCGAATCGGTTTTATTTATTTACATCTAACGAATTATGTTTTAACACCTGTTTCGAAAATGATATGTTTTTACTTTACATACTCGCTTTGTAAATTCCGAATTTTATCCTGTTTATAGAAATAACAAATCAACTTTACGCGAAATAATATAATGGCACACATTTTCTTATATTATTTAAATTATGAGACAAACTCAAAGGTTAAAGTGGTTTTTTAATAATCCCTAAATAATTATTCATCCGGCAGAACTGGTCAAAGATCTCTAAAACTAGCAGAGTTTAACTTAAATCGGAAAAAATATGTTTAAGCTGAAAGTCGAGATTTGCTACTCGTTTCAAAAAGTTTTCTTGCTTTTCTACGAAAAATTTCCTGTTCTTGCCTAATAAAGTGGTGCAAAATCGACAAGATCTTTTGAGAAATTAATTTTCGTTGAAATTCAAACAAAAGCAGGGCAGACAGTTTTGAGGAGTATATCCAACTGTGTAAAATTGGCTTAGCCTCTGTTGTAAATTTGCCTTGAAGTCTAGGGTAACATTCCAATTTTAAGCATAAGCATAAAGCACGACGCTGTTAACATGGTGACAGACAACGTACATATGTAAATTTTTCATGAATGTCTCCTAAGAGAAGGCTGGCAACTAGAAAAATTGTAAGGGACAGTTTAAGCAAGCATAAGCTATTGCCGAATGCGGATAACTCACCCACCTTTAAGAAGTGGCACGATAAAATCCAAAAGAGCCGTCG
The DNA here is from genome assembly GCA_964036015.1 of Leptarthrus brevirostris. Lineage (NCBI taxonomy): Eukaryota > Metazoa > Arthropoda > Insecta > Diptera > Asilidae > Leptarthrus > Leptarthrus brevirostris. The sequence goes on from OZ038376.1 coordinate 4,108,141, forward strand.
CCGTACCATTTAAGCCCTTCTATATTCAATTTTATGCACAAAAGTCTTGCTGCACCGTTTTACCGCTCAGACAAGTGCCTTCAAACTCAATTTCGTTACCTTTACTGCTAAGGGAACTGCTTTGTTTCTTGAACACTTGACTTTTCTTATTTTGAAGGCTGTTGCACAAATTGCAAATTAGATTTGCCATTGCTTGTCCATCCGCGCCATCATCTCGTTTTCTGAGTTCGGAATAAATGTAAGATGCCCACTTGTTGATACTCATGTGCATATCGTTGTTAGCTTTTGTCATTTGTTATTCAGCTGTTCCAAATGCAAAAAATTGAGAGAAGAAAACAAACAAAATGTTTCGGATATCTCAAAAGGATAGAAACAAATCACGGCCATAGAGAGATCAGACCAATTTCTTGATTCCGCTTATGCCAAGGTTCGCAACCATTCAATGTATGTATGTCCCGTCCCGTCAAACAATTCACAAATGATAAAACGACTAAAAAATATGACCGAACTGTTCATGAACAATAAATAAATTGATTTACATACAAGGCGACGTGAGGAATGTATACTGACCGGTCGTCGTACTCTCATTAAATTGCAAATTCCAAACGTTTTTATTCTAGTGGTCCCGGCTCACTTATTGGTGGTTTAGTATTTAGTTTAAGTAGTAAAGCACATATATATATATAATAAACAGTTTGAAAAATTAAGATGCTTTTCTGCTTCTTAGCAGACAAATTCCGGGGCAAACATATTTCTTTTATAGAATTAATCGAAATTACATTTGGCACTTGGTGGAATTTTTCACTTTTCGGGAACATTTTATATAAATATATAAACAACACCTGCCAAATTCCACAGTTTATAAAATAAATTTACACGACGCGTTTCGCCCTACTTAGGCATTATCAAGTGAGTAGCTAAACTGCTACAGAATTCTTGCTCTAGTGGTAGATTCTATTAGCTGTTTTTGGTTTGACATCATCATATTTACACATTCAGAAATTTGGAGACGGAGTTGGATCAATACGTTGAGCGGCAAGACCAACATGCCACGGGTCCCGGGTTCGAGACCAGATGACTTTTGTGTGAGCTTTTATTAAGAAATTAAAATAATCCACTACGTCTCTGGGCTGTTGTCTAGCTCGCAGCAATGCAAAAACAAGATTCAAGTTTCCTCACTTCCCTTACCCTAATTCCCTCCCGGCCAAAACCATGCTAACGCATCAAAGGGTTGTCCCCTAGGATTTGGCCACATCGTATTAAAAAAAAATCAAGTAAAGGGCTATTATTATTGAAATCTTAAAACCTTTCCATCTTACATCACAAAAAATTTGAAAATTAGAATTAAATCTTGTTCTTGCCAGCGGTATATCATGCTAAATTGATATGGCTAAAATCTGAAACCAAACGTCATTTCCACACAAGAGACAACATAAGTGTACATCTCAAACTGATTCACAGTGAACTTGCATTCCGCCTGCATTCAGCTGAGATTGACATCATATAGAGAGAAGCACACGAAAAGGCAGCTACTAAGCTAATTTCTGGTCACAACAACAACAAAAAAATGTAAAAAAAAGTTCAAGAGAATCTAGCGGCTTTAATTTTCATCCGAGAGTTAAGAATTTCACTAATGTTCAATTAACTGTTGAAGAAAATAATTTGTTAAACAAAGGTTTAGGATTTTCGCCCTACTGACAAGTTTATAAAAAAGATATAGTTGATTTAGCTATTCATTTAGACGCAGCACTTCCCGATAATGATTAAGAAGCAAAAGTAGAATGCGCCAGGGTTATTAAACAAAATTTTACTTTAAATAATATTCATACCAATAAAGATATTTCAACTGTACAACAGATTAATAAAAAATCAGAGAAAATAACTTAATATTCACAAAAGCAGATAAAGGAAATACAATTTGCATCTTAAGAAAGTCTGACTATATAAACAAAATGGAATGAATCTTAAAGAATTAAAAAATGATCATACTAAAAAGTTCAATAGATTAGTTATTTCCGCCATTAACAAAAGTATTTTAATATTTAACGATATTGAAAGGTATCAATGAAAAGTGAGTAATTGGAGACAGAGTCGGATCAATTCGTTGAGCCGCACGGCCAACATGTCATGCGTCCCGGGTTCGAGACCAGATGACCCCGTGAGCTTTTATTAAGAAATTAAAAATAATCCCCTCCGTCTCTGGGCTGTTATCTAGCTCGCAGCACTGCAAAAATAAGACTCAAGTTTCCTCAATTCCCTTCCGGCCAAAACCATGCTAACGCATCAAAGAGTTGTCCCCTAGGATTTGGCCATGTCGTATAAAAAAAAATCCCTCTATCCCATCTTTATATGGCTTATTGAAAATACATAAGGATAGACATCCTATCTGTCTGGTGTCTTCCGCTGTTAATGTACCCACCCAAAAAATGAGTAGAAAATTAAATAGTATTTTACCGGTAATTTTAGAATTTGACAACAGATATGCAATAAAAAATACACAGGACATAATTACTAAATTAACTTCAATTAATATTCCACACAGTGCTAAACTGCTATCATTTGATGTTACCAATTTGTTTCCGTCTATTCCTATAAATAAATTAAAAACACTCCTATATAATAGAAACAGAGAAAATTTTATTGACTCAGAAAAAATAAATAAATTAATTAATTTATTAGATTTATGTCTTGACCAAAATTATTTTACATTTAATGACAAATTCTTCATTCAACAAGAAGGCTTAGCTTAGCTTAGCTATTACAATTGAATAATTTTATTAGTAAGGTTTTAAATAAAATTGACAACTCTATCAAGTTTACTGTGGAATTTGGTGGGCACAGAATTAACTTTTTAAATATTACTATTAGTATTATAGAAAATAGATTAGACTTCAGCATATATCGTAAGGAGACTTCAACTGATACTGTTATACCCAATTACTCGAATCATCCCAGCAACATAAAAATGGCATCTTTCTTTTCAATGCTTTTTTTTTTTTTTTTTTTATATATGATGATGCCAAAGCTCAGGGGATGCCCTATGATGCTTAAGCACAGCCTTGGCAGGAAAGGAATTAAGGATGAGGGAAATGGGTTAGGAGGTTGGGTGAAGGAGGTGTCGATGTACGCCCCGTTTGAAAGTTTCAGGCTGATAAGACGAGGGAAAAACAGAAGACGGTAAACTGTTCAACATTCGTGTTGTTCTGCTTAGAAAAGATTCCCGAAATTTGACGGTACGTCCAAATTTGACCTGGAGAGTATAGGGGTGGGAGCGACTTGTTGATCTTGTATCGCGCGTTGTCATGAGTCTACAAGGAATCAGGCTAGCAATTTCGTTAGAACAACGGCCATGGAAATAACGATAGAAGAGTGAGAGACAACCGACATTCCGTCGATGCTCCAGAGAGTCAAGACCCTCAGAGATTGAGGGATCGCCAATAAGCTTAACAGCTTTACGCTGGACTTTGTCTAACGCGGACTTATATTCAAGTCTAGGCCTAATGTGGGACTTATAGATCAGCGCTAAGTCAAGTGGGGTGAAATATTTCTTACATCTCTGTAGAAAACCCAAACATTTCATCGCATTTTAAGCGATTGCAAATATATGATCCGTCCAGCTAAGATTGCTGGATATCTCGATACCCAAGATGTTTAGGGAGGGTGAATTGGGTATATTCACTCCGTCGACTGAAATGGGTTGGGGGTGAACTGGGCGTTTTTTAAGGGACATTAAACAGCATTGCGTTTTGGATGCATTAAACGTAACACGATTTGCTCTGCCCCAAGCAAGGACCTTGGAAATGTCGTTGTTTAATGATCTAAACATGCGTTCCCGATTGGCTTCTGTAGCATTTCCACGTGAATTCATTACAGAATCAAATGAGTACGCGAAATCAAGGGTGCTGTCGTCGGCGAAACTATGAATAGGATTGAGAGTAAGGGATAAGAGATCATTAATAAAAAGAAGAAATAAGGTTGGTGAAATAACTGAACCCTGAGGTACACCGGCATTTATTTCGTAGGAATCAGATGTAACTCCGTCAATTACTACACGAATTGAACGGCCTGACAAAAAACTCTCTATCCATTTAACGAGGGTAGGGTGCAGACCAAATGTTTGAAGTTTGGCTAAAAGGGCAGCATGCCAGACTCTATCAAAAGCCTTTGAAATATCAAGAGCGACGATTTCAGACTCACCAAAATTATGAAGACAATGATTCCAACGTTCCGTTAGAGCCGTTAGTAAGTCTCCGGTTGAGCGGCCAGTGCGGAAACCGTATTGGCAATCGTTGATAAGATGGTTGTTTTCTAGATATTTCAACAACTGAGAGTTGATGAGTGATTCAAAAACTTTAGATATGATCGAGGTTAGTGCAATTGGTCTATAGTTAGAGGGGTCGCATGCCTCTCCTTTTTTAAGTATCGGCTGGACATGAGCAAGTTTCCATACACTTGGAAACATTCCTGTTGAATATGAAAGGTGAAAAAGTTTGCGCAGAGGTTTAGCCAAAGCAGAGGCGCAGCATTTTAAAACAAGGGGCGAGAAACCGTCAGGGCCAGTAGCTTTGGACACGTCGAGTTTTGAAAGTACTCTAAAAACTTCGCGAGTGCGAAAGTGTAGCGTCTTTTGCCTACTAGTACATTGTGATAGAGATGGAAGTGGCTGCGATGAAGGTGGTAAGTATGAATTAGCAGCAAAATTAGCAGCAAACAGGTTGGCCTTGTCCAATGAGTCAGTAAAAACATTCCCATTATAAATGAGTGGTGGTGTTGACGAACAGGTGAAATTGTTCTTTACGGTTTTTACTAGAGACCAGAAACCCTTACTACCCTTTTGGGTAGAAAAAACCTTCCTTCTGATGTTCTGGTCGAAATTGAACTTAGCCCGACTAATTGCTGAATTGCAGATATTCCGAGCATCTCTATAGATACGTCTCAATTCCTCTGAAGGGCACAATTTAACCAGTTGCTGTAAATTAAAAGACTCACTAAATAACTCGACGTGTCTTCCAGACGGGCTTGTGGTAGAAGAATGCCTGAGCCACTGTGTGTTGTGGACGTTGAAATCGCCAGCAAGAACGATTTTAGGAGAGGGGGATATTTCCAAAATCTTATCACACACAGTGTCAGTGTCAGTCATATTCGGGCTGCGGTATAAAAAACAAAAATGAATGATATGCCGATAGAGTTTAAATCTAATCCAGACATAATTAAATTCTGGATTAGTACAAGAAAATTGATGGAGAAGGGAGAATGGCACATCTTTTCTAACATAAACCGCGATTCCCCTCTGAGGAGAGAAGAGTGGCACTAAGAGATAACCAGGGATGTGATACTGATTAATATCAGAATCGGAAACAACCTTGGTTTCGCTTAGTGCGAAAACAGCCGGATTTTCCGCGATCAAGTGGCAGTAAACCGAAAAATGGTTACTTTTCAAACCACGAATGTTGCAAAAATTAAATCAAAATTGTTGCATACTCCCGGTCTTAATTTGCCCAAAACAAAACAAAACAAAAACGTACACAAACACAAGAACTGACGAACGGGATCCGCAAATGCGAAGCAAAGCCGCCTCTGTGAGAACAATGCCAGCAGCAGTGTTATGCCTGCTGTGCTGAACTTTGATCTCGACAAAGGCAGCCAAATGCTCAGCAGTGGAGACCCGTTAAACGCAGTCAATGCAGCACGATTGTACTACATTGAATGTTGGATGTACAAAAAAGATATTTAAAAGGAACGAACTCACCAAACCGTGCTTTAAAATAGAGCATAAAAACCCCTCACCCCGGCGAAGATGGCACCAGCACTTTAAATATTTTTAACTCAAAATCCCGCTTTCTCAACCGAATTTAAAGTTAATTTTTTTTTGGGGGCAAGACACGGCGGCACATCTGTCCCCGTCAGTAGTTCAACTCAAACTGACAAACTTGACAGATTATTTAAAACTCCCTTAAATAAAACAAATTATAGAAAAGAAATTAATATCATATTGCAATTTGCAGTTAACAATGGCTACTCAAAGAATTGTATTTAGAAATTATAGAGAAAAAAGAAGAAGAAATATGCCATTAATCTAGCCTACCCTCAAAATCACGAAAAAGTAAAATAAACTGGAAGAAAATCTCTTATGTTAGACACATATCTAAAAACATAGAGAAAATATTAAAAAAACGAAATATAAATCCAGTTTACAATACAAAAAGAAATCTCTGTAAACTGATCATTAATAATAAATTAACCCCTAAATCCGATAAAATCGAAAAAAATGGTGTTTACAGTATTAGCTGTTGTGATTGCGATGCGTATATATAGGAAAAACAAAGCGGTCAATTAAGACTAGATACTCGGAGCATGTTTCGGTTGCTAAATATAATCATCTCACTTCTGCTTTGTCCAAATATCTTATTAACATAGGCCATACAACCTCAATAAATAATGTTAAACTTATACTTAAGCGGCGGAAGAATACTGGACAGATATGAGATCGTTGAAATAAAAAAAGCAAAAGATATAGGTTCATTCCTGGTAAACGATTAATTAGATTTCAATAATAATAGCCCTTTACCTAATCCTAAATTTCTGAATGCGTAAATACATAGATGATGTCAAACCAAAAACAGCTAATAGAATCTACCACTAGAGCAAGAATTCAGTAGCAGTTTAGCCACTCACTTGATAATGCCTAAGTAGGGCGAAACGCGTCGTGTAAATTTATTTAATAAACTGTGGAATTTAGCAAGTGTTGTTTATATTTACATAAAATGTTCCCGAACATATTTCTATAAATAGTTGACGGGATGCGCATATATGAACACTTTGATCTTCGCATTTCTTTCAACAGATATTACAAACAAATGTTACTTCAATTAAATTTATTTGGGCACCCGAGTCTAGCTAGTTTCAACCAATTACTTACTTCTATGGAAAATCTTAAAGTATCGATAGGGTTCCAAACGATTTAAACATCGGTCCGTATTGAAATAAATTTATTTAGAGCCAAATACAACAAAAGCGAACTGCTGGACTTTACATAACATTTACGGTCAAGATAACGTACTAGTGTGTAGTTCTCTCTCTCTCTATCACTAGTTCCCCTAACCCCTTGTAGGGTATGTAGTGTCAGAAGAACTTCACCCAATTTGAGACAACGATTGCAGGTGGACCAACAACTTTAAGTGGATCCCGAACCACTGACATTTACTCTGCAACCCCCATGACCTTTTTATCGTAATCTGTTGTCAGCAAAAAGCAACTATGGGTTGCAGTTGTAGGGATTCGAAAATGGGACCTCCGGATTCGTAGGCCGACACGTTATCACATATAGTACTCCACCGACGACGTCAGTGTACTGTTAAACAATGTAAAAGATTAACTTAATGAATAATGACGTACTAATTTTCAACAACTACCTGTATTGAAATAACGAGGTTTGAAAACAGCGAACCTAAATGAACATAATTTTCATATTTATTGGATATAGGCATAAGTAGTATATTTATGTATACATAGGAGCACTTAATTATTATCTGTAGAATGAAAAAATGCCGTAAATATTTTTTTTTATTGATAGCAACCATTTCTTCTAGTAATAAAACCTAATTCAGTCACTCGGAAACAAAATCTTCTCTTATCTCGTATAAATCTTCTTTGGTAGGTCCATGCTGGAACCGCATTGGTGTGGATTTGCTTCTTCAGGTATATTGTGTTAAACCGAGGTAGTCACGTCGTTCATATTTTTATATTCAGGTTTAACATCTCTATTGACAGTGACTTTTTTGCCCCATTCGCATTAGGCGATCAACTGTGTAAGGTTTTAAGTATAAAGACTGGTGCTTTCGTGCAATGTGAAATTGAGATTGGTCTGATGCTGCTCATGTATTCTCAAAATTTTTCAACGAAGATTTGTGGACTTGTTGGCATGTTCTGATTAACAAACAATTTTCCAGGAACATACAGCGTCGGCCGTCGTTCTATATAATAATTCTGTGAGTGAGGCTTTTTAATCTTCTTTCAGGCTCGTGCGAAGCCCCAGGAGCACAGCAAATAGGCACTGAGTCCAAGGAACTTGTGGATGAGAGTAGCTTTTAGGGTTCGGTGGATGTGTTCTACCATTACCTTCTCTAGTTCCAAGCCGTGGAGTTTAAAATTGAGCATGTGTGAAAGAAGTGTCGTTTCAACCATTAAAATCTATAAAATATATGGAAAATGGGCACTTTTTGAGCACTTCTTTTGTCCAGGCAAAACTAGGCCTCTGATCAAAACATTTTCCAAGAATTAATTTTACCTAAGTGTGATATCTTTCCAAATATAAAAACAAATATATATAGGATATTTAACAAAGTAGTGCGGATCTTAGCACTTTTAAGAACTCATAGCAGTACAAACAGAGAAGCTTTTGTTATCGTGGAAGAAACTTTTTCCTAAAAAGCTTTTTCATGACTTTTATCAAGTAAACTGCACGCAGTTGCAGTGCATGTTGTTCTTAAAAGTGCTAAAATCTGCACTACTTTGTTAAATATCCTATATATTTTTTAATATTTGGAAAGATAATACATAAATTAATTGTTGGGAAATGTTTTGATCAGAGGCCTAGTTTTGCCTGGACGGAGCTCTGAACAAAAGAAGTGCTCAAAAAGTGCCCATTTTCCATACATTTTATAGATTTTAATGGTTGAAACGACACTTCTTTCACACATACCCATTCGATAAAAAGCTTTAAAGACACGGCTTGGAACTAGAGGTGGTAATGGTTCTACCATTCCGCTGGAAGCTGGATGGTAAAGAGTTGTTTTAATGCGTGAAGCGTAAAATCTACATTTAATTTTGCGCACATGTAGCTGTAGTATGATCGCATGACCTAAGGGATCTGCGCAATAGAGCATTGCGTGGAGAAAATATAAAATTCGTAAAGGGTATGTAATGTATTTTGGTTTAAGGCAGGGTTGTGGGTCTACACGTGTAAATCAATAATCAACATCGACGTGTAGAGTATGTATGTGTAAATTAAGTAGAGTTTGTATTATGTAGAGTATTGGTGTAGATTATAGAAATTGCGAATTACGACTGCGTAAACATGATGATGCATTCAGCAGCGAGTCTTTACAGAGAGATGGTGTTTCTACTGTAATTATTTTTCTTGTCTCATTCAAAACAAAGATATTATGAAGCAAATAGCAGCCGATCCTAGTCTCAGAAAAATTATACAAAGTGTCTCACTATTCTTATTTGATGATAACTTCATGAAGGAGGTTACGGACTCAATTAAGCTTTCCGATCCAGTATGTGAACTTGTCAATTTCTCCCAGAACTCTTCTGTTTCTTTAGCAAATTCAGCATTCTTGTGGCTAAAATTAGAATTACCAGAAAAATTCAAGGACAATTTAAAAAAAACGAAAGGAAATGGCTTTAAATGTAGTTGCATATTACCTTCATTATTCACATGACAATGCGTTTCTGACTATTGAACAACAAGACATCAGGGCCTGTTTTTCTAAAATTAGTAGAGAAAAATGTTGAAAAATCTATTGCATTTTGGAGCATGGCTGAATTTAACCATCCAGCTTTATCTAAATTAGCCATTAAACTTCTGCAAATTTCAGCTTAATCGGCTGAACTGGAGATGTTCTTTTCCAATTGGGCATACGTTCACTCACCAACAAGGAATAGATTATCTTTTGAACATTCAAAAAAATTGTTACTTGTATACTTTACTCTAAGACTCGCACTCAAATGTTACAAATAAATACTAATTAATAAAATAAAAATTATGGGCTATATAAACGTTAATACCTTTTCATGAAATCTTGTAAAAAATCAAAATTATGTATTTACTTTACATGTAGAAATAAAGTATCCCATGTAGAGTGCGTGTAGATTACACGTAAATTATCGTGTAGAGTACGCGATGTAATCTACACGCACAACACTGGTTTAAAGTCTTGATCAAAGGGATTAACTTCTCGCTTTCCACATGAGAGTCGCAGTGTAGAGTCACGCCCTTGGCAACTTACGGTTAATTTCTGCTAACAACAAGTAAAGTAAAATGGCCACTGGATATTGCGAAGTAATATTTTTGAATGTACTACAATCTAAGTGCACTTGAAATTTTTGTGATCTTGAATCGGGTGAACCCCGAACTAAAGAAATATGTAATAGAATGCCAGTAGTATAAATATGTATGTTCTGCCTCAATGTGCAATGTGCACAAGGTCAAAGGTTGATGATTGTTTAGTAAGATAAGGCACTTGTCGGCCATCTTGGATTTTGGGTTTTCGGTCTTGGAGGCTACAATTGAGAGATAAGGAAAAGAGATAAGGATTTTCGGTCTTATAGGCTACAATTGAGAGATAAGGATGTCGGCCATCTTGGATTTCGGTGTTATAGGCTACAATTGAGAGATAAGGATGTCGGCCATCTTGGATCTTGGGTTTTCGGTCTCATAGGCTACAATTGAGAGATAAGGAAGAGAGATAAGGATTGTCGGCCATCTTGGATTTTGGGTTTTCGGTGTTATTGGCTACAATTGAGAGATAAGGATGTCGACCATCTTGGATTTTGGGTTTTCGGTCTTGTAGGCTACAATTGAGAGATAAGGAAGAGAGATAAGGATTGTCGGCCATCTTGGATCTTGGGTTTTCGGTCTTATAGGCTACAATTGAGAGATAAGGAATAGAAAAGAAATTAATATCATATTGCAATTTGCAGTTAACAATGGCTACTCAAAGAATTGTATTTAGAAATTATAGAGAAAAAAGAAGAAGAAATATGCCATTAATCTAGCCTACCCTCAAAATCACGAAAAAGTAAAATAAACTGGAAGAAAATCTCTTATGTTAGACACATATCTAAAAACATAGAGAAAATATTAAAAAAACGAAATATAAATCCAGTTTACAATACAAAAAGAAATCTCTGTAAACTGATCATTAATAATAAATTAACCCCTAAATCCGATAAAATCGAAAAAAATGGTGTTTACAGTATTAGCTGTTGTGATTGCGATGCGTATATATAGGAAAAACAAAGCGGTCAATTAAGACTAGATACTCGGAGCATGTTTCGGTTGCTAAATATAATCATCTCACTTCTGCTTTGTCCAAATATCTTATTAACATAGGCCATACAACCTCAATAAATAATGTTAAACTTATACTTAAGCGGCGGAAGAATACTGGACAGATATGAGATCGTTGAAATAAAAAAAGCAAAAGATATAGGTTCATTCCTGGTAAACGATTAATTAGATTTCAATAATAATAGCCCTTTACCTAATCCTAAATTTCTGAATGCGTAAATACATAGATGATGTCAAACCAAAAACAGCTAATAGAATCTACCACTAGAGCAAGAATTCAGTAGCAGTTTAGCCACTCACTTGATAATGCCTAAGTAGGGCGAAACGCGTCGTGTAAATTTATTTAATAAACTGTGGAATTTAGCAAGTGTTGTTTATATTTACATAAAATGTTCCCGAACATATTTCTATAAATAGTTGACGGGATGCGCATATATGAACACTTTGATCTTCGCATTTCTTTCAACAGATATTACAAACAAATGTTACTTCAATTAAATTTATTTGGGCACCCGAGTCTAGCTAGTTTCAACCAATTACTTACTTCTATGGAAAATCTTAAAGTATCGATAGGGTTCCAAACGATTTAAACATCGGTCCGTATTGAAATAAATTTATTTAGAGCCAAATACAACAAAAGCGAACTGCTGGACTTTACATAACATTTACGGTCAAGATAACGTACTAGTGTGTAGTTCTCTCTCTCTCTATCATTAGTTCCCCTAACCCCTTGTAGGGTATGTAGTGTCAGAAAAACTTCACCCAATTTGAGACAACGATTGCAGGTGGACCAACAACTTTAAGTGGATCCCGAACCACTGACATTTACTCTGCAACCCCCATGGCCTTTTTATCGTAATCTGTTGTCAGCAAAAAGCAACTATGGGTTGCAGTTGTAGGGATTCGAAAATGGGACCTCCGGATTCGTAGGCCGACACGTTATCACATATAGTACTCCACCGACGACGTCAGTGTACTGTTAAACAATGTAAAAGATTAACTTAATGAATAATGACGTACTAATTTTCAACAACTACCTGTATTGAAATAACGAGGTTTGAAAACAGCGAACCTAAATGAACATAATTTTCATATTTATTGGATATAGGCATAAGTAGTATATTTATGTATACATAGGAGCACTTAATTATTATCTGTAGAATGAAAAAATGCCGTAAATATTTTTTTTTATTGATAGCAACCATTTCTTCTAGTAATAAAACCTAATTCAGTCACTCGGAAACAAAATCTTCTCTTATCTCGTATAAATCTTCTTTGGTAGGTCCATGCTGGAACCGCATTGGTGTGGATTTGCTTCTTCAGGTATATTGTGTTAAACCGAGGTAGTCACGTCGTTCATATTTTTATATTCAGGTTTAACATCTCTATTGACAGTGACTTTTTTGCCCCATTCGCATTAGGCGATCAACTGTGTAAGGTTTTAAGTATAAAGACTGGTGCTTTCGTGCAATGTGAAATTGAGATTGGTCTGATGCTGCTCATGTATTCTCAAAATTTTTCAACGAAGATTTGTGGACTTGTTGGCATGTTCTGATTAACAAACAATTTTCCAGGAACATACAGCGTCGGCCGTCGTTCTATATAATAATTCTGTGAGTGAGGCTTTTTAATCTTCTTTCAGGCTCGTGCGAAGCCCCAGGAGCACAGCTAATAGGCACTGAGTTCAAGGAACTTGTGGATGAGAGTAGCTTTTAGGGTTCGGTGGATGTGTTCTACCATTACCTTCTCTAGTTCCAAGCCGTGGAGTTTAAAATTGAGCATGTGTGAAAGAAGTGTCGTTTCAACCATTAAAATCTATAAAATATATGGAAAATGGGCACTTTTTGAGCACTTCTTTTGTCCAGGCAAAACTAGGCCTCTGATCAAAACATTTTCCAAGAATTAATTTTACCTAAGTGTGATATCTTTCCAAATATAAAAACAAATATATATAGGATATTTAACAAAGTAGTGCGGATCTTAGCACTTTTAAGAACTCATAGCAGTACAAACAGAGAAGCTTTTGTTATCGTGGAAGAAACTTTTTCCTAAAAAGCTTTTTCATGACTTTTATCAAGTAAACTGCACGCAGTTGCAGTGCATGTTGTTCTTAAAAGTGCTAAAATCTGCACTACTTTGTTAAATATCCTATATATTTTTTAATATTTGGAAAGATAATACATAAATTAATTGTTGGGAAATGTTTTGATCAGAGGCCTAGTTTTGCCTGGACGGAGCTCTGAACAAAAGAAGTGCTCAAAAAGTGCCCATTTTCCATACATTTTATAGATTTTAATGGTTGAAACGACACTTCTTTCACACATACCCATTCGATAAAAAGCTTTAAAGACACGGCTTGGAACTAGAGGTGGTAATGGTTCTACCATTCCGCTGGAAGCTGGATGGTAAAGAGTTGTTTTAATGCGTGAAGCGTAAAATCTACATTTAATTTTGCGCACATGTAGCTGTAGTATGATCGCATGACCTAAGGGATCTGCGCAATAGAGCATTGCGTGGAGAAAATATAAAATTCGTAAAGGGTATGTAATGTATTTTGGTTTAAGGCAGGGTTGTGGGTCTACACGTGTAAATCAATAATCAACATCGACGTGTAGAGTATGTATGTGTAAATTAAGTAGAGTTTGTATTATGTAGAGTATTGGTGTAGATTATAGAAATTGCGAATTACGACTGCGTAAACATGATGATGCATTCAGCAGCGAGTCTTTACAGAGAGATGGTGTTTCTACTGTAATTCTTTTTCTTGTCTCATTCAAAACAAAGATATTATGAAGCAAATAGCAGCCGATCCTAGTCTCAGAAAAATTATACAAAGTGTCTCACTATTCTTATTTGATGATAACTTCATGAAGGAGGTTACGGACTCAATTAAGCTTTCCGATCCAGTATGTGAACTTGTCAATTTCTCCCAGAACTCTTCTGTTTCTTTAGCAAATTCAGCATTCTTGTGGCTAAAATTAGAATTACCAGAAAAATTCAAGGACAATTTAAAAAAAACGAAAGGAAATGGCTTTAAATGTAGTTGCATATTACCTTCATTATTCACATGACAATGCGTTTCTGACTATTGAACAACAAGACATCAGGGCCTGTTTTTCTAAAATTAGTAGAGAAAAATGTTGAAAAATCTATTGCATTTTGGAGCATGGCTGAATTTAACCATCCAGCTTTATCTAAATTAGCCATTAAACTTCTGCAAATTTCAGCTTAATCGGCTGAACTGGAGATGTTCTTTTCCAATTGGGCATACGTTCACTCACCAACAAGGAATAGATTATCTTTTGAACATTCAAAAAAATTGTTACTTGTATACTTTACTCTAAGACTCGCACTCAAATGTTACAAATAAATACTAATTAATAAAGTAAAAATTATGGGCTATATAAACGTTAATACCTTTTCATGAAATCTTGTAAAAAATCAAAATTATGTATTTACTTTATATGTAGAAATAAAGTATCCCATGTAGAGTGCGTGTAGATTACACGTAAATTATCGTGTAGAGTACGCGATGTAATCTACACGCACAACACTGGTTTAAAGTCTTGATCAAAGGGATTAACTTCTCGCTTTCCACATGAGAGTCGCAGTGTAGAGTCACGCCCTTGGCAACTTACGGTTAATTTCTGCTAACAACAAGTAAAGTAAAATGGCCACTGGATATTGCGAAGTAATATTTTTGAATGTACTACAATCTAAGTGCACTTGAAATTTTTGTGATCTTGAATCGGGTGAACCCCGAACTAAAGAAATATGTAATAGAATGCCAGTAGTATAAATATGTATGTTCTGCCTCAATGTGCAATGTGCACAAGGTCAAAGGTTGATGATTGTTTAGTAAGATAAGGCACTTGTCGGCCATCTTGGATTTTGGGTTTTCGGTCTTGGAGGCTACAATTGAGAGATAAGGAAAAGAGATAAGGATTTTCGGTCTTATAGGCTACAATTGAGAGATAAGGATGTCGGCCATCTTGGATTTCGGTGTTATAGGCTACAATTGAGAGATAAGGATGTCGGCCATCTTGGATCTTGGGTTTTCGGTCTTATAGGCTACAATTGAGAGATAAGGAAGAGAGATAAGGATTGTCGGCCATCTTGGATTTTGGGTTTTCGGTGTTATTGGCTACAATTGAGAGATAAGGATGTCGACCATCTTGGATTTTGGGTTTTCGGTCTTGTAGGCTACAATTGAGAGATAAGGAAGAGAGATGAGGATTGTCGGCCATCTTGGATCTTGGGTTTTCGGTCTTATAGGCTACAATTGAGAGATAAGGAAGAGAGATAAGGATTGTCGGCCATCTTGGATCTTGGGTTTTCGGTGTTATAGACTACAATTGAGAGATAAGGATGTCGGCCATCTTGGATCTTGGGTTTTCGGTCTTATAGGCTACAATTGAGAGATAAGGAAAAGAGATAAGGATTGTCGGCCATCTCGGATTTTCGGTTTTTGGTCTTGGAGGCTAAAATTGGTCTTCTTCTTCTTTGGTTTGCATCTGGACTTAGATCTAAACCTTGGATCTGAACCTAGATTGTTTAGTAAGATAAGGCACCTGTCGGCCATCTTGGATATTGGGTATTCAATCTTGGAGGCTACAATTGATTTTGTTGTTCTTTGATTTACACCTGGACTTGAATCTGGACCTGGACCTGACTAGGAATTCTCAAAGGGGATTCCCTGTTGACTAGATAACATCCGATTGCATGACGTCATAGGAGGGGATTCCCTGACGTCACATTTTGGCTAGTCATCTGTTGGCTAAGTTAGTGAAATTTAATTAAAAAAGCAGAGGTATCTGGATTTGAACAGCGGACCCTGAGTTTCACAGAAAAGTGCTCTAACCATGGGGTTATCAAGCTAATTGGCAATGGTACTTCTAAGTCGGTGAATGTTGGAGCTAAAAATAGAAAATTGGATTTTTACTTTAATTAGTGGAAAAAGCGATTTAAAAATAACATCAACAATTTTGTCTAAATTCATTCATAAATAATTAATAAATATCTGGCTCAATTTCTTTTAACATAAAAAACCGCTGATAAGTAGTAGTAAACATTTGGATTCAATTCGTTAGCGTAAGAAATTTGCCGATAAGAGTTGAATGGCCCAGAATGTTTTGGGGTGATAAGAAAAAAAACGATTCGCTGTAGTAACCTCGAACTTTAAAAGATTGTCGTGCAATTTCTTTTCCAGATCTAAATATAGACATTAATTCGAGGTCATATTATTAAATAATTTCGTGTTTTATGCAACTAGCAAGTAAGTCATTCCATCGATTACGTCATCTGGATCTTGATTACTAGTTAATATAACACCATTGAGGAATAGCCAAAGGAATTTCTGTAATTAGGGAAAAAAATCTGATGTTTAAAAATAACATTCATCGCTTTGCATAAATCCGTTGATAAGTAATAAACGTCTAGTCAAGGTAGCTGAAATGGCTTCTTTCGATACTTTGAAGAGGTTTATCATGTGAAGAACTTGCAAAGAAAATAAATATCTTTTCAGAGCCTTAAAATTCGTTTCTTTATGGTTCAGCCATAATAATCTTAATAAGGGAAACCATTGATTCGTAATTATGCTTTAAATTTATACCAAAGATAGGAAGAAGAAATTAACATGATCATTGCGGTCGTTGTAGCACTTTCTAAAAATAGCCTCAAAACTGTGAATTTAGACTAGAACAAACAAAATCGAGGTAGCTAAAATTTCCTCTTTCGATACTTTAAAGAGATTTATCTTGTGATCTCACCGAGTTCAGTTTACTTTGAGTCCATATTTTTTTTTTGAATCGTAATTATGTTTTAAATTTAAACCAAACTGACAGCTAACAACCCTATATGACATTTAAAATTTAATTTTTGTATGAGTCATGTAACCTGCGACCCAAATTGTGAGCTCACAGAGCCAAACGAACGAAAAACTACTATCAAAATAACCTTTTCAAAATTTATAGAGAAATGCAGCTGAACCAATTGAAAGAAATTTAAAGCGCATTAAACAGGGGCTTTAATAATCGTATTGAAAGCTTTCTATTGGAAAAGGATGATGAAGGAATTTTGGATCTTAAACAATTTTTCTACAAAATCAAACCTCAAGTTATAAATCTTCTTGAAGCAAGTTTACAGAAACACAATGCTATAAAGTTCAATATTGAATTATTTTGTGAATTTATGAAATATGCTAGAACTGATGATGTAGATGAAAACGAAGTAGCTTTAGATATAAAATCTTCTCAGGCGAAGATGAACATAGCATCCGATAATTTTCAATTTCCAGACATATTCGATAGAATGATGAAACAAATTATTGTAAAATCTGAAGAATTTCAAGAAATTGATAGCGGCTGGGTTCTTCTAAGAATCATCCACATTGAAGTGGAAGTAGAAGCCTTAGATGTAATATTAAAGGTGTAATAAATATTAAAACGTTAAATAAGGAGCGCTATGTGTCAATCTCGAAAAGAATTTATGTTGCAAGAAATCAAAGTATAGAAATACGATTTTTAGATTCATACAGATTTATGTCCTCTAGCGTAGAAAAAATGCTCTTTGATTTAGACAATCGAATTGGTTAAAACAATATGATGATCTTAATACTTTGCATAGATCAAAAGCTGCTAACACTTTTAAAAAAAAATTTTTCAAATTAGATAATAATGCTGTCTACGGCAAAGCAATGAAAAATGTTAATAAGAGTTGAGATATTAAAATAGCTACGGAATAGGAAAGTCGAGGTAAACATTTAGGTCTTCGTGCTTTAATTGCAAATCCCAATTTTCACAGTATTGCGAAATTTACAATAAATATGGCTGCAATAGAATTAAGCAAAGTAAAAGTGACTTATAACAAACCAGTTTATTTAGACTTTGTAGTTCTTGAAATATCGAAATTTAAAATGTATCAATTCCATTACGACTATATAAAATCAAAGTATGAAGATAGAGTTAAGTTAAATTATATGGATACAGGTTCCTTTATTTATACAATTAAACCTATTAATTTTTAAAGTGATATTTCAGATGAGAGAAATGAAAGATTTGATACTTCAGAATCCAGTCCAAACAAACATTTTAGTCATCCACTAAAAAATAAAAAGAAATTAGGTTGCTTATCTATACAAAATTTTGAATCTATAAAAAAGCCAAGGGTGTTAAAAAGACGTCTGTTAACAAGTTAACTCATTAATTCATCACTCAAAGCCTCAACAGATTTTTCTGCATATAGTTGACTTTCAGTTTTTCCCTTTTCCCACAGTAAGCTTAGAAAGTCTGACGAATAACTTATCTGATTCTGAATTTAAAAATTAAAACTGTCATTAGTAAGATTACGTTAGAATGTATAGGATTGAAATCTAAGATCTATTCTTTACAAGTAGGCAGCAAGAAAGATATTATGAAAGCTACATTTGAAACTAATTGTTAGATTAAATAGAAATTGTGAAAATGAGAATCATTAAATTGAATCAAATGAATATAGAAAAATAAAAAATTACATTGGTAAGATTACGTTAGAATGTATAGGATTGAAATCAAAGATCTATTCTTTACGAGTATAAAGCAAGAAAGATATTAAGAAAGCTACATTTTAAACTAATTTTTAGATTAACGAGAAATTGTGAAAATGAGAATCATTAATAAATTTATGTAGAATGAAAAATAAATGACTAAATTAATAAAATGCTATTTTAACATTACCAGAAAGACTTTTATTAGTATAAAATAGACATTTAATTCTTATTTATAACTATTGCTTTTCTAGGAAATTTCTTAAAAGGTAAACATTTTCCATCGCGCTTTATACAAAAATTTAAGAGAGGATACATTTGGACACTGTAATTCTTCTTCCATATTATATACCTCATATGGGAGTGTTTCAGAATTTAACCTTAATTACAACAAGTCTTCTTATACAATTTTTTCTGGTTGGTTTATGAAGTTCATTAACTACTTGTATTTCATTCATTTTTGTAGTTGTCAGAGATTCTACATTAATCAACGCTATTAAAGTGTCTTTAATTTTTCTATATATACTAAATAACTATATATTTCATCAACTTCTGCTGAGCATCAACAATTCATTCATTTGTATACAAATCGTATGCTATTTTCAGTTTTCCTTATAGAGCCGCAATTGATTTATTTCTAAATAGCTCAATTTAATAACATACAGATAGATCCACTGATCAAGAACTCCTCAAAAAATCATCCAAATTTGACAACACTGTATGATTAGAGGGTTAAAAGCTATATTGAGATATTTATACTATAATGTCAGCTTCTTTCAGTTTTTCAATTATTAACATTATTTCATTGTTATGACTGTTATTACCAGCCTGTTTTGATGCTATTAGTAGGCGTAAACGATCAACTAATTCATTAGGATTTTCGAAGTAAGTATAGCCAGTATTAGTCTTTGGTATTTGTATTAAGCCCTGACCTTTTGGGGATGTGAGCTTCTTAATGATGGTTTTATACTTCTTGCTTCTGTTTCCTTTTATTCGACCATCATCCATATAATTGCGTTTATAAGCATTAGTATCATTCATAATGTTTCTGTAGTTGTTCATATCATCTGATGTGTATAGTTGTTTAGGGGTTTTTATGAAGAGCAATTCGAGAAGTCCTGGAGTAATGCTATATACTTTTTCTTTAAGAATGATATTGTCACCATCAACTTGAAGAGTCGAGTTGCCAATTTTCCAGTTGTTACCATCAAAGTAAACCCCAAAAGATTTACCAATTTTTGTGCTCTTGTTTTCATATAATTTAATGTATTTCGAAATTGAAGGGTTATTGGGCAAATCATCGATAGAAAGCGTCTTTGTTAGAGTAGATGAATTTGGAGGTGTAGCAAATTCTTCATTATCATCATCTTCACTATTAGTAGAGCTATCGGAAATTCTAGAATAATCTCCAAGTTTACTTGAAGTACTAGCTGGCTCTGCTTTGAAGTATTTATGTTTAGGTTGAGGTGTTAAAATTTCACTGTTATTATATTTATCAATATCAGGATCCATTTTCAAGAGTTCAATCCCAGGATCCATTTTCAAGAGTTTACGTTTATATGAGTTTACTGAAGCATCGCTCTTTGACTCATCCTTGATTTGTGCAACAAGTGACTCAAGCGGCTTGGTGATGGACTTAAAAGTTTGCTCTAGCTGAGTCTCTGTTTCCATTTTTCCCATCTTAAGAGCTTTAAACTTTTTTCTGATGACATTTCGCACCCTCGCTATTTCCGTAGTAAGCTTCTCATCCATATTGATCTTATTTAAGAACCAAGTCTAAAAGACATGAAACAGTAAACAATAAACATGAAACATGAAACAAGAATCATGAATCATGAAACACGTAACATGAAACAATAATTACCTATGTGAAGTATCCTCTGAACTGTTTCCATCAAAGTGTTAGTATTAGCTAATAAATAATTGTTCATCCCTCTAATTTTATAGTACGTATCATGAATACATCAAATCCCTTTCGGTAGCACCACTTACACATTGCGTTGTTTTTATTAATCAACAAAAATCCATATTTATACTTCCAAAATTCAGCACACGCATTACGAAATTTTCCAAACGTCATATCTGTATCCACATGATCATAAGATATATGTAATAGCTACGGAATGGGAAAGTCGAGGTAAACAGTTAGGTCTTCGTGCTTTAATTGCAAATCCCAATGTCATTAGTAAGATTACGTTAGAATGTATAGGATTGAAATCTAAGATCTATTCTTTACAAGTAGACAGCAAGAAAGATATTATGAAAGCTACATTTGAAACTAATTGTTAGATTAACTAGAAATTGTGAAAATGAGCATCATTAATAAATTTATGTTGAAGGAAAAATAAATGACTAAATTAATAAAATGCTACTTTAACATTTACAGAAAGACTTTTATTAGCATTAAATAATAAGACATTTAATTCTTATTTCATACAGATATGACGTTTGGAAAATTTCGTAATGCGTGTGCTGAATTTTGGAAGTATAAATATGGATTTTTGTTGATTAATAAAAACAACGCAATGTGTAAGTGGTGCTACCGAAAGTGATTTGATGTATTCATGATACGTACTATAAAAGGAGAGGGATGAACAATGATTTATTAGCTAATACTAACACTTTGATGGAAACAGTTCAGAGGATACTTCACATAGGTAATTATTGTTTCATGTTACATGTTTCATGATTCATGATTCTTGTTTCATGTTTCATGTTTATTGTTTACTGTTTCATGTCTTTTAGACTTGGTTCTTAAATAAGATCAATATGGATGAGAAGCTTACTACGGAAATAGCGAGGGTGCGAAATGTCATCAGAAAAAAGTTTAAAGCTCTTAAGATGGGAAAAATGGAAACAGAGACTCAGCTAGAGCAAACTTTTAAGTCCATCACCAAGCCGCTTGAGTCACTTGTTGCACAAATCAAGGATGAGTCAAAGAGCGATGCTTCAGTAAACTCATATAAACGTAAACTCTTGAAAATGGATCCTGGGATTGAACTCTTGAAAATGGATCCTGATATTGATAAATATAATAACAGTGAAATTTTAACACCTCAACCTAAACATAAATACTTCAAAGCAGAGCCAGCTAGTACTTCAAGTAAACTTGGAGATTATTCTAGAATTTCCGATAGCTCTACTAATAGTGAAGATGATGATAATGAAGAATTTGCTACACCTCCAAATTCATCTACTCTAACAAAGACGCTTTCTATCGATGATCTGTCCAATAACCCTTCAATTTCGAAATACATTAAATTATATGAAAACAAGAGCACAAAAATTGATAAATCTTTTGGGGTTTACTTTGATGGTAACAACTGGAAAATTGGCAACTCGACTCTTCAAGTTGATGGTGACAATATCATTCTTAAAGAAAAAGTATATAGCATTAC
The DNA here is from genome assembly GCA_964036015.1 of Leptarthrus brevirostris. NCBI lineage: Eukaryota > Metazoa > Arthropoda > Insecta > Diptera > Asilidae > Leptarthrus > Leptarthrus brevirostris. The sequence continues at coordinate 4,130,138 of OZ038376.1, forward strand.
TCCAGGACTTCTCGAATTGCTCTTCATAAAAACCCCTAAACAACTATACACATCAGATGATATGAACAACTACAGAAACATTATGAATGATACTAATGCTTATAAACGCAATTATATGGATGATGGTCGAATAAAAGGAAACAGAAGCAAGAAGTATAAAACCATCATTAAGAAGCTCACATCCCCAAAAGGTCAGGGCTTAATACAAATACCAAAGACTAATACTGGCTATACTTACTTCGAAAATCCTAATGAATTAGTTGATCGTTTACGCCTACTAATAGCATCAAAACAGGCTGGTAATAACAGTCATAACAATGAAATAATGTTAATAATTGAAAAACTGAAAGAAGCTGACATTATAGTATAAATATCTCAATATAGCTTTTAACCCTCTAATCATACAGTGTTGTCAAATTTGGATGATTTTTTGAGGAGTTCTTGATCAGTGGATCTATCTGTATGTTATTAAATTGAGCTATTTAGAAATAAATCAATTGCGGCTCTATAAGGAAAACTGAAAATAGCATACGATTTGTATACAAATGAATGAATTGTTGATGCTCAGCAGAAGTTGATGAAATATATAGTTATTTAGTATATATAGAAAAATTAAAGACACTTTAATAGCGTTGATTAATGTAGAATCTCTGACAACTACAAAAATGAATGAAATACAAGTAGTTAATGAACTTCATAAACCAACCAGAAAAAATTGTATAAGAAGACTTGTTGTAATTAAGGTTAAATTCTGAAACACTCCCATATGAGGTATATAATATGGAAGAAGAATTACAGTGTCCAAATGTATCCTCTCTTAAATTTTTGTATAAAGCGCGATGGAAAATGTTTACCTTTTAAGAAATTTCCTAGAAAAGCAATAGTTATAAATAAGAATTAAATGTCTATTTTATACTAATAAAAGTCTTTCTGGTAATGTTAAAATAGCATTTTATTAATTTAGTCATTTATTTTTCATTCTACATAAATTTATTAATGATTCTCATTTTCACAATTTCTCGTTAATCTAAAAATTAGTTTAAAATGTAGCTTTCTTAATATCTTTCTTGCTTTATACTCGTAAAGAATAGATCTTTGATTTCAATCCTATACATTCTAACGTAATCTTACCAATGTAATTTTTTATTTTTCTATATTCATTTGATTCAATTTAATGATTCTCATTTTCACAATTTCTATTTAATCTAACAATTAGTTTCAAATGTAGCTTTCATAATATCTTTCTTGCTGCCTACTTGTAAAGAATAGATCTTAGATTTCAATCCTATACATTCTAACGTAATCTTACTAATGACAGTTTTAATTTTTAAATTCAGAATCAGATAAGTTATTCGTCAGACTTTCTAAGCTTACTGTGGGAAAAGGGAAAAACTGAAAGTCAACTATATGCAGAAAAATCTGTTGAGGCTTTGAGTGATGAATTAATGAGTTAACTTGTTAACAGACGTCTTTTTAACACCCTTGGCTTTTTTATAGATTCAAAATTTTGTATAGATAAGCAACCTAATTTCTTTTTATTTTTTAGTGGATGACTAAAATGTTTGTTTGGACTGGATTCTGAAGTATCAAATCTTTCATTTCTCTCATCTGAAATATCACTTTAAAAATTAATAGGTTTAATTGTATAAATAAAGGAACCTGTATCCATATAATTTAACTTAACTCTATCTTCATACTTTGATTTTATATAGTCGTAATGGAATTGATACATTTTAAATTTCGATATTTCAAGAACTACAAAGTCTAAATAAACTGGTTTGTTATAAGTCACTTTTACTTTGCTTAATTCTATTGCAGCCATATTTATTGTAAATTTCGCAATACTGTGAAAATTGGGATTTGCAATTAAAGCACGAAGACCTAAATGTTTACCTCGACTTTCCTATTCCGTAGCTATTTTAATATCTCAACTCTTATTAACATTTTTCATTGCTTTGCCGTAGACAGCATTATTATCTAATTTGAAAAAATTTTTTTGAAAAGTGTTAGCAGCTTTTGATCTATGCAAAGTATTAAGATCATCATATTGTTTTAACCAATTCGATTGTCTAAATCAAAGAGCATTTTTTCTACGCTAGAGGACATAAATCTGTATGAATCTAAAAATCGTATTTCTATACTTTGATTTCTTGCAACATAAATTCTTTTCGAGATTGACACATAGCGCTCCTTATTTAACGTTTTAATATTTATTACACCTTTAATATTACATCTAAGGCTTTAATAAATAAACGATAATCATACTTCCACTTCAATGTGGATGATTCTTAGAAGAACCCAGCTGCTATCAATTTCTTGAAATTCTTCAGATTTTACAATAATTTGTTTCATCATTCTATCGAATATGTCTGGAAATTGAAAATTATCGGATGCTATGTTCATCTTCGCCTGAGAAGATTTTATATCTAAAGCTACTTCGTTTTCATCTACATCATCAGTTCTAGCATATTTCATAAATTCACAAAATAATTCAATATTGAACTTTATAGCATTGTGTTTCTGTAAACTTGCTCTAAGAAGATTTATAACTTGAGGTTTGATTTTATAGAAAAATTGTTTTGGATCCAAAATTCCTTCATCATCATTTTCCAATAGAAAGATTTCAATATGATTATTAAAGCCCTGTTTAATGCGCTTTAAATTTCTTTCAATTGGGTCAGCTGCATTTCTCTATGGTTAATATTAAGTTTTCGTCAGATGAATTATTCGCTAATTTTTCTACGCTAGAGAAATCTAATCTATATGAATCTAAAAATGCAAAGTAAGTAAAAGACAAACCATTTTTTAAACTGTGATAATTTAAGTAACCTGAACTGTGCTCCAACCAAAAGATTTAATGACGATATTAGAATAAGTCTTGACAATAGTAAGCATCTGTTGAACATTTGAATATACTTAAGAACACAAAATTAGTATCATTCAGCGTGATAAATACAAATTCCATCACAAGAGCTTAAGATCGGAAAGTGTTAACAGCTTTTGATCTATGCAAAGTACTAAGATCAATATATTGTTTTAATCAATTCCATTGTCTGAATCAAAGAGCTCTATGAATGCATGAAAACTTCAATTCATACTTTAAACTACTTTTTGGAGATTTCTATAATGGATTATATAATGGAATGTATCTTCTAAGTAACATATCAATTTCCTTGAGCCTAATTCAGAGGATTTTCTGTAAACTTGCTTCAAGAAGATTTATAACTTGAGGTTTGATTTTGTAGAAAAATTGTTTAAGATCCAAAATTCCTTCATCATCCTTTTCCAATAGAAAGCTTTCAATACGATTATTAAAGCCCCTGTTTAATGCGCTTTAAATTTCTTTCAATTGGTTCAGCTGCATTTCTCTATAAATTTTGAAAAGGTTATTTTGATAGTAGTTTTTCGTTCGTTTGGCTCTGTGAGCTCACAATTTGGGTCGCAGGTTACATGACTCATACAAAAATTAAATTTTAAATGTCATATAGGGTTGTTAGCTGTCAGTTTGGTTTAAATTTAAAACATAATTACGATTCAAAAAAAAAATATGGACTCAAAGTAAACTGAACTCGGGTAGATCACAAGATAAATCTCTTTAAAGTATCGAAAGAGGAAATTTTAGCTACCTCGATTTTGTTTGTTCTAGTCTAAATTCACAGTTTTGAGGCTATTTTTAGAAAGTGCTACAATGACCGCAATGACCGTTTTTTTTCTTATCACCCCAAAACATTCTGGGCCATTCAACTCTTATCGGCAAATTTCTTACGCTAACGAATTGAATCCAAATGTTTACTACTACTTATCAGCGGTTTTTTATGTTAAAAGAAATTGAGCCAGATATTTATTAATTATTTATGAATGAATTTAGACAAAATTGTTGATGTTATTTTTAAATCGCTTTTTCCACTAATTAAAGTAAAAATCCAATTTTCTATTTTTAGCTCCAACATTCACCGACTTAGAAGTACCATTGCCAATTAGCTTGATAACCCCATGGTTAGAGCACTTTTCTGTGAAACTCAGGGTCCGCTGTTCAAATCCAGATACCTCTGCTTTTTTAATTAAATTTCACTAACTTAGCCAACAGATGACTAGCCAAAATGTGACGTCAGGGAATCCCCTCCTATGACGTCATGCAATCGGATGTTATCTAGTCAACAGGGAATCCCCTTTGAGAATTCCTAGTCAGGTCCAGGTCCAGATTCAAGTCCAGGTGTAAATCAAAGAACAACAAAATCAATTGTAGCCTCCAAGACTGAATACCCAATATCCAAGATGGCCGACAGGTGCCTTATCTTACTAAACAATCTAGGTTTAGATCCAAGGTTTAGATCTAAGTCCAGATGCAAACCAAAGAAGAAGAAGACCAATTGTAGCCTCCAAGACCAAAAACCGAAAATCCGAGATGGCCGACAATCCTTATCTCTTTTCCTTATCTCTCAATTGTAGCCTATAAGACCGAAAACCCAAGATCCAAGATGGCCGACATCCTTATCTCTCAATTGTAGTCTATAACACCGAAAACCCAAGATCCAAGATGGCCGACAATCCTTATCTCTCTTCCTTATCTCTCAATTGTAGCCTATAAGACCGAAAACCCAAGATCCAAGATGGCCGACAATCCTTATCTCTCTTCCTTATCTCTCAATTGTAGCCTACAAGACCGAAAACCCAAAATCCAAGATGGTCGACATCCTTATCTCTCAATTGTAGCCAATAACACCGAAAACCCAAAATCCAAGATGGCCGACAATCCTTATCTCTCTTCCTTATCTCTCAATTGTAGCCTATAAGACCGAAAACCCAAGATCCAAGATGGCCGACATCCTTATCTCTCAATTGTAGCCTATAACACCGAAATCCAAGATGGCCGACATCCTTATCTCTAAATTGTAGCCTATAAGACCGAAAATCCTTATCTCTTTTCCTTATCTCTCAATTGTAGCCTCCAAGACCGAAAACCCAAAATCCAAGATGGCCGACAGGTGCCTTATCTTACTAAACAATCATCAACCTTAACCTTTGACCTTGTGCACATTGCATTAACCTTCGACCTTGTGAGGCAGAACATACATATTTATACTAAACCAAAACGACTGGATTGATTTAATTGAAACCTAATGAACTATGAATCTAATGAACCTATTTAATTGAAACCTAATGAACTTTTTTTTAAATATATTTACTTTTCTGGCATACATCGGGAGATTCCATCTATTAATTTTTTTCTTTTGTAGCCAAATCGGGGTATATGTGCAGAGTATTCATCGCTTGTATTAATTCTAATTCGGTCAGTTAGCACTTTTTAACCGACTTCTAAAAACGAAGAGGTTATTAAGTTCGACACGTATTTTTGTCTCATCGGGCATAACTTTGTAATGCGTTGACCGATTTTGATGATTATTTTTTGTTGAGTAGAGTATGTTGTCCGATTGCTACTATGTCAAAAAAAATGTTTGGGAGTTGGGGTGGGATTTAAACTAACTTTGTAGTGTTTGTTAATGCTATAAAAAAAATTGGACTTACTTTGTAACGCCTAACTTTATGACTCCTTCTGTTGTGTAGTAGTTAAGTGGGTAGTTAATACAACGAAAATAAATAATGGGGTGGGTGTGGGAGATTTGGATGATTCTTTTATTGTTGCATAGAGTATGATCCCCTATTGCTAGTACGAGGAAAATATTTGACATAGCGTATGGGTGGTGGAAGGGCGAGGCTAACTTCTTAACACGTGAACCGAATTTGATGATTCTTTTTGTTATGCATGTTATGTTCCTCCATTGGGACCACGATGCAAATTTTTGTGGCAGGGTTGGGGTGGTGGAGGAGTGGAGACTAACGTCATATCGCGTGATTCGTTTATTGCTGAATATAGTATTTTCCTCCGCTTGTATCATTATCGAAATTGTGGGCTACGGTGATAGATAGAGTTTGGGCATCACCTGGCTTCTTAAGGTGTATACCGTTTTTGATGAAAACTTGTATATTATTGCCATCTTCAAAAAAGGCTTCAAGAACGATGTGTCCAACTACAGACCCATTGCTAAATTATCATCCATACCTAAACTATTGGAAAAATTGGTCTATGATTCCATGTTCTTCCACGGCCCATTGATTTTTATCCTTACAATAAATGATGTTGAATGTGTCATCAAAAACTCAGAGCTGTCAGACAGCTCAGAGAGGATTGAATCTGTCCAACGTAGTTCGTTTGCTTCGCTCTACGTGATCTTTCGTGTGTAGACAGATTCAGCCTTCCACCTTATGAAAACCGTCTGAAACTAATCAACTTACAACCTCTAAGTAAACGTCGTGATGTTTCCGACATTCTCTTCATTTATCAGTTATTAACTGGTGCCATAGACTGCCCTTCAATCCTGCAATCTTTACCCATCTATATCTAATCCCCGTAACCTTCGGTCCACTCCCCTTTTCTGACTCGACCGCCATCGCACAAACTACGGTCAAAGCGAGCCAGGATGCTACGAAAAGTCAACGACCTTTCCTTCTTTGACTTCCATCTTATTAAATCATCCCTCCACAGAGCCTTATATCTTGATCCCACCCATCTTGATCTTGATTGCCTTCCTTAATTCTTCTTCCTTCCGCCTTCTGCCTGTATCATATTATAGCTTACACTATTTATTTATTTATTATTACTTATCAGTTATTATAGTTTGTAGTATTAGTATTATTTTATAGCTTGTATTTTGGTATTTTTTATTTTATAGCTTGTATTAAGCTTAAATAAATAAATATAAGTGTGATTGAAGACTATAACATTTCTAAGGAAATGGAGGAATTACCATTTAGACAACTTATGGTATCACTCGAAAGTGAAAAGGAAGATTCCAGTAAAAGTTATTATGTACCTTCCGCGTCACGGAATAGTCAAATAAAGCAGCTCTACTACCTGTTTAATAGTCGTTTTCGACGCCTCTTGCAAAACTACTTCGGGTTCATCTTTAAATGACAATTTACTTGCCGGACCTGCTTTGCAGCAAGATATTTCCGACATAATTGTGAAAATGTAAAAATGTATAGGCAAATATGGCTACACTCGGATGACATTGACTACCAACGAATTCTTTGGCGTCCCTTCCCAGGAGGGTCTATCGATTACTTACCTTTTGTAGTAGTTACCTTTGGAGTATCTTTTAGGTTAGGTTAGGTTAGGGTGGCGGCCATCAGCCCTACAGCCGATCAGCCTCACATAGACCTATAAATGGTCCGTTGTGATACCACATCCGTGGAACCGTGCCTGATTGCCGGGTTAAACTAAAACCAGCCGCAGCTGTTAATAAACCTTAGGAGGTGCTTCAGCCCGATGCCGGCTATATCGCCCATGCCACCTAAGAAGTACGAGCCCATTGCATTGTACCTTCTTTTTGCTAGGCCCGGGCATTCGCAGAGTAAGTGCTGAATGCTGTCCACCTCTTCCTCGTCCATACAGCTCCAAGCTGGAGTATCTTTTACACCGTACTTAGCCGTCCGAACCCCTCATCAACAAGCCGAAGGTGAAACATCTAACTATCCTGAAGCCTCAGAATGTCTTTTACATACTTTTAAGTTGACGATGTGTTTACGGGATGCGAGTAAATTCCTAATATAAACACCTTAAAAACGAATTACATAGCCCTCTTAAGGCGAGGTGGATTTCATTTACGGAAATTTTCCGCCAACCATACAGCTCTTCTCGAAGATTTTCCTCCTTAAGACAGAAGATTTTCCTCCTTGAGTCAATTATAATGTTTGAAGGAAATAAGCTTGTCAAGGCCCCAGGAATAGTTTGGAACCTCAAAGATGATACTTTCCGGTACAAGCTGAAATTCGAAAATGATGCGCCACCCACCAAACGCAATATTTTATCGAAAATAGCAAAGCTGTACGATCCTCTCGGCTGGATTTGTCCGATAATCATATACGGTAAGATCTTGTTCCAAGGGAAGGCAAGCGTTTACAAGGGAATTAAATTAAAAAGAGAGCTTGAGAGTACCATGCTAGTTTGGAGGCCTTCCCTCTTCATCAACAGAGTTTCATGGTTTTTATGATAGCTCGGAAAAGGCGTACGCAGCTGTAATATATGCAAGAGTTATAACTTTAAATGGAGATAAAATCATAAACCTGGTTACGTTGAAAACTATTGTAGCGCCAGTAAAGACGATATCTGTACTGCGATTGGAGTTATGTGGTTCACACTTACTCTTAAAACTAGTGCGGAATCTAAAACAAAGTTTAAACAACGAATATAAGTTCACCTTGTGGACTGATTCTTCTATCGTACTATACTGGTTGGTCATCCAAACCGATGGAAACAATTCGTAGCAAACAGAGTAGCAGAAATTCATATGAACGCCCCCGGAGTTCAATGGCGACATGTTGCATCTGAGGATAATCCCGCTGACATAGTGTCGCGAGGAGTATTCGCTCCAACATTAATAAAGCAATCGAAATGGTGGAAAGGCCCAAAGTGGTTAACGGAAAATAAAAATAATTGGTCTCTAATCAGAGGAATCCTCAGAAGAGGGACTCCAACAACTAAAGAAAGTTTACAATTTCAAGCTTATAATCACCACCAAAAAATTTATAGAGCATTTTTCAAGTTACACTCGGGCATGTCGTGTCATCATTACCTATTGTTACAGGTTTTCTGAAAAATTAAAGTCAGACGAAAACATCATTCATCTTGCATATCTTTCCACGAGTGAATTAAAGAGAGCCAGGCACATCTTTATTAAAAAGTGTCAGTACCAAGCATATTCTGAAGAAATAGAGGATTTATTGGCAAAACGTCCCGTGTCAAAGAAAAGCTCTTTCTTCTAGATGAAAACAACAAACTTCGTGTCGGCGGACGCTTTGAACACGCCAACGTAAGCTTCGCCGAGAAACATCTCATCATCCTTCCGCGAAGATCCAAATTAACATCTTTACTGATAGATCATCTACATCAAAATACGTTGCATGGCGGGCCCAATTTGATCTTACCACTAATACGACGTAAATATTGGATACCAGGGGTTAAAGTAACTATTAAACAACGCCTACACATATGTATTATTCGTCAACGATGGAAAAGGGATTCTCCAACTCAACTTATGGGTGACCTACCTCAGGACCGAATAACTTTTGTCAGACCTTTTTATGCGGTGGGAATCGATTATGCCGGCCCAATAACCATGAAGTTAAACAAAACCAGGAATTCAAAATTTGGGAAAGCTTACATTGCCTTATTTATTTGCAACTAAAGCAGTACATATTGAAGCGGTAAGCGACTTAAGCTCAGACGCGTTTCTAGCGTCACTAAGAAGATTCTTGTCTCGACGAGGCGTGTGTCGCGAAATATACTCTGACAATGGAACAAATTTCGTAGGGGCCCAAAAGATCTTAGAGAAAGAAATAAGGCAAGCTCTTAAAAATAACTTACCCATTGCTTCTGATTTCTGCGCTAATTAAAATATTAATTGGCATTTTATTCCCTCTGGAGCCCCTCATTTTGGAGGACTGTGGGAGGCAGGAATTAAATCAATAAAGTTCCATTTAAGAAGAATCATTGGTCAGACCAATCATTCGTTTGAAGAGCTTACCACCGTTTTTGAACTCCAGGTCAGGACCAGAAGATTTCAGCCCACTAACTCCGGGTCAATTTCTTATTGGAGACGCACCCTTAGCCCTGCCCGAGCTTGATTTCAGTGTGACAAAAACATCTCATTTGTCCCGATGGCAATATATTCAAAAATTAAGACAAGATTGCTGGAAAAGATGGATTTCCGAGTATCTTCCCAGATTGCAGCAAAGACACAAAAGGAAAGTTGAAGTCCCAACTGTTAAACCTGAAGACCTCGTAATCTTGAAGGAAGAAAACGTGCTACCTTTGGCTTGGAAATTCGCGAGAATTTTGGAAATTCATCCGGAAAAGATAATAAGACTCGAGTGGTAACTTTGAGGACCCAACATGCTACATTAAAAAGACCAATAAGTAAAGTCTGTCTTCTCCCGTTTCGCCATGAATCTCAATAATTAATAAGCGTACCAAACTACTTACTTGCTTACTTAATTAATAATATATGTAGATCTTTAATTATGACCTATAACCAAAATATACAAGTGAGTTCATACTTTTCTTTCTTCACAGTGTATCATTCTTGTCCTCATGTACGCTTTAAAAGAGGCAACTTGCTTAATCGCTTATGACTGTGGTCACGAGAGGATGAACAGGACCCGTATATCTTCATTAAATAAGGAAGAATGTGACGTGAAAATGCCGAATATTTCTCAAGTATTTACTACTTACTACTACTACTACTTGCTTACTTAATTAATAATATATGTAGATCTTTAATTATGACCTATAACCAAAATATACAAGTGAGTTCATACTTTTCTTTCTTCACAGTGTATCATTCTTGTCCTCATGTACGCTTTAAAAGAGGCAACTTGCTTAATCGCTTATGACTGTGGTCACGAGAGGATGAACAGGACCCGTATATCTTCATTAAATAAGGAAGAATGTGACGTGAAAATGCCGAATATTTCTCAAGTATTTGAAGACATCCAACTAGAACTGAATGAAATAGCATCCCTTCACATTTACCAATATAAAATAAACGTTTTACAGTCAATTTATTACTGTGGCATGTTCAGCCATCTTTTACTGGTGCCGGGAGGACTGAACAGTTTCATTATAGAAATATCTAAAGATGAATGCCTTCTTATTCACAATAATGTTACCTACCGCTTACAAAACAATAAATTAATAGCCGACATTCGTGTTAATGCTTCTACTTATGCCTCAGAGATTGTTACAGGATTCGTGGACGCTAATGGGTACTGCAAAGGAACGTCTTATTCGCATGGAGGAAAATCCTGGAACGATGTCATAGTAATGCAAACCTTTGAATTCACGATTGTAGACTACTACGGCTCAGTTCGATTAAACGATAACCAAGTCATCCTCGGCAACAATATCCTTTGTCCATGGTTAGGTTAGGTTAGGTTAAAGTGGCTGCCTAAGAAGGCACACTTTCTTGAAAATTTTCAACCCCATAAAATTACCTAAGGAATAGGAGGGTTCTGTCCCCTGCACACCGAACCAGTTCCTGTATCTAGTGGAACTAGTTCACGGGAAGTCAAAATTATTTTGACTGGATTGTGAAGGATGTTCATCCTTAGTTCGTCGTCGGGAACCATTTTGAACTCCCGATAAATCGAGTCAGGTTTTTGACATCTATGGAGCCTAGCTCAGTTAGCTCTTTGAAGTAGGGGGAGCCCAAAAGCCGGTTCCTACGGTTGGCTAGGGCCGCGCAGCTACCGAGGAGGTGAAGTATGGTTTCCTCTTCCTCCTCGTCGTGGTAACTCCTACAGAAGTCGTTTGAGGGCACGCCCAGCCTATCGGCGTGTCTACCTATGAGGCAGTGACCCGTGATTACGGCTACTGTGTAGGATAAGTCCTCTTGACCGCTTAAGGTCGAGCTTTGGTCATATCTGTCGGGTGATCAGGCAGGTGTGTTCTTCTTGCCAGTTATTATTAGCAATCTTGAGAGCCTACTGTGAGAGCTCCATTTTGCATGCAGCTAGCGGTTTACCCGGCTAATGTCCGGATCAGGACGTGTGGTGCCGATTTTAGCTAGTTCGTCGGCTCTGCAATTGCCCGGAATATCGCTATGTCGAGGCACCCAGATGAGCCGTACTTTCAGGTGCTCAGCTATGTCATTTAGTGTTGAGCGACATATTATGACCGTTTTAGAGGTTGCGTATACTCCCGAAAGGGATTTAATAGCTGCCTGACTATCTGTGAAAATACATACATTTCCTGTAAGTAGCGCTAGTTGATTCAGGCGGTACACAGCTACTTTTATAGCCATGATTTCTGCTTGAAACACGCTGCAATAGTCCGGTAAGCGAAATGAGACATCGAGGTCTAAGTGTTCCGAGAATATTCCACCACCCACTTTGCCATCCAATTTGGAGCCGTCAGTGTAGAGATGCACTGAGTTCTCCCATTGGGGAGGACCTTCCTCCCACTCCGATCTGGTGGGAAAGAAGGAATCGAAGTTTGCTCCAAAGAAAGGCTTGGGCGAGGTGTAGTCGATATTGCTGGCAGTTTTATTGTGCAATATTTTGGAGTGACCGAAATCAGTTCGCTTCCAGGTCTGGATTGAGTTAAGCCTAATGGCGGCTGACGATGCGGTTTGCTTACCTAAAAGATCCAACGGTAGAAGGTGGAGCATAGTGTTCAGGGCTTTGGAAGTTGTGGTTCTCAGGGCACCTGTTATCAGCAGTGCTGCCATCCTCTGAACTTTGTCCATTGCTTTGAGATGGGTTGCTATATGTAGTGCCGGCCACCAGACAATCACCCCATACATGAGTATAGGCCGTATGACACTTGTATAGAGCCAATTCACAATGCGTGGTTCCATACCCCATCTTTTCCCTATAGCCTTCTTACACGAGTACAGCGCTACTGTGGCATTCCGTACTCTTTCTTGGATGTTAGGCTTCCAGGTAAGTTTTCTATCTAGGACTAAACCTAGATACTTAACCTGGTTACACAGTTCCAGCCTAACCCCGTCTAGTGTAGGGCAATTAATAGGAGGTGTTTTATGCCTCCGAGAGAAGAGTATTAACTCTGTTTTGTTAGGGCTTATACCTAAACCACACCTATCACTCCATGATGAAGTCTTGGAGAGGGCGTGTTGTAAAACCTCAGCCAGTGTATTTGGGTGCTTTCCTGAACATACCAGGGCAATATCATCGGCGTAGGCAATAACCTTGTGACCGGATAACTCCAGGTCTATGAGCAACTCATTTAGAGTTAAGTTCCATAAGAGTGGTGAAAGGATTCCTCCCTGAGGGGTGCCTCTAGTCACCACTCTTTGGATATTGGATCCTCCTAAGCTGGAGATAATGACCCTGCTTTTTAGCATGAGGTCAATAAGTTTGATGAGAGGGTCGTCGATTTCAAGCCTCCTCAAGGATGCCGTTATCGCCTCTGATCTAATATTGTTAAAAGCACCCTCAATATCAAGGAAGGCTACAAGTGAATATTCCTTCTGTAGTAGCGAATGCTCTCTGATTGTGGTAAGTTCGTGTAGGGCTGTCTCTACGGACTTACCTTTAGTATAAGCATGTTGCGAGAGAGACAACCTGGAATGATTGATTGTCTCTTTAATGTAGATATCTAGGAGTTTTTCCAAGGTTTTGAGCAGAAAGGAGGAGAGACTAATGGGCCTAAAATCATTGGGCTTATAATGTGAGGCTTTTCCTACGTTAGGGATAAAGACCACCTTCACCTTCGTCCATGAGGATGGAATATAGGTGAGGTTAAGGCAAGCCTCGTAGATGACCATTAGCCACGGAATAAGTATCTCGGAGGCTAGTTGTAGTTCAGCTGGGATGATGTTATCCAATCCCGGTGATTTATAGGGCTTGAAACTTCGTATCGCCCATTTCAATTTTCTTGTATCAAATATCTTGTGGACCAGTTCATGGTCGCTTGGAGTATCTGGCAGCTCTATACTTCTGTTCGTAGAGCAACCCGGAAAGTGAGTGTTTACAAGTAGCTCCAGCGACTCAAGACTGGATGAAGTCCAACTACCATCACTCCTGGTCAGGAGGCTAGGGGTGATGGGCGTTGTTGAGAGGATTTTCCGCAAACGAAAAAGTTTCTTAAATTGTGTGAGGCATTCTTTATAAGAAGTCCAGACATTTGTTTTTTTCGCTTGGTTAAAAAGTTTGCGACACTTCTTTCTTAGGGTCATGATCTCACTGGACCACCACGGAGGTTTGGGCTTGCCTCTAGGGACCCTCTCGGGGCAGGAAATTTGTGTCGCCTCATTACACGCAAGCGTCAAAGTGTCCACCACCTTGTCTAGGGTTTGTATACTGTCAATTACGGGTGGACCAGTAGTAGGCAGACTATTACTGAGGACCATCCTGTAGAGGTCCCAGTTTGTCCTTAGCCTGTTTTTATAGGGAGGGCACATGATCTTGTGAAGTGTTATTCCAAATTCAATATAGGCATGGTCGGAGAAGGATGGTTCCTTGGATACCTTCCACTCCGTTATTAAGTGGGCGGATTGTTCTGAGACTAAGGTAATATCTAGAACTTCCCGCCTAATTGAGTTAGTAAAAGTGGGTTCTGCACCCATATTACAAATGTAGAGGTTAGTTCCGACAATAAAATCAAAAAGTAACTCACCCCTTTCGTCGACGTCCGAGCTGCCCCAGACTATATGATGAGCGTTGGCGTCTGCTCCGATCACCAGCGTCTTCCTTTGTTTAGTGGCTTCCTTGATCGCATTCCTGAGTAGTGTATTAGGAATGTCCGCCACATCGTGTGCCATGTAGCTGGAGGTTACCCAGATATTGTTGTTTTGTAACTCCAGTATGGCTGTAGTTGTGTCCTTATCACTGAACTGTGTGAGAATAAATGCGTTAATATTATTCTTAATGAGGATACATGACCTTGGTTTACTTGTACCTTGTAAATAGAGGAGCTTATAACCCTTCATGTTGAGTCCGCAAACCTTGTCTCTGATGATCCAAGGTTCTTGGACAAGGATGAGCTCTTCTCCTTTTTGCGCAAGACGAAGGAGAAGGGCTGCGGACGCTGCTTTTGAGTGATGGAGATTAATTTGAACCACTCTTAACATCACTGTGTCCAGGTGAGGATGCCTCTATCACAGTGATGTCAGCAGTCTCCCCATCATTACTGGCATCTTCGTCAGTGGAGGAACCAAGTAGTTGGTCCCCCAGTTCTGGTCCAGGATCCGGGAGGGTGTCGACTACCATAGCGTCGACCGTCGCCTCACCATCTTCTGGTGAGGGAGTGACAACGGCAGAAACTGTCGTTTCACTCCGTTCTCCTTCCTTATCCTCGGTGTTGCTTGAGGAGGCTGCTGAATTCTCCTCTAATTTACTAGCATTTAGCGCCTTTAGGTCCTTTTCATAAACCTTCAGGCTGATGGAGCTGGGCCACCTTCCAATCATGGGTAGGTAGTTGATGGTTGGACATTTGGAAGAACTTAAGGATCTCTGCAGGATCCAAAGGTTCAGCTGGTACCCAAGCCCGTGACCTAGGTCTACAGGGGATTTTATCCCTGGGAACGGCTTCAATTCTTGCGCCAGTCCAGATTTCGCCAAGACGGGAAACTGCCTGGTCAAGAAGCTCCGCCGACCTCTGGTTCGAGCAGGCAAGTAGCATCAAGACAGCGTGGAGGAGGGCCAGGGTTCAACGAGAGAACCTCCATATACACCTTCAGCAACGCCATCTCCACCATCTTCCATTTATCAGGCGTGATGGAGCCGTCCGCGTTGCTGCGATCTATAATCGCCCTTACTAAGCTGTCCTTCGCTATCTTGCTGAAGGAGTTGGCAGTGGAGGAAAGGGGGCCTATCGCCTTAATCCTTTTGGAAGATGGCTGCTGCTCGTTAGGCGAGCGCAACCTCTTCGGGGTAGCTTGCATCGGGCCTTTGGAGGTCGATGCGCTATCTTGGGCAAAAATCTTGTTAGCCCATTGCAGAGAGGTTTTATCCTTCTCTCTAAGGTTATCTTAAGACACAGAGCTCAGTTTGCGGATGATTCTGAGCGCAGTCCGTCTCTCTTTGAAGGCCACCGTTAAGGCATTTCCCTTCTGCTTGGTGGTCGTAGGGTTGGACTGGGGTGTCCTGAGAGGCGCGCTGGAGGATGTATGTCCGGGTATTTTAGCCTTGGACAGGGACGCACTACCACGCGCAGGTTTTGCAGAGGGAGGAGGAACAGTGCTGCTGCTACCGGGTTTGGGGTCCCTGGCAGTGGCGTACACTTTCCCCGAGGAAGGGGGTTCACAGGACTCCTTGGGGAGAGTCACCGTGTTGGCCTTAGAATTATTGGAGGAGCGAGCAGTGCTCGCAGAAGGTTGCCCACTTAACCCGTGGGCCGGGTCTGCCTTGACGGCGGGTTGTCCCCCTATCCGAGGCTGGGTGTTTTTTGTGCATAATTAAATTTCATAGTCGACCACTTTCGCGACAAGGCGGTACTCATGGTCTCGATATATTTTTGGGGTTGTGGGGAATCAACCAAGGTAGAGCCCCTTACCATGGCGGTCCTGCATACTCCTTGAGGCGGACAGGTATCAAGGAGGCTCCGTTAGAATACAGCTAGTTACCCCCAGCTGCAAACTATCCAATAGGCACGGAAGACGCTTAACACCCTGGATTGGGGGAGTTTGATCAAGAGAGTAACTGTCTCTCCGCCCGTCATCATTAGCCAGTCTATAGTAAACTACCTGACTGTTACCAGCCGCCCCACGTGGAGGGAGATGCGGACTTCCTACAGTATCCATAGTTACGGCACGCCAACAAATTAGTAAAAAATTTTTAACGCGTTGGTCCTCCTGTGAATCTGCAGGCTGCGGCCATCCTTTGTCCATACATTAAATTCGGAATGAGTTTCTGGGATTTGATTCACAATACATCTTGCGAAACCCTTAACTATAACGTGCTGTATCAAGGAAACGCTACCAGAGCGCAGAATGTAGATATTAAGGATAGAAAAGCACATATACATAATTAACACGGTAAATGCTGGTGACACCAGTTTTGCTTTCGAAATTATAAAACCCATATCCGTCTGTCGTTACAACGGGTTCCAGACTGAGCATGCCCACTATCACTATATCTGAATCTTATTCACAAAAAATGTGAATTGGAGCATGATGTATTTAGAATGCAACTTGCAGTAGCGCACAATCACCCAGCTGAGTTTGCATTAATAAGAATGAAGGGACCAGGCTATACTGCAGTACCTAGAGCAGAAGTTATATACATATATTGTCAAATGTCAAGCAGTTGAAGTACCTATCCGAAAAACACCAAGATGCTTTAATGAACTGTGTTGTATAATAATCAAACCTATTTTATGACTCATCTTCTGCAAAAATACAGCACAGAAATAATGTGTTCCTCAAATCTAACTCCCGCATACATCCGCCATGGTTCACTAGGGATCTAGTAGGCCACGACACAGATCATCAGAATATAAATGTGCTTCATCTGTTTTCGAAGAATCACTAAAAAAAGGTAGCGGATTCCAAAATTACTGGTGGATTCTATCTGTTGTGTTTTCATGCATAATCGGGATCTGGATCATCGTACGTATTCTAAAATACATAGTCGCTACTATCATTAACGTGAGGTTGATAAGAACAGTAAGTGACAACGGTTGGTGTCTGTTAGCTTCAATTGGTAGCTAATTCACTAGCTTCATTCTCGACAGACAAACCCATCTCACATTTACACACAATGAAGCTACCTCTCAATCAGTCGATGTCGAAGCAAATAAATCAGCAACAATCCATTCCGAATCAACAGATGTTACCTCTTCATAAATCAAGGAAATATCACTTGATTCTAACCGCCAGCAAACCAGAATTTATCCAAATCTAGCTGTTTAAAGCCTACTTATATTCACTCGCTCTCCTTTCCTAACTAACCTTTTTCTAACTTTCCTATTTTTTTCTGCAATTCCTCTAAGCGCGGGAGAGTCGAGCGCCCCTTAAATAGCCCCTCATCATCATCGGGTATTTATTCTACGTAGGAGAGTAGTAAAGATATGAGGTTTCTGGAGCAAATGTGAAATGTGCACATTAAAAAATAGTTTTAAAAAAAGTTGAACCGACTTCACAAAAAGCGCTAAAAAGCATAAAATAATTTTTAGTTTTATATCTATTACGACATTTTGAAGTCCGTGCAAATCAAACATACCAAACAACTACAACAAAAATATTTAATCGTCATTTCTTATGATCCCGTTAGCTGAAACGTTCAGGTAGTATTATGTATTATTTTGAATTGTGGTTCTGTAGTTGTTTTATTTGTTTAATTTGCACCGACTTCAAAATGTCGTAATAGATATAAAATTAAAAATTATTTTATGCTTTTTAGCGCTTTTTGTGAAATCGGTTCAACTTTTTTTTTAAAACTATTTTATTTTTCACTTTTTAGTGTCTTCGACTTTATACAACGAACAAAGAACCATCCAAATCGGTCCACGCATTAAAAGTTAGTTTTAACCCCCTACCCCACCCCCATTCCACTAAACTTTTTTTCTCATGGTATCAATCAAGGAACATACTCTACCGAACAGCAAGGGAATCATCGAAATCGGTCCACGCGTTACGTAGTTACTACACCTCCCCCTCCCTCACCACCACCATAGGACCAAATTATTCTCTTATTAGCAATGGGGGATCACACTCTATACAACAGTAAAAGAACCATCCGAATCGGTCCACGCGTTACACAGTTAGGTTCCACTCCCCTTCTCCCACCCCAACCACACCCATAATTTTTTTTTCGTGGTATCAACCAGGGAGCATACTCTACCCAAAAGAAAAAGAAATATCCGAATCGGTCCATGCGTTACTCCTCCCCCCACCCAACCCCCCACCATGGGCCAAATTATTCTTCTATTAGCAATGGGTGATAACAATCTACACAACAGCAAAAGAACCATACAAATCGGTCCACGTGTTACAAAGTTAGGTTCCACCCTCCCCCACCACCCACCCCACCAACATTGGTTTTCTCGTAGTATCAACCAAGGATCATATTCTACCCAATAGAAAAAAAATTATCCAAATCGGTCCACGCGTTATGAAGTTAGACTACCCCTCGCCCCACCCACACCTTTTACCATAGGACCAAATTATTCTCCCATTAGCAATGGGGGATCATACTCTATACAACAGAAAAAGAACCATAGAAATTGGACCACGCGTTCGTTAGGTTCCACCCCCAACCCCATCCCCCCAAAAATTTTGTCCATGGTAACAACCACGGAACTTACTCTATCCAACAAAAAAGAATCATCAAAATCGGTCGACGCGTTACGAAGTTATGCCCGGTCAGACATAAAAAAAACACCTTTGTTTTTGGGAAGTCGTTTAAAAATGGTCAAATTGTGAGGTAAATCGCGGTCCGACTTCACATTTTTGAACATAATTCCTGCTCCAGAAACCCTAATACAATTTTGGGATCTCGAATGTTCCAGAAAGTTCTCGAATGTTCTAGAAAGTTCAAGATAACTTCTTTGCATAGTTTAAATGCTTCTTGTAGCGGGGTGATAAGGAAATGGCTGAAGATAAAGGGAATGGTTGCGTGATTCCGAAGGTCAATTTTGTAGATTGTTTTGTTTTTGCGGCGTCGCGCTATTAAAGATATGGATGAATTGCACCTGGGCCTGGATCTGGACCTGGACCTGGACCTGGATCACGGGTATATAAATGAATGTTGAGCTAATTGATAAGGGAGCTGGTGACTCTGTAGAAATTAATAATTTGATGGCAATGTTGAGGTTGTTGGGTGATAAGGTTTTGTAGATGAATCTGGCAAGTGCGGACCTGGGCTCGTGCTGAAGATAAGAGTTTGTAGTTTTGAGTTTTTACTATACCGGAAATTTTCGGCGGGAGCGAAAATGAGTGATGATAAAATAAGTTGCTGGTGTAGGATTACGTAATTTGGGCAGTAATATATCTTGAGGTCAATGGATTTCCGAGATATTGAGTATGGTCAGTAATTATTAAGTTAAAATTGTGATGGAAATTTTCTTTATATTTCCTGGGAGATATTTGTGAAATAATTTCGCGTTTAAACACGTTTTGTGCTAATGATGAATTTACAGGGAAATTGCAGAGAAATTAAGCACTTGAGCGTGAGAAAATTTTGTAAAATAGTATGGGAATATTTCTTCTAAAACTGTATTTAAGTGCGCATTGATTTGTTAGTCTTTTCTTTATATTATTTCTTAATAAAGATTTCACCACTTTGAGTAAATGGGTGAAGATTGTTTTTATTGCATTTGCCACATCTTATTTCTATGATATCATTTGTTTCCAAGCAAGTTTTAACATGTTCTCAATAATGTAGTTTCAAAAGGAAATTGTGGTGTTTTTAATTTAATATTTAAAAATGTATCAACAACCTATCAACGAAGCAGTCATCGAAATCGCATTTGGATTGCAGGTTGGTTGATATACCTGCCTTTTCCGACACGCTCACAATTGAGCTCTTAGCTCTTAAGATATCACTGATGAAGATGCACATTTTCCTGCTTTGTTGTTATATCCCTCCAAACTTGACAAATCATGTTGATGTGGATGGTAGAAGTCTTTACGATATTTTAATTCTTAACCTAGAATTTATTAGCAATATGACAAACCCAGAGGATGAAATCATCCTTCTTGGTGATTTTAACTTACCCAGCGTTCAATGGGTACTCAACGCTGATGACGATGACTACCTTCCCTTTAATTGTCTTACTGCTAATGACTCCCATTTTCTTGACGCCATCTCCTCCTCTGGTTTACACCAAATGAGTGATGTAAAGAACTCTATGGGAAGACAGTTAGATCTTATCTTTTCTTCTGATTCGTGTAACACTATAGTCGAGCCGACGTCTCGGAACTTATCCGCTATTTACAGTTTGCATCCGCCCATTTTCATCTCTTTTTGCTACGATGGTTCTAATACTGCCGACCCCAACGTAGATCAATACGTTCTTGATTTTAAAAGGGCGGACTTCTCTGATCTTTCAAACAGGATCCTTTCGATCGATTTCGCATCTCTTTTTGATGATAGCGATATCGACGAGTGCGTTTCCGTGTTTTATGATAGGATTTATGATCTGTTTAATTTGTGTGTTCCACTCAAACGGTCAAGATCATCCTGTCAGTCCCCCCCGTGGTATACTAGAGATCTACGTAGACTTAAAAATAAGAAAAATAGACTATGGAAGACTTACTTACGCTGTAGAAACACATCAACTTATTGTGATTTCGTTTATTGTCATGACAGCTTTTTAGCGTTATCATCATCCTTGTACAGGGAATACATCGATAATGTTCGCGATAACTTGCATATTGATCCTCGTACCTTTTTTAAGTTTGTTAATATGAAGAAGAAAACTGATAATTATCCATCTACAATGTGCTACAATGGATCCTCTAGTTGTAGCGCGCCCGAAATAGCCGACAACTTTGCATTGTTTTTCGAGGGTGCCTTTTCATCTGGCAATTTTGTGCCTTCCCCGGAAGAGTTTGATCATATCCACGAGCGTCCCGCTGCCTCCACTGCTTTGCCCATTATATCTCGTGATATTATTATAGATCATATCGAGAAGCTTGGAATGGACTTTTCTTTTGGTCCCGATGGTGTTCCACCGGCATTCGTGAGATGCTGTTCCGACGCCTTACTCACTCCACTGGAACTCATCTTCAACAAATCTCTTCAGGCCGGTAGATTTCCTAAGTTATGGAAGAGCTCCTTTATAATTCCTGTTTATAAAAAGGGGCATAAAAACATAATAACAAATTATAGGCCAATCGCAAAGCTTTCCTGCATACCCAAGTTGTTCGAATCTGTTATATACTCGCAGCTTGTAGGGCAGTGTAAGGGGTTAATCTCATCTAATCAACATGGCTTTCTGCCCGGTAGATCGACGACAACTAACTTGCTTGAATTTACATACCACATAATCTCTGCCTTTCAGCAAGGTCTCCAGACTGACACCGACTTTAGCAAGGCATTTGATAAACTTCCTCACTCTGTGATTATGCTTAAGCTTGAAAAGTTGGGTTTTCCGCCTTTATTGCTCGATTGGATCTTCTCTTACTTAAAAGACAGGATATATCGAGTATCTTTCCGTAATACTTTATCCAGAGTCATTAGGGCTACATCTGGCGTACCGCAGGGTAGCCATCTTGGGCCGTTGTTGTTTACTCTTGCCATTGACGACATTGTTCATCTGATTAAGCACTCTAAAGTCTTAATCTATGCAGACGATATGAAAATTTTCTCATGCGTTAGAAACAGTTATGATTCTTCCTGCATTCAGTATGATTTAAATACCTTCAAGAACTGGTGTGGATCTAATGGTCTGCAGCTTAACTTGGATAAATGTGAAGTTATGTCATTCTCTAGGAACCAAAATCAGCTCGTCTTTGATTATACCTTTGATGAAACTAATATCTGTCGTGTGCAGTCCGTCACTGACCTTGTAGTGAAGCTTGACCGTAAACTCGATTTCACTCTTCACATTAACTACATTGTTTCTAGGAGTAATTCAGTTCTTGGCTATGTAAAGCGGTGGTCAAGGGAGTTTTCTGATCGGAAGACCTTAATTCACTTATTCTTTTCTTTGGTCAGGCCAATTCTTGAGTATGCATCTCAGGTTTGGTCTCCCTGCTATGCTGTTCATTCCAGACGCATTGAGTCGGTGCAGCGGAACTTTGTTAGGTTCGCACTAAGAGACCTTCCATGGAATGATCCACTTAGGCTTCCTCCTTATGCGGATCGCCTCCGATTGCTTAATATGCACTCGTTGGAAGAACGACGTAGAGTTGCTGACCTAGTCTTTATTCACCAACTTTTGAACTCGAACATAGACTCTTGCACTCTCGCAGGTATGATTTCTTATAGACATACCCCGTATAGCTTAAGAAGACTGCCTTTACTGCATGTTGCTCACTCTCGGTCTAACTATGGTATGCATGAGCCTTTAAATCGCATGTGTAGAGCCGTGAATATGTGTCCTGTTTTTGACCTGACTCTTACTAAGGATTTGCTGAAACGATCTCTGTTGTCTGTGCACCCCTGATTGTTTGTGTGGGCGTGTTTCGGATTTTTGCTTTTTTCTTTTTTCTTTGTTGTTTACTAATATTTTATTGCATGGGTTGTGGGAGCCTCATTCATCTCAATATAGGTTATATTCTGGTGAATAGGTCAATTGATTCTAGGCTTCTGCCTATGAAGTGCGCCTTCTGAGTTAGAAGGATTAATTCTGTACTAATAAATAAAAAAAAAAAAAAAAC
This sequence comes from Leptarthrus brevirostris, assembly GCA_964036015.1. NCBI lineage: Eukaryota > Metazoa > Arthropoda > Insecta > Diptera > Asilidae > Leptarthrus > Leptarthrus brevirostris. The sequence continues at coordinate 4,152,985 of OZ038376.1, forward strand.
TTCAAAGTATTGGAGGAGCTAAATTCTGCAAAGATTGCACTCGCTGTTTAAGATATGGAAGAGTCGCAGAATTACAAAATCATAAGCTGCAGAAGAAGAACAACAAAATATGGACCCAAGATCCTTTTAGAACTTTAGAGTTACCATGTTTTTTTGCCGCCTATATTCGACGCTAAAATTACTAATTGACAAAATTAACGATGGAGGAAAGCAGCAGGTGGCAGCTATTTTAATTTAATCTTTTCTAAGATAACACCTGGCACTGGCTATTATTTAAATTTATAAGTAAATAAAGTACTTGTATTAAATACATGTCTCGTATAGAAATGAAATTTGTGGTTTAAGATATAAAAATTTCAAATAAAGTAATAAAATAAGAACTCAAGTACTTTTAATATAAAATATATATTTGTATAACAATATTGAAGTAAAACTTCTTTACGCATGCTTGACTTGGTGAGTAAGCTGGTGAATGCGTTACGAAAAGTGTGATCGGGCGAGGCCAATGGAAGTTGAGAGGGAGATATACGGTGATTTCTTGATTATTTCGTAATTTCACTTCGTTTATCAATGAAAACCGATAATAAATACCTGTATTATATTATATGTATGTATGTATTATATTATATATATATATATATATATATATATATATATATATATATATATATATATATATATATATATATAAGTAAAACTTCGTTACGCACGCTTGACTTGGGGAGTAAACTGGTGAATGCGTAACGAGAGCGTTACGAAAAGTGTGATCGGGCGAGGCGAACGGAAGTTGAGACGGAGATATACGGTGATTTCTTGATTATTTCGTAATTTCATTTCATTTCATTTAAATATTTGTAGAAAATTAATATATGTATATACATGTATATATTATACATATATATATACATACATATAGATGGAGCTAAAGAAGTTTTACTTTAGTCGTGTGGTCTAAAGCACACTCGAATTTTTTATATTACATTATCTTTCTTAATCCAAGAGTTGTGTTTTGATGAAAATCCGAGCCATTTAACATAAACTTTATCTGGGGTTCTCTTCAATATTTTTTCTACGAGGTAAACATCAGGTCTTCGTCTTTTGGAGCTCCATTTCATAAAAACTACCCTTTTTTCATTAAGTTTTGAAATGAGCTATTGAAAAACCCTTTTCCATCATCAGTTTGTAAATTTGTTGGAGTCCGACCTTCTTTTAGTATGGATTTCATAGCTTGAGTAACTTCGACACCTGCCTTTCTTTTAATAGGAATTGCCTGTGCATATTTATAAAACCCATCTATTACAGTTAATAAAAAATTATGCCCATTATTGCTTGTAGTATAAGCACACATTTCAATTAAGTCGGCTTGCCATAAGCCTTTAATTACAACACGTCTTCTTATGAAATTTTTTCTGGCTGGTTTATAAAGCTCATTAACTACTTGTGTTTTATTCATTTTGAAATTGTCAGAGAATTTACATATATTAACGCTTTTAAAGTGTCTTTAGTTTCCTGTAGATTCAGATCTATATATTTCATCAAATTCTCCTGAACGTCTACAGTTATTTCATTTGCATATAATTCGTATGCTATTTTCAGTCTTCCTTGTAGAATCGCAATTGATTCACTGGTATATAATTGGCTGGCTTCTGTATCTTTTTCACTTGTTATATTTATTATGCTGTATATCTGCTTTAACTCTTCTCTTAGAACGGCACTTTCCTTAAGTATTTGCTCAATTAGATTGTTGCTGACTAACTGATTTTTTTCATTAGCGTGGGAATTATTTAAATGTACTAACTTATCACTACATCGTCGACATATATTTTATTGGCTGCATTATCTCTTTCCATCGGGCTTTTAATATATTTCAAACCTACATTGAAATCTTCATCTTGAGTGAGCTTAAAACCTACACCAATTAGACCCTATATTCCCTGGATCCCTTGAGAACCAGGTTTACCAGGTACTCCCCTAGCACCGCGATTGCCAGTAGGTCCGAACTTTGCTTTTTTAGAAAATCTTCCAAACTTGTCGACATTGATTTTTACATTAAAGCTGAATACGATTAAAGATATTATTTATATTATAATGCTACCTCCTTTCAACTCTTCAATAATTGAGATAATTTCATTGTTGTGGTTACTGTGTCCAACACCTTGTGAAGCTATTAAAAGACGAAGTCTATCCACAAGCTCTTTAGGATTGTTCCAATAAACGTAATCAATATTTTTCTTGGGCATATGCATCAACCCTTTGCCATCATGAGAAATCAGTTTACTTATAATTTCTGTATACTTTGAAGCTCTAGTACCTTTTATTTGGCCGTCCGTTCAATATTCTCTTTTATATGCATTAGTTTCTTTTAAGATAGCTTGATAATCTTTTAAGTCATCCTTACTATACAAAGTTTTTGCAGGTTGTTTCATAAAAAGCAATTCGCATAGACCTAGCGTCATTTTATACGATTTTCCGTTAATAAGGAAATAATCTTCCTTAATTACAATCTTTGAATTTCCAATTTTCCAATCGTTATCTTCATCTAAATAAACTCCATAAGTGTTGTCAATTTTTGGGCTTTTGTTAATACATAGTTCTAAATATTTATCAACTAATCCCTTGATAAATTAAGAGGAGAATCTTTCTTTTCCATCAAAGTTCTAGAGTGTGTAGGTGTTGGAAATTCATCGTCTTCCGACATTAAGGAATAATCTGGGCGCTTTATAGGTTTACTTGTCGGCTCTATTTTCGGGAGTTATATTTTAGGAGTAACATTTATATTGTCGTAATCATCATTATCCCTTTATTCATTTTTAATTTTCTGCTCATATTTTGTTTTTGTTATGAATTCATGAAGTGGTTTTGTTATGGGCTTAAATGTCTGGTCAAGGCGAGTTTCAGTTTCAACTCGGCCAGTTTTCACAGCGCGGAATTTCTTCTTAATTGCATTTCTAGTTTTGATAAGATTTTTTAATAGTTCGTCTCTCTTTTTACCTATCTTTCTAATGAGATTTGAACTGGTATGTCAACTGAGTTGTACTGATCTGAACAGGTCTATGGATAGGTCTTATCAGGTCTATAAACAACTTAACTAGCTCTATTAAACAGCTCGAACAGGTCTATGAACAGTTTTACCAGGTCTATAAACAGCTTTATCAGGTCTATGAACAGCTTTTACAAGGTCTATAACCAAGTAAACCAGGTCTACGAACAGCTCTTATCAGGTCTATGAATAGCTTTATCAGGTCTATTAACAGCTATTACCAGGTCTATGAACAGCTTTACCAGGTCTATGAACAGCTTAACCAGGTCTATGAACAGCTCTAACCAGGTCTATGAAGAGCTTTAATAGGTCTATAAAAAGTTTTATCAGGTCTATTAACAGCTATAACGGGTCTATAAGACAGCTCGAACAGGTTTATCAGATATATTAACAGCTATAACGGGCTTAATATTAGATACGCCAGATCTTCTAAATTTATGTGAAATATATGTATCAACTTCTTTTCGATAACGTCGTTTATCCAACAAACTGTCTTTATCGATTACTAGAAAACCGTAACTGTCTTTCCAGCAAACACTGCAAATATTGCGAAATTTTTCGAAGGTCATGTTTGTGTTAACATGGTCATTATATATATGTCTAAGATTCATATCATCTTGCTTAAATAAAATAAGAATGTTAGCTTTGTCACGGATTAAGTGCTTCGGTATTTGGGTGTAAGTCTGACAGAGGTAGAAACTATCAATATTATTATGTCGCCCCATACAAAAATAATCAGCATGACTTCGCAATAAGTAGAAAACGTGTGGAAGCCCAGACCAGTAATAGGACCTAACAACTGCTGCAGATACTGATATTTAGGCTGATGCAGTGATTTTGAGTAGACGTAGATATTCCCGTACTTGAGTCCATTTGGATATTCTGTAAGACCGATCATAAGATTGGTTTTACCACAGTTAGAAGGTCCAACAAGAATTCCTCTTACATTATCAGGTATGAGCGAGCTATGTTTTTTGACTTCATTTCCAGATTTGATATCTAGATTTTTTATTGGTAAAATAACTTTCTGCTTCACGAACTTCATTATAAGAACTGAAATATTTATTTCATAACACTGAACTTTTATATCAGTCATCAGCTCAGTGTACTTTTGTGAGGACGGCTAAAAGATTTATCTTACAAGTTGAATGAGACTGCATACGTGCGCGGAAGATATCCTTCAAATGGCTTAATATGCTACGCAAAACTAACTCTGATTTTGCTCGCTCCAACTACTTAAGGTTCAACAAGGAATATAAAATAAAATGTGTGAGTAAAAAAAGGGAAACTAGCTACCAACCTGGATCTTATTAACAATACCAGATCTTGGTGGAAAGCTGCAAAAGATCTAAGAGCTAAATTGTGTACTATTGGTGTATCAGTTGATTTAACTTCTTTATCTGGTCATTTTCGGTCTTTGTTAAATCCTACTGTGGCCTCTATTCCAATCATGTACGCCCCACCTTACATACAGGACTCATTTTTGGATAACCCAATTGAAAAGTTCAAACTTGCCGCTGTTCTAATGAAATTGAAAGATAATAAGGCAGCCGGAGCTGACCGGGTGCCTTATGAGTTTTATAAAAATGCCCCAGATGCGTTTCAGAATATACTTTTACGATTTTTCAATTATTGTTATGATACACATAATATCCCTGAATCATTTAATAGATCTATAATTTTTCCAATTCACAAGAAAGGTAATACTAATCAAGTGGAGAATTATAGGGGGTTATTCTTCATGGACACGGTAGCAAAAATTTTTGTTTCCATTCTTTACAATAGGCTAGCTTTCTGGGAAAAACAAAAGAAAATACTATCAGAATGTCAAGCAGGTTTTAGGTCGGGGTACTCAACTGTAGATAATATATTTAATCTTATAGGTATTGTTAAGAATCAGACAACCTACAGACTCTGGCAACCCTGGAAGTTCACACCAACATGGGAACAACCGAGCGAAAGAGCAGACAGCAAACTCACTATGCTTAACACAACGTTTACCATTCTATATATTCATTTTTTTGCTTATGTACACTTTGTATGATTGTCGTAGAGTAAAGTTTCCACACTTAGTTTTTATTTTGCTCTCTTGCTCTTGCTCTTTCTAAAAAAGTTTGGAGTTTTTTTTTATTGCAAACATCTTGCACATTATTTTGGTCCTATCGAGCCGGATCCCCCGGATATTAAATTTATTCAAAGTTATCAAAAACTAAAATCGTGGTCGCGCTTGTTATTATCGTAAGTTGCGAGTTTTCCGGATTATTTTGCCGTCTTTATGTAAGCAACAAAAACATTTTGCATTACATATATACATATATATATAAGACAGTCTTGTGTGGCTTAACGATTTGCAGTTTATTACCAGCAAAGGGAATTAGAAATATCGGCATTTTAAGGGAAATATTGGCGAATCATAATGCATAGGAAGAAGGCAAGAAAAACGCTTAACAATACTTTCAAGTAAGTCCGTTCCATTTCCTTTCTTGTGCATGTTTTCCGTTAAACTTTTACACATATAAATAGAAAACCGCAATTGAAATACAGTGACAATTAATATAAAACGCATTGAACCAAAAGAGACAACTACATAGCCCATGTACTTAATACAGTTTTATATACATCGAGATACGGTTTCAGTTTTCATGGTCATTAACGGGTTATCAAAATCGGACAATGATTTACAATTAGTGTGTGCGTTTCAAAAACATTTACAAGCGAATGATAAATGTGAATATAACGGGTAGAATTCCAGACATTTAGACAGACAAAGAAAAAGATTTAACAGTTTCTTTTAATCTTTTGAGTTTTACCAAAATATCTAAACTACTTCGCATAAGAATAAAAGTTGAACTATTAGTCGTCAATATGCCCGAAATTGAAAAATGTTTAGCTAAAGCTGTACAAGCAGCTGAACGGATTTCGAAGTTTGTAAACAATACCAATAAAACAGGAAAAGACAAACGTACGGCGACATTTATAAAAGCACGTATCCAACTATTAGAATCATATTGGCTTACTTTCCAAGAAACTCACGACGAAATTTGTGAAGTAGCAACATCAGAAGAAATCAAAGACAGACAGTATTTCACTTCGGATGTTTACTCAGATGTCGAATTTGCATACTCAGAAGCATTAGGCTGGCTGAAGGATGAATTAAACCAGCAGCATTCTCCCCAACCTACCGAAGAGTCACAAGGGCTCCTAAAATCTCCTTGTTCGCAGTCAGTAGTAAAACTCCCAAAAGTGAATCTGCCCACCTTTAGTGGATCGTATCTCGAATGGTCATCATACAGGGACACATATACCACACTCATCCACGAAAACCCAACCCTTTCAGCTATCCAAAAGATGCATTATCTGAAATCCTCCGTAACAGGTATTGCATCTAAACTCCTACAACACATGGTTGTCACTTCTTCCAACTATTCTGCTGCCTGGAATATTCTTATAGCACGATTTGAGAATACAAGACTGATTGTTAATTCCAATCTACATATGCTTATGTCCATAACCAACATGGCATCAGAATCAGCAAATGAAATACGTCGTATACTAGATAATTTTACAAAATCAGTTCGCGCTCTTGAGAATCTGCAGAGGCCGACCAATCAATGGGATGATTGGTTAGTATATCTATTATCCAGTAAGCTTGATCAGTTCTGTCCCTAAACTCAAGTCATTAACGGATTTTCTAGAAGGAAGGATACACACACTGGAAGCTATTAAAGAAAGTAGCAGTACGGATAAGAAAACTCGCGTTTATAGCCAACGTGGCAAGGTGACTTCGCAAACTTATCACACAGACCAGTAGACCAGTATCTTCATCTTTTAATGCTCCTTCCCAAAAGTTGGGTAAAAAATTAATTGAAATATTACCGAATTTATTACAGGTCAAAAATAAATATACAATTAAAAATTCTACAGATTTAGTGAATAAGATAAAAAATATGAAACTTCCAGCTAATGCTAAAATAGTGTCATTTGATGTTTGTAATTTGTTTCCGTCAATTCCTATTACTAAGTTAAAAAATCATTTATCCAGACAAATTAATGAAAAAATTTTAAACAAAGCTAAAGCTTTCCAACTGTTGCAACTGATAGATGTATGTTTAGAACAGAATTATTTTTATTTTGATGACAAATACTATATTCAGGTAGATGGTCTAGCTATGGGAGCTTCAATTTCCCCATTTGCAGCGGACTTTTACATGAATATAGTTGAAAAACAATTATTCCATATGAACTGTGATATAGTTGATAAAATTTTGTGTTGGTATCGGTATGTGGATGACGTATTTTGTGTATGGACGGGCACGGAACGACAGTTAAACATATTCTTAAATAATATTTTAAACAAAATTGACGAGAGCATAAAATTTACTTTATAATATGGAGGCAATAAATTGAATTTTCTTGACTTGACGATCAATATCCAGGATAATAAATTTGTATTTGACATTTATCGTAAGCCAACATATACAGACGTGGTAATACCAAAAGATTCAGAACATTCAGATAATATTAAAAAATCCGCCTTCCATTCCATGCTAGATAGGTTAATTAATATACCGTTAAATAAAGATAATTTTAAAAAAGAATTAGATACTATTATCAAAATTGGTACTGCAAACGGTTATTCAAAAAATTTTATTCATAGACTATTAAAACAAAAAAATAAAAGATCCGCGCTTAAGTTAGTCTATCCAGCCTGTCCAAACTTAGAAAATAACTGGGTTAAAATTCCTTACATTAAAGGAACTTCGGATAACCTACAAAGGGTGTTAAGGCATCATGACGTTAAACCGGCCTTTTTTACAAATAAAACTGTTGGAAAGCTTTTAATAAATAGCAAAATAAAACCAAAACAAGCTGATATACAAAAAAGTGGTGTGTATAGCATAAATTGCAACGACTGCAATGCAATTTATATTGGAAAAACGAAAAGGAATATAAAAACGAGATATAAAGAACATATATCTGCAGCAAAATACAATCGCCTAACTTCCGGGTTCAGCAAACATTTAATAGAAACTGGTCATACAACATCAATTGACAAATTAAAATTACGACATAATATAAACGATTACAGAATTTTAGACAAATATGAAGCATATGAAATTAAAAAAGAAAAAGATAAAGGCTCATTTTTGGTAAATGACCAAATGGATTTGTATAATAGTAGCCCTCTTTTAAAAATTAAATTTTAGTTGATATTATTTTTCACTGTTTATAATTACATATATTTGTTTGTGTTATTAAAGTTAGTGTATTTCATCTGAGTAACGTTAAACAGTAATTTTCCACTAGTTAGTCACACACATTAGGTTGCAGGCTAGCCTGTCAGTCGCTTGATAATGTCTTAAGAGGACGAAACGCGTCGCAAGATAAATATTTATTAATAAATTTTGTAGAACAAAAGCAAGTGTTTTTTCAGTGTTTTTCAAAAACCAAATATTATCACACAAGTTCAACGAAAATATGTCCATTGTGTAAGGAAAAACACATCCTCATGTTCTGTAATGCTTTCAAAGCAAAATCGATTTACGAGCGCAAGACTTTTGCGGAAAATCAAGGCCTATGCTTAAACTGTTTACGGGCAGGTCACATACAACATCAATGTTCATCTAACAGTCGATGTAAGATCTGTCATCGCAGTCACCATACTATGTTGCATTTGGAAAACAAATCCCCTTCGGGTCAACAGCAATCAACACCGAATACATGCAATTTCTTTATAACCACACCATATGTTACAAGCAATAGCACTGCATTATCATCAGCCAACAGATCATCTTCTGTCTTGCTGGCTACTGCTATTGTCATCGTACAGGCATCCAATGGTCGAACTGTACGCGCGCGAGCTCTCCTTGATCAAGGCTCTGAATCAAGTTTCAAATCTTCATCACTTACAAAACTATTAAAACTAGATCGTCATAAAATAAAGATCCCAATTTATGGTGTTGGAGGTGTACAAGCCGGCATTGCAGAATCAGTAGTAAGCTATAAAATTATCTCGACAATCAATGAACAGCATATCTTTCATATTCAATCGTACGTGTTACCAAAACTTTCCCAATTTATTCCCTCGAGCCAAGTATATATCGGGGATTGGCCACACATCAGAGGCTTAGAACTTGCAGATCCTCAATTCTACGTGACTGCTAATATCGATCTTATTCTTGGCGTGGATATCTACTCTCGACTACTTCTGGACCAAGTTCGACATGGGCCACCAGGATCTCCAACCGCACAGCACACCGCGTTAGGCTGGATTTTGTCTGGACCAGCTTCTAATTCGAATCCTACTTCTATTACCTGCCTTCACTGCAGTCAAGAAGAAAACTTGAATATACTCTTGCGAAAGTTTTGGGAGTTGGAAGAAATTAATACAAGGCCGTCCTTGACACCAGAAGAAGAGGAATGTGAAAACCTGTTTAAAAATACGCGTCGCAGAGATGATTCCGGAAGATATGTAGTCAAACTTCCACTAAAATCTACCGCGAAACAACTTGGCGATTCTCAGCAATATGCCTTGAGTTCGATGTTACAGATTGAACACAGACTGAAGCGGAATCCAATTCTTAAAGACATGTATGCAGCTTTTATGGAAGAATACCTTCAACTCGGGCACATGACAGCAATTACCTCTGAAGATCAATCTGATTCGATCTATTACCTGCCGCATCATGCGGTCTTGAAACCTACGAGCACTACGACCAAATTGCGAGTCGTATTTTACGCATCTAGGCCCACAACTACAGGCATATCTCTAAATGACGTCTTGCATATTGGTCCTAAAGTTCAAAATGATGTAACATCCACTCTATTAAAATGGCGAAAATATCCTATTGTTTTTTCAACAGACATAGAAAAAATGTTCCGACAGATTCTTGTACATCCACAGGATACAAATCTGCAAAGAATCTTATAAAGAGCAGACAGCAAACTCACTATGCTTAACACAACGTTTACCATTCTATATATTCATTTTTTGCTTATGTACACTTTGTATGATTGTCGTAGAGTAAAGTTTCCACACTTAGTTTTTATTTTGCTCTCTTGACCAGCGTCTGTCGCCTGAACCACACGTATTTATAAAATAGTCAGTAAAGTTTCTAAAAAAGTTTGGAGTTTTTTTTTATTGCAAACATCTTGCACAGGTATAATTAAACTTTCGCACTCTTTTAATATGAAAAAAATATATGCCTTCTTTGTAGACTTTAAGAGTGCCTTTGATACTATCTGCCGTACTTCCCTCTTTTATAAACTTTATAATTGCGGTGTTTCCCATAAAATGGTTAAAATTCTGCAACAATTATACAAACACGACGGCACAGGTGTGGGACGTCGTGAATCTCTCTGAAAGTTTTGATACAACTTGTGGAGTCAAGCAGGGTTGTATATTAAGCCTCTATTATTTGCACTATTTATTAATGACATTGAGGATTACTTAGAAACAGGTCTAGTAATACAGGATATAGATATTAAGCTGTTATTATATGCTGATCTAGTATTACTTTCTGATGATCCGGTTAAACTCCAGCGAATGATAGATAAACTAGTAGAATATTGCAAATTATGGGGCCTTGTTGTTAACATGAATAAGTCAAAGGCAATGATTTTCCAGAGAGGTGGTGGAAGAAGGACGCAAAATGAAAATTGGGCATTCCAGAGTATACCAATTGAAGTGGTAAATAGTTACACTTACTTAAGAATTATATTAAAACCGAAACTTTCTATGACCGATCATTTAAAACAGCGCCTCCAAACTGCTTAACTAAGTATTAATTGTACTTGGCAAAATTTTCTTAGAAGAAGGGATATTAAACATTCTGAGAAATTCAAATTATTCAATGCGGCGAGTATATCTATTCTTTGCTATGGAGCGCAGGTATGGGGATTTGCTCAATACGAGCATGTTGAGAGGCTGCTGCGATTTTGGCTGAAAAGGTTGTTATACTTACCTCAGCAAGCGCCAAACTATGCTTTATATCTAGGGACAGGGTTATCGAGATTATATATACATATACACCCTGAAATGTCATTTCTCCTACTTACTTAAGATACTTTATAAGTATAACAATGAAAAATTACCTAACAAACTAGCATGGATGATGGTGGTTAGACAGACAGACTGGTACGAATCGCTAATGGAACAACAAGAAAAGCACAGTATTGAGATTAATTTACGAGATGGACATCTCAATGATATTAAAAAAAAAATTCATGGACATAATTGAAGCTGAAGATAACTGGTTCAAAAGCAAAGATGAAGTAAATGCAGGAGGTACAGTTCGTCATGAGCTTTATAATAAGCTAAACTATACCATGGCACAAAGTTACTTCCAAAATAATTTCTCGATCAAAAAGATCAGTCTAGTTATGAAATTTCGTTGTGGACTAGTTAATCTAAATGCTAGCCCCTGGAGAAGAGAGGGTAGTAGCTTGTGTTCGCTGTGCAATTTATCAGAAGACGAAGACATTGTGCACTGCTCGGTGTTTGTCCAATTCTTTCAGAATTGCGAGTGCTGGTATTCAATAAGAAAAAATTAAACGAAGCCGAAGTAATTAATATTCTCAATTGTAGTAATAACTATAACGACCTGTACCTTTATATCTCCAAGGCGTGGAATTATAGAAAATTTTTAGTTAATGAGTTTAACTGCTGATGTATCCTCCTTCTTCTCTCTGCTCATTGTATTATTTTCTGGTAGTTATGTTAGTCTAAATTTAAAATTAAGTAATTAATATCCAAAATATTCTTAATTTGGTGTTTATTATCTATTATTATGCTATTTATATTATTATTTATATAGTCTTTATAGTTTTATAATTTCTTTCTTCAGATAGTCCTTAGGCTTGAAATACTTTTATGATACATACCTACATATTATATAAAAATTTAACGTTTCATTTATAATAAGAATTAGCATTTGTCAACCTTGACAGACGGCATCGATGCCATTGTTTTAGTTTATATACAGCTTTTAATTATTTTCTGTATTTACTTTTATTCATTTGAATTCTTTTCTAAATTGAACTGGAGAAAATAATTTTGTTATTTTGTATTATATTATATTTGTCATCTTGGCTTTTAGCCGGCGCGGCGGTAGTTTTCCCCTACGTCGGGCGTAATGCCAAGACTTCGGGGATTTGTCGTCATTCGTTCGTTATGTCCTTATGTATTGTCTGTAGCGTCCTGTCCGTAGTTCAGGAATTTGCGAACCGTTCGGCAAGTGTTAAGAACAACCGCTTTCTGTAGTGTGTGTGTAGTGTTTTTATGTAACTTTAGTCCTTGTATATTTGTGATTAGTGTTTTCGGTACAACGGCTGTGGAAGACAAGATGATTGGCACGATAGTCACTTTGTCCATTTTCCACATCCGCTGCACCTCGTGTGCCAAATCTGTATATTTCGTAATCTTCTCCCTAAAAGTGTTCTTCACATTGTTGGTGTTGGGTACTGCAATGTCAATTAGGTATGTTCTTTTGCTGTATTTATCTATGAGAGTAATATCCGGTCTATTGTGGTGTATTGTCCGATCAGTTATTATTGACCGATCATAATATATTTTATGTCTGGAATTTTCAAGAACACTGTCTGGTGTATATTTGTAATATGGTGTGTATGTGGCGGGTGCAATAAGGTTGTGTTTTAAGGCTAACTGTTGGTGTATGACATTGCAGACCTGGTTGTGCCTATGCAAGTAATCTGTTTGAGTAAGGAGTTTGCATCCAGCCGTTATATGTTCTATTGTTTGCTAAATGACAAAGTCTACACGTGTCGTCCTGAACTGCCGCATCTTTAAGGATGTGTTTCCTATAATTCCTCGTGCTAATGACTTTGTCTTGTATAGCAAGCATGAATCCCTCCGTCTCAGTGAATAAATTACCGCGACTGAGCCAAGCGTTCGACGCATCTTTGTCGACATGATTTTGGTTCAAGTCAGCGTAATGTCTTCCGTGGAGAGACTTCTGTGACCATGCTTGCTGTTTATCTGTGTGTGTGGCTATGTTAAGGGTATTATCCAGCATTCTGTTGTGCAAATCAAGTGGTGTTTGTTTGTTGTCGGCTTTGATCACTGCTGCATGCAATGGAGAGTTATCTTCTTTGCTATAGAAGTATTCTCTGATAGATTTCACTTGTTTATAATGAAGTCACTTTATGTCTATCAGGCCGCGACCCCCCTCGCACCTCTGTAACGTTAGCCGTTCGGTACAGGAGTTAGGATGGTGTGCCCTGTACCCTGTCAACATCGTTCGCGTTCTTCTGTTCAGTGCTTCTAATTCCGTATGTGTCCATTTAATTATCCCAAAGGAATAAGTAAGGACTGGTGTTGCATACGTGTTTATAGCCTTAATGAGATTTTTCCTATTAAGGCTAGTTTTGAGAAGACTGTTTAAGCGACCTGTATATTTGGTCTCCAGCGCTCGCTTTATGTCCGTGTGAGGTATATCACGTGATTGTTGGAATCCAAGATACTTGTAGAGTTCGCCCTCCCCCATTGGTTCAATAGTGTCCCCGGATGGGAGATCGAATCCCACAAGTTCATGTTTTCCCCTCATCACATGAAGCGTCCTACATTTGTCAACTCCGAACTCCATCCGGATGTCATTGGAAAAATCCAGAGTAGTCTGCAGCAGCTGTTGCAGATGAGGTTTCGAGGAAGCGTATAATTTGATGTCGTCCATATACATGAGGTGCGTGATTTTATGAATATTTTCCCTGTCGTGTCGTATATTATACCCATAACCGGCGGCATCCAAGGCACGTGATAGTGGATTCAGAGCGAGAGAAAACCATAGCGGACTCAAAGAGTCTCCCTGGAATATATCTCGCCTGATTGGTATCGGGGGTGTTGTAATCTGTTGGTTTGGTGTTTTTATGTTTATTTTTGTGTTCCAGTATTTCATTGAGTGTTGCAGAAAGTGGATGAGTGTTAGATGTATTTTGTATACATTCAGTATATTGACCAGCCAAGAGTGCGGGACAGAGTCATACGCCTTCTTATAATCGATATATGCTGCATGTATATTCCGGCGCGCAGTTTTTGTTTGTCGCAGGATCACAGAGTCTATGAGCAGTTGTTCTTTACAACGCAATGACCCATGTCGGCATCCCTTTTGCTGCTCAGACAATATGTTATTTTGTTCTGTGTGTTTGTGGATTAGTTTTCTGGTGCAAGAAGTCATAATCTTATAAAATTTCGGGGGGTAGTTCACTTGCCGGGTTATTGTTTGAATTTTGATTGTGTTTAAGTGATCTATAAAAGCTTTTTTCATTGCGAATAAATTGTGCGTTCTGTGTTTTTCTATCCGTACACTTTCTGTATCCTGTAATACTTTAATATTTAAACCGGTGGTGAAACTATTAAGATCGCCATGTAATGTTTTAAACTATTAAAATCCGATTGCCGATTAATGCTTTAATCCCTTGGAGCAGCCGAAAGGCTTTTACTCCGGTGGAGCAGCTAAATTAGCGTCAACTCCAAAACTAATAGATTCTACGAGGAGCAGCTTATGAAAGCTTTAACTCCTAATCGAAAGACGAATTCTCGACTGATCTTGTTTATTCAAATAACGTACTATATTTATATAGAATTTTAGCTTACTAACTAAGTTCAAAGGTACTTATTTGCTAACATAACTTAATAGGTTATCATTATTACATTATTGCAAAGTGCGCACATTATTGCTTTATACTCACATTATTGGTAATTACGAAATATGCTAAATACTCATATCAAATGCATTCACCTGTAAATATCAGGTGACATACTTTCTTTAATTGCTCGCGTGCTTCTTTTTGCTGCGCGATGCACTTTCACGTCGGTCAGAGCTTTGGTTCATTGTTTGTTTATGTTGTTCTGACATGAAACTTGAGTGCCGTAATTTGGCTCTACTGCCTTTCTTTGTTTACGTTTACCGCAAATTGCAAAGTGCAATTTGTGGTAGGTCACGATGGATATTTACATGCGTTATGGATTTAAGTATTTACTACAATCTTTTTAATCTAGTGGAAAGTGCCGAAAGTTTTTGAACTAGTGTATCTATGTGCATTGTAATGTTTGTATTAATTGTGTCTCTGTTTGTGTGTAATTTTTGTTTTTCTAAAATTTTGTGAACTTTTTTAACTACCCTCTTACTTCTGTTGCCCTGTTTATACTGGATAAGTCGGCCGAGATCACAACGGATCCCATCGATTCGCCTCTCCAGTCGTTTCTCCCAAGCCGGTTTTTTCAGCGTCGCGTTGTTGATATTAGCGTCTTTGAACCATTGCATCTGATAGCCGCAACAGCATCGCTGTATGCACTTCAGTAAACGTTCTGTCGTGTGTTAAGTACTCTGGCATAACGTCCGTATTCAAGATGTCAAGAATGCTGGATGATTGTTATTATTATTAATCATTCAAAAAATCGAACTCGTTCTCGCCAGCGTAAATGTCGAAGAGGAGGCGGTTTGCTAAATACAGCAATTAGCAATTTGCCATTTGAATTTCATTTGCCTGGATATCAATATTGATGTCCTGGTACTAAATAACAAAAAAGATTAGCAAGGGCTGATCCTGTAATTAATCCTCTTGATGCAGCTTGCAGAAATCACGATATCGCATATTCTCAACAAAAAATATTGAGGATCGTCATATTGCTGATCGTATATTATCCGGTAGAGCTTGGAAACGAGTGACATCTTCAGACACATCTCTTGGAGAACGTAGCACCGCCTGGCTTGTAACAAACGCTATGAAAGCAAAAGTAATATTTGGAATGGGGGTAAAAAAGAACAAACCTCGTTCTAAGAGGAATAAAAAAACGTTAACGCTTCAAAAAGGAGTTCGTAAAGCTAGAAATATAAAGTGAAAAAACCAGATTCATTATTTTATGGCCTGAGAATATAATCGCACATGAGTTTGTGCCCCGTCTTAAGGTCGCAGGCGGCACTCGCAATGGAGCCACTGTCAATAACCAAAAAAACTAAGCACGCTATCCCTTTACTACCAAAATGTAAGGGGATTAAGAACAAGAATAGGCTAGCTATTTCAGGCTTCTCAAGCCTGCAGTTATGATGTCATCGCTCTGACCGAAACTTCACCACGGTTTTAATGATGCTGAAGTTCTTGACGATTCCTATCAGGTTTTTCGTAGGGATAGATACTCTGACTCTGTAATTCTTGGTGGCGGTGTGTTGGTTGCATGCAAGTCCCACTTGGGTTGCAGCTTGATTGATGTTCCTTCTTTCTCCGACACGCTCATAATTGAGCTCTTAGCTCTAAAGCTCTCTCTTTTTAAGAAGAACTTTTACCTGCTCTGTTGTTATATTCCTCCAAATTTTTGACAAACCGCGTTGATGAACACGGTCGTAGTCTCTTTGACATTTTAATTCTTAGCTTAGATTTTATTAATAATATGACGAACCCAGAGGACGAAATCATCCTTCTTGACTTTAATTTACCCAATGTTCAATGGGTATTGAACACTGATGACGATGACTACCTTCCCTTAAATTGTCTTACTGTTAGAGACTCCCTTTTTCTTGACGCCATCTCCTCTCTTGGTTTACACCAAATGAGTGATGTAAAGAACTCTATGGGAAGACAGTTAGATCTTATCTTTACTTATGACTCGAGTAACACTATAGTCGAATCGGCTTCTCGTAGCTTATCCGCTATCGACAGTTTGCATCCGCCCATTTTCATCTCGTTTTGCTACGATGGCTCTTATACTGCCGACGCCAACGTGAATCAGTACGTTCTTGATTTTAAAAGGGCGGATTTCTCTGTTCTCTCAAACAGGATCCTCTCGATCGATTTCGCATCTCTTTTCGATGATAGCGATATCGATGAGTGCGTTTCCGTGTTTTATGATAGGATTTATGATCTGTTTAATTCGTGTGTACCACTCAAACAGTCGAGACCATCCTGTCATTCTCCCCCGTGGTATACTAGTGTGCTGCGGAGCCTTAAGAATAAAAAAAATGGACTATAGAAAACTTACTTACGTTGTAGAAACACGTCAGCTTATTGTGATTTTGTTGATTGCTACGACAGATTTTTGGCATTATCTTCATCATTATACAGAGAATACCTTGATAATGTTCGCGATAACTTGCATAATGATCTTCGTACTTTTTTCAAATTTGTTAATATGAAGAAGAGATCTGATAATTACCCATCTACGATGTGGTATAATGGAACCTCTAAATGCAGTGCGCCCGACATAGCCGATAACTTTGCATTCTTTTTTGAGGGCGCCTTTTCATCTGAAGACATGGTGCCTTCCCTCTTATTTAAAAGATAGGTGATTCCGAGTATCTTTCCGTAACACTTTATCTAGATTTATTAGAGCTTCATCTGGTGTACCGCAGGGCAGCCATCTGGGGCCGTTGCTGTTCATTCTTGCCATTGATGACATTGTTCCTCTGATTGGGCACTCCAAAGTCTTAATCTATGCAGATGATATGAAGATCTTCTCATGTGTTAGAAACAGTTATGATTGCATTCAGGATGATTTGAATATCTTCAAGGTTTGGTGTGCCTCAAATGGCCTGCAGCTTAACCTGGATAAATGTGAAGTTATGTCATTCTGTAGGAACCCCCTGGTCTTTGATTATACCTTTGCTGTAACTACTATCCGTCGTGTTGAGTCAGTTACTGACCTTGGTGTGAAGCTAGACAAAAAACTCGATTTCACTCTGCACATAAACTATATCGCGTCTCGGAGTAATTCAGTTTTGGGTTTTGTTAAATGGTGGTCAAGGGAGTTTTCTGATCGACTGACCCTAATTCACTTATTTTTCTCCTTGGTTAGACCGGTTCTCGAGTATGCATCTCAGGTTTGGTCACCTTGCTATGCTGTTCATTCCAGACGCATTGAGTCGGTGCAGCGGAACTTTGTTAGGTTCGCACTAAGAGACCTTCCATGGAATGATTGACTTAGGATCGCCTCCGATTGCTTAATATGCACTCGTTGGAAGAACGACGTATAGTTGCTGACCTAGTCTTTATTCACCAGCTTTTGAACAGGAACATAGACTTTTGCACTCTCGCAGGTATGGTTTTTTACAGGCATACCCCGTATAGCTTAAGAGGGCTTCCTTTACTGCATGTTGTTCACTCTCGGTCTAACTATGGTATGCCTATAAATCGCATGTGTAGAGCCGTGAATATGTGTCCTGTTTTTGACCTGACTCTTACTAAGGATTTGCTGAAACGATCTCTGTTGTCTGTGCACCCCTGATTGTTTGTGTGGGCGTGTTTTGGATTTTTGTTGTTTTGTTTTTTTTGTTTGTTTGTTGTTTACTAATATTTTATTGCATGCGTTGTGGGAGCCTAATTCATCTCAATATACGTTACATTCTGGTGAATAGGTCAATTGATTCTAGGCTTCTGCCTATGAAGTGCGCCTTCTGAGTAAGAAGGATTAATTCTATGCAAAGGCAGTAAAAAACGCTATAGATGCTAAAGAGCAGCTGAAGGAGAGCAACCGACATAATGAAATGATGGAAGCTATTGCATTAAGAAAGAAGGGAAGCGGGTTATATTTGAAACCCTACAGAAAAGGACTTGGTTTATTCTTAAATCCGCCTTCAAAAAACGTCTAAAACTGCTACCTAATCGAGCATTAAATGAAATCGATTTATATAAATATGCGAATGATACACCACATTTAGAGGTGTTTTTATGCTTGATGCTCTCCCCAATAAACCTAGAAAATATGAATGTGGAAACGTAAATTCGGATACTACCACCGGTCCTGGAACTCATTGGGTAGCATATTACAAAAGGGGGTCTGAAAAGGAGGACTTTGACAGCTTTGGAAACTTACAACCACCAAAGGAAATTTTAAGCTATTTAGGAAAAACATTAGCTGTATTCAGTGGCACTCAGCCTTCCCAGCCGCTAGCAGCGGCTAAGGGTTGAGGTATTCTGCATGAATTTTCTTACTTAGCCGCTAACTCAGCCTCTTGTCATATTTCCCAGCCCAAATATTTTCGGCTGAAGTAGATTAAGTAAGAAGAAGAAGATTGTTGGCATTCTTTTGGTCCGGCAGTTTTTGTTCAGTGATAAATTTAGTGAAAATGGAAACTAAAACTTTCAAGTTGGCCAGTGCATTTACTCCGTAAGGCAGTAAAAAACGCTATAGATGCTAAAGAGCAGCTGAAGGAGAGCAACCGACATAATGAAATGATGGAAGCTATTGCATTAGGAAAGAAGGGTAGCGGGTTATATTTGAAACCCTACAGAAAAGGACTTGGTTTATTCTTAAATCCGCCTTCAAAAAACGTCTAAAACTGCTACCTAATCGAGCATTAAATGAAATCGATTTATATAAATATGCGAATGATACACCACATTTAGAGGTGTTTTTATGCTTGATGCTCTCCCCAACAAACCTAGAAAATATGAATGTGGAAACGTAAATTTGGATACTACTACCGGTCCTGGAAATCATTGGGTAGCATATTACAAAAGGGGGTCTGAAAAGGAGTACTTTGACAGCTTTGGAAACTTACAACCACCAAAGGAAATTTTAAGCTATTTAGGAAAAACATTGGCTGTATTCAGCGGCACTCAGCCTTCCCAGCCGCTAGCAGCGGCTAAGGGCTGAGGTATTCTGCATGAATTTTCTTACTTAGCCGCTAACTCAGCCTCTTGTCATATTTCCCAGCCCAAATATTTTCGGCTGAAGTAGGTTAAGTAAGAAGAAGAAGATTTTTGGCATTTTTTCGTTCCGGCGGTTTTTGTTCAGTGATAAATTTAGTGAAAATGGAAACTAAAACTTTCAAGTTGGCCAGTGCATTTACTCCGTAACAGACAATGCACAAGTTTTAAAAAGGCTGACAGCTGGTTATTAACTAAACTAGCAGCAAACTTAGAATTTTCATTCAGCGCAATCAAGCCGCTGCGACATAACCTGACGTCGCGCACATCAGCCTACGCTGAGAAGGCTGAGTGCCGCTGAATATAGCCATTGATTACAATTAGAAGAGTAGTTATTTGGACGGATTAGGCAGACACTCAGTATACGTGCAGTTCTGTTGAAGGTAGCCTATGTCGTCATGGGTGCGAGGTTTCCCTAGTTCTGTGACTAAGCATTTGGTGTATGACGTCATAGGAGGGATTTCCCTCAAGTCATATGTTGACTAGTCAGTAGTTGGTTCATCTAGTGTATAACATCATAGGAGGGAATTCCCTAAAGTCATATATTGACTAGTCCCCTGTTGACTAGTCTCCTGTACAAGTTGGAAGAATAGCCAGACTCAGTCTGGGTCAGAAGAAAAGTTTGCCAATGTTTATTTCCCCTGTTGCGGAGAGAGCGTAATTCTTTGTCGTACCAAACGGGGGAGGAGGAGCAGTTTTTACGAGGAAGAAGAGGGATAGATTGTGTAAGACAAGCGTGTATTTCCGAATAAAACGTCTCTAAAGCAACGTCTATTGGAAGATGTTGAGGGATAGTGCCAATGTTGGAGTTGAGGAGCAAATGATTTAATTTTTCAAAGTCACCTTTACGAAAGGTACCCGGAGCTTGAAAGGGCGTGAGGGTGTTCGTAGGAGAAAACAAGGAACAGGAGAGGATGGTGACGATCGAGTGAGGAGAGGAGATGTCCGCTTTCCGCGACAGCCGAGTAAACTGGGTCTGAGGAAAAGATTAAGTCTAATTGTCTGTCCAGAAAGTTCCTGACTCCACTAACTTGAAAGAGACCAGAAAAAGAGAGCTCATCGGTAAAAAAGGCTTCTTTGGCGGAAGAGGCGTTAAGGGGGACAAAGTGTGAACAGTCCTCAGACAATGACCGTTGAATACGGGGGAGGTTAAAGTCACCAAGTACAATGAATTCATTGGAGGCGTTAGCGTTCTGAAGCATGGTGTCTAACGTTTCAATTACGGGCTCGTAGGCTTCTAGGGGCTGAGAGGGACGAATATAACAACAAAGAATATACAGAATACACTTATTCAGTGTAAATTTGATACATACAAATTCAGATATTGAAGAGTCGCAGGTCTTAAACAGGGTGGCATCATAACGGTTGTGAGCAGCTATGAGAACCCCACGGCCTGGTGGGTCATTGTTGCCTACACAACCGTCAACACGGAAAATGGTATAGTTTGGAAGGAATAGTTCGTTGTCGAGAATTCCTGGTATTAGATTGGTTTCAGTTAAGGCAGAGATATCGTGCGGGAATTTGTGGGAGTTTAGGAAAACAGTGGATGTTTTTGTGCGAAGTCCTCTGCTGGGGAGAGGTACTTGATCGGAGACCGCATGTGTATTAGGTGGGTGGTCAGAAATAGAGAAATCGGGGGGGGGGGGGGGGGGTTAGGAGCGAAAGTAGTTTAGGGAGTCGTTGCGACTTTTTTGGAGATGGGAAATGCGGCGAGAACTGTCGTACACAGCATAGGTGGATAGATCTTCTGAAACCTTATGGGAAGGGATATTGAATGATTCATGGTACTTAGTGAAAAGTTGGTGTAAGACCTTTGGGTCTGTGGGCAGGCCTTCTTGATGTATACTTAACATGACGTTGGTGCTGGTTTTACCATCAATACAGACGGAATTAGGTTTTTCGTGCAGATAGGCTAGAAATAGACGTACGTATTCATAAATGCGACGGTCCCGTAAACGGGACAAGAGGTATCGTCCATCGTTGGAAACCGCAAAGTCAATTTAACTGTAGGTGGGATTAGGGGATCGATAAATGAGTTATGTTCGGATGCAGGAGTTTTGGTTAGCGGAAGGGGCGGGTAAGCGGAGGTAGAAAAAGTTTGAGAAGGGGCGACAGTGTAGGAGGATGACGGCATGGAATAAGGTGGGCATGCGGAGAAAGTAGCGGGTGCAAGGTTAGGTGTATACAGAGGAGGGGTGGGACAGACGGAAATCGAAGTAGAGGTGGTGGGGTGGTCGAAGATGATGGCTTGTGGCTAGGTGGGTACTCGGAAGAAGTTGGGAGTGCGTGGTTGGGTGGATGCGCTGGATATACAGAATTCGTGACAGTGGTGCTAGGGTTGTCAGCTGGGATGGATGTGTTCGAGGGCTTTGCTGTAAGTGGATCAGAGGGGTTGAGGGTGTGAGAATAAATTAAGTTAGGAGACTTGATTCGGGTACTTAGTTTATAGTCTGGAAATGCACCCATTTTGAATTGCCAATTGGAGTTTGGATCACTGGGTTTAGGGCTAAAGGTGAGAGGTGCGGAAGAGTGATGAGAAATTATGTTGTTACTATTGCTAATGTTCTTACGATTAGGCTGAATACTAAATTAAGGTATGGGAGAAGGATGTTTGGAATTACCTTTGGGATAGTTAGTAGGATTTGGTTTATTAGTATTTAATTTAGGGTTAGATGCAGAGGGCTTAGGGTTAAACTTAACATACTTCCTAATCCAATTTGAGATTTCGATAGTCCCGAGTGTGAAGAACATACTTGTTCGGGATTGAGATCTTGAAGTTGCTGAATTTCCTTGCGTCCAAGGGTAACTTCAGGCAGCTAACGGGGATGAATGCAAAATTCCGGGAAAAAAAGCTATGTACCCAGGAAACGGTGGCGTTGTGAGGAGCACCCTTAAGGAGGAATGAAGTATGGTCGTTTGATGAAGATGAGTATTTGCTGCCTAGTCTCTTTAGTCTCTGTTCCCATTCCAATACAGTCCAGGTGGTGCCAAATTTGTTAATCGTAGGTGCGGTGGAAGTGGATTGGGATGAAACTGGCGGAGAGACATTGATGACGACACCAGTACCCGTCGCCATCTGGGGCACGATCGAACCAACAGTAGCATCGACATCTGGAGCAGGCTGCGCCAAGGAGGAAAGCGAGTTTGTAGAAACCATTTTCTCGGTTGATTGAGGTGGAGCTGCAGATGTTGAATCCCGCCGAGTGGGGCAGTTTTTATTCGGTGATGTAGTTCCTGAAGAAGCAGAATCCGATCCAGATGCAGCAATGGCGTCAGACAGATGAAAAGAAGAGCCGAGGAGAGCCTTTTTTAAACACCTAATATCAGAGGAAACGAATCTAGATCCTAGATGGAGGGCGCAGGTGAACCAGACGTAGATTGTGTTAAGCGAAGTTCATCCAAGGAAGCCAACAGTGCACTTAACTTCGCAGATATCACATAAATCTTGTTAGAAAGCAGCGACGAGTCACTGCTCAAAGCCTCTGCTATTTGAATCAGCTTGTCCAGCTTTGAATTTAAACCGGCACAGTCATCGGACAGAATCTGCAATCCGGCCAAGTTAGAAGGTATCTCGTTGACATTATCTCCTATAAATGTTTGGTCGGTGGAAAGCGTAGCAATGACTCCTTTCATAAGACGTAAAACATGGCAGGGCTTTATATTGGAGCAATCCTTACATGTAGCAAGACCACCAGTAGAGGGCTCCAGACATGTACCATGGAAAGTACCACCACAAATGCCATCACAGGCCACACCATTGGTAAGTAACTCAGTAAAGCACGCTTTGCAGATTGCCATTATGTTTGGAAAGATTGTCACAAAAAAAAATTTTTAATAATCAAAAAAGTTGAATTTACACCAGATTAAAGTAATTTCCAGTGCAAAGTAAAAAGTATTTCACGAATAAGTAAAAAAACAACTGAGTCACGCAAAAAAAGGTCACTGAGAAAATAGTAAACACGCAGAGACTGTGTAACGAAAGTTTAATGATTGGGAAAAGGTGGCACTCACTTTGCTGACACAAGCGCAAAACACACGAACCGAAAATATTAGAGTAAGATTTGGACAAGAGCGATCACGCAACGCGTCCGATCGATTAGGCAGCTATTGAGGAAGGGTGGAGGTTGTTCCCTCTCAAGCGATTGAAGAATTTGCGGAGCTTATTATTGTGGTCCGCAAGATGTTTACCGTAGATGACTATGTCGTCTAGGTAGAAAAAACTTTCCAAGCCTTGTAATCCTGTTAGGACGAAATTCATTAAGCGTTGGAATGTGGCCGGGGCGCCTTTGAGCCCAAATGGCATACGTCTAAATTCATAGTGGCCGTAATTGGTGCTAAACGCGGTTTTAGGTCGATCTTGATGATCGACGAACACCTGGTGATAGCGGTTGGCGAGATCGAGGGTGGTAAAATACCGAAAATGACCCAATTGGTTAAGAATATCCTCGATTCACCTATCGTATTTTCGTTTAATTTACGAAAGTCTACGACCGCGAGCCACCTCTTTTCACCGTCTGGTCCCGCCGTCTTGGGGACGACTAGGAGAGGTGAATTCCAAGGGCTTTTACTTGGCTGCAGTATATCGTTTTCTAGCATTTCGCGAAGCTGTTCGTTTATTACATTTCGTTGCATCTCTGGCAAACGATACATTTTCTGGTTGATTGATGCTTGGTCCTGCACCAATGGTATGTCATGAGTGATGGCGTTTGTGAAAGTTAGCCGATCACCTTTGGGGAAAAAGATATCGTTATACTCGTAGCAGAGTTGTGATATCGCTTGTTTTTCCTCTGCGCTCAGATTTACGTCCAGGCTGAGCTCTTCGTCTAACCTGGCGAGACGTGGGTTATTATTTGAGTCTTCTGGTTCTTCATACTCCTGGAATAAATATTTAATATGCTGTAAAGTGGCCATTTTTTCGGCGCTGGAAATATTTTTACCTTTATTTTTATGTTTACGTTTACTTATTTTACTGAAACCAGAAATATTTTTATCTTTATTTTTATTTTCACCCCAATTTATTTTATTTAAATCACTCTTAAAACTAAATGACGATGGAGTTGGGGCTTCTGAACCGCCGTAGGTTGCCATGTTTAAGGCGAACTCGCTATCGTCTTCTAATGGGCTCTTTCGCCGTGGTTTACTTACTGTGAAAGTTGATTTTGGAGCTTTTGTAGATACCGTCCCTGTGGTGAGATCGCTTCCGTTGTCGATGTGTTTTGAAATTTTATTTTGAGAGGGCATGGGAGCTAATGGGCTTTTACCATCGAAATTCCTTCTGTTAAGGTGAGCTCCGTCGACGTTTGTTTTATTGTGTTTACCTTTCCTTTGGTTCCTTTATTTCCTTATATTTCCTTTGTGCGTGGGTGCTGGTGGTTTCGTGTCACCGTAGTTCCTGGTTTCCAGGTGAGCATCCTTAGCGCATTCTTCGTTTTTCGGGGTTTCCTGTTTGTTTATTTCCTCGTGATCCTGTTTCAGTTGGACGAAAGTGTAGCTGTGGACAGGGACTAGATGCAGACTAATGGTAGTCAGAACTACTTCTGAATTGTATGTGTTGAGAACTCCAACAGACACTGCTTTTAAACCAGCGGGGAGTAGGCTATTCGCTAAGAAGACTCCTTGGTCTATCTCTCTCGACAGACAGAGCATCTCCTCATGCAGCTGCAAGGGAATCTCGACTATGATCTGTGACCTGGCAGGTATGCATACAGGCTCTTGCAGCTGTATTTGCTGCTGCCTCATCTCGCAGGTCAAATCACTCTCAGTCGGTTTGTCCATCTCGCATTCGAGAGTTCGGCGGTCATTGTTCCCCTCCTGAGAAACTTTTGAAGTACCACAAATTGTCAGATCGGCCCTGGGTTCGGGCGACTGAGGTGACCCTTTGTTAAATCTTTGTTTTATTAGTGTCGATCCGGGGTGTTTTCGGTCGACTGCTCGTCGTTTCCCTGGCTCTTAGCGTCTCATTTCTGTTTTTGACGGCATTCCTCTATATAATGTCCGCGACGGTTGCAGAATTTGCATTTGCGTTTTATGTTAAAAACTCGAGGACCAGCGGAAGGTTGCTGATCCTGAATCCCGGAACCTGGTGATTGTTCCTACAATCGCGAACATCATGCCCATATATTTTGCAGTTAGAGCAGAAAGGTGTGTTTTTACGGTTCATACAGTCGCCGTAAGTGTGACCACTTCGCTGGCAAAAATTGCATGTGATGTTTGACCTTATCTGGTCGAGGTTCTGGCGGCGGTCACCATATTGGAAGTCGATACGTGTGGGAGACGAGCGTTGAGGTGGAGTTGTATATGGCGGAGTCGGTCGGCAGAAATTTTGTGGTGGCGGTGGTCTTTAAAAAGTTTGCTGTGGAAAGTTTCGAGCAGGTGTATATCGGGTTCTATGAAATGCCCGTATTCTGGCAGTTGGGTCCATAGCGACCGGGGTAGTTGAGCCTTGTTCTACAACCACCGGGGCAGGAAAGCCTTGGGTTGTTGTGGTTTGCGTGAACTGGGCGCCCTGCTGTAGTTTCTCCATGTCGAGTGCTTTATTAATCAGCTTCTCGAGCGTGCCGTCGGTAACGGTGAGGAAATATTGGCATAGGATTCGTAACCCCGCTGCGGATTGCGTTTTTCGCGGAATCCTCCAGCTGCGTTGTAATAGCTGGAGTGGCCGCAGGTCCGTATTTGGTTTGTGCAGCCACTTTACAGAGGACCAGCAACTGTTTCACTCTAGCCGTGAAGGCGGTGAGCGTTTCGCAGGGGTTTTGCTGAGCTGTTATGAGCCTATTTACCAGTTCCTGGTAAGTTTCTCTGGGAAGGTATGCCGCGTTCAATCTGGCTTCGACTTCTTGGAAGGTTGTCGGTACATCTGAGGCCAACAGTTGATATGCTCCTACACGGAGTCTTGTGGGGAGAATCTTGAGGAAAGCGTCTATCTCCCCTTCGGAGAGACACTCTTTGGCCTGGCGGCACCAACCCAGGAATGTTTGCAAGTCTGAACCGAGATGCGGGCCTGGTTCACCTGAAAAAATGGGCACCATTTGCGCAGTTAATTTTACGATTTTTTCATAATCGGTCGCCATAGTGGAGTTCTGATTCGAGTCTTGTGCGAGAAATGGTTTTAGACCTTGCTTTAAGATAATTTCTCGCAGGGAGTCTTGTTATGATTGTCTGAGGTGTTCCTCGGTCTGGCCTACTAAATCGCTTTCTATATTGCCTTCAGAAAGGAGTACGCGCGAGAATACGTCTAGCTTGGCTTGAAAAAGTGCGGCCTCTCTTTGAAAACGTTCTAGATCTTTTAATCTTTCCTAGCTGGACTTTGTAGTCCTGTATTCCAGAAAGTTAGAATACGGAGCCGCTAGGAGTTCGGATTCTCGCGCGGACTCGTACAAATTATTAAAATTATCTTTATTGCTTACTTGGGTTTCACTTGGTCTTTGGATGACAGTTCCGCTTCTGAGAGTGAGTCCCTCTGCACTCGGTCCCGGTTGTGCTGGGGTGATCTGGTGTTCGCTGACCTGTGTTTGATCGGTGAATATTGATGACTGGGAACCCTGGCGTGGTCTTGCTTGTGGCTCATTGGAGTCCGAGGGTTCATCCGTGCTGTTCTCCAGATCCAGGGAAGTTATGAGAAGGTCCCCTGTCTTCTCCTCAGTTGGTGAGTGAGCGGGAGTGGAGTGTGTATCTTTTCACATATACCTCCACTTCTGATTTTCGGCGTTGCAAGGGGGGCTTTTGGGCTGCTTACCGTTCCCTTGTTAACAGTACTATAGTTGTTTTGGGGTAAAGGGGGGGCTTGCTCCTGCTTCAGTGATTCCCTTTTCCAACCTGCTACTGATGCTGTGTTGATTGGTGACCTTACTTGTTGTCGTCTACTTCCGGCTAAGACGGAGCCCACACAGTTGCACCGGTGGTTCTGGCTTGCACTTTGTGGAAACGTTGGGGGTGACTCCTATGGGCTATTGGCTACCAGGGAGTGCTTAAGGGTACCCCTTTTTGTTAAACGTAGGATAGAGGCTTTTAAAGCTGTTACGTTTCTATAAAACACGCTTCCCCCATCCTAGTTAGAGTATACCAGAGTATACCAAATTTTGTTAAACATACTATAGTCTTCGCAATATAACATAAAACATTCACCGAGGGATCAGTTAAGTCACTCGGCTTTGGTTCACCTTTTTTTGTTTTTATTAATTTTTTTTGTTTCAAAATTATCTCGTTAACACGTACTTAACTACTTCCTAACTAAACAGTTCTCTATTTCCTAATTAAACAATAGTTTTCTTAATACAGATAGTTTCCTTGACACTGGAATTTGAACACTTAATCAACAGAACAGTTCTCTAGATTGAATTGACACAAATAATTTGTTATCACTGTAAAACACCTTCTTACTGACTAAACAGTTCTCTATTTCCTAATTTAACAATAGTTTCCTTAATACAGATAGTTTCCTTAACACTGGAATTTGATCAATTAACAATAGATTAATTAATACAGATATTTGATCACTTAATAAACCGAAAGGTTCTCTAGTTTTAATTGACACAGATAATTTGTTGTCACTGTAAAACACTTTCTTACTAACTAAAAAGTTCTCTATTTCCTAATCTAACAATAGTTTCCTTAATACAGATAGTTTCCTTAACACTGGAATTTGATCAATTAACAATAGATTAATTAATACAGATATTTGATCACTTAATAAACCGATCATACTAACTAAACAGTTCTCTATTTCCTAATTTAGCAATAGTTTCCTTAATACAGATAGTTTCCTTAACACTGGAATTTGATCAATTAACAATAGTTTCCTCAATACAGATATTTGATCACTTAATAAACCGAACAGGTCCCTAGTTTTAATTGAGACAGATAATTTGTTATCACTGTAAAACACTTTCTTACTAACTAAACAATTACTTGTCGAGCAGGCCAGACCGATAACTCCGCAATAATTTTTTCCTTCCCCCTTTTCTTTCGCTTTATAATTTTTCGTTCGAACCGCTAAGTTACTAATTTTTTGTGAAAGTTTTAAAACTTACTCTTCTCCGACGAGGTTTAAAATCAGACTCGTTTATTCTTATGTAAAAGACTCATTCCCAACCTATCTACATCAGTGATGGCCAAACTCACACTACCTAAGGTGAGGAATGCTTAAAAGCTTTAGAAGCATTTTGTACTGTTGGTTTAATTAACAACCTTAAAATGTTTGCAAAAGGTTGTATATTTTAAGATATTGCATAATTGCTTACAAAACTACTTAAATATGACGGCAGGAAACCGAATACAGCCAAACAAGTACGTATACGAATTTAAAAGCTCAAACGCTCACTTGCCCGCGGGCATAGGTTTGGACATCACTGATCTACATGAAGTAAATGCTTTCGTGCTTTTTCTTGGTTTTTTGGCTTTTTCCCTTGATGT
Organism: Leptarthrus brevirostris; assembly: GCA_964036015.1. Lineage (NCBI taxonomy): Eukaryota > Metazoa > Arthropoda > Insecta > Diptera > Asilidae > Leptarthrus > Leptarthrus brevirostris. The sequence continues at coordinate 4,182,095 of OZ038376.1, forward strand.
AGATGGTTGTCATTGGGCAAAGCCGCTGTAGATCGTTGTTTTTCGCGCTAATTAAGCAAATTTCTTTTGCTTATCGTGTATTGGGTTACCGTGTGAAAGGAATGTCGACGGTAACCCGAGCGCGTTGTTTATCATCAGTTGGATTTGAGTACATGGCAACTTAACTCGGTGTACGAAATCCAACTCATTAAATATTTGTTTAATTTATGTGTTCATGAGCTGGATTTGAATATGTTGCAACTTTGTTGTAACAAAATTCGATATTTGAAATCCAACTCATGACTTTTTTATTTTTATTTATTTATTTTTTCAAATTTCAGATTGGATTCGATAAAATTTTGCTTATCTTTAAATAAGCGAATCCAATCTATAACACCATCATCTAGAGTCTAGTTCTTTTAACCGATGGATTGGAAAATGGAATAAGTGCTCGGCGAGAAAAGGCTCGGCCAATTTATCAGCACTTTGATTGTTTGGCGTCTAAGGACCGCCGTAATTAGTAGGGGAGAAGGTGGTATTGGCAATTCTGCCAAAAGTATACAGACTGGATATAATTGAAACTACTACCTCTCTGTACAAAGAATTACTTCTGCTTTATTCAAATGTTACTTCTATGTTTATACAAACTTGCTTATCCCTACTTAGAGTTATGTATGTCAAATTAACAAATTAAAGTTAAGTATCGGAAGTAAAATGCAATAACAGCATTATTGGTTATTGATTGCAAAAAAATCCAGAGCATGCAAGTTCATTATTAGTCATTGTAATTGCTATGACTCATCGGCATACGAAAATCACAAGAGTTCAATGAGTTCATTGAAAGATGTAAACAAACCATCAAGAACGCCGTGATTAATTCTTAATTTATGCTTGTTGTTATAAACTACTCAAAACAATTAAGGGAACAAAAAAAATATCTAAATTTTTAGTGATTTTTGACGGGCTGTATCTAAGCGAGAAATAATCGTATCGAGGATCTGAAAAAAACATCTTAAAGCTCCAGAACTCTAGTTTTTGAAACTTTCAGCCAAAAATTTAAAGGCCACGGTGCTCACGCAATCCAAAGGAATAGCGGAAGAAAACAATTAAAAAAATTTTAGTCATTTTTTTTTTGGTGCACAGACTCGGAAATTTTTTTTTTTATTTGACCACCCTATGAACCAGATAGCCTGTTAATTCAGCTTTAATTATCTTTTTTGAAATCCTTGATACGTCGATTTGTCGCGGAGATATCCGATATTAATTAATTAGAATTAATCCTTCTAACTCAGAAGGCGCACTTCATAGGCGGAAGCCTAGAATCATTTGACCTATTCGCCAAAATATAACAAAATATTAAGGCGAATGAGGCTCCCAAACCCATGCAGATAATATTAGTAATTAACACACCATAATACGCCCACACACAACAATCAGGGGTGCAAAGACAACAGAGATCGTTAAAGCAAATCAATAATAAGAGTCAGGTCAAAAGACACACACATTCACGACTCTATACATGCGTTTTATAAAAATAATAAAAATAGTGTTTCCAACAAAATGCAAAACAAACAAAGAGAAAAATTAAAACCAAAACCAGTGCAAGCAAAAGAACGAATCACAAATTATAGATGCTCCTTTTAAGTGTCACCTTGTCCACATTAATATCAAAAACGTCTCCAATATCATTAGCAGACCTACACATGCGGTTAATAGGCTCGAACATGCCGTAATTAGTGCGCGAAAAAGCAATCTGTAAAGGTGCTCGATTACGTAGGGAAAAGGACAGTTCTCTAGGCAATATTTTGGAAGCTAGTTCAGCGCTGTCCAACTTTCCCTGCAGAAGCTGATGCAAAAATGTTAAATCAGCAACCCAACGTCGCTTCTCGAGTGTAGCAAGTTGCAGCAAACCCAAGCGCTCCTCATAAGGTGGCAGAATAAGAGGGACATTCCAAGGCAAAGAACGTAGGGTCGATCGCACAAATCTGCGCTGTACGGACTCGATACGTTTAATATGTGTTCCGTAAAATGGAGACCATACCTGACTAGCATATTCAAGCAGGGGCCTAACAAGGGATGTATAAAGATGGAGTCTTATATGAGGAACTGGAAATTCCTTGGACCAACGAAGAATAAATCCCAGCGTAGAGTTTGCCCTAGCTACCACGATATTAATATGGGAGATGAAGTTTAACTTACCATCAAGATACACTCCTAAATCCCTCACCATTTCCACCCGTCTTAAACCTGTATCCCCAAACATGTACTGAAAAGTACGGAAGCTGCGAGACTTCGAGAAGGACATAACCTGACATTTCTCAATGTTCAGCTTAAGATTGTTGTTGCAGCACCACTCATAGAAAATATGCAACTCTGATTGTAAAATCTCACAATCAGCGTTAGATTTTATTGGAAGAAAAATCTTAATATCGTCAGCATATATAAGAATTTTACATCTTTGCAGCAAATATGAAATATCATCAATAGATAAGATGAATAACAATGGACCCAGATGACTGCCCTGGGCAACGCCAGAATAAGTCACAAAATCATCAGAGAGTCCGCTACGAAAACGCACTCTATAAATCCTCTCAGACAAATATGACTTTATCCAGACAATAAGGGAGGGCGGGAAACCCAACTTAGCCAATTTGAAAGTAATAATAGAGTGAGACAGTCTGTCAAAGGCCTTACTAAAATCAGTGTAAATACAGTCAGTTTGGCATCCCTCCATGACACCACCCACAGTGCAAGAAACAAACTCAACCAAGTTTGAAACCGTGGACCTACCAAGAAGAAAACCATGCTGCCGAGTGGAGATTAAGCCTTTACACACTTCGGATAATTGGGATTGAATCAATAGTTCGAAGAGCTTAGGAATACAGGACAATTTAGCAATTGGCCTGTAGTTGGAAATGTTTCTTCTATTGCCACTCTTGAAAATAGGAATTAAATAAGATATCTTCCAGAGCGCTGGGAAATGGCCCCGTGAAAGAGACTTCCTGAATAGTAGTAGCAAAGGCCATAATAACACCGAAGAACATTTCTTTATGACTGCAGGTGGAATCCCGTCAGGACCACTAGAGAAGTCAGTTGGAAGTGCAGTAATATGCCTCAACAGGATCTCCTCCGTGATAGATGGAACTGATACCATGGGTAAAATTCGGCTATTAATGTGGGAAAAGTTTCCATTGTCCGGGATGAAATCAGATGATTCAAATGCACCCTTAAAAGATTCAGCAAATAAGTTGCAAATAATATTAGAATCATTGCTGGAGATCTCCCCAAATTCCATAGTCGATGGGTAGCTATCAACCTTTTTCTTCAAGTTGACATATTCGAAAATTGCACGGGGGTCAGAGAATAATCTGTTCTTTAAATTTTGAAGATATTCCTCATATAGAGAACGAGAACGGCTTATAAATTGTTCATGGTAAATACTATATTCATGCCAGGCGTCAGCACTGTTAACACGTAGATACTTTTTCCAAAGTCTATTCTTCCTATTCTTAAGAGTCTTCAATCCTCTGTCAAACCATGGTGGAGCGGAGTCTCTAAAGGAAAAAGGACACTTTTGTATTTAACCATCGATATCTCAGCAACCAATGATCGTACAGAAAATTTAAGGGCAGTTTCGGAAACTGGAATAAAAAGACAAGACATAAAAAATAATAATTTTTTTTATCCGTAATTTCAATTTTGAAAAAGTCAAAAAAAGTGACTTTTTTCCTTGTTTTGGTAAATTGACCGCATCTTTGCAAATACTGATGGAAAGGCTAAGGTTTGTAGGAATTTTTACACCTCAATGTACGCACAATAGCCCTGTAAGTCCGCAGATCGATCCATTGGACGGTTTCTTCGGCCCGATCGGTCAAAGTTTTGGAAAAAATTAAAGGAACAAAAATTGTGATCTCAAACATCGTGTAATCTTCATAAAAAGGGAAAAATCATTTTTTTTGCTGAAAGTTTCAAAAACTAGAGTTCTGGAGCTTTAAGATGTTTTTTGAGATCCTCGATACGATTATTTCTCGCTTAGATACAGCCCGTCAAAAGTCACTAAAAAATTTAGATATTTTTTTTGTTCCCTTAATTGTTTTGAGTAGTGTATAATGAGCTTACTTGCTTGGAGATTTGTTACTTTTGTGAATAAAATTACAATTGATTAATTTAGGATTTGTAATTAATTTACAATGCTGTTGTGAAATGCACTACACTTTTTGGAAAAAAATTTGTTTGCTTAAAAAATGTTTGTACAATCTTAAAATATTCTCCATGACTTCTTACATTGTAGTTCAATATGTTTACAGGTTCTTCCTATTAATTTCTATGGCTTTATTGTTATTCATTATGATTATAGTGTATATATTAATATATTTTTCATATTTTTTATTACATTATTATTCGTTTATTCTCTATGTTTTATTACCTTATTATTTATACATGTTACATTGCTTACTTCTAATTACAGTAGTTTAGAATTTTTTTAATCTGTTATTGTGTACTTCTTTTATTACATTGTCTATTTTTATCTTAGTGTTAACATTATTAGTATCTATTACAATATATGGGAATTTATATGGCGGTTCGTTTTTTCTTTTATTACCTACTCTTAGTAGTACTTTATCTCCTATATTAATAGTTAATGGATTAATCTTTTTATCTAGTGCTCTGTTTCTTTTTGTCTTGGAATTCTCCAGTAGCGATTTTGCTATTGTGTGACTTTTGTAACATGTAAATATGAATATATATGTTCATAAGTTGGAGGAAGGAAGTGGGTGATATTTATGCCTCTGGGCGCCAGGCCCCTTGGACAATTACTAATGTTGCCTCAGATTAACGTAAAGTGAATTAGGACTTACGTCAAGCAATTCGTCTAATTTCACTAAGGCGGGTGCCAAAAAAAAAAACGCAATACATACCGCTCAACTGGACTCGATCTCTTGATGTCCTCCAATTTGCCGGCTCTAGCTCGTCGTGTGGGCGTGGGGGGGAAGAGATCGAGTCTACTCAGAGTTATGGAAAATCAACAATTACCTGAAATTTAAACATTAAGACTGGCTGAAGTCAAACCTGGGACGAATTGAAGTTATCCCATTACAATTAGAGCGAAAGAACCAAAGCAAAAACAACCAAGAACTTCCCGGTTGATATGGCTCGAACCCCGGACCTACTGATCTAACGTTGCGTCGCCTTTCCTCGAGACCATTTCACACATGTGAGTTTGAGGCCTAAATTCGAATTTAAACTATTATACGTATCTACTATCAACTGGTTCATACAAAACATCAGGGAACTAGTGCACTAATTAATTACTCATCACTCATGACGTAACACGATATGTATTTCCACTTTTACAACTTATATAAGAGAATTCCAATTTTATGTCGCAACACTTGTGCAAAGTAATCAACCTTGAACCTGATAAGAATAACAAATAAATTCATTCCGCATCAAATTCTATCAATACAATACCATTCTGAGTGATCTTGGTCACGAAAAGGTAAACAATAAACATTTCACTCCAGTGTCTAGAATATTAATAGCAAGCTCAATTGGCTCAGAACTATATGTTCAATTCTTCAAATTACAAGTTACAAAAAAAAAATTTTAGATTAATTGGTAGCGATGCGGCTAATTATTCACTGAGTGCCTAAGAATTAAATTACGCTTTCTTACTTCCACTATTCATTAAATTATAGTAATAATTATTTTATGGTCTACTATTTTCAATCCGAGATATCAAAATAAATTAATCAGACAATCAATAATTCTATCTGTCAATTTATCAAAATTTGTTTTAAAGTTCATATATATAGCATACTAAGGTAATGAAGTAAATGAATAAAATAGTTACTTACCCGGCGGTATCCAAAAGCTTTTGGGGTGGCCGGTTACTGCTGAGCTAAATATAATTAAATTTCTACAAAAATATACAAAGAATTGTTTATAAATAATAATGAATCCAGCATCCGGCAAGTAAACTTTTAACGGGAGCCGCAAATTCACGTGGCTCGATACTTTTCCGCTTCGTAAAATGTCTTCTTAATTACTTAATTAATTTGCAGATGCCCTGAATAAGAAATATGGCGTCAAACCCCGAAATTATGACAAGCACGAGTTACTTACTTCCTTCATAGTTCACGGGTTTATGGCTTTTCCTAATTCCCCAAATACTTTGAATTAATCCAGTTGATGCTACACTTTCTTCACGTGGAGAATTAGTGCTAAATTGCACGAATTTAACTCCTACGCCACTTATTCCTACCTTCCGGAATTTTCCGTATAGGGAATTCAGGCACTTTGCCATCCACTTTCTAATTACTAGTGCACTATCACCTTCGAATTTCACTCTACTAACTTCCTATTAATTTGGAGGAATTGAGGAAAATTTTGCTTAAGGCCTTGGAACTTCACTTATTACTTTAATTTTTGGGCAACTAGTAGCAGCATCCACGATCAACTGATGCCAAATGTGTTACGGTGCTCTAGTTAGAGTTAGCGGCTCAAAGTTTCCCCGTTGTTGCTTAGTAAAGATAATCCGTTTATTGGAAATTACGCACCGCCTCTTCCTACTACCCGGATCAATTAACGACTTTGTCTTAATAATCTTCATTTGCGCGTATTACACGGTGCATTTAAATACTGTAGGTTAATTTCCTTTTGAAATTTAAAGGGCGAGATTTAGTTGCTAATTATTTAGCCAAGTCGCGGTGCTGTTTAGCGGCTAAGAGACTGTCTAGTTTTGACATGTAGATGGCAATATTCCCCAATTCATAACTTAAAGTTTAAATTTCTCGGACTAACTCGTGGGATTTGGTAATGGGTTTGAGTCACAGCCGGTAGTAGGTTTCAGTGACCTTATCGTGCGATTACGTCCTTTCCGTCAACAACATCACAGTTGGCGACTGTTACACTTTGTTGCAGGCGAAATTGCAGTTCTTTCGCATAATCGTCTACTTTGTAGACGGGGCTTGTCATATGTTATCGTGTTTGGTAGTGAGGCTAATTTGCCAAATTTAAGCTCATATGGAGATCTGTTGGTTTCCTAGTGTGGCGTGATGTTATAGCAGAATGTGTAGTAGGGTAGCCATTCATCCCATTCATTATTCTGATTTAGCGATAGTAGATACTCGTTAAGTACTCTATGGTTTCTACTCTATGGTTTCTCTCGATTGCACCTAGTGTTTCATGGTGAAATGGTGTTGAGGTGGCATGATCAATGTTAAAAATCTTGCACACTTCAGAAATTAATTGGTTAACGAATTCAGTACCAAGATCTGTTTTCAATACCTTGAATGCTCCATATTTTAGAATTACTTTCTCAACTAATATCTTAGCAATTGTTTTGGCTTCTTTGTTTTCCATAGGAAATGCTTCTACGTATTTTGTCAATTGGCAGTGGCAAGTCAGAATGTATCTGTAAAATTTACTTTGTTTCATAGGTCCTACTGTATCAACTTCTAATATTTCTAAACTGTCACTTGGTGTGTTTGTTTCTACCATTCTTTCTTTGGTGTTTCTTATTAATTTGTTGCATTTACATTTCTCACAATTGTTGATGTATGCTTTTACCATTTTTCTGAGATTCTTCCAACAAAATCTTTGTTTTATTTTGTTAATCGTGCGTTTGGCTCCTGAATGACCATCTGTATGTGGTGTGTCGTGAAATTCTATTATTATTTTAATTGTTCTTCATTATTTTTTATTCTACTCGGGGATTTAAATATTATTATCTGCAAGCTTTGTTTTCCTTTTACTTTCAATTGATTCTGTATATCATTAAATACTCGTTTAAACTCTTCTATATTGATTTTCTTAAATAAATCCTCATCTCTCGAGATTGATTGCTTTTGAATTCTGTTGTCAATCATTGCGAGTGTTAGTTTCTCCAAAATCAAACCTAAGTTAAGATTCGGATTTTCACTGTACTCGATTGCAACTTCCTTTTTTGATATGAATATATTCTTCTTTTTATTATGTCTTCTCCTTTGGATATCCTCATTTATCTTTAAGAATTTTAATACTTTTATGTTTCTTGTTTCAGAAATTGAAGTGCACTCGTGGATGAATAGTTGATCAGACAATTCTTCCTCACTTTCAATATCATTCTTATATTAATTTTTATCACGTGATTTCAATTCTTTAGCTTGATTTCTCGTCATTATTTTAACTTGCGTCGTTGGAATCATTTCGAGTTAATATTTATTCTGGATAGTGCATCTGTATTCGTATTCAATAATCCTTTTTTATATACGATTTCAAAGTCATATTCAGATAGTTCTAAGCGAATTCGTGTCACTTTTGATGACGGATCTTTATGTGTGAACAAACTTACTAATGGTCGATGATCAGTTACTACTATGAATTTTCTTCCGCATAAATATGGTCTGAAGTGTTTTATTCCCCAATATATTCCTAGAAGTTCTTTTTCTATAATTGGTTTTTTCAACTCATGTTTATCAAGTGTGATAGGTAGGTCTCTGCCTATTGTTCCTTGGGATAAAATTGCGCCTAGTGCAAAATTTGATGCATCTGTCGTTAAGATAAACGGTTTTTTGAAGTGTTATATTGGTGGTAGTTAGTTTTTGTTTAAGAGTGTCAAAGGCTTTTTGGCATTCTTCCGTCCAGATAAAGGGTGTGAAAGTAGGTTTAAGGGTTTAGCAATAGATGCGAAATTGTGTGTGAACCTTCTGCAGTAGTTACAGAAAGCTACGAATCTTCTTGTTGCGTCCGCATTTATTGGTATTGGATAATTGGTAACCTTGTTGAATTTTTTGGGGCCGGTTTTTATTCCCATGTTTGTTATCAAGTGACCTAAGTAAACAACTTCTGTTTGTAAGAAATTGCATTTTCGTGGGTTTAACTTTAGATTATATTGGCGTAATCGGTCAAAAGTTTTGCCAAGGTTTTTATTGTGATGTTTCAAGCTGCATCCAAAGATTATTATATCGTCGACATATAAGAATGTCTCGGCATCTAAACCTGCTAGAGCAATCGTAAGCATTCTTTGGAAGCTATTGGTTGAGATTTTTAAACCAAAAGGTAGTCTTTTGAATTGGAAATGACCTTTATTGGTTGAAAATGCAGTTATAGGTCATGACTGAGGCTGTAATCCTACTTGATGAAAAGAACTTGTTAGATCTAGCGTCGAGAAGTACTTGGCTCTTCCTAGATTGTCTAAGATGTCTTCAAGTCTGCTTAGGGGAAATTTATAGTCCATTATTTTTTTATTCAATTGTCGGAAATCGACTACCATCCTCCATTTCTTCTCGTCATCTGTACAACTAGTAATGGAGCGTTGTATGGGCTCGCTGATGGTTCAATGATGTTTTCTTTTAATAACTGATCCACTTGTTTGTTGATTTCGTCAACTTGCGTTTGAGGCAAGCGATAATTCTTTATATAGACCGGATTATTGTCTGTCATATTCATCTTTTAGGTGTAAAAGTTGTTGATCGTTAGTGTGTCACCCGTTAAGTGGAATATATCTGAATAATCTTTGCATATTTCATATAGGTCTTTCGCTTTTTTATCTAAGTTATTGATATTCAATTCTTCTTTTAGTTTTTCAAAACGTTTTTTTATCTATTGGTGTTACCTTTCTTATGAACGAATATTTTTGAAGCGGGACTAGTTTTAGTTCTGGCACTTCAATGGTGACATCCTCTTCTAAGGTGTTAAGTAATTTTACATGCACAATGCCTTTTGAGGGTATAATGGTATTTGCAATAAGTATGCCATCTTGTAGTTCCTGGTTTAATACTATACAGTCTTCATTTACCTTAATGTTCAAGGCTTGATATATTTGCGATCTCGCGGGAATCGTAATGGTTTTGTATTCAGGTATCCTAGTCATTATTGGTATAGTTATATTCTCTGTCTCCGTGCAAACTGTAAGGGTAAAAAGTTCATAGTCCAGTTTACATCCAAATTTATTTAAAAAATCTAGTCCAATTAAACCGTCTGTTCTAATTGGAAAGTTATTCCTTTTATTTTGCAGGATTCTTTTCTTAATTCTAAATTTCTTATTAAGCTCTTTTCCTTGATTATAGATATGTCTGTTCCCGTATCTATGAACCATGACGCATTTCGGGATGTTGCTATGTACTTTTATGCATTGTTTATTTGGTACTCTTCGTCCCCTGAAAGTCGAGTTTCGGGGACTTCCTGTTCGTTTCCCGAATTTACTACATTTATTCGTCTAAAAAGACCGTTCTTATTCGGTATGTTACTTGCTCTGTTCGCTCGGTTCCCTGTGCGGTAGTTGATTCGGTGTGTACATTGGTTATTGAAGGTATTTTGAGGGGAGTGTTTTAGGTTGTGCAGCAAATACTGTAGATTTCAGTAGTTCTCTTAAACCTGATTTAAAAGCACTGAGTGCTAACTGATCTTTCAGTTTAGCTATTATTTGCCTGTTATCTTCCCCTTTTTCATTTATCTGTATATTGTTCAAATCTGTGACCAGTGATTCGATTTTATTTGAAAAGTCTTGTACTGATTTCTCGCCTTGATAACTCTTGGCTAATTCGTTTTGAATTCTCAGAGGGTTTTTGTTGGATTTAAAAAGTTTCTGCAACGTTGTCCTGAGGCTTGAGAGTGAAGTTGGTGCTGGTTCATTATAAATCTTGTTGCGAACTCTCACCGAGATTCTTGTTTTGCTCACGAAGTTGACTAATTTCTTTTGTTTGGCTGAACTTTCCAAGGAATCATGTAGAAATTCTATTATATTTATGAAGTTTGTGAGATTTTTCGGATCTCCATTGAACTCCGGCACAAGTTTTATTGTTGCTGTCATGTCAAACAAAGCCATCTCTCTATTAGAGAATTCCAGTCTGTTATCTTGAACTGTGTTATCTTCCTCCGCCATTGATTTTGTCTAAAATAGCTTTTATTTCCTCTGTCTTCCTGGTAATGTATTTTTCTTATTCTTTGTATGTTTTATTGTAGCTTTCTATTATTGGCTCACAATTTTTCTTTTCTTCTTTTGATAATTTGTTATATTCCTATTTGAAGTTTTCTTTCAATTTATCAGTAAGATTTCTTTTTCAATAATTTTTAAATTTTCTGCACTATAAGTTCGATTCGGGTTCTTTTTAAAATTTGACAGAAATCTATTTAATTCTTCTATAATTTGTTTTTAACTCTTTCATATTTAATACACTTCATGTTTTTCTAATGGATTTTTATTTTGTCATTTTTTTATACAGTTATTTTGCTTACTTTCTTAGATACGTAATTATTTATTTTCTTTTTTATGTAGAAATAACTTATAATTAGGATTATTAATATGATTATTGCTATTAGTAGGTATTTTACGTCTTGTACATGTTTCGTGAAAATATTTGCATCCAAAATGGAATTCGATGATGGTGCTGCTACAGCTATGTTGTTAGTTGATTGATTCGTTACTGGTTTTGATTCTTCTCCTCCCATTACAATCTCTTTCTTCTTGATGAAGCCGTCTGCTGCTGTGGATTAGTAGCATAAAAGACTTCTTTTCTTTCGTTGTTACTGATAGATTCGCCAGTCGGTAAAGATTTGCTAGGTATGCTGCATTCAGGTATCTCATATGCTGGGGAAAATATATGGTGGACTGCGACAGCTGTGGATAACATCTCGTTGTTTATCTTTCGGAATGCGCATAAAATTGGCTAAAGCACTTATCTTACCATTCTTTAATTATTGTGGTAATGTTTTTACCAAATTGGACTCTGTTTGTCATAGGAAGCTGACAGTCGCTTTTAATGATGTTACCCGATATGTGTATGGACTTCCACGTTATGCTCATGTGTCGCACCTTCCACCTATACTCGGAATCTATATCGATGAATATCTACAACGGCGACAACTAATATTCTTGTATGATTTGCTACAAAATAGGCGTCCTGGCTACTTATATAAGAAGTTGCGTTTCTTAAGTTCCGCTAGGGGAATTCGCATTCTTACTCCTAGATGCTTGTCTCGCTATGGTGAACGATCTTACTTTCTCCAGGGTGTGCGTAAGTGGAATTCTCTTCCTAATTATATTCAGAGGGCGGGCTCCAAACGACTCTTTTTGCAATTACTTGGCAATTTATAGGAAGCTTGGAATAGGAGTGACACACTGCTTTTTGTTTTTTATTCTTATTTGCTTACTTCTATAATTATTAACAGTATTGTTTTGAATTCATGTTTATTTTCTTTCTTTTTTATCTTAACCTCTTTGAGTTTTTTCACTTCTTTTATTTTATTTTTTCTTAATGTAGTCTACTTAAATATTAACATTGAATCTACCACTATTATTAGTAATAAGATAAAATTTATAATCTTCTGTACACATATATTAATAAAATTACTATTGCTATTACTTCTGTTTCTTCTGTGACGTATCGCTTTTCCTACTCTTGTCTTCTTTCGTAGTACTGGTTCTGGCTGTTGTAGCTCCTGTTCTCGCTGTCTGATTTTTCTGGCTCTGTATTCTTCTAGTGTTATTGGTTTAGGACCTGCGTGAGGGTTGCACCTAATTGCCTCCTTCAGTTCTAGTTCATGTGTCTTCACCTGTGCTAGTAGTTGGACTTCCTTCACTGCGAGTGTTTGGTTTTCTTTTGTTTGCTCTTCCTTCGTTTTGTTTTTCGTAGGTATTTTCGCTGGTAGTGTTCTTTTACGTATATATTGTAGTTCGTTGGGCAGGGTCGCCATGTAATGATGTTGCCTTCTTTTCTTTAAACCGATGAATTGGAAAATGGAATAAGTGCTCGACGAGAAAAGGCTCGGCCAATTTATCAGCACTTTGATTGTTTGGCGTCTAAGGACCGCCGTAATAAGTAGGGGAGAAGGTGGTATTGGCAATTCTGCCAAAAGTATACAGACTGGATATAATTGAAACTACTACCTCTCTGTACAAAGAATTACTTCTGCTTTATTCAAATGTTACTTCTATGTTTATACAAACTTGCTTATCCCTACTTAGAGTTATGTATGTCAAATTAACAAATTAAAGTTAAGTATCGGAAGTAAAATGCAATAACAGCATTATTGGTTATTGATTGCAAAAAAATCCAGAGCATGCAAGTTCGTTATTAGTCAATGTAATTGCTATGACTCATCGGCATACGAAAATCACAAGAGTTCAATGAGTTCATTGAAAGATGTAAACAAACAATCAAGAACTCATGTCAGCAATTTGACGCGTGCCGTGATTAATTCTTTTACCTTTGCGCAGTGGTCATTCTTTATTACGAGTGAACCATCTGGGTAATTACGTTAAAGAAAGTCGTGTAAGAAATATGAAACTTTTCTTGACTTTCTTTTAGCAATTTGTGCTTGTTGTTTGTAGTATATTGTGTTGTAAGAATCTTTCCTGCCAGTCTTTGGCAATCATCGGTATGTCATTTCTTCTGCCTTTTCTGCTAGCGCGATGGTGTGGTTGAGATTTTTACGTCTTACACTTCTTTGGACACCTTTCTGTACAGATCGATATGCAGTTCTAAGAAGTCGTTTAAGAACAACGTTAGTAGCAGAATTGATACGGTCCTTTATCTGCTTCCAATCCTGTATTTTGGATAATGCGGCGTCATCGATCCATGGCCGTCTTCCTCTATTAATCGTCCCACGTGTTCCGTGTTTTAAGCCTCTGAACATTGAACCGTGGTATGTTAGATGTTGTGTTACGTGAGGGCACTGCTGCCGTGCATAAGCGAAACTTAGCTACTACAAAATGGTGATCGCTGTTAATATCAGCAGCATGCTTAGACCAATCATCGAGAAGACACTTTCTTCAGCTTTTCGAAACAGCAATAGGGTCAATCTGATCCTCAGTTCTACCAGAAGTTAAGTGGAATTTTTTATGTTTAAATAAGGATCCACCAAGTTGCCGCGAATAACAAAATTCAGAAAACAAGTCCGCATTTACGTTCCTGTTTCCGAGTCCAAACTTCCCTATTACTTATTCCAGGCCGGTGCTGTTAGATCCAGTTTTTGCGTAGAGGCCCTCCATGACTATTTTGATATCACCTTTAGGAGCCTTATCAATAGTGTCACCAAGGAGCTAGTAGAAGTCCTCCTTAGTTCTTATATCCGCTTGCTCGGACGGCGCATAGCATTGGATGCAGAATGGATGTAAATAATAAATAGGAGTGGAACAAGGTACACCAGAGGAATTGTTTTTATTATTGGAAAAAGAACCGCGGAACGATACACTCTGAGTGCGACTCGACAAATGCGAGTGAACCCAGTCAACAGACGAAGACGAGAATCCGAGGGCGGTCGACTTATAAAGTACAATTGCTAGATTAATTCTGTCAAATGCTTTACTAAAATCGGTAAATATGCAATCAACCTGCCTACCGCCTTCCATTACTGATATACAGAATTTAAAAAATTCTAAAAGTTTAGTTGTCGTTGACCTCGCTTTAATAAAACCATTATAAGGTTTTCAATGAAAACAAAGTAAACTAAAGCCTCAAAAATCTTAGCAATAGAGCATAAATAAGAAACTGGTCGATAATTGGCTACATCGCATTTGTTGACCTTCTTATGAATATAAATAATAAGGGACGATTTCCAAGCTTTAGGGAAAACACCGAGGAAACAGGAAAAACTATCAACCAAGCTATTAATTTGTTGTATGATTGAATACTTCGAATAAATGATTTTTCATTACCAACGAAGGCGGAGAAAATGACGTCAAGTGAGTTAGATCCTTAAAATTAATGTCACTGTTATTATCACAAAAATCGGTCGTAAAAAGGTTTTCAATGGTCAGAGGATCATTACATTCCTTATCCCCTAACTTCAGCGAAGGGAGGTTTCTGTCAGTCCCAAGCTTCAAATTCCAAAACTGTTTAGGATATACGTAAAATTTGTTTTTATTCTCTCCACGTAGTTACTGTAGGAGGATTCAAGACCTGCGATTTACTGGTCAGAAAAATTAGAATAAATATTAAAATCGATCTCGCTCCTTGATCAGCAGAATCATTTCCAAGGTTTACTTTTTAAACTTTTACCAAAATTACTTGATCTAGAAATAGGAACACCCTGCAAAACGCAAGTTAATAAATTATCATAAAAAGCACACATCAATGTCCCGGACGGGATAAGACCAGTTACAATTTATTAATCAGCCATTAAGAATAGAGGAAACCGCCTTTCTAAAATTCACTTGTTCATTTACAAGTTTCATCAATGGCTGACTACTTAAAAGAACGAATTTGAAAAATAAAATACAAAACAGAAGAAAAAATAAGTCAATTAACAAGTCAACAAAGTAACAATAAAAACTAAGAGCAAAACTAAAAAGAAAGATATCAGCGAATTTTAGCGATTACGCAATCCCTAGATAAATACAAATCAATTTTACAGGCTGGTGACAACCGTTATTAGTGCGGTGGTTAGGTATACTAAAAGAATCGCAATTTTTTAAGGAGCAAGATGGAACTGAAATATGAAAGCAAGGCAACAAGACAGGACAATTAATAGTACCATTAAGGCAATCTAAAGTAACAATAGTTTCTGTTTTGGGCGTGTTTCGAGAGAATCGAGTTTTAAAAGATTAAGTCTGCTCGAATAAGGGGGCAATATTAGTGGATTGTCCTAAGGTAGTCCACGAAGAACAAATCGCACAAACCGCCGTTGTACTGCCTCAACGCGACTGGCGTTAATATCGTAAAATGGAGGCCAAACGCAGCAGGAATACTCGAGAATAGGTCGAACGAACGAACAATAAAGGGGCCGTGTGATGTGTGGATCATCAGAGTTGGGGGAGACATAAACAGAACGGATAGGCAGAGATCCCCCAATACCAACCCTACTAAATTAGGTTATCAGAGGAGATTGAGCTAACCCTGAGGAGATACCACTAGCGATCCTTTGACCCCGGATCCTTTTGGGTAATCCCATCCTCAGATGGTTCCTCTCTCAGCGTGGCTGTGCAAGGTTTACTCCTCTCATGTTCTGTGTTAGCTTGCATGGGTATAACCCTACAATAACCAGCGGAGCCACTTGGAGGCTACAGATACACATCCATTCATAGCACCAAAATGGCTTACCACCACTCTAATTAGGTTAGTCGTCGTTGACCTCCCATTGAAAAAACTCTGCTTAAAAGAACCTAAAAAAGGTTTACAATGAAAGGAAAGTACACGGCACACAAGAGCCTCAAAAATCTTAGCCATTCAATACGAGTTAGCAACCGGCCGATAATTGACTATATCGAATTTGTTGCCCTTCTTCTGAAGAGGAATAATAAGGGACATTTTCCAATCTATAGGGAAAATACCACAGGAAATATATAGGTTAAATACATAACACACAACAGAGATTAGAGAACAAGAACAATACCTTAGCAAAGAAATAGGAATCCCTTCTGGTCCACACAAAAAACTATCAGCCAAACTATTAATATATTGCATTATTGCATCGTCACATAAACGATCTTTCATTACCAACGAAGTCGGAGGAAATGACGTCAAGTGAGTAAAATCCTTAAAACTAATCTCACAGTTATCATCACAAAAAGCGGTCGTAAAGAAAAGGAGCAGTACTTTCGTTATCCCCTTAATTCAAGACCTGAGCTGTACTCGTCACGTAAATTAGAATCAATATTATAATCGATCTCGCTCCTTAACAAACAGAATCGCTTCCGGGTTTTGTTTTTTAAGTTTTTTAGATGAGTTGATGAGTAATCAACCCAAGGGAGACCAGGACTACACAAGCAAACAGATTATCATAAAAAGCATTCACTACCACATCAATGTCTCTGGCGTGAAAAACATTTCACGAATTACATTTTAATAATAAATAATTAAGAATAGAATTAGCAGCCTTTCTAATATTAAAACAATTGTTAATGTGGATCGAAGATGCTGCACTCACAGGATCAAAAAAAGCGCAATCTACAGAGCAGGATGATGGGACTTCTCACAGAGTAAAGGGGCATAACACCGCTTGAATATAGTACCATTGGGATCAGTACTAAGCAGGAATCTGCCGGAGTCGTTGGTTATATCGGAACCCTATGTCAACCTAGAAGAAGAAAGGCAGAGGAGTCGATGGATAAATATGAGCTAAATCGCCGTCTTCCGAACACACCCAACTGACAGTCGGCAAATTAAAGTCTTCAAAAAGCAACAATTTGTCACATGAACGTAAGGCATTGGACAGTTCTTCGATGCGGGAGGGCTTGATTCGTAAGTGTTTGCAAATGCCGGAGGAATGAACGCAATGGAAACAATTACACGTTTATGAGGCAACTTCAAAACAACGCTCAATAACTCCAAATCGTCCGAATGCGAATGCTCAACAATGGAGCATGGAATACTTCGTCGAACAGCAAGCTAATTACGTCGAAAAACCATGTACTTATGGCCAAAAAAAAGTTTAGCATCAGCAAACGATCCACAAAGCCTAGTTTCGGTCAGGAAGCCACGTCGAAACATGAATAAGTAAATGTAGAGGCTAACCATTTTGGAACGAAGACCAGTTACGTTTGCGTAGTAGAAAGAGACCTCGCCGATAAATTTTTTTAAATTTTTTTAAGTATTCTTAGAGTCGGAACGAAGCCTTGGAATAAACTCATGCAAATGGCTGGCAAGTAGGACCCAACATTGTTACGTGATTTATCTATAAGCTTGCAAATAATGCCGTCGTCTGTAACCCCAGTAGTGTCGGGGTGAACTCTAGAGATGAAGATTCTCCAAGGAAGCACCGCCAGTCTCAGAGCAATGGCTTCAGCATTCTCAAAAGGAACCACCGCACGTCTCGCAAAATAAGTTATGTAAGAATTAGTTGGATCGCCGAGAGTAACATCCACAGTACACGAGATTAAATGCTTAGGGCCGGGAGAGTTTACAGCAGCAGGAGTGGCGGCGCTGTGCGTTGAAACCAGGGTATTTACATGTGTCGGAGATGACAGATAACATATCGGAGTAAAGTGAGGCAGCCGTAGACAGGAATCCCACATCACTCCTGATCTGCCTCATGCCATGGCGAAGACAGTAGCAACAGCAACAGAAATATCATTTATCTTGGAAAGCCCACAAGATGAATTGGAGTTGAGTGCAGAAACAGCATCAAGAAGCCCATCCAGTTTAGTACTAAGTAAAACCACGTCACCTGACAAAACATGAAGGCCGACAAGCTTGGTGAAAACAGGATTGACCTTGTCCGCGATGAACGATTGCTCACTGGTAATAACATCAGTTATGTCCCTGACAAAGCTCAAAATATGGCAAGGTTTAACTTCGGAACACTCAGCGCAAGTGGTAAGTCAGGCAGAAGAAACTGTCCAAGAGCGCTTCAAGCAGGTAGACTGAAAAACATTTCGACAAATACCGTCACACTCGATTCTGTCTCTCGTAATCGGGGTGGAACAAACCTTGCAGAAAGACATTGCTGCAATACCGCGTGATGTAAATGAAAGCGAAATTAAGAACAAATAAATAAAATAAGATTGACCGCATTATGAATCTTATTCTCACTGTACACAAACATGTAAAATGTTAAATGTGCATAATATAACTTAACGGAATGCACTGAGAATGTGTAAATTAAAATGCAGGAGTCAATGACTATATCGGAGGAACTGTATCAAACCAGAAGAAGCAAGGTTGTCGATGCAACATGAGGGATGCAGATTGGAAGAATAAGAAGGAGTTAATTTGCCATATTCAGAAGACATATAATTGACAGGCGGCAGAGTGTTTTACCAAAAAACATCAATTTGTCACATTCACGCAAGCCATTGGATAGTTCGCCAATTCGTGGGGCGAGCTCTTCGTAAGTGTCCGCAGTCCGGAAAAAACCCCATCGAGTTATTTTCTAAGCAATAAAGAAAAACTTAAGCAAACCCATCAAAATGACATGAGAAAAAAACAATAAAGCTAAAAGCTAACGGTTAAAAATACAGTTACTTTAACAGAATCAGCAAAAACAGTAAACAAAAATAATATAAGAAAATAATTTTATATTACTATTTTTGGAGTGCTCTCCAGACCATCAAAAATGAAATCCAATTCCTGACCTATTCAAATTCTCAATTAATTATCCTAAGTACCGACAACACCAAAATACAAGAGGGCAATTTTAAATTAATACATGTTGTTGAACTGGAAAGATACAAAAAATTCATAAATGAATTCAAAAACATATTTCATTCCGACACCTGAATCGCGAAGGTTTCCAAATCCAAGACCCTTTAAGCAACCTAAAACCTTATAGGGCCCAAAGATCTTAACACTTTACCGGGAGTACCTGGACATGGACTGCAGGCAGCTCTGATCATGAACATTTTGAATTGATAAAATATTAAATAAATTATGTGTAGTGGAGAAATAATAAGCAATTTATAATGAAACAAATGCAAAAGAAAAGAATAAATAATATCACTAAGGTAACAAATGCAAATTTAAATAATGAAAAAAAAGATAATGTAATTATAGCCCAATTAGCCTTCAATGTTCATTATAAATTTAAATTGATCTAAGAGGAACTTGTTAATATAAGTTATGCAATGCATTAGGCAAGATCTTATTAAGACCACCTCAAACAACTTCAATAAATATAATGCATGTATAGCGATGAAAGTCTGTCGCATAACCTAATTCCAGGATATCAATGACAACAGAAAAACTATGTGAAAAATTATTAAACTACTGAAAAATAACAATGTTAGCCTTCTTTATAATAATAGATAATAGCAACATTTACAGAATTATTAATGATTGTAAAACTTTTAATTATGTATCTATCTGTAGGCACGAAATATTGTAAACAGAAGTAAGTCTACCTACATCCCTAATCTCCTGAAAAGTTGTAATGCCTCCTGTAACAAAATCTACATCCAACACATACTTATCATAAACGAAATTTAACAAGGACTACTATTTTTGAGCAACTGCTCAACGTCAATGATACTCACAGCCTTAAGGGAACATTATTGATAAAATTCCATAACACCACCGAAAGATCATTCATTTCGAGAGAAACTTTAACATAACATGCTCTTCCTGTCATTTTACAACCAATCCTTGCAGAAGGAAAATATCGAGAACTCTTGTCCTTGTAAGTGATGAATAAAATGCAATGCACGTGTAAAACACCAATCAAATTAAGCTGCAAACAGAGAAGAGGACCCAGCTAACAGCTATAGACTCATCATTTTAATTATAACGAGCTACGTGTGACCAGCGTTGCTTGGACTTTTGATAAATTAGTATCATTTCCGATTATTTTTACATGTTACCACCCACACCCATCAAAAGGGTGCCCAGAGGTGTCTTAACCCCATAGTATCCAACGACATTTAGAGTGTCATTGTTCATCTCAGTGATCCCGAAAACTATGAATTCGAGATTTACATCGGTCGATTTCAATTTTTTTTCTGTTCCTTTCTCCCCACCCCCACTGATAGCGGTGTCTTTCTTCCGCAGTATCTAACGGCATCGGGAGTATCATTATAATCGACATCGAAAACTAGGTATTCGACACTAATATCGGACGTTTTTTATTATTTGTATGTACAAATCATTCTCTTCCCACCCCCTATTCCTAAGGGTGACTTATCACCAAATTATTTAGCGGCATTGGGAGCGTCATTATTCATTTTACTGATCCCGAAATGGAGGGTTTCGACACTAATATCGGTCATTTCGATTATTTGTACATGTCACCCCCCATTGGAATAGGATTAGCCATTTCCGACATTGGCCCGGACAGATAAGGTTAGTTTAGGTAAGTTTCTTGTGGCTGCCTTAAAGGGCGCACTTAGACCTCAAAAGGCCCATTGTGATGCCACGGGAATCCAAGAATTCCCTCCACCTCCTCATTGGAACCATCCGGAACTGCCGATGAAGCGCCAAAGATCTGCAACGTCAATCGCCGCCAGATCGCAGAGACTATCCCAAGAAGGACTGCGTGCCAGTGCAGGTCACCGGCAGAGGTAGTGTAAAATAGTTTCCTCCTCTTCCTCGTCCATGCAGCTTCTGCAGAAGTCGTTTGACAGGATACCCAGTCTCTTCGCGTGTAAGCCAATAGGGCAATGGCCTGTGATTATCCCAGTTGCTATTCTAAGATCAGATCTGCCCCTCGAAAGCAGAAAATTGGGGCGCTTAAGATCCAGTTTAGGCCAGATCTGTCTGGACGGATGACACGTAGTGCTGTTTGCCCATCTGTGGTTCGCTAAGTTAATTGCTCTCTTGCTAAGCAACATCTTACAGGTTGCCAGGGGCCAACCAAGAGTAGTCCTTTCCGATTGGATCTCCAGGGTGGTACCACGTATAGCAAGCTCGTCCGCCACGCTGTTTCCTGGAATATCCCTGTGCTCTGGGACCCAGCACAGGTGAATTTGATACCGTTCAGCCAGCTCATTTAAGTGTGAGCGACAGCTATTAATAGCCCTAGATGTCGATAGGACAGAATCAAGGGATATCAAAGCAGCCTGACTATCTGTAAGGATACAGAAACACACTACAGTAGTCTGGAAATGGGAAGGATAAGCTAATGTTCAGTGCCTCTGAGAAAACACCACCCCCCACCCAACCATGTACCTTAGAGCCATCTGTTTAAATTTGACCGGACAGATAAACAGACATACAAACAAAAATTGCAAAATAAATGAATAGTGTTATGAAAATAACCATATGAGTTTATAAAATGACAAATATTTTAAAATCAAAATATTTTTAATATAGATTATATTGACCATCATGCTATTCTGCAAATTTATAAACGAAAGGAATGCAAAAATTACACAGAGCTGCAAATTAAAATATTTTTTTCCTCCCTTGGTTTTTATAACTGATTATGAAGATTTTGGGGGTCGCAATAACGAATCTGAACGTGGATATTGTTTCCATGATGTAAGCATTTTACAAAAACTGTCATAAAAACTGGAGCCAGAGTATCAGTTAACACAGTGATGTGCGACTTTAAAGAAACCATATTTGTATTGAATGAAATTCCGCAAAATTTTAATACTCTAGATTACTTCTATTGGCTCTTTGATGTTTTATGTAGAATTCTAATGTGTGGGCGAAATTGATAGATTTTCAAAATAAAAGGAAGTTTTACGAAACACGATTTTCTTTAAGCTTTATTTTCCGTAAATTTACAATGTCCCCATTCCCATGAAATCTAATCCCAAAAACATGCAGTTAAGAATTGCTCGATTAGAATAGCTTTTTAATAAGCAAATAATTATTCATATTCAGTCTTTTAGTTTATCTCAATGAAGTTGCAGGAACCTCCTGCTGATTAAAGATTTGTTTAAAGTATTAATTTATTAAAATAATTAACTTGTATTATGGCAGAAGCTAAAGACTATGGCTCGGTCGTGGACCAGGTGGATAACCAGTGTAGTTTATTTTCATACCTCACTAGGCCGTAGCAAAGCAAAAATATGTCTACAATTTTTAATTGTCACACAAACAACGGAATTATGTTGAAGAATTCCCAATTTCTTTATAACTTTGTTTCTAATTTTATTTCCAATAAAAGGAATTCCACCAGTAAAAACTTCGAAAACCATTACTAGAAATATGCATATGTAGATATGCGACTGTATATAGTAAACATTTATTTTTCAAATGTAAATAGTATGGGGTGAAAGATAGCTCTCAATAGGTAGGATTTATATTTGAATTATGATCAACCGACCTGCAAAAATGCAGTGTGTACTGGCGTCACGAATAATTTTCAACGTCAAAGAAATATATCACATGTGTCAGGTCCCCCATGTTCCTTCAACAATTGCGGGACATTTTTTTTTGTATCTTGATATAAACTATTATACAGTGTTTGCACAGAAAGTGACATACAGAAAAATTTAACAAAATGGGTGAGATTACAAAAGCCTTGCCATGCTACTGATTAATATAACTTCAAAGCGTCCAATGAAGTGGATATATACGTATACGTGTATAAAAAAATAACCCTCCACGAAGAATCAGCATAGGTCCTCTAGAATTTCATATGAAGCCACATTATGCACTCCCAGGAAATTCATCAAAGCCTTATTACTCTTGCGGGATTGCACTTTCTGATTTAGCGCTAATATGGTGCGAACTGGCAGCAGCTAGTATAGTACCCTCCCCTATTGTGATGCAGTTGCCGGCCGCAGCTTTTTTCTTTAGATTTTTCCATTTTAATTGAGCCATTTGCTTTTCACACGGGCTTAAAAGAGGTTTTTACAGCAGTCCTGACCAGTACTGAAAAGGATTTTTCCTTTTTTTTGTTTTAACATCAAGTGCGTAAAATAAAAGTGCGTTACGCACTTGAAAGAGTAGGGCGGACAGGAGAAGGAATTACAACTGGGAAAAAGTCGTTAAAACAAAAGAACCCTATTGCGTCATGTTGCACAGTGAAAAGTAGAGTTAGAAAAAAAAATCATATAATATATATAAACAACGGAAAAATCATTAAAAAGTGCATTTAAGGATTATTGAATGTACGAGCGAGTGAGTGTAGGTTGGCCCGAATTTGATACGCGTAAGAACTTGTCAAAGGAGACTTAAATCAAGAGTACGCGCCACAAACACAAGAAGTGGAAAATATGAAAGGATTGTAGGTATGTCGAAGAATATACAGGGGGAGTACGCTTTATGAGAAAGGGATTTGTATAGACATGACACACATATTATGTGTGCAATGCTTTGCCTGCACAAAAGGTGCTGCAGCACGCGTGAAAAAATTGCATTCAAACTGCTGCTGCATTTGAGGAGAAACCAAAGCAGCTCAACATGGGCGCGCCATGCAGGGAAATTGAATGCACTCGCAGGGGTCTAATTTCACTGCCACTTCACATATATCCAAGGAATATGTAAAATAATGATGGAAAATAAAAAAAAACTAGTTTAAAGCAAAGTGAATAAAAATGAAAATAAGAAACGCAGCTCACGCCTGTGGCACAATGAGAACAGGACGGGTTCCGGACGATGCTGGCAACAATCGCCATGCAGTTTTCTGCAGCAGCCGATTTTTTGCCTTCGAAATGTATTTAAGTGGAAAACAACTAACTCAGCTCAATGAAGTTAATACGGGGCTGTTAGTTCACCTGGACGAGGGTCCAATTGAAAGCACGCAGGAACCAGAGAGTCCTCTGAGCAAATTCATTCATTAATGGCATGATTTCGATGAAAGCAAAAAACTTATAACCTTTCTTTGGTGTTGGGTTTCAAGTGTCCTGACCAGCAGTTCAAGATAGCTATATACTAGATGCGCATTACCCACCCCTTCTTTGTCTATAGAAGTGTGTTTATTAGTTTGTTTCACACCATTCCGAAGACGGGAATCTTTTTTCCCGATGAGCACATTTTCAACAAAAAATATGACAAGAAAAACAGAATTTAGTACGTTGCTAGAGATAACAATGTCTACGTTGAGGTAGGTCCGGCGAAAATTTTTCATAGTTTACTGCGTGAATAATTAAGTGGTATCGGATGTAGAGCATTGCCTTAAAAGAATCCATATTGAGTCAACGGATGAAGGAATTTTCTAAGGTCTCTGGGAGATTATTTACTTTCACTAATTAATTATATCCTGTAATAGAACATACGACTAAAATCATACCTTCGTCTGTTATTTCGGATTGGCATGTTTTTGTGAAAAACCATGATGAAAGAATCAAAGAAGTAGCTACAGGTATATTTGATTTATTGAAATATTCTAGCACAATTAGCTTTAAGCTTGAAAATGAAAAATTAAGGGAGTAATTAATTTGAGAAAAGTTACATAGAACAAGCAGTTTTTCCAACATGATGAACTTTTTACAGAATGTACAGTACGCGAAATTCCTACAAATTCATTGTTCTTTAATGCAGCTAAACAATCTATATCGTGAAGAAAAAATTTGCTTCAATATACATCATAAATATTTTTTTTGATTGCTTTTTGACCGACTTCGCTAAAACAAAGAGGTTCTAAGTGCGACGTGTATTAAAAAAAAAAAATTATTTTTTTTCGTCTTACCGGGCATAATTTCGTAACGTGTTACCCGATATTGATGATTCTTTTTTTGTTAGGTAGAGTATGTTTACCGATTGGTACCATGTCAAAAAAATTTTTGGGGGTGGTGGTGAGGAGTGGCGGTGAAACCTAACTTTGTAACGCGTGGACCGATTTGGATGGTTCTTTCTTTGTTGTACAGGGTATGATCCCCCATTGCTAATAGGAGAAAAAGAAATTTGACGTAGGGTGGGGGGAGGGGGGAGGGGTAGTCTAACTTCGTAACGCGTGAACCAATTCGGATAATTCTTTTTCTGTTGAGTAGAGTATGTTCCCTGATTGATACCACGAAAAAAAAATTTGGTGGGGTGGGGTGGGGGATGGGGATTGGAACCTAACTTTGTAACGCGTAGTCCGATTTCGATGGTTCTTTTTCTGTTGTATAGAGTGTGATCCCCTATTGTTAATAGGATAATAATTTGGTCCTAGGGTGAGAGGTGGGTGTGGGGGGAGGAGTAGTCTAACTTCGTAACGCGTGGACCGATTTGGATAATTATTTTTCTGTTGGGTAGAGTATGCTCTCTGGTTGATACCTTAAGAAAAAAAATGTTGGTAGGGTGAGGGGAGGAGGAGGATGGAACCTAACTTTGTAACGCGTGGGCCGATTTGGATGGTTCTGTTGCTGTTGTATAGACAGTGATCTTCCATTGCTAATAGAAGAATAATTTGGTCCTATGGTAGGGGGTGGGGTGGGGGCAGGAGTAGTCTAACTTCGTAACGCGTGTACCGAGTTGGATAATTATTTTTCTTTTGGGTAGAGTATGCTCCTTGGTTGATACCACGAAATAAAAAATTTTGGTCGGGTGGGGGGGGGGGGGTGGCGGAACCTTATTTTGTAACGCGTAGGCCGATTTGGATGGTTCTTTTGCTGTTCTATAGAGTGTGATCCCCCATTCCTAGTAGGAGAAAAATTTGGTCCTATGGTGGTGGTGGGGGAGGGGGAGGGTAGTAACTTCGTAACGCGTTTTCGTTGATTCTTTTTCTGTTTGGTAGAGTATATTTCTTAATTGATACCATGAAAAAAAATGTTTAGTGGAATGGAGGTAGGGTAGGAGGTTAAACCTAACTTTTTAACGCGTGCACCGATTTGGATGGTTCTTTCGTCGTTGTATAGAGTAAAAGACACTAAAAAGTGAAAGATGCAATAGTTTAAAAAAAAAAAAGTTGAACCGACTTCACAAAAAGCGCTAAAAAGCATAAAAGAATTTTTAATTTTATATTTATTACGACATTTTGAAGTGGGTGCAAATTAAGCAAATAAAACAACCACAGAACCACAATTGAAAATAATATATAATACTACCTGAACATTTCAGCTAACGGGATCATAAGAAATGACGATTAAATATTTTTGTTATAGTTGTTTGGTTTGTTTGATTTGTACCGACTTCAAAATGTCGTAATAGATATTAAAAGATATTTTATGCTTTTAAGCGCTTTTTGTGAAGTTGGTTCGACTTTTTTTTTAAAAACTATTTTATTCTTGATTAGAGTGTTTATTGATTTAAGAATTCAATACGTAAGCCGCCATTTATTTGAGATGTGGGAAGGAACGCGAAAATTCCTAATACATTTAATGCCTTGCTTTTCTCGAGAAATTATTAAATATTGGTTTCACATATTGTAAAAAATATTTAAAAAAAAAATTATTTATTTTTTCGCACTGTCAATGTTCCTTTTGTATTTTGTACACTTATTTACTAAGAAATACGAAATTATAGAAGATATTCAGAAGAACTGCGTTATAATATAACAACGGTATTTTTCATCGAAAATGAAATGCTCGCAATCTGTCGTACTCAATTAAAAATTATGGAAAAAACCTATCATAATAAAATGCTAACTTAGAAAGACAAACAATTTATTTTTCAACAGGATAACGCTGTTTTTCACAAGGTAAGGTCAGCTTTGGTTTCCGCCTACCAAAGTTATAACCGTTTTAGCCTCGTCTGCTACAAATACAGACTTAAATTCCATATAAAATGAGGAAGAAAATTTGATGAAAGCTGCATAACGCTTCTTTACCTAGAGGGGGAGTTATGTGGATAATTATGAAATAAGATAAATACGAAAAGCGAAAGCAAAGGGTAGTTTTTTATTTAGTGACCAATTAGATTTAAGGAAAAATGGACCTCTCCCGTCTTAACATAATTAAGCAGGCAAATATCTATTGACACCATTTGTAGAATTGGATATATTTTAGTTGGTACTGTTATGTTTCGTATGTTTGCACAGTATAGGGAAAATTTTCTTTAACCTAGATAATGTCTTAAGCAGACGAAACGTACCAGACAGTAATTTTATATAAAAAAAAATTAAATTGGTAGAACAATATACTTTCGATATCCACAAATTAAAATGAATAAGTTCAAGTTTCGCCATGTGTTAGAAACGTGCATACTTTAGTGGCGGACTAAACCCATCGGTAAGCCAGGGCGGCAACATAAATTCTGACCTCCCCGAGTTCAGAAAGAATATAGTCGTATCGTGTCCTAGTTGTCCTTTTCTTTATATATTTTATATGTTTTCCTGCTTTCATTTTACTGAACTTCTCAAAAACTTCTTTGAAATCTATTTCTTTTGAAACTGTTCCTTCAATTGATAAAATTGACAAATTTACTAGTCAAATTTACTGGTTCAGTAGCTCGAAGATAACTTTTTATAAGGTTCGGTTTAGAAAAACTCCTCTCGCATGGCGCGACTGAGACGCAAATGGACTTCTTGACCATTCTGGATTTCAAATGATATGGAAAGCAATGATTCATTGAGGTGTCATCCGCACTAGTATCAGTTGTACGTAGGTGACGATACAATCTCATCGTAAATTCCCATCAGATTTTCCAGTACCACATTCAGAGCCTCATCGGATGCTTCAAGCATAAATTTTGTCCCAACAATCTAAAAAATCTTCTTGATTTCCTCCATGACCATGTGTCGTTCCAAAAATTTTTGCATAAATCGGTCTATGCATTAAAATAAAGATCGATGAGCTTGCTGCTGAACTAGTATCAACGTTTGCTTTGGTTGAAAGATATGCAATTCCAAAGTGCTCAAATTTTTTCCACATACAGGACAAATGTTTCAAACTTTTTCCTGTTTCTTCTACTTTCCATTAATGTGTAGAGGACGAGAAGAATGATTTAAACTTTACTGCAGTACTAAAACAGGTGACGTTAGAGGGAACGCTTAAGAATGCATGCCCTCCATAAAGATTTAAGGAATGATTAGCACAGGGACTGAAAAAAACTTGTGGATTCTCAGATTTTTCGTTATACTCCTCTATGTATACCTGACACTGCGCGGCATTGTCATAATCTGAGCCCTTTATAAAGAAAATGTATTAATTTTGCTTCCATTTTGTAAGAAGTTACGCTTTTTGACCCACCAGCGGACTCTTCAAGTTTTAAATAATGCAAGATCGTGTTTCGCTACAGTTTCAACAATCCCAAGAAATTTCCTCTGTTTTGAATGATGTCTTCACGATGATCGCGGTAAGCATAATTTTGCTCAACTAAAGGTAGTGTAACGTGTAAAAGTCCATCTAAAAATGTTTCCATTTCTTGGTTAACCATCTTCCGATTTTCTTTGTCAATGGTTTTATTAAGTTTACGATGATTCATGCTATATTATCTTTTATTCAATTTCCACTACTGACAGAAGACAGAAATCAATTAATTTTTGTTTTTATCGCCTTAAGGTGCAAATAATTGGTAGAAACACAGTACAGCTTCTTTGTTGTTGTTGAGTATAGCCTTCATTTCCTTAGATATTTAGTCTCGTTCAAATTTGAGTAAAACCAACGCAAAAATAAACATCGCTGTTGTGCATGTAGTGTTTTCAACAAGTATTTCTATAGATTTAAAAGGCACCTCTTCCTTTTGATAATGTAAACATTAATTTATTATTCTGCTTAATGGGAAGAACAAGGTGATACAAATCTTCGGGCGGACGGATTTTACATTTGATCAACCCCTTAGTTCTTTCTAAAACCACTTTATAACACTCAATATTTCCCACACCTAGTTATGGATGTCCTATTGGGAATTTACCATTTTTACAAACCCAAGGGTAGAGCGAGCATATATCGATATATTTAATTTTCTCACCATTCTTGCATTTGTAGTAAATATAAGTATTTCCTGTACGTCCAAATAAATATAAGTAAATATAAGTATTCCCTGTACGTCCACGTCTCGCTATAGTACCTTCGTATCTCCTATTCAGAGTATCATCGGGGCCGCATGCAGTGGAGCATCACGCTCATGTGTCAAGCAAGTAAGATGTCCACGGTAATAATATACATGGAATTAAAAAATCTGGTTTGTATCTGGACAATATCCATCTACTTTCACCCCGTTTAATACAGCTTCTCTCTGCTTAGCAGCATGTATAATATTTATTTCTCGTTTAATTTCCTTGCTTATCAACCATTGTATTGCTATTTTTGATTGATTGATTTGAGATATTTACGGCGAAAGACGAGTTTACATGCTGAAGCAATTTTAGTAGCTTCAAGAAAATGATCTACATTACACTCATTCAGCATCAGTTTTCGGAATTTTAAATATGCCGCTGTCAAAATCTGTACATCATTAATACAATATTCTACCAAATCACGCTGCATATTAAACTCTTCATTTTTATTTTCATTATACCATTTTAGGAAAGTATTTCTTTCTTCGATCTTCATCGTATCTGGGCTGTAATATTCAATAGTCGGTAGAGGGCCAATATAGCTCTCACTCTCAAGAGTATTGAAAAAGTGAGGGAAATACCCCTTTCTGAATATAGATGGTAGATCGAACGTTTTCGGTAATTTGGAGAGAGGTAGTGGAAAATAGTTTAACGAGTCTATGAATTTACCATTGTCCAGATGCATTAATATAATTTTTGTTCCTTGCATAATTAATTCGGTATTTTGTAGAATATAGTTAAGTTAAACTGGTGATTAAATGCTTAACCATTGTGTGCAATTACAACAACTTTCTTGAATAATTTTCTCTGATTAAGGACAAATTCTAAAAATATTTTCACTGGGTTTCTCTTTAGTATATGTTGCCTTATTCCACATCTTATGCATACTTTTATTTTATCTCCAATATTGAGACACTGATCACACCTTTGTTGCAACACGCACAGGTTTGGATCATGCTGTTTAATTTCTCCCATTGGTTTTTCTTTTACAGTTTTTTCGCCGACAATTCCTTCTTGACGAGTTTCCAAATCATAAAATACATACAAAACATCTTCACATTTTGGCTGCCTTTTATCTGGTTGAATGTAACATAAATCATCCTGAGGTACATGATTTTCACAAATTTTGCAAAAGTATTCTTCGCAGTTATGGGTCCTACCTGCCTTATAAGTTTTAAAACACCCCTTGCATTTTCTTATCCGCTCACATATACTCTTTTTATTTAATGACCCAGAAGCTTTATGATTTTCAAAACATTGTGGACATCTAAAAACACGATTACAATCCTCACATATGATTTCGGTAAACGTTTTAGAACACGCCGGCGCTTGTTGACATTGTGAGCACGTTCCACCGCATCTGTGATCGTTCTTAGTATTATATGCCACACTAAATTCTTCACAAAAATAGCCGCAGCAAAATGCAGCAGTCAGTGATGTTATAACATTATAATGGCCCTCGTGATACAATAAATTTAAACGTTTTTTACCGTCACCAATGTTGCCCAAAAATCCTTCAAAAACATCATCTCTACCTTTGCACCCGTATTGGTATACAACCAGATTATAATTCCTTAAATAATCTTGAAACTGACGAAGCTGTGGAACCCCAAAACCTTCAGCTGGTATAGTAATATCTGCTTTATTTATTAGCTCTGTTGCTCTTTGAGGCGCGAAGTAGACATAATCTATCGTCGTTCTTTATGGTAACAACTGCTTTACGCATAGCACATTCTTCGTTGAAAATATTGTATTTATTGGCGCGATTATTTCCACGACCCTGCCGAAGTCTTACAGAAGTAGCCCCCAAACAGAAAGAGTCAGTACTTATTCCTGTAATATTAATTAAATGTTAACAGTTATCGAATATTATTATATTTCTATTAACATATACCTTGAGATCTGCTCTGAAAAATTTTTGATATCATCTCCCAAACGTCCTTCATCTTTCGATCGCTAACATTTATAAAATCCAACCAGCCAGGGCCCCGCTTTTCAAAACTTTCCCACAGAACGCTATACCAATCTTGTCAGTAGGGTTGAGATCTTTTAATAATAATAATAATAATAATAATAAGTTTATTTAAACATTTCATCCTTCTTATAAATATTAACTATTCAGTAACTAAATAAACGTCAACAATGACCCTGAGGTCGTCTGTCGAGTTGGCAATGCACTAATCATTCAATATTTTTAATCTAAACTAAGTACAAGAGTAAGCAAGAGTAAACTAAGCACTACGTACTAGAGTGAAGGGAAAATTAAAACACGAGTAAGAAAAAATAAAAATAAAAAATACAGGAAAATTGACTAAATAATTAAAATTAAAAGTTTAATGGAAAAGGCAATTCATAATTCATAAGAATATATCTAACATATTAATTACTAAATAAAGTATATAAGTATATAAGAACTAAAATTTTTATACAGCGGATTCAGAAATATCAAGTGGGTATGTATGTAAGCATTAAACTCCTGAATCAACATTTGTCGATATTTCCAGGCTAGCTTGGCATATTGAAAAAGAGCTTCGAAATTTTTTCCACTCAAAGTTGCGATGACTTCGCTTTCGATTAGATAGGCCTTTCCAAATACTAAAACTCTAAACTCTTTAAGGATCGGACATATTGCCAGGTAGTGCAGCAAGTTTTCGTCTTCATGCAAATTACAGAGCGAGCACATTGATCTGCCTTCTGTTCGCCAAGGGCTAGCATTTAGATGTAGCTTCCACATCTGTACATGAAAATAGTCCGTATCTTCATAACTGAAAAATCATCTCTAAAATAGGTCATGTCTCCCAAACTATAATTCAATTTATCATAAAGTTCATGACGAACTGTCTGCCTTGCTCTATCCTCCTTTATCCGCCTTTAGCCATAACCATTTACTTTCCTTATCTAGAATTTCCATTAATAGAGGTGTTAAGATTTCAGTGTTCTGCCAAGATAAACCAATCTCCACTCCATGCTTTTCAGCTAAATTTAACCACTCCCCGTACCAGTAAGATTTGTTCTCTATAGCTTTCTTAGCTAAAATATAAGGCAGTCTTCTTTCATGATAAGAACTTAGTACTTTGATTAAATAGGTGAAATGGCATTTCAGAGTATATATATACAGATTTGACAAACCTGTTTCTAGTGCCAGCGCGTAGTTGGGCGTTTTTCGAGGTAGCATGAAAAGTTTTTTAATGAAGATCTTTTACAGCGTGCTCTACAATATCTTTAATAGCTCCGCGAACCCAACCTGTAAGCTCCACATCACTTCGAATAGAGTTAATTTTAAATTAAACCCTTCGACTGCGTCAGATATTTAGGTCAAAACGTGATATACAACTACGACTTTTATCATAATTTAACGATGTGGTCATCTGTGTTTACACTTTTTGTATACTCATTATCAGTCATAGTGACCTTGACTTTGAAATTTGTTAAACTTAAATCACCTATGTTTGTGACCTTGTCGTTTAAATGTATAAATAAGTGTATTACCTTAACACTGAATCATTTTATTTTAAAATCATCTTGTCGATAACACTCAAACTTACAAGTAACTCTTCCGCGCTCACAGCATAATAGTGCAGCTACATGAAGATTATGTGTGTGTGGACTTAGTAAGCACCTGTTGAACATTAGAATATACTTAAGAACGTAAAATTGGTGTCATGAATTGTGATAAATACAAATTCCCCTGATAGGAGACAAACACGAATTTACTCATAGTCGAAATACAGTGCCAAAGCATTTGACCACATCTTCAGATAAGAGACGCTCTTGTCTTGCCTATATACGAATGTAAAAATTCTATTCTGATAACGAATCATAATGATCATGTTGATTTCTTTCTTCTTCCTATCTAAAATTATGATATGATATAACTCCCGAATTAATGTCTATATTTAGATCTGGGCATGATAATCTTTTAAAGTTCAAGGTTGTTGTTGTTTCAGCAAATCGTTTTTTTTTATCGCCAACCAAAAAATTTACGAGTCTGGGGCATTCAACTCTTATCGGCAAATTTTTACGCTGTACACACGTTTTACTACGACTTATCAGCGAATTCTTATGCTAAATTTAATCATTTTCATTTCAGCAATACAATATTTTATTCAACTTCAGCAAGTCCTTGAAATAGGCAATTTTTAAAGCCCTCGGGAGTTCTATCCTATCGAGCCTCTCCGATCGAGCGTCAAATCAGCACCAGCACAGGTCTGGATTAAAATTATGTTTTGCTGTAAAAAGTCAACGTGTATACAACATTTTTAATTTATCGTATTCTACTCATTGAACCCTTTCATTTAATAGTCATGTCATGCGTTGTAAGCAGACGGAGGGAGACGGAGTTGGATCAATGCGTTGAGCCGCACGACCACCATGCCATGGGCCCCGGGTTCGACACCAGATGACCCCGTGAGCTTTTATTAAGAAATTAAAATAAAATAGTTTTTAAAAAAAAAGTTGAACCGACTTCACAAAAAGCGCTAAAAAGCAAAAAATAATTTTTAATTTTATATCTATTGCGACATTTTGAAGTCGGTGCAAATCAAACAAACCAAACAACAACACAAATATTTAATCGGCATATTATGTATTATTTTCAATTGTGGTTTTGTAGTTGTTTTATTTGTTTAATTTGCACCGACTTCAAAATGTCGTAATAGATATAAAATTAAAAATTATTTTATGCTTTTTAGCGCTTTTTGTGAAGTCGGTTCAACTTTTTTTTTAAAAACTATTTTATTTTTCACTTTTTACTGTCTTCTACTCTATACAACGAAGAAAGAACCATCCAAATCTGTCCACGCGTTAAAAGTTAATATTAACCCCCTACCTCACTCTTATTCAACTAAACTTTTTTTCTCATGGTATCAATCAAGGAACATACTCTACCGAACATAAAAGGAATCATCGAAATCGGTCCACGGGTTACGAAGTTACTACCTCTCCCCCTCCCCACCACCACCATAGGACCAAATTATTAACAATGGGGGATCACACTATACAACAGCAAAAGAACCATCTTAATCGAACCACGCGTTACAAAGTTAGGTTCCACTCCCCTTCTCCCACCTCCACCCCAGCAACATTTGTTTTCTCGTAGTATCAACCAAGAATCATATTCTAGCCAATAGAAAAAGAATTATCCAAATCGGTCCACGCGTTACGAAGTTAGACTACCCCTCCCCCCACCCACACCTTTCACCATAGGACCAAATTATTCTCCTATTAGCAATGGGGGATCATACTCTATACAACAGAAAAAGAACCATCGAAATCGGACAACGCGTTACAAAGTTAGGTTCCACCCCCCCCCCCCCCCCCCCACCCCAATCCCCCCAAAAAATTTTTCACCTGGTATCAATCACGGAACATACTCTACCCAACAGAAAAAGAATTATTCAAATCGGTCCACGCGTTACAAAGTTAGTCTATCCCTCCCCCCCTCCCCCCACCCTAGGCCAAATTTTTTTTCTCCTATTAGCAATGGGGGATCATACTCTGTACAACAAAAAAAGAATCATCCAAATCGGACCACGCGTTACAAAGTTAGGTTTCACCACCACCCCCCCCCCCCCCCCTACCCTTCCTAAAATTTTTTTGACATGGTACCAATCGGTGAACATACTCTACCTAACAAAAAAAGAATCATCAAAATCGGTTGACGCGCTACGAAGTTATGCCCGGTCAGACATAAAAAAAAAAAATAAAAATAAAAATAAATAAATAAATAAAAAAAAAAATACGCGTTGAACTTAGAACCTCTTTGTTTTTAGGAAGTCGGTTAAAAATAATCGACTCAGTCTCTGGGCTGTTGTCTAGCTCGCAGCAATGCCAAAACAATACTCAAGTTTCCTCACTTCCCTTACCATAATTCCCTTCCGGCCAAAACCATGCTAATGCATCAAAGGGTTGTCCCCTAGGATTTGGCCACATCGTATATATAAAAATAAGCAAGAAAGTAATCCGTCCGCTAAATGGGATTTAGAATTCCGTCACGTAGATTATCGTATTCTTTTCGGCGAACACTTTCATTTGGTACCCATGTCAATGGGTTTGTGAAGAGAAAAGGTCGTCCGCTATCTTAGGGCGTCCACGATATTGATTTTAGAACGATATATATTATTGCTATCAGAACAAAAGCTGTTTAAGCACGATCGCATGCCTGTACTTTGAATCGGAAAGACGAACATACAAACATTACAAGTTTGTGAAAAGATGTTAAAAATAAATAAATATTTTTTAAGGATTCAAACGAATATTTTATTGAGTTATTATCATTCAAATTCTTCCTACTGGAGAGTTGGTCGGGTGGACCTCAACTGTCGCATTTAGGTCTTCATCTAGTATTTAATACGCTTTCATACTCTGAAAATATTATAATAATATAATAAATCTCTAAAGAAATCTAAATTAAATTTTTTTGTTATATACTATATTTTATTATATTATTTTGGAATTCTTATGGCTTTCTAGCCCCCTCAGTTTAGGACTACATATCTACTTTTTGCACACAACTAAAAAAACTATAGATTTTCACAATCAACAAAATACCATAATACGTCTTCAAAAACTATAAAGAATCCAAATGTTCTTGCTTTATTTATACATTTTTTGCAATTTATAGTGTTCATAGATTACCGACATGTGTAACATTTCTTTGTTCTATCTTGTTATTTGGTCTGTATCAATAGAATTTAATTCAAATTCTGCACAACAGTTTTCTGCTTTTCAGCGAATAGATTTCGTAGTATTATTTAAGTTGTAATTAACTATCAGGGAGAGAAAGTATTTAATCTAACATCTAGTCCCATAGACCATAAAACAAAGTAACTAATTAAAATTAATTCTACCCCACCCTACTAGATAGGTGTCAATTTAGTTAGTTTCTTTTTGTGCGGCCATCTCAGCCGACGCAAAATGGACTGTAACTAGGTTCCAATTGGGTGATAATTAAATGATGAATACACACCTATTGTAAAGTGCATTCAAAAACCGTGGTACGACTCCAAAAAGCTTTTACTGAAAAAGCAGTTCTCGCCTGCCTGACGAAAATGTTCAAATTGGAAAAAACAGAAGGGATGGTACTAAAAGCTTCCACTGTCGTTTCATCCTATTAATATAGGTATTCGCTTGTTCGGCGGAATCACTATGTGGTCGGGAAGCCACTGCAGGATAGTGCTAGGCCAAGGTACTACGCCCATCTATTGAGAGGAGTTGGAAAGAGTGAAGGTAAACAAGCAGTGAACAGAACATCCTGTGTATGCTCTAGGTCTAGCGCTAGACTATACTAAAAGTTCATCATAATGAGTGATGGTCAATTTTGTTCGATGTTTAGTGGCAAAGCAAATTGATTTTTAATTTAATTATAAATATCGATTGGCACTAATGGATATGCGGCCAAAAAGTTTTAGTTGATGGAAAAGTTTTTGTCACTTTCATACTGGAAAAAAGGCTATTGCGCTAAATACATTACATGGAGAACGGGTTATTTTATAAATCGTCGTTTTAATTAATTTTAATTCTGTTTTAATATAAAATAAATTATAAGTTTGATTGCATTTTGTAAGGAAATATGACATCATTTAGGCAGAAAATCGGCTTATGATTTAATTAAACCGGAAAACCATTTATTTCAGAATTTTCCTTTATTTCGATACTTCTGTTAAAGTAAATTTTTATTATTCAATAGCGAATAAATGGGAACAATAGGAAAAGGCTTCGCTTGTATGTATCATATTAAGACATTGCTTGACATCGCATGTCAACAATTGAAATTTGAGTCCCCCTTTAAAACTGAGAAAAAGCATTCGAAGTGTTATTCTAAAAAAGCAAAGTTTGGACCTACTGGCGATCGCGGTCCTAAAGGGCTACCTGGCGAACCTGGTTCTCAAGGTATCCAGGGAATACAGTGTCTAAATCGTGTAGGTTTTAAGCTCACTCAAGATGGAGATTTCAATGTAGGTTTAAAAATTTGAAATATATTAAAAGCCCGATGGAAAGAGATGATGCAGCCAATAAAGTATATCTCGACGATGATAAGGTAGTACATTTAAGTAATTCCCACGCTAATGAAAAAATTCAGTTAGTCAGCAACAATCTAACTGAGCAAATACTTAAGGAAAGTGCCGTTCTTAAAGAAGAGTTAAGCTAGATATACAGCATAATAAATGTAACAAGTGCAAAAGATAAAGAAGGCAGTCAATTATATACGAGTGAATCAATTGCGATTCTACAAGGAAAACTGGAAATAGCATACGAATTATATGCAAATGAATTAATTGTCGACGTTCTGAATCTACAGGAAATTAACGGGTCTACTAGGATATGTCGCCTTTAAAATTGCCGTCTACCAAAATGTAGCCAATGAAAATACCGCTAAACAAAATATCGCCATAAAAAATTGCCGTCCGCCGAAATATCGCAGAAATGTAAGGCCGATTTTCAGAATGTCGTAATTTAAAGTGTCGTTTTCAAAATGCCGAAAACAATTGACGAAATGGTTCTTAATTGCAGCGCGAGTTAAGTTTGCTGGTAAGCCAAATAGAAAAAAAATAAAAGACAGAATTTAAATTAACTTTTATTTCACGAATTTACAACTGCTTTCTTTAACTTCTACGATCGAAGTGAACTTTTGCTAATTAATTGTAAGAATGAAATTTTTAGCTTTCGCTTAACAATCAGAAATTACTTGACACATGTAGACTATCGAATTACAAGTTCTATAAAATTATGTATGATAAGCAATTAAAGTGAAAAACATTTATTTGGAAATTAAACTAATCAGAGAGGTTAATGACATTTATGAGCAATTTTAATAATGGTCAGCAAATTTACAATGTACTTGAAATGTTAAGGTGAAACCGTAACTCACGCGCTGCAATAAAGAACCATTTCGTCAATTGTTTTCGGCATTTATTAATTTGCTTTCAATGTAAGCAACAAAACTCGCTTATTAACAAATGTTATCATTTTTATCCTTTAGTCCTCGTACTTTACCACACTCGCGCTGCAACTAGCAACCCCCTTCTATTAAAGGTATTTACCTACTTCACTAATAACAACAAAATTTAATGATTTTCCTCTTATTAATTAGTATTTATTGTTGAAGAGAAGGAAGAAATTGAAAGAGACAACAGCAATACTAGAAAAAATAAAATAAAAATTGTGTAATATAACTATCAAAATAACTTGGGATAGGATTTAACAAAAGAAGGAAAGAACTAAATTGGAACCTGAAACATTAATTCAATTAAACATCGACCGCTTTGCAGAATGGTTCATTTGCTTGCTTTAAAGACTGACTGTAGTAACTGCGACTTCTACTTTATACTCATTTACTTCACACGCTATCTTATTTAGTTAAATTTCAAGCCGCTAGAATAACTGCAGTTGCGGCAGCAACAAATACAACTTCAACTTCGATTTTTACAGTACTGACAACATAGTAGTTCTGAATGTCCTGTGGGAAAAGCAAAAAAAAATTATTGGTCTGTTTCGCGAATGTGGCGAATTTATAATGCTCGATTCAAAATTTGGCGACATTTGTCAGATTTTGATTGGCGGCAAAAGGCAACATTTCAAGTTTGGCGACATTTATTTTGTAGAAATTTTTAGGTGTTCCCGAAATTAACGACACTTTAAAAGCGTTAATTAATGTAGAATCTCTGACAATTTCAAAATGAATAAAACACAAGTAGTTAAAGAGCTTCATAAACCAGCCAGAACAAATTTTATAAGAAGACGTGTTGTAATTAAAGGAAAAGATGACTTATGGCAAGCCGACCAAGTTGAAATGGGTGCTTATACTAAAAGCAATAATGGACATAATTTTTTATTAACTGTAATAGATGGGTTTTCTAAATATGCATGGGCAATTCCTATTAAAAGAAAGACTGGTGTCGAAGTTACTGAATCTATGAAATCCATACTAAAAGAAGGTCGGAATCCAACAAATTTACAAACTGACGATGGAAAGGAG
Organism: Leptarthrus brevirostris; assembly: GCA_964036015.1. NCBI lineage: Eukaryota > Metazoa > Arthropoda > Insecta > Diptera > Asilidae > Leptarthrus > Leptarthrus brevirostris. Next base: position 4,221,219 of record OZ038376.1, read on the forward strand.
TTCTTCAATACCTCTTTCCAAAACTTAATGAAAAAATCTGACATTAATCATTTTTCAACGTACAGCCCTTTAAAAGCATCTATAATTGAACGATTCAATCGAACATTAAAAAGCATGATGTGGAAAGAGTTTAGTTTGCAGGGCTCATACCGATGGATTGATATGGTTAAGAAATTACTCGTAAAATATAACTCAAGTAATCATCGGACAATAAAAATGAGACCACGTGATGTAACAAAGAAAAATGAGAAAAAATTGCAATCAACAGTTTACAATCATTTAAAGACGTTTCATTTACCAAAATTTAAACTAGGAGACTTTGTTCGCATTAGTAAATATAAACAAAAATAGGCATATACCAAACTGGACTACAGAGATCTTCAAGATAGCAAAAATTCAGATAACGAATCCTGTAACATATCTCTTGGAAGACCATGAAGGGAATGTAATAAAGGGGAGTTTTTGTGAAATGGAACTCCAAAAGACGAAGAATCCTGATGTTTACCTCGTAGAAAAAATATTGAAGAGAACACCAGATAAAGTTTATGTTAAATGGCTCGGATTTTCATCAAAACACAACTCTTGGATTAATAAAGATAATGTATTATAATATTGTTATACAAATATATATTTTATATTAAAAGTACTTGAGTTGTTATTTTAAATTTTAACCTATACATTTTATTTCTATACGAGGTAAATAAAATGGGGTCCAAAATATCCTTCATATTTTGAATTCGCTGTTGAAATTGAAAACTGTCCAGCGCAAATGTTTCATATATTGCAACGAAATGTGTCTTTGGGATGATATTAAATTGAACTAATTTTTCTCCAACTGCTTTGACATTTTCTTCTTCTTTTTGTAGCTAGAGCAAAACATCTTGAAGGTGCAAGCTCCTACAAATATCCTTGAATTTTTTATATGCTGCTGAATCAGATTTAGAAATCTTAAGAAAGAACCTCCCATGCTTTTGATAATCGTTAAACAAAAGTTCGTTCTACAAAAAAAAAATTATTACAAATATATGCATACAAATTGCAATATATATATATATACATATATATATACATATATATATATATATATATATATATATATATATATATATATATATATATATATAATGAACTTATTGCTGTACATAAAAAGCGAGATTTATTGACTCCTGCTATCAAAGAGGTTTTAAATGCTGACTGTGCATTTATAACCTCTTTGATAGCAGGAGTCAATAAATCTCGCTTTTTATATACAGCAATAAGTTCATTATAATCTGTTAGTTCAATTAAATTGCAAATATTATCCAAAATTATTTTTGTGTGGACATTCTCCATTATAATTTTAAAATGGCTTAAAAACGGATTTGACTTTCTTTTATAGCTGCTTATTTTGAAATATTCATTTGATATGCTTTCTTCAATCCACTAATTCCACATCGCTTTTATAATTGTCATCAATTTGCTGAACCATCTCACCGTTACTTAGAATTCTTTCAGTTTTAAATTCGCGATATTCATTGCATGATATCTTCAATGAGCGAGTTTCGTAATTACTGTGATATGTACAACGAATGGTTAGCATAGTTTCGTCATCGATTTCAAGTTTAAAGTGCCTATAAAAGATATCTTTGCTCTCAATAATTCCTGCAATATTCATTTCTTTCTTTAAGAGTTCTTGCCTGAAACCTCCGATGGCCTCGTCAATAGACACAAATTTCCTTTGAGGATTATCATTCGTAGTGATCCTTGATGTGGTAATAGGAATTTGCTCGTCATTACTTTCTTTTGAAGTAGAAACTGCATCTTCTTAAGAATTGCTAGCGTTACTGTAAGTCAGCAATTTAAAAGATAAGCCAATTTGTGTAGAATCATTATTAGGCAGAGTTAGTGCGAAATCTAAATTGCTACTACTTTGATCCATTAGGTTTACACTTAACGGAATTGACAAACTATTGATATGCAAGATACATAGTGATAAGAGCAAAATATTATATAATGTTAATATGTTGACTTGAACTCAAGAACTAAATGACACAAGCAACTCACATTAATAGGATTGAATCTGTCCAGCGTAGGTTCATTCGCTTCGCTCTACGTGATCTTTCGTGGGCAGACAGATTCAACCTTCCACCTTATGAAAACCGTTTGAAACTGATAGACTTACAACCTTTAAGTAAACGTCGTGATGTTTCCGACATTCTCTTCATTCATCAGTTATTAAGTGGTGCAATAGAATGCCCTTCAATCCTGCAATCTTTACCCATCTATACCAATCCCCGCAACCTTAGGTCCACTCCCCTTTTCCGACTCGACCGCTATCGCACAAACTACGGTCAAAGTGAGCCAATAACCAGGATGCTACGAAAAGTCAACGACCTTTCCTCCTTTGACTTCCATCTGAGTAAATCATCTCTTCACAAAGCCTTTTATCTTGATCCCGCCCATCTTGATCGCCTTTCTTAATTCTTCCTCCTTCCATCCTGTATCTACTTTCATTAGAGCTCATATTGTAGCTTTTACAATTTATTTATTATGTAATAATTTATTATAGCTTGTAGTATTAGTATTATGTTATAGCTTGTAATTGTAGCATGTATTATTATGTAATAGCTTGTATTAAGCTTAAATAAATAAATATAATCGATGACAGATGAATTATTTGCTTGAACCTTTTTTTATGATGACTACCGTAAACGTCTAACTTAACGTGCTGCCAGGGCATAAATTTGAAATCAAAATAAAATGCTGAAGGAATTGGCTCACCAGATCTCAACCGTAATATAAGACTCCTGTTGCCGTCTTCTGGAATCATGTATACCTCTAAAACATCATTTGAGTCCACACTTACGTTAACAATTCTAAAATATTTCCTCCTTCCTTCGCAAACGCAAAATTTAGTTTCAGACTTTACGGTTTCAGACCAAAACATCTTTCCAGTACTTACTTTTATAGACTGAAGTTTTTCCGTCAAATCACAAATATTTATATCACCTTTTGCATAAATTCTAACTAAGTCTCTACGGAGAAATAAAATGCATTTCTTTTTATAAATTTTTCTTTTATTTATTATCCTCATCCTTTATTTTATAATGACCCCAAGAATACGTACTAATTCCATCAGCTTTTATAAATCGCTTATCGTCTAAATAAATTAAAGCTACTTCATGAATACATTGAGTATATAGGCTATAAACTTTTGACTTAAATATAAACATGTTACCGTATATTATTTCTTTTTTCTATAGACAATCTATATAGCTGCTTAAATCTAAGTTATTTACAACAGTTTTTCTAACCCCTTTAGCTTTTTTTATAATCTCAGTATTATCAATATTAATCGAGTACATTTAAGCTCTGAGACCTATAAATTCCCGAATTATTCTACCATTAGTTTCATCCTTCATATAGCCAACTATTATTTTTTATTTTTCAGAGGTATATTCTGAGGTATCAAATGATCATCGTTTAAAATATCTTGGTAAGAATCCTCAGTTAAAATAGTGTATATAAAGAAGTCCGTATCCATATAATTTAGTACAATATTAGAATCATATTTCGGCTTCATAAAATTATAGTGGAAGTTATACATTTTCCATTTAGACAAATCAAGTACAGCGAATCCGATATATATATATATATATATATATATATATATATACATATATATATAGGTTTATTATAATATATTATACTTTGTACTGAGCGCAAAATGGTAAGTCATGTGATCATGTGTTGAATCGGGATCATGTGAATGTTGATCATGTGTTGAATCGGGGTATTCTAAGTCAACTTCGAAAACATAACCTTTTCCCGAATCATTAGGAATTCCTAAAATATCTAGATCATCTTCTTCAACCCATTTGAATTCCGAATGCGGCAGTGGTTGAGACATCGCCCACCCATACAAATTAACTTCATCCAGGTAGGCTATATAACTTGAAGGTTGATTTTTATTAAATATGCTCATATTTATTTTTTTAAGCTTAATACAAGCTATTGCATAAGAAAATAAAAAAATAAAAAAATAAAATACAAGCTATAACTTAATACTAATTCTACAGACTATAATAAATGAATAATTAAGAATAAATAAATAAAAAGTATAAGCTACAATATGAGCTATATATATTGATTACTGGCAGAAAGCGTAAGGAAGAAGAATTAAAGTAGGCGATCAGGATCAAGATGGGCGGCGTCAAGATATAAGGCGTGGAGTGATGATTTACTCAGATGGAACTCAAAAGAGGAAAGGTCGTTGACTTTTCGTAACATCCTAGTAATTGGCTCGCTTTAACCGTAGTTTGTGCGATGGCGGTCGAGTCGGAAAAGGGGAGTGGTGGACCTAAGGTTACGGGAATTGGTATAGATGGGTAAAGATTGCAGGATTGAGGAGCAGTCTATGGCACCAGTTAATAATTGATAAATGAAGAGAATGTCGGAAACATCACGACGTTTGCTTAGAGGTTGTAAGTCGATCAGTTTCAGACGGTTTTCATAATGAGGAAGGTTGAATCTGTCAACCCACGGAAGATCACGTAGAGCGAAGCGAATAAACCTACGCTGGACAGATTCAATCCTATTAATGTGAGTTGTTTGTGTAGGGGACCATACCTGGCTGGCATAATCAAGGAGAGGTCTATCGAAGGAGACGTAGAGAGATTTGAAAACATAAGGATTGGAGAACTCTCTAGACCAGCGCTTCACAAACCCTAGCGCGGAGTTAGCTCTGTTAATTATGCTGTCAATGTGGGAACGAAAATTGAGTTCACTATCACAGATTATTCCTAAGTCACACAAAGAGGTAACGATAGGGACTGGTACGTCGGTTAACATATAGACTCTCGGGGTGGTGGTAAGACGCTTGCGGGAATAAGAGATGGACTGGCATTTGGAGACATTGAGCTCTAGAAAGTTTTTCATGCACCATGTGATGAATGAATCGAGGTCTTCTTGCAGGAGAAGAGAGTCGGCAGTGGAGGAGATATGTTTGATTATTTTCATGTCATCGGCATAAATGGACAACTCTGAGTGTTTGATGACACATTCAACATCATTTATTGTGAGGATAAAAATCAATGGACCTAGGTGGCTGCCCTGAGGGACGCCGGAACGAGCGACAATAGGGTTAGAAATGGATGAACTGAAAAGAATATTGTACTGACGGTTGTTGAGGTAGGATCGGATCCAGGAGATGAATCTGGGGGGAAGCCTAGGCGATCAAGTTTGAACAAGATAACGTTATGGGAGATCTTGTCGAAGGCTTTACTAAAATCGGTGGCGATAACATCAACATCTTTACCGTTTTCCAGGGCACGTAGGGTAGACAAAGTTCAGCGTAAAGCTGTTAAACTTATTGGCGATTCCTCAATCTCTGAGGGCCTTGACTCTCTTGAGCATCGACGGAATGTCGGTTGTCTCTCACTCTTTTATCGCTATTTCCATGGCCATTGTTCTAACGAAATCGCTAGCCTGATTCCTTGTAGACTCATTACAACGCGCGATACAAGATCTACAAGTCGCTCCCACCCCTTTACTCTCCGGGTCAAATTTGGACGTACCGTCAAATTTCGGGAATCTTTTCTTAGCAGAACAACACGAATGTGGAACAGTTTACCATCTTCTGTTTTTCCCTCGTCTTATGAGCCTGAAACTTTCAAACGGGGCGTACATCGACACCTCCTTCACTCAACCTCCTAACCCATTTCCCTCATCCTTAATTCCTTTCCTGCCAAGGCTGTGCTTTAGCATCATAGGGCATCCCCTGAGCTTTGGCAACATCATATATAAAAAAAAAAAAAAAAAAAAAAAAAACATCTTTACCGTTTTCCAGGGCACGTAGGGTTTTAGAGACGAAGTCAGTAAGGTTGGTGGTTGTAGATCTACCTTTGAGGAAGCAATGCTGGGAGAGTGAGAAGATAGACTTACAGTGAAAGAACATGGAATCATAGACGAATTTTTCGAATAGTTTAGGTATGGATGATAATTTAGCGATGGGTCTGTAGTTGGACACATCGTTCTTGCAACCTTTTTTGAAGATGGGAATAATATACGAATTTTTCCATAATTGAGGGAAAACCCCTTGAGTGACCGAGAGACGAAAAAGCAAAGTAAGGGGTTGGACTAGATGCATGGCACACTTTTTCAGAACAATGGCCGGAATGCCATCAGGACCTGGGTGAAAGTCGTCCTCAAGCCTATTAGTACTGGCGGCGATTAGTTCAGGATCAGGGTCAAAAGATGAAAACGACGTTTGAGTGCATTTGTCCATGAATGCAAAATAGTTAAGGTCGGGTTGTAGAGAACTGTCGCTGAAAGATTTACTGAAGAACTGTGCAAAGAGGTTAGCGATAACCTTAGGATCAGATGAAGAGGTATTCTCGAGCTTAAGGGTGGAAGGGTAACCATTGGATTTCTTCTTAGAATTAATAAAGCTATAAAAACGCTTGGGGTCGGATATGAGGCTAGTTTCCATCCATTGGAGGTACTCATGGTAGAGGGTATCACAACGTTCAGAAAAAGAGGTATAAGCAGATAGATAGGAAGAATAGTCAGACTCAGTCTGGGTTAGAAGAAAAGTTTGCCAACGTTTATTTCTCCTGTTGCGAAGAGAGCGTAATTCTTTGTCGTACCATACGGGGGATGAGGAGTAGTTTTTACGAGGAAGAAGAGGGATAGATTGTGTTAGACAAGCGTGTATTTCCGAATAGAACGCCTCTAAAGCAACGTCAACTGGGAGATGTTGAGGGATATCCCCAATATTAGAGTTGAGGAGCAAGTGATTCAATTTGACAAAGTCGCCTTTACGAAAATTGAAGGATAAAGAAAACTCGGAGCCTGAACCGGCATGAGGGTGCTCGAAGGAGAAAACGAGGAACAAAGGAGGATGGTGACGGTCGAGGGAGGAGAGAAGATGGTTGCTTTCTGCGACAGCCGAGTTAACTGGGTCTGCAGAAAAGATTAAGTCTAATTGTCTGTCCAGGAAGTTCCTGACTCCGCTTACTTGAAAGAGACCTGAAACGGAGAGCTGATCGGTAAAGAAGGCTTCTTTGGCCGAAGATGCGTTAAGGGAGATAAAGTGAAAACAGTCCTCTTACAATGAGCATTGGATACGGGGGAGGTTAAAGCCACCCAATGAAATAAATTCATCGGACGCGTTAGCGTTCTCAAGCAGGGTATCGGTCGCTCCGATTATGGGCTCGTAGGCGTCTAGTGGTTGAGAGGGACGAATGTAACAACAGAGGATGTACAGAAGGCACTTATTTAGTGCTATTTTCATGCATACAAATTCTGATATTGTAGAGTTGGAGGTCTTTAGCTATGAGAACCCCGCGACCTGGTGGCTCATTGGTGCCTATACAACCGTCAACACGGAAAATGGTATAGTTTGGAGAGAATAGTTCGTTGTCGAGAATTCCTGGTGTTAGATTGGTTTCAGTTACGGCAAAGATATCGTGCGGGAATTTGTGAGAGTTAAGGAAAATATTTGTTGTTTTTGTACGAAGTCCTCATACGTTCTGGTAATAGACCAACAAGCTGTTGGGGAGAGGATCTTGATCGGAAACCGCGGGTGCAATGGAGGGGAAGTCAGAAATAGGGAAATCAAGGGGGTTAGGAACGAAAGTAGTTTAAGGAGTCGTTACGACTTTTTTGAAGATGGGAAATACGGCGATAACGGTGGATAGATCTTCTGAAACCTTATGGGAAGGTATATTGAATGATTCATGGTATTTAGTGAAAAGTTGGAGTAAGACTGATGGGTCTGTGGGCAGGCCTTCTTGTTGTATACTTGACATGACGTTGGTGCTGGTTTTACCTTCAACACAGACGGAGTTCGGTTTGTCGTGGAGATAGGCTAGAAATAGACGTACGTTGTCATAAATGCGACGGTCCCGTAAACGGGACAAGAGGTATCGTCCATCGCTAGAATCCGCAGAGCGCAAAGTCAATTTAACTGTAGGTGGGAGAAGGGAATCGATAAATGAATGATGTTCGGATAAATGAGTTTTGGCTAGCGGAATGGGCGGGTTATCGCAGGTAGAAGTTGTTTGAGACGGGGCGACAGTGTAGAAGGATGACGGCATGGAATTAGGTGGGCATGCGGAGGAAGTAGCGGGTGCAAGGTTTGGCGTATATAGAGGTGGGACAGACGGGAATTGGAGCAGAGGTGGTGGAGTGGTCGGAAGGAGTCGGCTTGAGGTAAGGAGGGCACGCGGAAGAAGTTGGGAGTGCATGGTTAGGTGGGTGCGCTGGACATACGGAACTCAAAACAGTATTGGTTGGGTTGACGGTTGGAATGGACGTGTTCGAGGGCTTCGGTGTAACTGGAACAGGGGGGTTAAGGGTGTGAGAATATATAAAGTTGGGATACCTGACTGGAGTACTTAGATTAAAATTTGGAAATACTCCCATTTTGAGCTGCCAATTGGAGTTAGGATCACTAGCTATAGGATTACTGGTGAGATGTGCGGAAGGTTGAGGAGTGATTATGTTGTTACTAGTTCTAAGATTCTTATGGTTTGGGTGAACACTAAATTTAGGTATGGGAGAAGGTCGTTTGGGGTAGTTAGTGAGGTTAGGTTTTTTAGTATTTAATTTAGGGTTAGGTGCAGAGGGCTTAGGGTTAAACTTAACGTACTTCCTAGTCCACTTAGAAATTGTGATGTTCCCGAGAGTGAAGAATTTGCTGGAGGGGTTACTGATGAGCCAGACATATTTGTTTGGGATGGAGATCTTGAAGTTGCTGGATTTCTCTGCGTCTGACGAGAGTAACTTCAGGCAGCTAATGGGGGTGAATCCAAAATTCCGGGAAAAAAAACTGTGGGCCCAGGAATCGTTGGCGTTATGATGTGCACCCTTAAGAAGGAATGGAGTTGTGCTTGATAAAGATGAATGTTTACTGCCTAGCCTTTTTAGTCTCTGCTCCCATTCCGATACTGTCCAGGTGGTGCCAAGTTTGTTGATCGTAAATGTGGTGGAAGTGGGTTGGGATGACTCTGGCGGAGAGACATTGATGGCAACATCAGCAACCTTCTCTATAACGGGCTTGACCAAACCAGCAAGAGCATCAACATCTGAGGCAGGCTGCACCAAGGAGGAATGCGGAGGAATCAAATTCACGGTGGATTGAGGCGGAACTGCGGAGGTTGCATCCCGGAGAGTGGAGCAGTCCCCATCAGAAGATGTAGGTCCAGAAGAAGAAGAATTCTCTACAACGGGCTTGACCAAACCAACAGGAGCATCACCATCTGAGGCAGACTGCACCGAGGAGGAATGCGGAGGAATCACATTCACGGTGGATTGAGGCGGAACTGCGGAGGTTGCATCACGGAGAGGGAGCAGTCCCCATCGGAAGATGTAGGTCCAGAAGAAGAAGAATTCAAACCAGAAGCATCTGTGGTGTCAGACCGAGGAAAAGAGGGGCCGAGATAGCTTTTTGTGATTAAACTCTTAATATCAGAGCCGACTGAGCCAATTAATTCAAAGTTCTTCACAATGGCTGTTGAGCACGAATCCAGATCCCGCTTGACGTGCCGGACACCGCGCCGAATGTCGTCTGAGATTGGCATGATAGATTCCGCAGGTTGCCCGATGGAAGGCGATGGTGATCCAGCGCGGAGGTCATCCAAGGAAGCGACCAGGCCGCTCAGCTTTAAGGAAAGCTCGCAAATCCTACTTGAAAGAAGCGATGAGTCGTTGGTCAAACCCTCAGCGATCTTAAGCAGCTTGTCCAGTTTTAAGTTTAGACTAGCGCAGTCATCGGACAAAATTTGAAGTCCAGCAAAATTTGTGGAGATCTCGTTGACCTTATCAGCGATTTTATCAGCCGTAAGACGTGACAGGGCCTAATGTTGGAGCACTCTTTACATGTAGAAAGATGCCATCACAGGTAACACCATTGTCTAGCAACTCATTAGAGCATGACGTGCAAAGGGCCATTTTGTGCGTGAAGAATTGCTCGGAAATATTTAACAATAAAAAGTTAAACAAAAGGTTTTACACCAGGTTGCAGTAATACCAGATTAAAACAAAATAAACAAACTGAGTCACTTCCGTTTGAAAAACAAAAATATTTCCCGGCACTGTAAAAAGCGAAAAAACTAACTGAGTCACAGTTGAAAATAAGGTCACTGACAAAAATGTAAACAAGGAGAAACTGTGTCAGGTAAGTTATTGACCGGGAAAGAGTGGCACTCACTTTGCTGAGACACGCACAAAACACACGAAACGAAAATACTGCGAAGAAATTGAACTGAGTGAGGAGCGATCACGCAACGCGTCCGATCGATTAGGCGGTAATTTGAGAACTGATATATTTATATTTATTATTGGTAACAGAATGTCTATTTGAGCACTGACTTATTCCACCTCTAATACCCCGTTTAAAAAAATTAATCATGTTTATGTCCGTTAATAGTTCGAGCTGAACCCCTGTTACTTTAAGCATCGCTTAGACAGGGATCCAGATCATATATACCTTTGCACCGTTTTCTAAAATTTTGGAATACATTAGTCAGGAGAAGAACATTATTTTTTAAGTAGAGTTTTAAATAATCCCATAAATAAAATCTAATTTGCATATGTGACAATATACTGCGGATTGGTGTACTTGATTTTCTATGTCAGTTAGGGGATTTACTTTTTCTTGATTATTATAATGCGTGTTAAAAATATTTTTAATGCCCTCGAATATGGATATTACAAATTGAGTTGGCGACTGTTTACCTTTATATATCCTAAGTTTACTGAAATTATCATTAAAAGCGCATTTTATATAATATGCAAGAAAATTGTTATAAATATATTTATTTTCAATAAAACCTTATGTAAAATTCAATACCTTGAAATATTTTTGATCCACACATAGTGCATTCTATCTTCTTGCTGAAGTAAAAGAATGTTTATGTGCACATCCTTCTCTTTCTTTGTGCAATAATATGGTCCCACTATTCTACCAGAATTTGTTCCCTTTTCTTCATACCCAAATACGTTTATGCTCATTGTAGGATTCATTATCTTAAAGTGCTCAATATCCGATAATTTAAAAGGGAATTTTAATTCTTCGAATTGTAGCTGTATACCGTTTTTCAGCATTATTTCGCTTAAAGATATATCACTAATTTGATATGATTCCCGTAAATTATAATTAGTTTCTACGGGGTGCAATGCAGATAATATAGCCCATTTAAAGCAAAGTTCTTGCATTTTGATTCCTATTTTATCAGCCATAACTAAAAATGTTATCGAATATTGCTTCAGAACAAACTATTACCATTTTTGCATTAAACGATTTTAGAGAGGATTCAATATCGTTGTCATTGTCTTGATCTTTGGTCATTTTGATATATTCGCAAAATAGCTCCGTATTAAACTTAATTGAGTTATGCTTTTTAAGAAAATTTTGAAAAATTTCTATTATTATTATTATTATTAAAAAAACTAATTTAATTTAAATTATTTTATTTAATAATATCTTGAACAGTATACTTAGAGACTGACTGAAAGACTAAACCTATGGAACAATTTTCTGACTTTATATACAAAATTTATTTAAACAAAATTGTTCCGACCTACTAAGTTAGCATTTACAACAAGTAATTTGAATGTACGAACGGAGCCAAAAATAATAAAACGTTACAATTGTTAAAGTGGTTTTGGCACTACAATTGTACTGTCACCACAGTACTCCCCCTCCAGCGAATCCAAAGGATTGGGCGAAACGCGATGGAGGTTTTGTGTTGCGTCCAACTCTTGTCTTTCTAATAGGGAAATATGTGTTTCCACCTGGTGAAAATCTGATTTTTGGATCGAATCTTACGGTTCGTTTTATAATACTTTTGTCGTTAACTGTCTGGGGTTGTCTTATGTGTGATTTGTTAGTATTTGCCGATGTTCCTGGGTTCTTGAGCACTGGCTGAAAAGAAACCCTTTGGTTTATTCGGCTATTTTGTGGTAGATCATCATTCACTGGCTCTAATGTTCTCTGTGTTGGAGTGTTATCACTTAAGTCTTGTGAGTTGTGTAATGGATTATGATTCGACCTTTGGTTGTTTACCAAATTTACTGGGCTCTTGAGCGCTGGCTGTAAAGACGCCCTTGAATTACTTTGGTTGTTAGGTGAATGGTCGTTTGACACTGGCAACTGCGACCTATGTATAACTTCTGGTGAATTTGCATTTCCAAAACGTGAAGTTTCCTCAGAGTCTTTTAAATAAGAATTTGTAAAACAAGGTTTCAATCGATTAATAGAAACGTTAACTTCTTTTCCTCTAATCAGAATTTTGTAAAATTTTTCGTTTCTTAATATTACCTCGTAAGGTCCTTCGTAAGGAGGTTGTAAACTAGGTCGAGTGCTATCAACTCTCATAAAAACGAAAGGACAATTTTCCAAATCTTTGAAAATAAAAACCTTTTGAAGTGTGTGCCGAGATGCCGGTGACGGTTGTATATTTCGAAATAGATGTTCGAGTTGTTTAACGAATTCATCTTGGTTATTTAAAGAATTCGTGCTATTAAAAAAATCGCCGGGTAACCGTAAATTTTCTCCATAGACTAATTTTGCAGGAGAAAATCGGAATTCGTCACTGCTAGTTGACCTGAAACCTAAGAGAATCAGTGGTAAATATTTTGTCCACTCTGAATTTTGGTAGCACATTAATGATGCTTTGAGCGACCGGCGCCAACGTTCTATAAAACCGTTAGCTTGAGGGTGGTAAGCCGTTGTTCGGCAACGCTTAATACCTAATAATTTGACTAGTTCCATGAATAAAGTTGACTCGAACTGTCTACCTTGGTCCGTAATGATTTTTGATGGAATGCCAAATCTAGATATCCAGTTCTTTAATAATGTAGAAGCTACTGTTTTTGCGCTAATGTTTTCGATTGGAATTGCCTCTGGCCAGCGAGTATATCGGTCGATGATTGTTAGACAATATTTGAATCCTTCTGAATTTGGCATAGGGCCTATTAAATCTATATGAATTGTGTTAAATCTTTCTGTTTCATGTTGAAAATCAGCGATGGGAGGATTTACATGTCTTGAGATTTTAGCTCTTTGACATGATAAACAACTTCTGCTCCATTCTTTAACATCTTTCTTTATTGAAGACCAAATAACTCTATTGACCATAAGTTTAATTGATGCTTTTATCCCTGGATGACTTAAGTTGTGAATAATTGAAAATATTTCCTTTCGAAAATTGATGGGGATATAAGGACGCATGTTTTTGGTTGAGGTATCACAAAAAATTTCTTTTTCTGTATTGACCAATTTTACTTTGATCATTTTCAAAGAAGAATTTTGCATTAAATGTTGAAGTTCTGTGTCATCCACCTGTGCGTCTGCCACAGCTTCAAAATCTATTGCACCGACGATATAGATTTCATTAAGCCTTGATAACGTGTCAGCAACTACATTCTCTTTACCGAATATATGTCTGATATCCGTTGAAAATTGACCGATGAGGTCGAGGTGTCTGAACTGTCTGGGTGAGGCTTTCTCAGGATTTTGTTGAAATGCAAAGACTAATGGTTTATGGTCGGTGTAAATAGTGAATTTTCTTCCTTCTAGAAGAAATCTAAAGTGTTTAATACCATTATAGATTGCTAACAGCTCTCGGTCGTAAGTGCTGTATTTCATCTGAGCGACTGATAATTTTGCAGAAAAGAAGCCTAATGGTTGCCAATCGTTGTTGCATTTTTGTTGTACAACTGCTCCGATGCCATAATCCGAAGCGTCGACCACTAAAGCTAATGGTGCGTCTGTAGAATGAAATGCTAATAATGTAGCTTTGCATACTTGAGCTTTGGTTTCCTCGAATGCATTTATTGCTTCTTTCGACCAGGTAATTTTTTTCTTACCATCTTTTTTGTCACCCTTTAAGAATTTGTTTAATGGCATTTGAATCATTGCGGCATTTTTCAAAAATTTTCGATAAAAATTGATCATACCTAAATAACGTCGTAATTCTTTTACTGTCTCAGGAAGTTTTATAGAGTTGATTATTTCAACACGCTCTGCTAAAGGTTTGATACCTTTACTTGAAACTGAGTGTCCTAGAAATTTCACTTCTTCTGTCATAAAATTACATTTGTCTAAATTGATGACGAGACCATATTTTTCAAATTTAACAAAGATTTGATTTAGATGGTCTAGGTGTTCAATATCAGATTTAGAAGCTATTAATATGTCATCGAGGTAAACGTAACAAAAGGGTAAATCGCGCAATACTGAGTGAATAAATCTTTAAAAAGTTTGGGCAGCATTGCATAAGCCGAAAGTCATCCTTGTGAATTCAAAAAGACCGAAAGGTGTACAAATTGCTGTTTTAGGAATATCTGAAGGTGCTACTGGAATTTGGTGGTAAGCTTTTATCAAATCAATTGTTGAGAAGATTTTACTTCCTTCCAATTGATTTGCGAAGTCCTGAATATGTGGGATCGGGTATCTATCCGGAATCGTTTTAGCATTGAGCCTTCTGTAGTCGCCACAAGGTCTCCATTCACCGTTTTTTTTCTTCACAAGATGAAGTGGGGACGACCAAGGACTATCAGAAGGGCGGCAGATCCCTTGATCCAATAAGAATTGGAATTCCTTTTTAGCTGCCATAAGTTTTTCGCCGGTTAGTCGGCGGACTTTCGAAGCTATGGGTTGACCTTCAACAGGAATATAATGTAAGACATTATGTTTGGCCTGTGTTGTGAAATTGCTTTCGGTTGTAATTGATTTGAAGTTTTGAAGTAATTTATATACCTTAGAATTAAGAGATGGATCAGTATAGATTGCTAATGATTCTGAGGGACCATTAACTACTTTAGCGTTTGACCGTAATGAAGTAAGAGGATCGATAAGTATTTTATTCTTCAAGTCCACTAATAATCCGAACTTTTGCAGGAAATCTGCACCAATAATAGGTTTCGAAACGTCAGCAATGATAAAATTCCATTGAAAATTTCGACGTAAACCTAAATTCAAAGTTAATAATTTTGTTCCATAAGTATGTATTATTGTTGAATTGGCTGCTAACAGTTTAAGACTGTTAGAGCTACTGATTTTTAGATGAAAGTTCGGTATGACTGAAACGTCTGATCCAGTATCGATTAAGAAATGTCTTTTACTGTAAATGTCAAAAATGTGTAAGCGACTTTTTATTAAGTCAGATTCTCCCGTCGCTAATGGAGACTGACCTATTAGTTTGTTGAATTTTGAATACCGTATTTACATGGCTGGGTACATTTATTGGCTTTAACGCCGAATTTACTATGGTACCAGCATATTTCTCTATTTTTAGAAAGGTTTCGATTTCTCGAATGACTTCGAGAATTGGGCCTTGAATAATTTCTAGTTGAAGGCCGAAATGATGAACGAGAAATTCTTTTAACTTGTTCTGAAAGTTCGTTTACTTGATAGAGAAATTCTTTTAACCTGTTCTGAAAGTTCACTGATTTGATTTTGAAGTGTTGATATTACCGAGTTACTTGGATTTTGATTCGTCGATACTGAATATACTTCAGTTCGACCAGTTACTTCCGATATTTTATCAGCCATGGCTGATAGATCATCTAATGTACCTGGACTATAAGCTAGAATTGCTTGTACATTTCCAGGTAACCTTTGAAGCCGTAAAGACTTTAATATTTCGTCATTTAACTTTCCCGAATTCAACGTCTTCATTTCCCGTAATAAATATGAAGGACGAGAATCTCCTAAAGTCAACTCATTTAAGACTTGCTTTAATTTAACGTTATCTCATTTCGAAAGCCGTGAAATTAACGTTTCTTTGAATCTTAAATATTTATTTTCTGTTGGAGGACTTGCAATGATATCACTGATATCTTGAAATACACTTTCATCTAAAGCACTCAGTAAATGGTTAAGTTTTGTGCTGTCTTGTGTAATTCCTGCAAGGTCGAATTGTGACTCAAGCTGAAAGAGACACGCTAATGGATTGGATCGCCAAAATGGTATGGTCTTAATGGAAACGGCGTTGACTGATATGGACGCCGGAGACGGAGGTAGTGGAACAGACAATTGACTTGTGCCAGAAACAAATGATTTAGCAATAGGTTCACCAAATAAATCATTAAACCCGTTCATGTTGTAAATGCTTTACAATTGAATAATTTTGAGATAAAGATAAAGATTTTTAATATAAGTATATATATTGAGCTAATAAAATAAACTATGGTAAACTTATCTTTTCTGATTATAGCCAATGTTCTTTCTTGTCTTGTTGCTGTTATGTTCTTTTGCCGTAGCTTTTCTTTTGTTCCTTTTTCTTATGTTCCTTTTTCTTGAATTATGCTTCCATAGATAAAATTAAGGACGTTCGTTATCCTTTCCAGAATTTTGTTATCTGTACCAGCTGTGTTGATAATACTTTAGTTTGATTCTGACGAGAACTTGGGATATTTTCTTTAACAGGAGAATACCTTACCACTGGTGGGGGGTATCTCTTACCACTGGTGGGGGGCACCTCAATGGTAATTTTGATGATGTTATGTTAGCGAGTGCCTTACCACTGGTGGGGGCGACTCTGCTAAATATTCATAGAGGCTGTACAACGGTTTTGTGTTTTGATGGAAGTATGCCTTACCACTGGTGGGGGGCAACTTCATCAAGTTCACAAAAAGAATTTTTGTCTTCCAATCTCTTGATCTCTTCAGATCACGTTGGGGTCACCAATTGTGGGTACTGGTGTTTGTCTCAGTATCCACGTAATGTATTGTCCTGGGGTCCATTGTATTGTCCGGGGATCCTTCACTTCCAAAAGGGGCCTTGAGAGGACAGAACTTCCAAGGGCCTCGAGAGGGCAGAACTCCCAAAAGCTACTATTAAAAATGGGAATTATTATTATTAAAAAAACTAATTTAATTTAAATTATTTTATTTAATAATATCTTGAACAGTATACTTAGAGACTGACTGAAAGACTAAACCTATGGAACAATTTTCTGACTTTATATACAAAATTTATTTAAACAAAATTGTTCCGACCTACTAAGTTAGCATTTACAACAAGTAATTTGAATGTACGAACGGAGCCAAAAATAATAAAACGTTACAATTGTTAAAGTGGTTTTGGCACTACAATTGTACTGTCACCACACTATCCTTTCATTCAGCGCACTTTTAACCACTTTTAAACAATCACTGATCGGTTGGGCTGCATTTCTTTTGTGGGAATTGGTTCGAAGATGATATGCATGGTCTTTAGAATTAATTTTAATTTTACAAACTTCACAATTTATTGCAGTCAATTTCGATGATGGTCCAGTTTCTAATGCATCCTTAGCTGAAATATTTTTTTTCACTTTTTAAATGTTTTAACACCAAGTGGTTATTTAATTTACGAAAACTTTTAAAATATTCGCCGCAAAATTCGCAGAGCGATTTGTCTCCAGTTGTCTCTTTATAGTAGGCATATTTAATAATGCTAAAAAGGATCTGATGAAACAATTAGAAAAAACGCACTCACGAAAATTAGTCCGATTGCAATTACAGTTCGAATAAAATGAAAATTTTTTCGAATTCAAATTAAAATTCAAATTCGAATCAAATATCTATTCCAGAGGTGACCGCAAACTTCCTCAAGAAAAAAAGTTTTTTTTTTCTTTTATTTTGTGGTGATATAATCACATAATTTAGAAAATGAAATCACATTTCAGACAATCGCTACCACTTTCATAACCAAAGGTTTTAAATTTCTCAAAAGAACAAGAAAGAAAAAGATTTTCACAATTTAAATTTTTTTTATTTAAACTCAATTTTATAAATTTAACATTAAAATTTTTAAGAAAGTTACCTAATACTTAATTCATAGAGAATATGTCATCGGCATCGTCATCTTTGGCTGCATTGTTGGTCTCCTCATCAGTTTCTATGCCCTCAGCCTCCTCATATTCTGAAAACTTTAGCATTGCTGATTCTCCGCTCCGAAATACCATAAAGTTCTTTTTAATATTAATTACTTTCAAAACTTCATCACTAATATCATTATATGAAGTGGGTAAAAACAAACTGTTTTCTTCTAGCTCTAAAAGCACTTTTATACCGAACCGAGTGTTTTGGTCATTCTTAATTTAACAATAGCTCTTGAATAGATATCAGTAAAATCTAAGTAACTAGCTTTTGCAACATTGAAATTCCAAGGTATGAACCAAAGCAATACACATCATTTAAATTAGTTTTAAGTTGTAGATGAATATCCAGATCGATAAAGGAAATCACTCAAATTCACGAAGAAGTATTTGGTGCCCTCTGTAATTCACCAGCTACTATCTATGCAATTGGTATCGTGCCAACTTAAAAGAGTCTGCAGACTTATTTTCCATAACGGCGTCCCACATTAATTTCAACTGCAAAGATTGCTGTCTGTCGAATATATGTAGCTAAAACACCTTAAGAGGAACTGGAAATTGAACACGTAATTACGTATGATGAAGTTTTGCAATGTTTATAAAAAATCCCCGAAAATGTTGTAAAACTTGGAAAAAAAAGCTCTGTATGAAATTGAATTTGTATGATATGTATGTATAATTCGAATAATGTATGATTTCGTATATCTATAATCGAAAATTTTATTGATCAGCCAACATACAATTTACTATGCAACTCCTCATCACCACCAAATGAACTACAAACCAACACCCCTCCCCCAGCCCCGCCACACTTTCATCTAACAACCCAACCAAACCAAAACATTCCGATCAACCTCTGACGTCACAACAACTTCCTCCTCACTCATCCAAACAACGTAACATACCATACAACAAAACACCAAAACAGGGTTGCCAGATCAACTTTTTCTATGCCTTCTTCTTCTTTCCCCATACAAATTTTAATTCTTTTTAAATTTTTGCACCAAATTTTTGCACCATATCCAGAAACCTCATATCTCTACTACTTATACTATTTACATATATGGGTATAGATATGTCATTTTTTGTTTGTATTATGTATCATGTTTGTTTTTATGTGTTACTTCTTATAATAGTGAAGATGATGATGAAGAATTCGCTACACCTACATATTCATTTACATTAATAAAGACTCGTTTTATCGAAATACATGAAATTATATGAAGAAAGAGCACAAAGATTGATAAATCTTTTGGACTTTACTTTGATGGTAACAAATGGTAAATTGACAACTCGATTCTTCAAGTTGATGGTGACAAAAAGATATAACTATACTACATTCTTCAAGTTGATGGTGACAATATCATTGTTAAAAAAAATATAATATTACCCCAGGTCTTCTCAAATTGTTTTTCATAAAAACTCCTAAAAACAATACAAATCAGATGATATGAGCAACTACAGAACCATTATGAATGATACTAAGTGTACTGTATGTGCGGTGTGATGCAACGAGAAATTGCGGCAGGATGTTGAGGAGGCACGCTGGCAGCACATCCTAGCTGGTCGGTATGGGCTGTAGGTCCTTGAACATCCAATCACAAATACATTATCAGAATGCGGGTGCCTGTGGCGACAGAGGGTTATGGATTCCCTCTGTCAGGTCTGCCACGAACTGATAGAAATGAAAGACAGATAAAAGGAAGAGCAACATACCTGGTGTCACGTGCAACTCTTAGCCGCACTGAACTAGAAACAAGAAATGGGAAGAAGTACACGGGAAGTCCTGAAACGGACGGAGTTGGATCAATGCGTTGAGCCGCACGACCACCATGCCATGGGCCCCGGGTTCGAGACCAGATGACCCCGTGAGCTTTTATTAAGAAATTAAAATAATCCACTCCGTCTCTGGGCTGTTGTCTAACTCGCAGTAATGCAAAAACAAGACTCAAGTTTCCTCACTTCCCTTACCCTAAATTCCCTTCCGGTCAAAACCATGCTAACGCATCAAAGGGTTGTCCCCTAGGATTTGGCCACATCGTATAAAAAAAAATCTCAAGCGTTTGGGAGTTACAGGGTGATTCATAAATTTCAGTTTTTTATGGTATGCACATTACTCTTTTATTTTTATCTTTTGATATACTTAACATAGAGACATCAAACAAACGCTAAAAAACTACTTTCCTAATGGCCTTTCCAAAATTGTCCTAACTACTACAATTACAGGTACAGTCACTTACAAAAGTGAAAAAATGGTTTGCGATTACACATCTTATTACCTTTCCAAAAAGGTGCAACAATTAAACAACAACAACAAGAAAGTAAAGAAATTTAACTCAAATTAATTCTTAAATGCTTTTTATTGAATATAAAAATAATTACAATGAATCTTGATAAGTAAACAAATGTCCACCGCCACTTTGGAGGCATGCCAACAATTTCTTTCTAAGTCAATGTTTAAGGCGTATTGCAGCCAGCCTCTCCCATATTTTCGTCGTTGGATTCCCAATTCGGCTAACTAAATCTTTCCTTTTGTTAACTGGGCTTGAATAAACTTCATCCTTCATTGTTCCCCATAAGAAAAAGTCCAATGGGGTAAGGTCTGGAGATCTAGCAGGCCAAGGAATCGGTGCAGCTCGTCCAATACAGCGGTTAGGAAATTTTTCACTTAGTATTATCTTCACAATGTTAGCCATATGCGCTGATACTCCATCGTGTTGGAAAAACATTCCCCTAAGATTATCGATAGGGTTCTCCTCTATTAGATCTGGCAGTGTATTCTCCAAAAAGTCCGCATAAATTTCACTATTAAGCACTTGCGGTAAAATAAATGGTCCTACCAAATGGTTGCCGATGATACCAGCCTATACATTGACATTGAATATTTGCTGGAATGAGGTCACCTTTGCCCTTTGTGGGTTAGTGTTCGACCAGGTATGGAGGTAATGGAAGTTTGTGATATCATTCCTGGTGAATTAAGATTCATCCGTCCACAGAATGCGGTCTAGAAACGCCCTAACGTCAATGTCGCGTTCCAGAAGCCAAGTGCTAAATTCCAGTCTTCTCTCAGAATCTCCTTCCAGTAGTCCTTGGGCTGGGTGATAATGATATGAACGTAATCACCCTCGATGAATAACCCTCCAAACCTGCTAATTTTGCTGCTAATTCATACTTACCACCTTCATCGCAGCCACTTCCATCTCTATCACAATGTACAAGTAGGCAAAAGACGCTACACTTTCGCACTCGCGAAGTTTTTAGAGTACTTTCAAAACTCGACGTGTCCAAAGCTACTGGGCCTGATGGTTTTTCGCCCCTTGTTTTAAAATGCTGCGCCTCTGCTTTGGATAAAACTCTGCGCAAACTTTTTCACCTGTCATATTCAACAGGAATGTTTCCAAGTGTATGGAAACTTGCTCATGTCCAGCCGATACTTAAAAAAGGAGAGGCATGCGACCCCTCTAACTACAGACCAATTGCACTAACCTCGATCATATCTAAAGTTTTTGAATCTCTCATCAACTCTCAGTTGTTGAAATATCTAGAAAGCAACCATCTTATCAACGATTGCCAGTACGGTTTCCGCACTGGCCGCTCAACCGGAGACCTACTAACGGCTCTAACGGAACGTTGGAATCATTGTCTTCATAATTTTGGTGAGTCTGAAATCGTCGCTCTTGATATTTCAAAGGCTTTTGATAGAGTCTGGCATGCTGCCCTTTTAGCCAAACTTCAAACATTTGGTCTGCACCCTACCCTCGTTAAATGGATAGAGAGTTTTTTGTCAGGCCGTTCAATTCGTGTAGTAATTGACGGAGTTACTTCTGATTCCTACGAAATAAATGCCGGTGTACCTCAGGGTTCAGTTCTTTCACCAACCTTATTTCTTCTTTTTATCAATGATCTCTTATCCCTTACTCTCAATCCTATTCATAGTTTCGCCGACGACAGCACCCTTGATTTCGCGTACACATTGATTCTGTTATGAATTCACGTGGAAATGCTACAGGAGCCAATCGGGAACGCATGTTTAGATCATTAAACACCGACACTTCCAAGGTCCTTGCTTGGGGCAGAGCAAATCGTGTTACGTTTAATGCATCCAAAACCCAATGCTGTTTAATGTCCCTTAAAAAACGCCCAGTTCACCCCCAACCCATTTCAGTAGACGGAGTGAATATACCCAATTCACCCTCCCTAAACATCTTGGGTATCGAGATATCCAGCAATCTTAGCTGGACTGATCATATATTTGCAATCGCTAAAAATGCGATGAAATGTTTGGGTTTTCTACAGAGATGTAAGAAATATTTCACCCCACCTGACTTAGCGCTGATCTACAAGTCCCACATTAGGCCTAGACTTGAATATAATTCCCATATTTGGGCAGGGGCCGGACACACCGCACTGTCCGCGTTAGACAAAGTCCAGCGTAAAGCTGTTAAGCTTATTGGCGATCCCTCAATCTCTGAGGATCTTGACTCTCTGGAGCATCGACGGAATGTCGGTTGTCTCTCACTCTTCTATCGTTATTTCCATGGCCGTTGTTCTAACGAAATTGCTAGCCTGATTCCTTGTAGACTCATGACAACGCGCGATACAAGATCAACAAGCCGCTCCCACCCCTATACTCTCCAGGTCAAATTTCTCTCTCGTACCGTCAAATTTCGGGAATCTTTTCTAAGCAGAACAACACGAATGTGGAACAGTCTACCGTCTTCTGTTTTTCCCTCGTCTTATCAGCCCTCATCCTTAATTCCTTTCCTGCCAAGGCTGTGCTTAAGCATCATAGGGCATCCCCTGAGCTTTGGCATCATCATATATAAAAAAAAAAAAAAAAAAACCTTAGATGACCTGAGATGCTTGTCTCAGGGTCCTGCCTCAAGATGATGATTATTTGCTGCTCCACGTCGGCAGAAGTTCCAGAAGTTTCGGGTCGTGTCTCCTGTCGTGTGAAGTTGCACTTCCTGTTTCTCTTAACTTTCGGAAAGACCGTATAAATACCCCTCTTTGGCGTGCTCGCCGATTAGGGAAACTCCTTTGATATTATAGTACAGCCGCTCTCTCTTTTTCGTCTACAACACCATGAATATAAATAATATCAGCGTATTCCTCAAATGTAAATTCTACCATTTTTTTGCTTAAAAACACCCGCACATATTAATTTGTTTTTCAACTATGATAGGTATTCTTGCTGACTGACCCTCTTTTATAACAAAATTTCCATCAGGTATGAGTACAAGTGTGTGAATTCTGGCTACCACAAGCTAATATCGGCAATAAAACAAAATTACACTTATATTTTTATAACTTTTTTGCAGCAAAAATTAAAAAATAATTACTTGTTAACCCAAAACAAACATTTTCGACCTTTTATCTTAAAAATTTTGTTTCTTTAAAAAATTTCCTACCTAAAGTGCAATAAAATAATTAGGTACTCAGGGAGTTCTAAGCATGCGGTTTTTCTAATCCTCTGTTTACCTTGCAATGTTGCACCTTTTTGTAAAGGTAATAAGATGAGCAATTCAATAAAAATAAAAGAGAGGTGTACTAATTACATGAATTTCGGAGAAAATTTTGCAAAATGCTGAATTTTAGGTAATCGCACACCATTTTTTTCACTTTTGGAAGTGACTGTACGTGCAATGGTATCAGTTAGTGTTGACATTTTTGGAAAGGTCATTAGGATAGTTGTTTTTTAGCGTTTATTTGATGTGGCTGTGTTGGTTATATCAAGAGATAACAAGAAAAAAAATTTGCATACCACGAAAAAATAAAATTTAGGAATCCGTCATACAATTTTTTGTTTTGTTGTTTGTTGACGGCATACTTCTACCTTAACAGGCCACAACTAAATCGAGAATCATTGTAGGTTACTGTAACACTGTACGTGCTCTAAATAATATCTCTATAAAACTTGGGGTAATGAGCTAACAATGACTGCCTTATTTACAACCGATGCAGTCTTTTCGTCAAAACGTTTGATGTTGGTCAAGCAGTAGTACTCAGCATTGACACAACACCGTCTAACAACAAGTTGTGAAATCTCAAATCAACTAATTTAATTTATAAGATTTAATTCAAAGTACTTTCGTTCAGTTTCTCTCTTTCTCTTTCATGTTTACCATGTTCATTCCTCTATATTAAACTTGTTTTATCACCTTTTCTCATTTAGGTTCTTGTTCTTATTATACAGGTAAGTATTAAAACAAAGATCGGACCAAGGGCACTCAAAAATTTAAAAAAAAATCATTTCAAGAACTACATGACGGGCTCTATTTTAATACAATCTTAATCCCGATGAGATATCAATTCTCGATCAAGTAACTACGCAAATATGTACCAGTAATTTTCAATTTAGATTAGAAACCTATACTTGTAGACTCTAAATTAAAAATATTTACACACAAAAAAACTGTATACACGTTTCGTCTGAACTTTCTTGAGAGTTGAGAAAAAGTGAGTTATTTTATTTTCCTATGCCTTTGATCCGCGAGTTGCTAAGGAAACATCTTTTTTTTTTAATTATAAAGTTTAAAAAGTCTTAAAATCTACTAATATAGATTAACTGCGGTGTACTACGTGGTGACATTCATTATGAATATCGTGTGCTGTAGTAGTTATTTAATATGTATAGGCGCCAATATAACCTGGGTCTCCATCTTGCACACGTCTGCCACAATGTGGCCAGAGGATATTGGCAGCTTGACGGAAATGCATCTCATTTAATAAAATAATATGTAAAATTTTTCATTTCCAGCTTGGGGCACCAGTCTTACACGCATGCAAAGAAAATTTTCCGAACTTGGTGGGGAGGGCGTTTTATTAGGATTTATTCGCATTACATCATTCCTGGATGGTGAACTGGTGGATAAAGGCGGCGAAACGATTTGACTTCTCAAATACAAGTGGCAGTTGGAATTGCAAGGAAACTGTCTATTTAAACATTTTGTGAATATTCCTGCGTTCTGGGACGAAAAAGATATCACACGCTCTTCGTCGGGGATTAGATTTTTTCCCTTTTTTGGAGGGAATAATTAATATGATTTTCTTTCCCACCCTTACAAGAGTAAAGTTTTTAAACCCTTCGAGAACTCAGCTGAATTGAGAATTTTTTTGGAGTCTCTAACATATGCCGACGCGACTTAAATGAAAATCTTTTATTTTCAAATAAAAAAATTATTTTAATAATTTTTTAAATAAAACTCACAAAAAATTCTTATTAAGAGAAAGTTTATTTTATTTTTTTGAAAAGAAAGATACTTTAATTTTATATATTTTGACTCTTAAGAGGAGTTGAATTAAACGACTTAAGTCACGACGAAGAACTAACTAAGTACATTCTTATTTTTATATCCAAGAGACAGTTTTCATGAGTTTAAGTTATGATGAATAAGCTTTTCTCATGGGAAACTTATTTCACAGTTTGACTGAGGTGTAAGTTTTCCATGAGCTCGACAATTTCAGGTGGAATGGTATTTGGATATGTCACGTTTTTGTGACTTATGTTATTTGAGGTGTCTGGGAATGTAACTCCTCCCTCCTTAAACTGATGATTCTCCTGAATTATCTTAACTTTAAGCCCTTTTCTTTTATAAAATATGATTAACAAAATTATTATTATTAAAATGATGCTTCCTGTTCCTAAACTGTAATTAACAATTTTATGGTACTTCAACTCCTTAATTTCTTTAATATTATTTTCTTGGTGCAGGGTAATCTTCTCGAAGGTTAACATTTCGTCATGCAAAGTTACACTTTCTACATTTGGAATTACAAATCTTTCTGTAAATTCAGATAGCTTATTACTAAATGTTTTATTACAAATTTTAATTGAGCAATTGACAAAATTTATTACAAAGTTTCCATTTAATATAGGTCTTCTTTCATCGCAAGAACTCTTAAAATTTTTGTTTTTCATATTATTTAAGATTACAAAATCATTTCCTATTTCTATAATTTCTTCTGCTGGACTATTTACTAATTTACATTTCTTTTTCTCTGTACAATGTTTGCTTTGTTTTAATTCTTGTAAACTTAAACTGGTCTGAAACGTGAAAGTTTTATTTTTAATTCTAACAACATATTCAAGTTCTTCGTCAATTTGCTTACTATCTTTATTTGCGATTGGAACAATTAATTTTTTATCTGTTTTTAAGATTCCTGTTGGGATTTTTATTGCAAAAATAATGGCATTGTCCCTGAATTTAGCAATTCCTACTTTAATATTACTTAATTTCTTACATCAATGTCATATTCTCTAATTTCTTTGTCGCTAAGTATGCTTGGATGAACTATTCCTACTCTGGCTGACATTATATTATCTTGAATTTGTTCCACTTGGTCTCTTTACATGTTTATTCTCAGTTGTTGTTCAATGAAGATTTCTTGGTCTAATATTTTCTTTTCAAAATTTTTTATGTTTTCTAATTCGGTAACAATTTTATTTCTATCTGCTTCTATAATGCTTTTTAATAGAGTAATTGAATTGTTGAAATTGTCGTTGATTCTAATTTGTTGATTAATAGTTTTGATTATATTTTGGTTATTTTCGTCTGTTACTTTTAAATGTGATTCAATATCTAGTTTATCGTCTTCGTCAAGTGTCCCGAAAAGCCATTTTAGTCCTTTTCCTACTATATTTATTAAGCCTCTTTTACTTCTGTTGGGTAATAATGTTAGGGTTTTACTTCTAATTGAATTAATTTGTTTTATTAGTGCATTTTTGTTAGTAACATTTAGGAACGTAATATTTCCATAATATCTATAATATCTAAAATTTCGTTGGGATGAATTATGTGAAGGGCTATGTCAAATTTATTTACTATTTCTACTTCATCTATTTTTATCTCCGTAAATCCGGCCTCAGAGTGAATTTGTTCAATTGTTAGCGTTGCCTGTGTTAGAGGAATCATTGCTAGGACCAGCATCCATATGACTATGGTTTTCAGTGTTCTTACCTGTAAATTTAAAAGGACGTTTTATATTACTTTCGTGGATGTTAGCTAATTTATATTTCCTAAACTTCGGTTCTTCTTTGTGACGAAGTGATTTATAATTTTTAATGAACCCTGTTGTCCTACTTTCTACATAATTTTCGCGGTTTTTATTTCTTTTTGTTATTACCTGATTTTTCTTTTCATCTATTCTTCGTTTTATAATATCAAAGTCAACTTCGCGATTTTGTACTTCGGCTGGGGTGCATTTTATAGTGGAATGATACGAATTATTATATGATAAAATAGCACTAAGCATTTGTAATTTAATGGGTTGCTTTTCTTCTAAATTTAAAACTCTAATTCGTTCGGTTATGGTATTATTAAGCCGTTCAACGTCGGCATTTCCCGTATGACTATTCGGTTTCGTAATATGAAATTGAATATTTTCTTTCTTGCAGAATTCTTCAACATTTTTGGAACCAAACTCGTTATCAAAAATAAATTTACTGATTTTTCCTCGAATGGAGATAAATTGTTTGAGTTTTTCTACTATTGTTCGACTGTTTCTATCTTCTAGATAAAAGCTTGTTGCAAATTTTGAGAATTTATCGATGAAATTTATAAATGAATGTTTACTATTCACATAAACGTCAACATGCACTACTTCGTCGATTTTCGAAGGTGTTTCTGTTAAATGAAATTTATTTTTTATTGGTTTCCGATCGTATTTGGCTGAAGAACAAATTTCGCAATTATTAATTATTTTCCATATTTCTGTTTTGAGATTTGGATGGTAAATTTTCCTTTTCATACCTTCATAGGTGGGAATGATCCCAGAATGTCCTACTTCATTCTTATGGAATAATGCTATCTGTTTCTTTAATCTTTCTTCATCTTCCACATCCGTGGCAAAGTGACTGCATTTAACGAATTTGAAAATAGTACGGTTCGGATATAACGTAATTAATTTTTGTTGTAGCTGATTGTAGTCATGATCACTTAAATTTGTATAAATTCCTATCGTAAATTTATTACCTAAATATCTTCTTAAAATATCACTGACATTGTCATTAATTAAATCGTTTTTATCGATAAAAATTCTTCTGTTTCTGAATATCGTTTCAAACTCTTTTTCCTTGTTTTCTACAAATATTAGTTGTAGCTTAAACCTATTAACCACAGTTTCGAGTATAGGAATGTGATCTTCTAAATTTTCTTCTTGAGAGTGGATAGTTAATACTTCTACAGATTCTCTTCTACCATTATCATCTTCAAAGTTATTTATTTGTTCACTTTTTTTATTTAAGACTTCGTTAAAAATATTATTAGAGTTTTCAGTAATAGAATTTGTGCCCAAATTTTCGGTACCGGTGCTCAAATTTTCAACACCTTCTGAAAACAATTGAGTTAATGTATCACTTAAATCTTTGTTTTCTAAAGAATTTTGGTTTCTACCATTTTCATTGTTGGTATTGTTAATTGAATTGATTTCTTGCGTTTCGACGTTTATTCTACTCAAAAAGTCTGCGATTCTATTTTCCTTTCCTTTGATATAACCAATTTTAATATTATACTCGCCTAATTGAAGAAGCCATCTTTGAAGTCTAGGGTTAATATCCTTACCTGAATATTTCGTATGCAGCCATTTTATTGGCTGGTGGTCGGTTTGTAGTTCAAACTCTCTTCCAAAGAGATATGGCCTAAAATATTTTACTCCCCAAACTACGGCAAGGAGTTCTTTTTCGATTGTTGGGTAATTTTGTTCATGATTATTCAAGGTTCGGGAGGCAAAGCAAATGGGGTGACCGTCTTGAGTTACGACAGCTCCAATGGCGAAATTACTTGCATCAGTGATAAGTTTAAACTCTTTGTTAAAATCTGGATATCGAAGGATTGGATGATTAGTTATAAGTTCTTTTAGTTTTTCGAAGGCAACAATGTAAGAAGGGTCATTTGGATTAACTTTGGAACCTTTCTTCAAATACTTTGTTAGTGGTTGAGCGATTTTTGCATAGTTTTTTTATGAATTTTCGGTAATATCCGGTGATCCCTAAAAAAGATTTAATTTGTTTTTGGTTTGTTGGAAGTTTTAAATTTTGAATGACTTCAATTTTCATTGGATTTGGTCGTACACCTTCTGGTGTTAAAATGTGACCAAGATATTCCGTTTCCTTAAGGAGAAAATTACATTTGTCAATCTGTATTTTTAATTTTGCTTCTCGTAATCTATTAAATATTTTTCGGATGCTAAGGATATGTTCCTCAAGAGAGGTGCTGAATATAAGAATATCATCAAGGTAGACTACACATATTTTATTTATGTAGTCCCTGAGAATTGAATTCATCAACCTCTGAAAGGTTGCTGGGGCGTTCTTAAGTCCAAATGGTTCTTAAGTCCAATTCTGACATATTCATAATGTCCGATTGGAGTAGAAAACGCTGTCTTTTTCCGGTCTTCAGCTTTTACGAGGATTTTATGGAAGCCTTTGGCTAAATCCAAAGTCGTAAAATACTGAGCTTTTCCCAATTTATCCAATATATTATCAATATTAGGAATTGGAAATTTATCATTAACGGTGACTTCGTTCAAATTGCGATAGTCAATGACTATTCGCCACTTTTGTTTACCGGAATTATCTGGCTTTTTTGGAACTATCCAAAGGGGTGAATTGTAAGGAGAATTACTTTCTTTAATAATTCCTTGAGAAAGCATTTCAGAAATCTGTGTTTCGATCTCTTGTTCATGTATCTTCGGATACCTATAAATTTTCGAATAAACTGGATTATTAGTCGTTGTAATGATTTCATGTTGCACTTCGTGAGTAAAGGAGAGTTTATCTCCTTCCTTAAAAAATAATTCTTGATAATCTTTCAATAAATTTGCGACAGATTTGTATTCTTCTTCATTCAAATGATCTAGTTTTAGATTATTCATTATATTTCCTTCATTAGTTTCCAGGGAAGTTATTTCATTTATTTCGTAGGGTGATTCATCTTCAAACAATATTATATTCTTACTCGTTTCTAATTGCCTTTTCTCTAAATTTACTATTGCCTTTATTGCTGTTAATAAATTCTGACCGATTATTGCGTCATATTTTCTTCCGTTCAATGCAATCACTTTCCACGAAATCGTACCTTTTGTTAAAAATTCTTTTGGAAGTGGGGTGATTATCTCACGATCAATTATATTTACACCATTAATTGTAGAGTAAAATAAGGGGTTTAAAAGTTTTATTTCGGGAAAATTTTCTAAAACTAAGGGTTTGATTATACTAGTCTCTGAACCAGTATCGATTAGGCATTTGAATTTCTGGCTACCTATCGTAAGAGTTATTATTGGTAATTTCGATCTGGAGGCTCGAGAGAAAAATTTTGTCGTTTAACATTTTCAACCTCCATTGGTTCCACCACATCATCATTGTTGGATAGATTATTTGCACTGAAATTGTTATGATTATTACGAAATCTATTTGAATTGGAAGTGCTAAACCTCCCAGAATTGTTATTTATATTTTGTCGCACTGAGTTATTGTTATAATTTGATCTGTGATAATTATTTGAATTATTTCTGTTAAATGTATTATTGTTA
Source organism: Leptarthrus brevirostris (assembly GCA_964036015.1). NCBI lineage: Eukaryota > Metazoa > Arthropoda > Insecta > Diptera > Asilidae > Leptarthrus > Leptarthrus brevirostris. The sequence continues at coordinate 4,251,602 of OZ038376.1, forward strand.
TAATTGCTGTTATGATTTCTGTTGTTGTTAAGATTATAATTGTTATTAAGATTACGATTATTGCTACTGTTATAACTGTTATGTTGTCCGTATGAATTTATTTTGTCGTTATTAATTGGTCTATTCGTTTGTCTGTTCGTTTGTCGATTAAATTCGCGATTAAAATTTCTAGGAATAATTTTAGATTTTCTATGAACAACACTGACTGCTCTTTCATCATCTAGAAGTTTTAACTCAGCAAATTTATTATAAATTTCAATTAAAGTATAAGTTTTTTCTATATTTCCACGAACTAGACTATCAACCTTTTCCATAACAATTGCTACCAGATGTTTATCGTTATTTTCTGGTGAATAAATTACTGATCTATTTTCTACTTCTTCAAAATTATATAATTCATTTAATTGATAGTTCACCGACTTAATTATATTAAAAAGTTCTCTAAGATTTCCTACCTTTACATTTCTGCATTCATTTATTAGTTCTCCGTAGTCTTTGCGAGGACGAAAGTGTAGTTTTAGCTCGGCCTTTGAAGCTTCCCAAGTGATTCCATCTCCTAGTCTTTGTACGCATCTTTTAGCCTCACCCAATATCTTCTCGTTTAGTACAATTTGAAGAGCATATTGTCGGAAGCCGTCATTGTTGCATAGTGCTGCTGCATTTTCTACAGATTTTATAAACTCAGTTAATTTGTAGTCATCTGTTCCGTTAAATGCCTTTAGATGCCGAAAATGGTTGAGTACTTGGTCTGTTGTCAATTGGAACATTGGAGCTCCCGGGTTGGGGTTAACATTTTGCTGCTGAATTCGCTGTTGATTTAATTGTTCTCGTAATTGTTGTATCTCGGCTTGTTGTTGTCGCATTGATTGGACCAATAATGCTACTTCTTCTTGAGTTGCCATATTTTCAATATTTTCTCCTTCGTTTTCACTTGCACTAATTGAATTTCGATTTCTATCAAAACTTTTATTTCTGTTAGATTTTTTATGCATATGATTTTCAAAGACACAAAATTTACAGCGATTTTCTTTTTACACAGACACAATTTTTTCTTATAGGTTCGATATGTACATATTTATATATGTAATTATACACATCACTGGATCTCTTTCTTTTGAGAGAGATCCTACCGACTGCGCCACTTAAATGAAAATCTTTTATTTTCAAATAAAAAAATTATTTTAATAATTTTTTAAATAAAACTCACAAAAAATTCTTATTAAGAGAAAGTTTATTTTATTTTTTTGAAAAGAAAGATACTTTAATTTTATATATTTTGACTCTTAAGAAGAGTTGAATTAAACGACTTAAGTCACGACGAAGAACTAACTAAGTACATTCTTATTTTTACATCCAAGAGACAGTTTTCATGAGTTTAAGTTATGATGAATAAGCTTTTCTCATGGGAAACTTATTTCACAGTTTGACTGAGGTGTAAGTTTTCCATGAGCTCGACAATTTCAGGTCGAATGGTATTTGGATATGTCACGTTTTTGTGACTTATGTTATTTGAGGTGTCTGGGAATGTAACTCGCGCTTTCCTGAATACAGAAAGGAACCACACGTTTGTTTCGTCCAGTTATATTTGATAATTTACCTAGCATGCTTGGGATAAATTTGGAAGATTATTTTACAAAAATAAATGGAGCTAACCTTTGACGTTACCAATCCAGCCAGCTGCCAAGTTGTGACCTACGAGGAAGTAACTAAAGGAGAGGCCCTATCGTATATATGTCGTGTGTGTGAGCATGGAACATTTTTGTTCTGCGGCTGGGTCTTAGCTGTCACTTGGTACTGACATTTCATTAGTTAATTTGATTTTGCGAGTAAAAAATTTCGATTACACTTGTATTCAGTAATAATATAATTTAAAACTTTAGTAATGATATAGTGAAAGACGTGAACTTATTTCACAAGTAAGATAACTATATTGAATTGCCTAATTAAAGGTTAATCAAATTAAGGAGATCTGTTGCGAAATTTCAACTCTTTACATGATTATAAAATTCTTATTTACATTTTGCTTCAGGTTACAGCTGTTTTTGTACGATCTGCACTGGCGGCACGTAAAAAGTTGCACAGGGAGGGAGCGTTTTATAAAAATTTGGTTTTTTTTTAAAATAAATTTAAACTTTTTAAAATAAACTTAAATTATAATATATATGAATTACAATTTTAATTATTTTGTGATTACAGCTTATCTCCATATATTTTGCATGGTCGGGCGCATACTTTTTAGCTGAAGACACCTTTGCCAGCAAAAAATATCGTCTTGCGGGGAAGATGGCTGCAAGCTATTGGGAAAATGGAATTCCATATCAGCAACAAGAGCGTCATTTGCTCAGAACATTTCTTAACTTATTTTCAACAGGCAGAGGAATTAAACTGGGTAATGATGCCATTCCATAAATTGAATTGTATTCAACTTCGGAAATATTGTTTGAGGTGAATATTTTCAACTTATCCAAGAAGGTTCATCTGAGGAACTTATCCAAGAACTTTGTGTTGAGCAGTTGATTGAAACAAATTTCAATGAAGTAAGAAAGTATTGATACAATTTTAAAAGTTGGTGGTAGGCCTAATGGGGAACCGGCCATTTAAAATAAACGGCAAGGCGCCTAGATGCATTACCTCAAAAGGTTTTTTCACGGTTTCAACATGTATTTATTTCTCAATTTTAATTATAAATATTTAATGAAAGGAATTACATGTAACTACTGCAAATATATCTTAAGATGGTGTGGAAAGATGCATCGTTTTAAAAGTTAATAAATTAAAGAACATTATTGTTCCAAGTATTGTTATTATTAAAAATTGTATTGACTATTCCTACTTGCACTCTTTCAGTGTATGATTGTTTTGATGAAAATTAATTCATAAATTATAATTTTAAAAAGGTCGCCAGAGCCCAAATGAATTTTTGGTACCGCCTCCCATGTATTTTTAAAACTGCCACTCGCTTTTAAGTTTTTGGGCTTCTCCTTTAGTAACTTCCTCGTAGGTTGTGACGTTAACGCTTATAAATGCAATTATAAAGATGATGGCCGAATATAGGGAAACTAAAGCAAAACGGATAACTCTATCATTAAGAAGCACACTTTCCAAGAAAATCGGGACTTCATGCAAATACCTAATGATACTAATGAATTAATTGATCGCTTAGGATTACTTATAGCATCAATAAAAGCTGGTACTAGCATCATAACAATGAAATTATTCCAATAATTAAGGCACTGAGTGAAGCTAACATTTATAGTATAAATATCTCAACTACCTTAGCTATTATACCTCAACAACCTCACTTATCTTAAAATGAGTGTCAGCAAGTTTGGACTATTGTTAAAGAAATTCTTGCTCGCCCTAGTGAACGTGTTACAGTCGAACGATTTAATCGAACTCTAAAGAGTATGATGTGGCAGGAGTTTAGCATGAATGGTTCTTATCGTTGAATTGAATTTATTTAATAAGAAAGAATTTATTGGAAATGTATACATTCACCTAAAAGTTGCCGACATATGCCAAGATTTTCCGTGTTGTCTCAAGCGATTATTATTACTATTAGTGAGTGGATAAAGGACTATCAGCATCCTTTAGTCACTTCGACCAAGTTGATCTTTTGTGACCTGATCCAGGTTCAGTATTAAGCTACCCAGCCAAGCTTTAGTTCTATAATTAGACCTAAAATCTCTTTGGGGCTGCCTTAGCTATATCTGTTATATGCCAAATTTAAGTAAATTAAATGTTGGCATAATTAATAAATAAAAAACTTATATTAGCAAAATTGCCTTCGCGGCACATTTAATTAAAGAATTTTATTTTGCGATATAGCGAATTAAAACATAAATCATAAAATTAGTTTGTTGCACTCAAGCAACCAAATATCGCCTACACGGCAATTATTACCTTTGCGAGAGATTTCCGCGCATTTCTTTCCCACAAAATTGTGGCACGCCGGAAACCCTAAAATGCGAAAAAAGCATTTCAATCATCAGGCACCTGAACAAAGTTAAGTGTCCAGTCAAAAGGTGCTTGATCATCAAATTCCGATAAGTACATCGCCTTGCTCAAGGTCTATCGGTGCTTGAACTTGATCAAGCCAGTGAGAGGAAAAAGCTCTCACACACACGACCAAAAGATTACCTAATGTTTAACGACTGAACGAAAGGTATACGATCGAGAGCGAAAGCTCAAAGCTTTCTACCTTGATCAAAAAGTTCAAGTTGAAAAAACAGGTAAGTGGTCGTGGAAAAAAGATTTAACAAAGAAGTCTGGTTTTTAAACTCGTGAGGTCTGGTCGAGGTTTTTTTTGGCAGATAATCGTCTGGTAAAAATTACAACAACAAAAATAGAGCGGTGAAGTTTAAAGTGCGTTAAAGAATTCATCCGACTAAGTGAGTTATTACTTCATTAACTGTCTAGTTACTAGAATTAAGTAATCATTAGCACCAATAAGTGATTAACTGTGTAAATCAATCATTCGACTAAGTGAGTTATAATATCATTAACTGTCTAGTTACTAGAATTAAGTAATCATTAGCACCAATAAGTGATTAATTGTGTAAATAAGTTTAATTTGTTGTCTGGAAGTAATAAAGAAAAATAAAGTGGAGAAGTGAACATTGTGTCTTTACTGATGAATCGTGAAAGAATATAACAATCGTGGAAGAATAGAACAAATTTGGCGCAGCCGGTAGGATCGAGGAAGCTTGGTTGGTACAAACCGTAAACGCTTTAAAACCCTCGATCTAATCTCGAATAAAAAGGGATCCTTTGGCCACTGCTGGGTAGTCAATAGCCCAGTAAGTCACCCCCAATGCTCAGGGTTAAACAACTTTAGCTAGCTCTGCTCCAGGGGAGCAAGCGGTTGCCCTTTTAACAAGTGCACAAAGGCACCATCTTTAAAAGAGCTGAGAATTTCGTCGTGACCAGAGAGGAGTAGTAAGAAACCCAGGAACCATTCTACAGGATCATCGGCTCTCCTGCAAACCAACCCTAGAAGGACGACTGGAAAAAAGGCCGCCTCCACACCGGACGATCCAAAGGTCTACCCGTCCGTACCTCTAAAACACCCTATAATAGGGCGTCACAAGGTCAACCCGCCCTCATCAGTGTGCATCAATTAGGTCTGGGAGGAAAAACGAAGGCGGCCAAAAGCCCCCTTTCAGACCACATCACAGGGAAACCCAAAGGCGGCTGAAGTAGCCCCCCTATCAACAGCGAACTAAGGGAGTACCTAAGTAGGCTACTAGCCCCCTTGCAACCACCAACAACCCGTAGTGTATGTCGGAGTCGGAAGGTGACTCCCCACCTAAGGCAGCTCCGAGGATCAAACTCCCCGCAGAGAGGACATCCTCCTCACAAGACAACCGACAGCTCTTCCCACCCACGGAACACGAGCCCGCAGCTGAAGGAATAAAACTCTGAAGCGGCACAGTTTATCCCACATTGACAGCCGCTAGTACAGTAACATTAAATAAATATTTAGATAGGGTTCTCGAGAAAGCGCGGGAATCCGATAAACTCTCTGTACCTCAGTGTGACGTTGTGGAGAAAAAACTCACACAAAACCGCGAGGATAGGCTCGCATTAGTGAAAAAATATCAGGAGGATACAGAGAGATTTAAGGCGGACATCGCCGAATTTAAGGGAACCTCGCGCTCGCTCGAATTAATTAAAGAAGATAATTTAGGAGATAAGAATTGTAAAGAGGCCAGTGTACTTGTAAGAGCCTCACCAAGTAAAGACACCGACGATCAGACCAAATCCGAACCGACCGACGAAGACCTCCTATACGATTGGCTGGAAGTATCCTTCACGGACACCAGTCACGAGGAAAGCCTGCTTAGTCTGCCCGAGTATAAACCCAAAACCGCCTACAAATACTCCAAGATGGTAGATTACGCCAAAGTAGCCAAACTAACGGCACAGCTTGTTCCTTTGTTCTCTGGCGCAAGTAGCCCTCAGTTGAGCCAAGAACTCCAAACCTTAGAGGAACAAGCAGCTTTCCTACAAATTTTGCCCACCAGACTCCGGGGTGAAGCGTATCAACTCTTCGCCTCAGACGTGCCACTCACCTTCAAAGAAGTGGAAGAACGTCTAAATAGGGCATATTTACCTAGGGAAACATATCAAGAGTTGGTAAATAAACTAATCAAAACTCGACAATTACCCCTAGAAACATTAAACGCATATACGACCAGACTCAAACAATTGATGGTCCTTTGCAAAGAAGCTGCCGACACTAAATACGACAATGCAGCATCCAAAGTGAAGACTCAGTTAGAGGACTTCGCTAAAAACGCACTAAAAAGCGGAGTAGGTAACCCGCATTTGTGCCAGTATCTCCTTACAATAGGCGCGATGCTACAGTAGACAAGCTAATACAAAAGGCTCTAGACATGGAGAGGCTCCAGCAAAGCGCCCTATTCATACAATGCCCACTTTCACAAATGCCAACATTACCCCACACACAAGCTTATGACACACACACAGGGACCAGCCCGTTAGCCCATGGTCAAATAAACTTTTTACAGGTCCCCCCTAGGACATCACCACTAAATTACCACAACCAACAATACATTCCGAACCCATCAAAGCACCCTCTATTTCAGCAAAGGGACCACAGGCTTGGAAACAGACGACCAAACCCCAGTACACCGGCACAGAACATTACATGTAGCTTCTGCCAAAAACGGGGTCATACGTACTCCGACTGTCTAAAACGCAAAAACACACCTTTCTGCGTGAATTGCAAAAATTATGGGCATGATGTTCGCGATTGCAGAACCAATCGTTCTGCTAGAATCCAAGATACAAGCCATGAAAGAAGGCCCCCAAGAGAAAACAGGCCGGCCTTAGAACTACGACCCTCCGGCGGGCCCCGAGTGTATAACATAAGATTCAAATGTAATTTCTGTGGCCGACGCGGACACACTGTTGACGTTTGTCAACAAAAACCGAAATGGGAGTCTCAGAATCAAGGAAACGACGCACAGTCGACCCAAAACTCCCCGGCTCGACTATAAACCCTCCGCAAAAGAAACAAGGGTCACCTCAGACGCCCAAGACTAGTATCTCTACCAAAAAACCTTGGGAAACTTCACACTGAAGCACAAAAAAAACCCTGCAATTTTCAAGTCATTCAAAACCTTCCAGGTCTCACGGACGACGGTTTGTTAGGAAATGACTTCCTAGCGAAGAATTGTAATGTTGAAGGTCCAAATATGGCGCTCAGGTTTCCTGGCACGGAAACTAACCTCGAAGAGTTCGCTATACCCCTAACATTTGCCTCGGACGAAACGTGTTCACAGAACGCAGTCGAAGTAGAGACACTAACAGGTAGCACGGAGGCCTCAGAGGTCAAGCTGTCTACTTGCAGTGTCCTCAATGCATCTCAATTGGAGAATGCTGGTTGCAACACTCAAGAACACCATTCGGATAAAAGAACTACCAAAGATCCGGCTTGCGAAATAAGGCAGCACCCGATAGCCTTAGACGAACCTGTCTGCATACCTGCAAGATCCCAGATTGTAGTCAAAATTCCGTTACAATTGGCTGAAGAAATGCTCTGTCTATCCCAGGAGATAGACGATGGAGTTTTCCTGGCAAATAGCTTACTCTCATCAGGAATCAAGGTAGCGCCCTTTGGAATCCTCAACGCTTACAATTTTCAAGTAGTCCTGACAAGCCTCGACATAACGCTTGTCCACACTAAAGACTACACCGTCATCCCTATCTCCAACGGATCGGATGAAACAAAACTAGGTGAAGAAACCCCAGAATACAGAGAGACACGGGCCATGAGCCGGAATAATGGCACTGACAAACCCCACAAAAGGTCTACTCTAAACGGTCACAAAGACACAGTAGCCCCAACGCCAATTAGAGGTAAAACCACGTCCAAACATGTAAGATGGCATAAGAGCCCCTCCAGAGATGCTTGCGGGTCCCTCAAGAAAACCCCAACGTCTGGCGCTTGTGAGTACAACAATTGTCTGGCACCTAAGGAAAGCCCAGATCGACAAACTCCATCGCCCAGAAGCTCAAGCACAAAAATACAAACGACAGACGCTTGCGAGTTCCAACAAATGCTTGAACCTGTAGGCATCACGGCACACAAAACTCCAACGTTCACAAACAATAGTTTTAAGAAAATTAAAAACAAGGAAAACAAAATAAACAAGAACAGGGTTACTAGAACCGATAAGATGGCCACCCTGCAACACATTAAATATATATACCCGGACAGTGACGATCCGGACGAACCCCAACATAACCCGCGCCTCTCCAGGTTAGTACAAGAACTCAACCTGGACGACACCCTTAGCGCGGAAGGGTCATCTGCCATAACCAAACTATGTTATGAGTACGATGATATTTTCATCTTAAAAGGTGATAGGCTCACTCATACCAAAGCCATCACCCACGACATTCCCCTGGTGCAAGACCAAGCACCCATTAATCAAAAGATGTACCGATTGCCTGAAACCCAACGCAATGTAATCAACGATCAGCTCGGAGAAATGTTGGATGATGACATAGTCCAACCGAGCAAGAGTCCATGGAATTCAATTGACATGGTCCACTTGAGGAAACAGAGACCGGAAATAAATATATCTTAACGTTCCAGGACAACCTTACAAAGTTCGTCGATTCTGTTCTGCCAAATGGGGAAGCTATAACAGTAGCACAAATTTTCTTTGACGAAATAGTAACGCGCTATAGCATCCCCAAACGAATTTTCACCGATCAGGGAAGCAATTTTCTGAGTGATTTATTCAAACAGGTATGTAAATTGTTAAGGGTGAAGAAACTCCAAACTTCAGCTTATCACCCACAGTTGACCATTAATTGAATACCTCCGAACCATGGTGGACGAATATCCCAAATCTTTGGACCATTACCTGCGAACCGCTGCATTCGTGTACAACAACAGTGTGCATGAAGGGACGAAACTAACTCCCATGGACTGCCTTTACGGCTTCACAGCGGATGTTCCCTCCAACCTTAAACGAGACCCAGAACCCATGTATAACCACGAGAATCTTATGCAACGGCTCGGAAAAACATATTGGCCAGCAAACAACGCTCGAAAGGTTACTACGACAAAACTATTCGCCCTATATCCTTCCATATAGGAGACAAGGTCCTCCTCAAGAGCGAAAACACAAATCTGGGTCGGACCTTATTTGGTAACCGGCGTCCCCAGCTCAGTAAATACCACGATACGAGTTGGTAAGAGAATAATCACAGTCCATAATAACAGGCTGAAGACTTATTATGACTAAAACCAATGAGTATACTTTAGAGTTTAAATACTTCAACCCCATCAACCCTTAAGTAATACATTTAATATAACGGTTTTAATCTTTAATATTAAACCAATAAAATCATCGGTGCAATCCATCTAATCCAAACCTATCCCCTTTCTATAGACATTTCCTTAAAATACTTGTGGCAAATTATTAACCCTTTTAGTTAAAAGACATATCGTAGAAATTGTAAGTAAAAACACAACCTATACTAATTCTTTTCTCCCCTTTATTTCCTCCCGTGATCTGTTCCTCTCCACAGAACAGCTCACAGCTCCATTTCAACCATCAGGCACCTGAACAAAGTTAAGTTTCCAGCCAAAAGGTGCCTGATCATCAAATTCCGATAACTACATCGCCTTGCTCAAGGTCTATCGGTGCTTGAACTTGATCAAGCCAGTGAGAGGAAAAAGCTCTCACACACACGACCAAAAGCCTACCTAATGTTTAACGACTGAACGAAAGGTATACGATCGAGAACGAAAGCTCAAAGCTTTCTATCTTGATCTAAAAGTTCAAGTTGAAAAAACAGGTAAGTGGTCGTGGAAAAAAGATTTAACAAAGAAGTCTGGTTTTTAAACTCGTGAGGTCTGGTCGAGGTTTTTTTTGGCAGATAATCGTCTGGTAAAAATTACAACAACAAAAAAATAGAGCGGTGAAGTTTAAAGTGCGTTAAAGAATTCATCCGACTAATTGAGTTATAATATCATTAACTGTCTAGTTACTAGAATTAAGTAATCATTAGCACCAATAAGTGATTAATTGTGTAAATAAGTTTAATTTGTTGTCTGGAAGTAATAAAGAAAAATAAAGTGGAGAAGTGAACCTTGTGTCTTTACTGATGAATCGTGAAAGAATATAACAATCGTGGAAGAATAGAACATATCTAATGGTGATGGGAAGCCCAACCAAGATGTCTGAGCCTGATACGGCCGAGGACCTCACAGTGACAGAGGATGTGTTCCGCTGTCTCCTCTTCCAAAAAGAAGCTACAGGTGTCATCTTCAACTTTTTTAGGTGGTAGCCCAGGGGGCAGTGACCAGTCAGAAGTCCTGTTGTCAGCCTTAAATCTGGTCTGCTGAGTGAGAGCAGCTCTTTCGTTTTCTGTTCTGAGTACGTTATAAACCTCTTTGCCTGTCTTAACCCTAGAATATTTGTCCAGCGTGAGTGATTGTGTTCGTCCCCCATGACCTGATACGCATTGTTAGTCTGCTTTTCGAGTAGCCACCGAATGGCTCGGGTTCAATAAACTGATCATCCGCACCTTTTTTTGCCAGTTCATCCACCTTTTAATTGCCTTTAATGCCCTCGTGCCCTGGTACCCATACCAGCGTAATGCTGTTGCTCTGGGCCAGTTCTTTAAGAGAAGTTTGACAGTGCCAGACGATTTTAGACTCAAAGGTGTAGGACCCCAAAGCCTTGAGCGCCGCCTGACTGTCAGACATAATATATACTTTAGCACCGTGTATACCTCTGTTAGTAATTTCACGTACGTAGAGTTCGATGGCATGTATCCCTGCTTGAAAGATGGTTGGTGCAGAACCGATCGATTTATACAGCCTTAATCTTGATCCGTAGACCCCGCTACCCGTTCTGTCTCCCATCTTGAATCCATCCGTGTACCAAATCAGAGATCTTTTTTCCAAGATATGTCTACTGTTGAGCCAATAATCTCTGCTTTCAAGGATCAACTTAAACAGTATATCAAAGTTGTGCCTCTTCAGCATGGCATCTGAGACTGAGTTGGTCACTGGATCATCTGTGAATTCTTCAAGGATTTTCCAGTGACCAGTCCAGTCAACCTTATTGCGCTGGAGGCAGCCTCCTTTTTAGATGATTCCGACAATAAATGAGAAGACGTGTTGGCAAAGGCACCTTCAATATCAAGGAAAGCATAAATGCAATGCATCGATAGCATCTTCTAGTTTTTCAACTAGACTGTGTAGTGCTGTTATGATTGATTTGCCTTCCTGATATTCGTGCTAGTTAGCGTGTAGCGGCGTGATGTGTTGGTCAATAATTTTCTCCATTGACTTAAGAAGAAAGGAGGATAGGCTTATCGGACGATATGCTTTGCGTTGATCCGTTGGTCGCCCCCACCCTTGGGTATAAAAACTACCCTTACCACTCTCCACAGATTGGGGATATGGCTGAGTTGATAGCTGGCCCTAAATATTTTGATGAGTATTGGCAACAGATCATCTAGGCCCTGCTGCAGGAGAGCTGGGAAGATTCCGTCAGCACCGGGAGATTTGTAGGCTTAAAAGGAGTTAAGCTAAGAGCGCTCCAACCAAGACAGACGACTGTAGTCATTGTCGAATGGTTTTTTTTGAAATTTTTTTCTACAAGGTACTGGAATTTTTGATTAAGTTTTTAAGTTAGGGAATTGTATAATGATTTGATGTATTTTTCATGGATTTTGTTAATTTTAGTCATTTAAATTAAAACGTTATAGTTAATGAACTTCTTGTACTGAATATTCTTATGAAGGTATTGTACATTATTTTCGGTTTTGACACGTGTCATCTCGGCTTTTAGCCGGCGCGGCGGTAGTTTTCCCCTACGTCAGGCGTAATGCCAAGACTTCGGGGATTTGTCATTCGTTCGTTATGTCCTTATGTATTGTCTGTAGCGTCCTGTCCGTAGTTCAGGAATTTGCGAACCGTTCCGTTATTATTAAAAGGAGTTAATGGCCCACCTTACTGTCCCAGTTAAAGATTTTACCCGAGGTGCTCCTCAGTGTGCGTGTTGACCCACAGCGCGCGTTGAGTGATTGACTTCCTCTGTATTCTTCTGACATTGAACAATCAGAGTCAGTGGTGTAGGATCCATCAGTCCTGGAGGAGGCTTAGCCATTGGAGTGATCTTTTAAGACTACTTTTTGGAGGCGTGCTGTTGCAGGTATATGGTAAATCTCCTCACAGAACTTCCTCCAGGTTTTCCTCTTGGACCTCCTTAATTCTTTGTTATACTCAGTCAGGGCCTGCTTTTATTGGTTCCAGGCTCCTGAGCGCTTGGCTTTATTGAAGAGTTTTATTGATTTAGCTCTTAGTTTACTTAGTGTCCTGTTCCACCAAGGCACATTGCTGGCTGCCTCTCTGTGTCTAGCAGGATAACTATTTTCGTAGCTTTGGATGATCAGGTCCTGTAGCTGGTTTGAGGCCCTTTCTAGGTCCTCCAGAGATTCTAGCGGGGCGTCATCGAGTTCTTGTATGTTCGTCCTAATGTGATCGCGATAGATAACCCAGTTAGTTCTCTTGGGAACCCGCACTGCTTCCAGCTGCACGTAAGCTTCCTTTATATCAAATCTTATGTGTTTATGATCTGATAGAGAGGGCTCCAAGTTTGGACTAGCTATCGTAAGATCCAGAACTTCTTGTCAAACAATGTAAGTAAAGGTTGCTATATTGACTTTCTTTATTATTTCAATATTGTTTCTAATGAAATTATCTAATAGGTACTCACCTCGGCTGTTTATTCCAGTGCTTCCTCAGATTGTGTGGTGGGCGTTTGAATCACATGATGAACTTTCTATTGTGGTTTTTTAAGCAGCACAAAAGCTGCGTGACTTCCCTTGGAAGTGGTGGTTGATCCCCTGCTTTCTCCTGTGCGTCGGCACATCCACTAAGGCAGCGACCAGATCGCTATCGATTAGCTCTGGAATAGCAAGAAATTTAATCTTTGGTTTGAACAGTAGGGCATCATAGACTAACTTAACATGTTTTGATGGAAGTCCCTTTATCAGTCTTCCATGAACCCAAGGTACCCTGTATAAGAGCCATATCCAGCCCCTCCAGCACGAATCTCCTGCTTTGGCATGATGGATGTCGATTTGGAGGAACTCTAGACTGGCTCTATCGGCTGCCCTTGGCAGGGAGTGACGGGCCTTTTCCTTTGGGTACATTGGTCCTTCGGGATTTTTGACGGCCTGTGGTCCCCTCTTTTACAGGATCTTTTATTTTGTCGGTGGCCGGTGTACTTTTTTGCCACTTCCACATTTTTCCCTGTTTCAATGCGGGCCTTGGAGGGTCCCGGCACCGCAAGTGCCTCCTTTGGAGTTGTCGGAACTAGATCGGTTCGATCCCTTAGATCCCTTAACCACCAAAATGAAACTAGAACTAAGCAAAAAAAAAATTTGTGAAAAGAATTAAAAAATTTTCTCTCTAAACAAGCTGCCACCACATACTCTTCTAGTCTCAGTAGGAAGATCATTCCACATTCTAATACCTTGAACAAAAAATTGTAGCTCAGTTATTCTATAACGAAATTGTGGTGTTATTAAGGAAATAGTTCTTTGTGATTGAGTAATGCAAATTTTTTCAAAAAGATACTTTGGTGTCCTATTTTTAATAATGTTCCACAAAAACGGAGTAGTACGATACTCAATATATTTTAATATAGGGCACCCAATGATTGAGTTAGTGTAAGGGGACACATGATCAAAGCTTCTAATATTATATATATAACGTGCTGCAGAATTGAAAGCCATATTAAGTTTTCTTTGTGAGTCAGAGTCCAGTCGACAAAAAATCTCACATCAATAAACAAACAAGGGCAACAGCAGTGATTTGACCAACATCATCCTGGTTCCAAGCTCCATAAATTTGAGATACAAAGCCCTTCACGTGATGAGACCAAGATAGCGTTTTGTTAAAGATAATTCCTAAGTATCCTTGTAGGATACTACAATGCCATTCAAAAAGATTTTAGGAAAATCCGTTGCATCAATGCACTCTCGATAGACAACAATTGAGTCGGACTTGGATGCGTTGAGAAGTATTTTGTTATCAAGAGCCCAGTCATTGATAGATGAGATATCCTCATTTATCCTGTGGACGGCATTCTCTATCAAGCCAAGAGGCCTGGAAATATACAAGTGAACGTTATCGGCATACATGTGAAAGCTACAATTCTTTATGCATGTTAGGAGGTCATTGGTGTAAAGGGAGAAAAGAAGCGGACCCAAGATAGATCCCTGAGAAACACCAGTATGTATGTCAAGAAAACTCGAATACAATCCGTTACAGAAGACTTTCTGCGTGCGGCCCACAAGATAAGTCCAGATCAATTTACAGGCAGAGTCCGTAAAGAAGAACTGGCTAGATAACTTCTGAATCATAGTGATATGATGAACTCTGTCAAAAGCCTTAGAGAAGTCAAGCAGAACAAGAAATGATAACAAGTCACGATCAATTGCACAGCGAATATCATCGGTCACCTTAAATAATTCTGTTACGCAGCTATGTTTAGGTCTAAATCCTGACTGAAGTGGACACAGGAGATCTTGATTATTAATGTAGGATAGCATCTGCGTGTGTAAGAGCCTCTCAAATACTTTAGATAAAAATGGAAATATAGCCATAGGGCGATATTTTTCAACATTAGTGCAATTTTTTTTTGGTATGGGGATTACCTTCCATTTCTCAGGGAAAATTAATGTAAAAATTATTGTACTAAATATGTGCGGAAGAGATGGCAACACAACCGGCAGGAGCATTTTAATGAAAGTAGGATGCACATTATCAAGACCTACTGACTTAGACTTGATAGAGAAAAACGCCTTATTAACATCGCGAGTGGTTACTGAAGCAAACGAGAAACCTTCGTAAGGATTACTCAATGAAGGAAAGCCGATCTGGATAATGTCGTTATTACAATTGCCGCTCGAAAATTGACCAGTCTTTATTTCGTAAGCAGCGGAAACGTTCAGGCACTATTGCGCTGAGAGATCAAAGATTTAACTCTCGCATTAAACCAAGGACAGCTATCATCAATAACTCTTCGCGTTCTGCTTATGAAGGAGTTCACTAAGAAGATGTTTGAAATAGCACAGTTGCTCATCTGAAGATGTAAGATAGTAGACCTCCTCCCAATCAAAGGAATATGCCTCAATTAGCAGATAGTTTAGATCATAAGAAAAGGTCTTTTCAGGACAAATCGCGTTCCCTGCATCATATGTTAAAAAAGATAAAACAACCGTCAGTACAATGTTCTTTTCAGCTCATGCATTTCTCAACCTATTGTCGCTCATTCCGGCGTCCCTCAAGGCAGCCACCTCGGTCCATTAGTTTTCATCCTTACAATAAATGATGTTGATTGTGTCATCAAACACTCAGAGCTGTCCATTTATGCTGATGACATGAAAATAGTTAAACATATCTCCTCCACAACCGACTCTCTTCTTCTCCGAAAAGACCTCCATTCGTTCACTACATGGAGCATGAAAAACTTTCTTGAGCTCAACGTCTCCAAATGCCAGTCCATCTCTTATTACCGCAAGCGTCTTACCACCACCTCGAGAATCTACATGTAAACCAACGTACCAGTCCCTTTGTGTGACCTAGGAATAATCTGTGATAGCGAACTCAATTTCCGTTCCCATATTGATAGCATAATTAACAGAGCTAACTCTCCGCTAGGATTTGAGAAGCCCTGGTCTAGAGAGTTCTGCAATCCTTATGTTTCTAAATCTCTCTATATATTCTTCGGTAGGCCTCTCCTTGAATATGCCAGCCAGGTATGGCCAGCTACACAAACAGCCCACATTAACAGAATTAAATCTGTCCAGCGTAGGTTCATTCGCGTTGCTAGACGTGATCTTCCGTGGGTAGACAGATTTTCCACCTTATGAAGACCGTCTGAAACTGATCGACTTACAACCTCTAAGTAAACGTCGTGATGTTTCCGACATTCTCTTCATTCATCAGCTATTAGCTGGTGCCATAGACTGCCCTTCAATCCTGCAATCTTTATCCATCTATACCAATCTTCGCAACCTTAGGTCCACTCCCATTTTCCGACTCGACCGCCATAGCACGAACTACGCTCAACGCGAACCAATTACCAGGATGTTACGAAAAGTCAACGACCTTCCCTCCTTTGACTTCCATCTGAGTTAATCGTCCCTTCACAAAGCCTTATATCTTGATCCCGCTCATCTTGATCGCCTGTCTTAAATTGTCTTCCTCCCAGTCTGTATTTACCATTATTGTAGCTTACACTATCTGTTATGACTTATTATTTATTTATTATAGCTTGTAGTATTAGTATTATGTTATAGCTTGTATTATTAATTTTTGATTTCGTATTATTATGTTATAGCCCCCCTGCTAGGTCCCAACCAAAGCAGGAGGGATGTGGAGCCCTTTCTCAATACAAGGCTGCCGTGATCCTCATCGAGTACCTTGGTAGGAAGCCAAGGTGCACCCCTAAGAAGCGGGAGAGATTGGTTCCTAGGTGGCCAAAGGCAGAAATTTCTTCGAACGCAGGAAGGTTTTCGTGGCTAAGGACCCGGCTTTCTGCAACAAAATCGAGGAGCACGTGGTTGAAAAACTGGTGGTGAAGAAAAGGCTGCGGAGTACATCCCAAAAAACCTTGAAAAGGAACTTAAAGCCAGCTAAAAGGCACCAAGCGTAAAGCCAAATTCGGTACCAGGACCGTCTGCATCGGGGGCACCGATTAAGTCGGCAAGCGATGGCGCCAAAAATAATCTAATTGTAGCTCTCATCCCCTACGAAAAAATGTCCATGCAGAGGTGCAAGATCGCTGAGATAAGGCTACTGGATGAGCTGGTCTTGCATCTGGAGAAGATGGTGGGTCAGCCGATGCCGTCATTTGACGGAGCAGGTTGGTTCATTGACGTTAAAATCATAAAGTGCAATGTTCTAGTCGGTGACGGAAGAGGTGAGGGGCCCACCTAGCGAGCCGTGCTAAGCTCGTCGGATCGGGGTGGGTTCTTGTCTCGCTCTCCTTGGTGCACTCACCCGAACATTTTTTTGTGGGCACTCTTAAGTCCTCAGGACTAAAGCACGAAGGCATGAAAAGGAGAGAAGAGCAAGTATTAAGGATTATAAGAAAAAGGAATCGACAATATTATGCCCCTGACGAAAAAAATCACCTCAGCCTCTGTATGGTCCGAGGCTTGTAGGACTAGCCCTCCCCAACCTATGACTGTACGTCATCCATCATTTGGTAAAGTCCCTATAAGTAAAGACAGTTGCCCGGAGCTTAACGATAGGGAGAGAGAGTGACTAGAGAGGAATACTAATTAGGGCTTCACACCATCATGACCTAGAAGTCACGAAAGAATTCATACAAAAAAAAAAACCATGAAAATGTTAAATGTTATGCGAATTATTATATAAAACGCAAAATGGTTGGCTCCAATAAGAAATTCAAATATCCAGCCAGTTCGACAAAACAAAAAGAAAGATTCTTACTTTCTACGGAAGGAGGCGACAGGCTCTGTGAATCCAATACCCAAAACAAACGCGATTGGGGCAACCTTCGCATCAAGGACCCTTTTTACTGTAGTCATACATATACGAACAAGCCTGAGTCTTACACATACGTATTTTCAATTCACATGCTATGGGAATAGGTAATTCAACGACTTTTGTTTATTTAACTCATTAACTTGATTACCACCAAATAAAGAAAAGTTCAATTTTTATAGAAAAGATTTACGTTTGAGTAAATTATATCTTATTAATCAATAAACTGCGCAAGACGTAAGCGAAGTGATTGCTTCCAAGTATAACTTTTATATTTTGCTTTAACTAGACCTAAAATAATTATTTTTGTTTTTATATCTGTAAATATAACTAAAATTCAATTTATAATAACTATACCGAATGTTTTTTTTTCTTTATTTCGTGTTTTTTAACCCTTAATCCAGTACTGTAAATTTATACTTACCATTGTTGTCTTCATTAATATATCGTTATTTGAATTTCCTACCGATTCAAATTACGAAAGTAGATAGAGAAGGTAAAGCTTACTTAGAGAATTAAATAGCAATGGTAAAGATTTGTCGTTTTTTTAATCCAATTATCTCATATGAATGTCGGCACTTTCTGTAATTAGTTGAAATAATACAACTCTCTCGATTACTAGCTAATTTATTATTACTTCAAAATGTATATTTTATTGTTAATGCATGTATGCAAAGAGTAATATTTACTGTGTATAATAGCAGCTTACGGCAACATATTATAAAGAATTATAAATTTATTAATTCCTGTTGAGACTCTTTGAGGATTTGGGTTGGCTCAAAAGGCGAGTATTTTGCCTCTTTCAACATTTTAAGTAAAAAAATTTTTTTTTCTTAATAAAACGTCACCACATGCTAGAGTATAGTAAGCAACTAGTAATGTTTTCTTTATTCAATTATGTTTAACTAAATTATAATAATTCGACAATGTTAGATAATGTGGAAGTTATGACTTAAGATAAAAATTCCTATGGTTTGTTTTGACTAGTAACGTATTTGATCTGTTAGAACTGCACTAGAAAAAGTTAGCAATCAATTTCAGAAGAACATACATGTAAAATTTCTCAGGATTTTCAAAATTGTGTAAACTAAAAAAATGAAGACGAAGATACAATAATTGTCGTATCCCCAATTGAAATGGAAACAAGGAAGATATAACCTTTGGTCGTGGCTACTTTTAAAATGATATCAAATGAATTCGAATATGGGATGAAATTAGTAGCATATATATTAAACAGAATTAATATGTGCTTCACCCGATTTTTTTTTGAGGGGGAAAATTCTTTATGCACCATCAAAGGCGGTGCCTTGCCCTGGTGTGTGGGACTCGCGCAGACTAAAAAACCTCCTCCTTTCAGTTATGTCTCCATCCCGGGACTACTTTTCGTATTACTTCAGGGTGGTACCTATTACGCCATCATTGGCTTCTTATGTTCCAGGTCTTATCCTACTATAGTTCGTCCAGTGCTTCTGGGGTTTCGTTTTTCTTTTGTTGCAGGATCTTCTGGATAAATACTGCAACTCGGTCCCATTGCGCTTTACCTCTGAGCATGCTGTTCACTATATCCTCGGGCGTGACTCCCCCGAGCTCTTCTTCTAGCTTCTGTCTCTCTGCGTTCCACCTTCTGCATTCGAAGAAGGTGTGTTGGGCGTCGCCTTTCTGGGAGTCGCCGTATTGGCAGGCTGGGCTTTCTGTTTTTCTCATTTTATGGAGGTAAGCGTTAAGGTACCCGGCTTCACCCGCATTAGGTTGTATGAATAATATTATTAATCAATTTGCAAAATTTAAGGTTATTAGATAATTAAATACATCCTAAATTGCAAAAAAAATTCAATTTTTGATCTCGTGCCTAGTGTATGAATTCTAACCTGCACGGATTTCAAAACTACTGGGCACATAAGGTTAATAAATGAAATAAAACATAAAAATAATACTTAAGCCAACACGTGGGATTCCTTTTCCAATTGCTCTTCCGCAGAAGCAGTCGAAGCAATCCTCCTTTTTCTAGAAAAAAATTTCCACTTTCGATGCACTGTTACAAAACCTGGACCTTTTTAATTTTCCCTTGATCAATATCGCCTTTTTATTTGAATTCCGAAAATTGCTCATCGGATTCACAGCACCAGAAAAAGAAAAAAACTCTCTGCACTTGAAATACTCCGAAATATGGGCGCTAAAATTTTAAATTTAAAGAAAAATGAATCTGGAGGAGTAATCAAACATTTACCTAATTCAGTCGTCTGGAAATGGATTGTTTTAGACTTCTGTATAGGATCGATCCAATTTGAAAATATGTACTCGTCTACGAAATTCAAAAAGCTTTGATCCACTTCTGAACCTCTAAAACTAAACGGAAAACAATTGCAGCCAACGTAGAATCATGAGCTGGTATCATTGTTTTGGCATGAAAATGAGTAACATCGAAAATTTGTACTTCGCCTGCAGAAACATTTCTAGGATGTGCTAAATAATTATATTTATCACATGTAGAAAAATATGCCTTGCGGATTACTAGGTGTGTCCCTAATTGCATTCACCACCTTCATATCATGAATATTGTGAATACACCAACTCTCTTCCAAGCATACAACAAAACGCAACCGATTTAATTTCACTGACAAAATATTATTTCAGTACGAGTAATTACAAATTCCATTCCTTTTTTTTAAGTGACACATCTTTAGCTTTCTGGGAGCATTGAGCGAATGGTTAATAACAGTATAAGACTGATCGATTGCAGATAAATATTTTCTAATAAATTGATTGTTTTCAATAATATTGTTTAGTTGCCCACAAAATAATTGCTTTATAGCTTATTATTTTTTTATACACTGTTTAGAGACCGGAA
The DNA here is from genome assembly GCA_964036015.1 of Leptarthrus brevirostris. Lineage (NCBI taxonomy): Eukaryota > Metazoa > Arthropoda > Insecta > Diptera > Asilidae > Leptarthrus > Leptarthrus brevirostris. The sequence goes on from OZ038376.1 coordinate 4,272,034, forward strand.
AAGTTTAAGTTTAATCAGAAAAAATTTTTGAGGGAAATGAGTGATTAAGTGCAATGAAAGAAAAAAATCTAATTAGAAATATTACAAGATCCCAAGAAATTTCAGTAGGTCTGTTCACGTACTTAGTTTTGGGTAAATGCATTTTTTTTTTTTTTTATATATGATGATGCCAAAGCTCAGGGGATGCCCTATGATGCTTAAGCACAGCCTTGGCAGGAAAGGAATTAAGGATGAGGGAAATGGGTTAGGAGTTTGGGTGAAGGAGGTGTCGATGTACGCCCCGTTTGAAAGTTTCAGGCTGATAAGACGAGGGAAAAACAGAAGATGGTAAACTGTTCCACATTCGTGTTGTTCTGCTTAGAAAAGATTCCCGAAATTTTACGGTACGTCCAAATTTGACCTGGAGAGTATAGGGGTGGGAGCGACTCGTTGATCTTGTATCGCGCGTTGTCATGAGTCTACAAGGAATCAGGCTAGCAATTTCGTTAGAACAACGGCCATGGAAATAACGATAGAAGAGTGAGAGACAACCGACATTCCGTCGATGCTCCAGAGAGTCAAGACCATCAGAGATTGAGGGATCGCCAATAAGCTTAACAGCTTTACGCTGAACTTTGTCTAACGCGGACAGTGCGGTGTGTCCGGCCCCTGCCCAAATATGGGAATTATATTCAAGTCTAGGCCTAATGTGGGACTTGTAGATCAGCGCTAAGTCAGGTGGGGTGAAATATTTCTTACATCTCTGTAGAAAACCCAAACATTTCATCGCATTTTTAGCGATTGCAAATATATGATCAGTCCAGCTAAGATTGCTGGATATCTCGATACCCAAGATGTTTAGGGAGGGTGAATTGGGTATATTCACTCCGTCGACTGAAATGGGTTGGGGGTGAACTGGGCGTTTTTTAAGGGACATTAAACAGCATTGGGTTTTGGATGCATTAAACGTAACACGATTTGCTCTGCCCCAAGCAAGGACCTTGGAAATGTCGTTGTTTAATGATCTAAACATGCGTTCCCGATTGGCTTCTGTAGCATTTTCACGTGAGTTCATAACAGAATCAAATGAGTACGCGAAATCAAGGGTGCTGTCGTCGGCGAAACTATGAATAGGATTGAGAGTAAGGGATAAGAGATCATTAATAAAAAGAAGAAATAAGGTTGGTGAAAGAACTGAACCCTGAGGTACACCGGCATTTATTTCGTAGGAATCAGATGTAACTCCGTCAATTACTACACGAATTGAACGGCCTGACAAAAAACTCTCTATCCATTTAACGAGGGTAGGGTGCAGACCAAATGTTTGAAGTTTGGCTAAAAGGGCAGCATGCCAGACTCTATCAAAAGCCTTTGAAATATCAAGAGCGACGATTTCAGACTCACCAAAATTATGAAGACAATGATTCCAACGTTCCGTTAGAGCCGTTAGTAAGTCTCCGGTTGAGCGGCCAGTGCGGAAACCGTACTGGCAATCGTTGATAAGATGGTTGTTTTCTAGATATTTCAACAACTGAGAGTTGATGAGTGATTCAAAAACTTTAGATATGATCGAGGTTAGTGCAATTGGTCTGTAGTTAGAGGGGTCGCATGCCTCTCCTTTTTTAAGTATCGGCTGGACATGAGCAAGTTTCCATACACTTGGAAACATTCCTGTTGAATATGACAGGTGAAAAAGTTTGCGCAGAGGTTTAGCTAAAGCAGAGGCGCAGCATTTTAAAACAAGGGGCGAGAAACCATCAGGGCCAGTAGCTTTGGACACGTCGAGTTTTGAAAGTACTCTAAAAACTTCGCGAGTGCGAAAGTGTAGCATTATGATATTTTTACTCAAACGCGTTCACGTACTCATGAAATGGGGGGAAATTTGCTGACGTAACATTTCCCCTACTTAAAAATGTTAGTCCAAATTTACCCGAAGAAATAAGTTGAGTACTTTTGTTAAGCTTTGTTATAAAGCCACTAATTGTCACTTTGACAGTTATTGCTTTAGTTTTTGTCCAAGACTACTCAAACTCGTTCACGTACTATTGGTATTTGGTAACTTCTCCTATTTAACATTTTTACTCAGAATATTTCTGATCAAAAAGTACGTGAACAGACCTAGTATCTTCATCTTTCTCATTTAAGGCTGGTTGTCGTCCAATCGAGCATGTTCTCATAACCAGATTATGCTCTCTGAAGTTGAAGGTGGTTAAGAGAGAAGAAGGAAGAAGAAGAAACTCTCAAGCTGTGCGGTTGCAAATTTTTGTCGCTGTTTGGATTTTGCTTGTTTTTATTTGGTTTTTCTGCTCTTTGGTCGAGTTTTTGTTGATATTTCGTCTTCGCTGACCTTGAACTTTGTTTGCTGTTTGAGTTTGCTGTCTATGCAGTTTTTTTCTGCGGAGTGTCGTCGATTTTCATCATGGCTAGTTGGATTCTGCTCCTGCTTCCTCAACTGACCGCTTCTCCTAGGGTAAGCCCATTAAGATATGCCTCTGCCGATTCATTTTTGTTGCTTTTCTAATTTCTGTTGATTTTTTGTTTGGTTTTTCGGCGTTTGCACCCGAGTGTACCTGTGGAATACAAGTTAAGTTTACGTTTGCTCGGAGGATTCTCCAAAGGTAAACCTCTACGTATATTCCTCTGCCGAGGCTTTTTGGTGCTCTTTCAATTTTTAGTTGTTTCTTTCGGATTGTTTGTGCTTAATTTGTACCTGGATGCACCTATGAATTCATCACTGGATATTGACGCTATCCCTGATCTTAAGAAGCGGATTGCATTTCATGTCAGTATTCTTCTCTGTTAGTGCCATCTCTCTGTCAGCTGTCGAATCTCTGTTTGCCAGCTTAAGCTTTCAGGCATAACCGGCATTACTATCCCTCTTTTATGAAGCGTGGGACTGGTGGCGTCAGACAGAGTGCCCACAATTGGAAGCTATTTTAACTGACGGAGTACCTTGAAGCAATCGGGACCAAGTTGATCGATTTGCCGGAAAAATTGAGTACTCTAATGTTGCCAAGCAACCAGCGGGGCAGACGGCTCTGGTTCCCTCAACCTCTAAAGGCCAAAAAGTGGGATGTTCTGCGGTAACAACAGGCACAGGGCTGCACCCAAACCGAACTGATCTGGTTAAAACAACACCCAAGGTGACACTTGTGGTACCGGGCCCCTCTAAGGCCCGCACCGAACCAGACAGGAAAGAGGAAGTGGCAGGGAAAAGTACGCCTGCCACCAACCAATCAAAAGGCTCTGTAAAAGAGGGCCGGCCAAAATCCCGAAGGACCGATTCATCCAAAGGAAAAGGGCCGTCACACTCTACCAAGAGCAGCCGATAGAGTCACTCTAAAGTTCCTCCAAATCAATCTCCATCATGCTAAAGCTGCCACTGATGTGCTTGGCAGGAGATTCGTGCTGGAGGGGGGTTCCTCTTATACAGGAACCTTGGGTTCATGGAAGGCTGATTAAGGGACTTCCATCAAAACAGGGTAAGTTAGTCTATGATGGCGAGCATGGAGCTCCTCGTGCCGCATTGATGTTCAAGCCAAAGATTAACTTTCTTCCTATTCCAGAGCTAATTACTAGGGACCTGGTTACAGCCTTAGTGGATGTGCCGACGCACAGGGGAAAACAGGAGGTTGTCATAGCCTCTGCCTATTTCCCTGGAGACTCGGACCAACCACCACCTCCAAGGGAAATTACGCAGCTACTGTGCTACTGCCAAAAGCACAATAGAAAATTCATCATTGGATGCGATGCGAATGCCCACCTTATTATCTGGGGAAGTACCGGGACAAACAGCCGAGGTGAGTACCTTTTAGACTATTTCATTAAAAACAATATTGAAATATTAAATAAAGGCAATAAAGCAACCTTTACTAACATTGTTCGCCAAGAAGTTCTGGATCTTACGATAGCCAGTCCAAACTTGGAGAACAACATTATTAATTGGCACGTGTCGGATGAGCCCTCTTTAGCAGATCATAAACATATAAGATTTGATATGGAGGCCCCTCATGTGCAGCTGGAAGCGGTCAGAGTTCCTAAGCTAACCAACTGGGACATCTATCGGGAGCACATCAGGACGAATATACAAGAATGACTAGAATCCCAGGAGGATCTTGAAAGGGCCTCAAAACAGCTACAAGACCTGATCGTACAAAGCTACGAAAATAGTAATCCTGTCAGACACAGAGAGGCAGCTAGAGATGTGCCTTGGTGGAACAGGACACTAAGCAAACTAAGAGCTAAATCAAGAAAACTCTTCAATAAAGCCAAGCGCTCAGGAGCCTGGGACGACTACAGACAGGCCCTGACTGAGTATAACAAAGAACTAAGGAGGTCCAAGAGGAAAACCTGGAGAAAGTTCTGTGAGGAGATTGACAATCTACCTGCAACAGCACGCCTCCAAAAAGTACTCTTAAAAGATCACTCCAATGGCATAGGCCTCCTCCAGAGGACTGATGGCTCTTACACCACAGACTCTGAGGAAACACTGAAACTACTCTTGGAAACTCACTTCCCTGAGTGTTCACTGCCAGAAGAAAACAGAGGAACTCAATCACTCCACGCCGCTACATGCAAACCAGCACGCATATCAGGCAGGCAAATCAACTATAACAGCATTACACAGTCTGGTTGGGAAACTGGAAGATGCTGTTAATGGTAGGGGCATTGCCCTTTGTGCCTTCCTTGATATTGAGGGTGTCTTTGACAATACGTCTTTCACGTCCATCGAAGGAGCGGCCATCGATAGAGGTATTGATCTGTCGACGGTGCAATGGATTGGGACAATGCTAAGTAACCGGAACATCACAGCGAGGCTGGGGGACAATTCGGTAACAGTAAGGGCCACTAGAGGTTGTCCTCAGGGGGGAGTTCTTTCCCCACTGTTGTGGTCACTTGTTATCGATGATCTCCTGGTCAAACTGACCAACGCTGGCTACGATTGCCAGGGCTACGCAGACGACCTGGTCATTACCATAGGGAGCAAGCAGGACAGAATCATCTCAAGAAGACTGCGAAATGCTCTAAACATGGTACAATCCTGGTGTGCTAGGGAGCGGCTCAGAGTCAACCCTAGTAAAACAACCATTATACCATTCACAAGAAAAAGGAAGCTAAGGCTAGAGGCTCCTACTCTTGAAGGAACACGCATAGAATTCTCAAGTGAGGTCAAATATCTAGGAATAATCCTAGATCAAAGACTCACTTGGAATCCTCAACTTAACAGGGTTACAGGAAAGGCTATGAGTTCCCTATGGCCCTGCCGAAGACTCTTCGGAAAGACCTGGGGACTAAGGCCCAAAATGGCCCTTTGGGCATATGAAACAATCATAAAACCCGTGGTCACCTACGCAGCGCTCGTGCGGTGGCCAAAAGTAGAACAAAAGACAGCGCGGTCCGCACTGCAAAAACTGCAGAGGTCAGCATGTCTAGGTGTTACAGGCGCCATGCGCACATGCCCCACGGCAGCTATGGAGGCCCTATTAAACCTCCCCCCTTTACACATACACCTAAAGAAGGAGGCTGCCTCGAGCGCAATAAGGCTGACTGGCGCCAATCTCCTCACAGCAGGGAATTGGTCTGGCCACAGGAAAATCCTTGAAGAATTCAAGGGTGATCTGGTGATCAACTCAATAATAGATATTATGCCGAAGAGGCATAACTTTGATATACCATTCAAGCTGATCCTTGAGAGCAGAGATTATTGGGTCAACAATAGACATATCTTTGAAAGAGGATCTCTGGTTTGGTACACGGATGGATCCAAGATGGAAGACAGAACAGGCATCGGGGTCTTTGGACCAAGATCAAGGATATACAAATCGCTTGGTTCTACACCAACCATCTTCCAAGCAGAGATACATGCCATCGAAATCTGCGCACGCGAAATTGCTAATAGAGGAATACGCGGTGCTAAAATATATATTATGTCCGACAGTCAAGCTGCACTTAAAGCTCTGGGATCCTACACCTTTGAGCCTAAAATCGTCTGGGACTGTCTCACTGCTCTTAAAGAACTGGCCCGGAGCAACAGCATCACGCTGGCATGGGTACCAGGGCACGAGGGCATAGAAGGCAACGAGAAGGCGGATTACCTAGCAAAAAAAGGTGCGGATTCTCAGTTTATTGGACCGGCGCCATTCTGCGGCTACTCAAAAAGTCGAATAGCAATGCGTATCCGGTCATGGGAGGACGATTGTAAGCACTCACACTGGACAAACAGCCCAGGGTCAAGACAAGCAAAGAGGTTTATAACCTACTCAACACAGAAAACGAAGGAGCTGCCCTCACTCAGCAGACCAGATTTAAGGCTGACAACAGGACTTTTAACTGGTCACTGTCACCTGTCGATTCTGTCTAGAAGAGGAAGAGACTGCGGAACATATCCTCTGTCACTGTGAGGCCCTCGGCCGCATCAGGCTCAGACACCTTGGTGAGGCTTACCCATCACCGTCAGAAATAGCCAAGATAGCCCTCAGGAAAATTTTAGGACTGATAAGGGAACTAAAAATTGACGGGGCGGCCTAATAATGAACCTGGATCATGTCAGAAAAGATCAAACTGGTCGCAGTGACTAAAGGATGCGGAATAGTCCTTGATCCAACTCTTAATAATAATAATAATAATATGCTATGGTTTTGTCTCGCTCTGAATCCACTATCACGTGCCTTGGATGCCACCGGTTATGGGTATAATATACGACACGACAGGGAAAATATTCATAAAATCACGCACCTCATGTATATGGAAGACATCAAATTATACGCTTCCTCGAAACCTCATCTGCAACAGCTGCTGCAGACTACTCTGGATTTTTCCAATGACATCCGGATGGAGTTCGGAGTTGACAAATGTAGGACGCTTCATGTGACGAGGGGAAAACATGAACTTGTGGGATTCGATCTCCCATCCGGGGACACTATTGAACCAATGGGGGAGGGCGAACTCTACAAGTATCTTGGATTCGAACAATCACGTGATATACCTCACACGGACATAAAGCGAGCGCTAGAGACCAAATATACAGGCCGGTTGAACAGTCTTCTAAAAACTAGCCTTAATGGGAAAAATCTCATTAAGGCTATAAACACGTATGCAACACCAGTCCTTACTTATTCCTTTTGGGTAATTAAATGGACACAGACGGACTTAGAAGCACTAGACAGAAGAACGCGAACGATGTTGACAAGATACAGGGCACACCATCCTAACTCCTGTATAGAACGACTAACGTTACAGAGGTGCGAGGGCGGTCGCGGCCTGATAGACATAAAGTCACTGCATTATAAACAAGTGAAGTCTATCAGAGAATATTTTTATAGAAAAGAAGATAGTTCTCCATAGCATGCAGCAGTGATCAAAGCCGACAACAAACAAACACCACTTGATTTGCACAACAGAATGCTGGATAATACACTAACGTCCATTGTAAGCATTTTGTGGCTAAGAATGGAGCTGATGTTGTCCCGTATGTAACCGTATTGAGTTTGAAGCAACTTACAGGTTGATCTGGAGTGTCTCTCCACAGGATGAGCTGGTAGATTTGATCATCGTCATGCAAAACAACTTGCCGATACATTTTTTCTATGTCGGCTGTGAAGACAAAACGCGGTAATCTGAAGCGTAGTGTAGTATAGTAGGACCTTTGTATAGGATATCGTTTAAAGATATGTTGGATGACGATTTTGCCGATGCGTCGAATACCACTCTGAGTTTGGAGTGATGGATGATTTCCGCTGGCTTTACTAGCTTCATGTGTCCCAAACTTATGTATTAATGCATAAATTCGGTATATTGTGCCTTAATAGCAGTTTGCTTATTAAGTCTTCGTTCTAATGATAAAAATCTTTTGAGGGCAATGTCTCTTGATTCCCTTAGTGTTTTGGGACTTTGTGAAAATGGCAACCTTACTATAAATTTGCCTTCTGATGTTCTTTTTGTGTTTTGGTTGAAGTGGTTCACGCACGTCTGCTCCGACACTGTTATACTGGTCTCATCATCCGAAGTATTCACTTCTTCTAGTTTCCAGAATTTTTCTAACTGCTCCTCGGTTCTTTCATCTTCGGTTCCTCGTCAATCATGCCAGATACCACCCATCCAAAAACAGTGTTCTGTAACGTTGGGAGGTTGTGTGCTAGCCTTATTTGGCCAATTGACATGATTTGGTAGTAGATTTCGGCTCCAATTAGAAAATCTACGCGATCGGGTCGGTTGAACTGCGGATCTGCTAGGTTTATATTGGAGGGATTGGACCACTTTGTTGTGTCCAATGGTTGCGTCGGTTGATGAGACGTTATCTTTAGCAAGATGAAGGCTTCCAGTCTAGTAGAAAAGCCGCAGGTTCTTGATTGTAATAATACGTTGACCGATTCCCTGAATATGCATGAGCTCTGACGTTTCGTTTAATCCAAGTTTCTTGAATACTCTTTATGTTATAAAGGTAAGTTGAGAACCGGAATCGAGGATTGCTCTACACTCCACGCTAGCACCTTTATATCTTTTCGGTCGAGCACCATGTGTTGATAGAGACGTTGCATTCTCTTCCGATCAGCTACTGTCTTCAATTGCGTATGAGTACCTGCAGGCTGACTGTTTATATGGGTTGAAGTAACTGCCTTTTCGAGTTGCACAAATGTATTATGTTTTTTGACATACTTCGAACATCCTCTTGAAGTACACTTTGGTGCAAAATGTCCAGGTCTAAGGCAATTTGTGCACAAGTTGGTCTTTCGTAGAAGATTTAATCTGTCAGATGGTGCCATTTGTAGAAATCGTTGACATGCAAAAGGCGGATGATTTCCCGTACAAGAAGGGCATTTTGTTGGTACTTTGGCAACGGAAGTAAATAATTTTGCTGCTGGTCTTCTTTGATTCCCATATGGAGATCTACCCTTGTTTCCTAGGGCTTCAAGTGATTGAAATCGCTTCTCCAATAAATCCAGGAAGTTTTTAATGGACTGCAGTCTTTTGGGTTGAGAAAAAGATTCCTCATAACTGGGCCCTCGGACTTTGGACTTATAAATGCTTCCTGCTCAAGAATCGTTAAATTTTTCTTGAATTCCTTCAAGTATGATCCCTCTCTTCTCTTCTCTTCACTGATCTCTCTCACAGTTGATCGCCAGATTGAGTTCTTATAACATTGTCGGTCGTTTCAAAGGTATCCCAGGCTTCTTGCAGGCGCCTTAATCTTTCTTGGTAATATTCCGAGTTCTTGCGAGATAAGGAATCATTTTTGTAGTTAGTTATGATGCCCTTGATTTTGATACCGGTTTGCTCTTGTTGAGCTGCTAAATCGTCCATTGTGACGTCTTGTATTTTTCGGCTGATGTGGAAATACTGTTGAATTGATCAGTTGTAATGATGTGATCAGAAATGCTGCTGAATGATGCAGTTGATCCACGTTTCACAAGCGAATCGCCTGGATTACGTGGGAGTGAGGATGTATCTAAATAGCAAAATTTGTTGCGGGAATCGTGATACATGCTAATGACCTGATCACGTCGGGGTCAGCAATAATGTTTAATCTCCGCTCGGTTCCTTTACCGAGCTGTGAAAGTTCGTGGTAGCCAAAGTACAAAACCTTGACTTTGATGATATGATGCTTAGGTACAATACCTATGCATCCGAAAATAATTAATTTACGTAAATACTCCGTCCGACTGACTGAGGAGCAACTTTTATTGACATATTTATATTTTATCTAGTCACATATAGAAGGTTACAATTTTAGCAGAGTTCAGCAAAGTAATTGCAAATTCGTTGAAATTCTTATTTTACTCTCACGTACGTCATCGATCGTATTATCGCAGGAAAATTCTTCCCACGGCAAGTGCCAAGGGATCATGTAGCAAAGCTTCTGACTGAGAATTTTGTGCTTGCAACTTGATATTTTTACCTTGACAATTTTTGGAAATTTCTTTATAATTAATATTATGAGAATTAGATTTTACAAAATTGAAGGTTATAAGTTTAAGGAATTTAATTTATGAAATTGGAAAACCGCAACGAGATGCGAGATTTAATAAATAACACAGAAGAGGAGCAAGAACGGAACCACATCTTTTCACGAGTGAGGCGGGGATGCCGTCAGGACCAATTTAAAAAAAGGTAGAGATTTTCTTCAAAATCGTAACTTCGTCAAATAAAAGGTCCTTGGATTCGAGAGAAGTCGGTGTAAACCTCGTTAAATGGGTAAAATCCTTAAAGCTAATATAACAGGTATCGTCCAAAAACGCAGTTTTAAATTAATCGGCAAAAAGGTTTGCTACCGTCAAGGGCTCATTGCTTTCGCTACCTCCGAAAGACAAAGAAGATGGATAGCCATCAGAATTGCGCTTCAAGTTCACGAACCTCCAAAATCGCTTAGGATCGACTCGTAGGGACGCTTTCATTCTATTAATATAATTATTATAGGAAGACACTAAGTCAGATAAAAATTGACTGCGTAAATTGCAATAAGTAAAATAGTCAGCGTCGCTCCTAGAGGAACAAAACCTCTTCCACGCCTTACATTTAACATTCCTTAAATGTTTTAAGGAACTATCAAACCAAGGCAGACTAGAACGCAAGTTATTCGATTTAGAAATAGGGACACAATAAGTAAAACAGATAGACAGAAAATTATAAAAAGATCTTACGGCCACATTAATGTCTCGTTCATTGAGAACGCTACTCCACTCACAAGCTGAGAGCCAGTTGTTGATCACGGAGAAGTCAGCCTTACTGAAGTTATAACAAACGTCATCTGGTACACAAGAAGCCATCATAACTGAAAAGAGCAAGATGAAGAGCAGGGTGATGACCCGACTCAGGAACAATTGGCACCAAGTATCGTATTACCAGTGTACTAGCAGGATCAGTAGAAAAAAACGAGGTCGAGGAATCTTCCATGATCATTAGATATACTGAAAGTCTGTGTTAAACCTGAAGAAGCAAGGCTATCTATAAAAGAAAAAGCAAACTGATTGGCTGACCGAAAAGAAGAAACCAAGCCGTCATCCGAGTGTGAGAGCTCCCATCCAACATCAGGCAGGTTAAAGTCACCCAAAAGCAATAATTCATCAGCAGGCATCAAGGCATGTGAGAGGTCATCCAGGCAGCAGGCAAACCTTTCATAAACATTAGATGGAGAACCTGGAGGAATACAAACGGTCGAAATGAACACAGTTTTACCAGGCAGTCCAATAGCGATACATAAAACCTCCAATTCCTCGGAGTTCGGGATGTCAACCAGTCTGCAAGGAACATCGCGACGCACAGCGCAGAGAACACCGCCACCCACGGGCGCATCAAGCAAATCAGCGTAACGGTCACGGCGAAAAACAATGTACTCAGAGCTAAAAAGCTCCGCATCAAGAATTCCCTGACACAGCCACGTTTCCGTCAAACAAATTACGTTGAAGCAAATATCGCTGGAGCCATTAAAGAGCCTAGCCGTTTTGGAACGGAGACCAGTTACGTTTGCGTAGTAAATCGACAATTCCGAAATTCGTTTTTTGATGAATCAAGCCAAGCCAAGTCGAGTTCTTGGGACAAATTCTCGCACAATGGAATTGCGGGGCCAAATCTCAGGAGAAAGAACTTCTTTGAATAAATCCTCCGGAACCATCACTCAACAGCCAGAACGATTGCGTGAGGAACTAATTCGGCAGGGTAGCCATCTGGGTCTGCTGCTGCTTACTCCTGCCATTAACGACATTGTCTCCCTGATTAGGCGCACCAAAGTTTTAATCTATGCGGACGAGGTTACGATT